>CM040398.1:24990219-26190219 GCA_022702515.1 Ilyophis sp. 1 JC-2022 | reverse complement strand
AAGAGAGGCGGAAGAACACACGAGGACATCAGATCACAGGATAGTTTAGATTCGTATCAAGGCGGGGGAAACTTTGAAGCGCACCGTAGAGAAGCGAGGACTGAAACCGCAGAGCAGGAAGTGATCTCGTCATAATTTCTTTTCCTGCAGAGCAGGGACTTCTCCATTTCACAGCATTTGCAGAAGAAACGTGGTGACAGCTGGATTTACAGAAACGGGCAGTGCCATGCCAAAGGTGCCAGAAAACCTCTGAGAAAGAACCGTTTTGCTCTCGGTAAGTCTAAGGGTGACAGACTTGACCAAGCCAATGTAGTAGCGGGTGGGAATGTGGTAGTGGTGAATATACAGACTGGACCAAGCCCATGTAGAAGCGGGTGGGAATGTGATAGAGGTGAATATACAGACTGGACCAAGCCCATGTAGAAGCGGGTGGGAATGTGGTAGAGGTGAATATACAGACTTGACCAAGCCCATGTAGAAGCGGGTGGGAATGTGGTAGTGGTGAATATACAGACTGGACCAAACCCATGTAGAAGCGGGTGGGAATGTGGTAGAGGTGAATATACAGACTTGACCAAGCCCATGTAGAAGCGGGTGGGAATGTGGTAGAGGTGAATATACAGACTTGACCAAGCCCATGTAGAAGCGGGTGGGAATGTGGTAGAGGTGAATATACAGACTGGACCAAGCCCATGTAGAAGCGGGTGGGAATGTGGTAGTGGTGAATATACAGACTTGACCAAGCCCATGTAGAAGCGGGTGGGAATGTGGTAGAGGTGAATATACAGACTGGACCAAGCCCATGTAGAAGCGGGTGGGAATGTGGTAGTGGTGAATATACAGACTTGACCAAGCCCATGTAGAAGCGGGTGGGAATGTGATAAAGGTGAATATACAGTAAAAAAGATGATGAAAACGTAAGATTGAATTTTGTATTTGGGTTGGAATATTTCATAGCTGTGTTGGTTTAGACCTATTTTTATGAAATGTGATCAGTGAGACTGGGGAACGGGGTCTGAATTAACTCTGGCATCACTGTATAAATAAAAAAAGTAGAACTACTGGTTTTTATTATTCTCTGCCATGGATCATTTGAGAAAGCTTGTGGCGATTGCTGCAGCGGTATAGCAACGTGTTGCTGTTTGTATTGCCGTTTGAATGGGCGGCAGTGTAGTATAATAGTTAAGGAACTGGACTTGTAACCGAACATTGACATTGCCGTTGTACCCTTGAGCAAGGTACTTAACCTGAATCGCTTCAGTACATATCCAGCTGTATAAATGGATAAATGTAATGAGAAGTTTGTAAGCCGCTCTGGATAAGAGCGTTTGCTAAATGCCTGTAATGTAATGTAATGATCAGAACAGGCTCGTCAGCCAGCTTTAGTGCCATGTTTCCTTCAGTTAAACGTGACATTAATAACAAGACTGTCACTTCCACCTCTGTAACAAACAGTACAGGAGAACAAACTCATTGGTAAAACACCGTATGTATTATCATTTTTTATATATATAAAAAATATATATATATACACAGACGTGCTCAAATTTGTTGGTACCCCTGGTAAAGATACGTAAAAAGGGTTATAAAAAATTAACTGTTAATTGGTGAATTAGCTTAATCTCACACTGAAAAAATTAGAAAAATCCAACCTTTAATTCATTTATTATGAAAAAAAAAAAAAAAACCCTCATTAAGAAATAATTATTTTTAACAAAACCATGTTGGCCACAATTATTGGCACCCATTTATATATAGAATAAAGCATTCATTTTTAATATTTGGTCACATATCCTCTGGATGCCATAACTTCCTGATGTCTGTGACCCAACAACATCAAAAGACTCTTGATATGTTATTTTCTGGTACTCTTACAAGCGATACTAAATGTCTCTGCATTTGAATGGATCTATGGGAATTGGGGGGTGGGACTAAATTTAGCTGTAAATTGCACTGGAACAGTATGGAACACATGGTTGGCTAAATGGCGCTAAGTCATCAAGGGTCTGATGTATCAAACAAGCCTTTAACCATCACTCTGCTGCCAGAAATACAGATATGGATGGATCACTTTAACGGTTGTTTCTCCTGACAAATTGTCCTATTGGACTCTATGGAAAAAGTCAGGAGAAGAAACCCTTCAAGTTATCCATCCATATCTACTGTATTTCTGGCAGCAGTGATGGTTTAAGGCTCTTTTGATATGCCAGACCCTTGATGACGTAGTCATTTAGCCAACCATGTGTTCCATACTGTTCCAGTGTAATTTACAGCTAAATCTAGAGATTCATTCAAATGCAGAGACGTTATAGAATCGCTTGTAAGAGTACCAGAAAATACTTTTCCACCAAGTATTAAATACATTTCATTTAGCGTGTTCAATACTTTTTTCCTGTGACATTCCACTTTATTGTGCATAACGTTTTTTAAAGAATTGGAATGTTACAATTTCGAACGAAGACAAACAGCGGACCCACAGGTACACTTTCCCATTAACTCCGTTCCGCCTGTACTTCAATTCGGCATTTAAAAACTAACATGGATTTCTGCCGCTATCCCTTACTCTTTACCGGTAAAAAAAACTAATATCTCACTGTAATATTACAGTCTGTATCACACCGGCCTAGAGGTGTACACCAAACTACGAGCTTAAGACATTACACCTCAAGCGTGTGTTATTTGTTCATTTCCCAATGGTACCTGGTACAGTTTTTATCAGAATTTTCTGCTTGCACCACATGCACCAGCATCACATCTGATATCGGTGGTTTTCAGACATTTCAGGTTTGATCATTTAAAGTTTTTCTTCCTTCCGACCACAGTCTCCATAGCAACAGGGCAGAATGCGGGAGAGCAACGTAAACACTAGATGTAGAAGAGCCGTTCTAAAGTAATTTATGAATTTATCTGAATGATTTGTGTTTAACTCATTTGTGTCGCAAAGAAAACATTTCAAAAGATGACTTTTCTCTCGTAAGCCAGGTAAAATAGCGCAAACGTTCTCAGTGTCACTTAGCCTAATAGTAGGGACATACAGTAACAGGCCTAGAAATCTGACACATTCTGTCCTTAACTTTCAGAAGTAAAAATAAAGCGGTGTTTTTATTCATTACAGCATCCAGACAGTTATCTTGCATGAAATATAAACGGCAGTACTGTACTGTGTGAAGTTATGTCATTAATTTCCAGACAAGGCCCACTGTGTCTAGACAGTCATGCACACTTGTTAGGATATTGTCGGGGTAGTGCTGAGTATTGCGGTAGATACTCTCCCAAGTTTGTTTGTGTTTGTGTATTTGAGGGGGGGGTCACAGACTTCTACAATTGTGGGTCTCTTTAGCAACCTACAAAGATGATTACACAACTGTAACCCAAGTATAGGCTAATTTGCAATTGCTTGGTACAAGCCAATATTAATATTACAAAGTTTCGCATTATATGTAATAGGCTTCTAATAACACAATTATTCCCGTTATAAATTATATTGGCATTCACTCGAATATGTTTATTGCCAGACAATTCGTATTAAGACAGGACATAGCACACGAGAGGCTCGTGAGTTTGATTGACGGGCTGAAACTGAAATGATTCCACGTGTTTGTTGTAAGCGTTGCGTGCAAGCTTCTGCTGGCTGCAGGACGGCTTGCGCACAGAAAGAGAGGAAGCACGCAGAGCACAGGACAGCTGCAGCTACTGCTTCAAGGCCGCTGCGTAGTGTAATGTCTATGGAACTCTGGGGTTGCAATTCTAAGGCTAGTCAGTTCGATTCTCAGATGGGGTGCTGCTGTCATACCCTTAGATGAGGTCATTAACCTGAATTACTTCAGTGAAAAATCCAGCTGTAAAAATGGACTGAATGTTTTTATTTATTTATTTTATTTTTTTTAAGTCAAATGTGTAAGTTACTCTGGATAAAAGTCCCTGTTAAATAGAGGGACGTCAAACTACATTACATTACATTACATTATAGGCATTTAGCAGACGCTCTTATCCAGAGCGACTTACATACTTCTTATTACATTTATCCATTCATACAGCTGGATATATACTGAAGCAATGCAGGTTAAGTACCTTGCTCAAGGGTACAACGGCAGTGTCCTACCTGGGAATCGAACCTGCAACCTTTCAGTTACAAGTCCAGTTCCTTAACCATTATACTACACTGCCGCCCTAGAGACTAGACACGTTATTTCAAAATAAGCATGTAAAAAATGCTATTTGCCAGCATCAATGATGACTTATGGTGACCGTCACGGCTTCGACAAGTCTCAAGAGAGAGCCATCCGTGAGGGCATAGATGAGACTTCAGGAGCCAGGAAAGAGATGTGAACCTCAAATCTGTTACTGTCGTTAGCAGCATAGCACATCCATTTAGCCTATAGCATCATGAGGGTCACATAGCACACGTCCACTGAGCTGATAGCAACACGTGGCTCACATAGCACATGCCAATTTAGCCGATAACAGCATGACGGTCACATAGCACACATGTCCATTCAGCCGATAAGAGTAGGTGCGTAACATAACACACATATCCATTTAGCCGATAGCAGCACGTGGGTCACATAGCACACTTACATAGCACTCTTCCTGAAGCAGGATAGTACTCTCTTATGACCCTTGTAGTAACTCACAATGTAATGCAGTTATTACATTATGCAAAGTTATTACATAATGAACAGTTATTACATTATGAGTTGCTACAGCCCCTCACCAAGCACTGGTATCGCCTAAACTGCAGTGCACGTTACCGCAAAAGTGCCATGCAAACTGCTTTAGCTTCACGGTGGGAGAGATCTGCGTAACACAAATTAGCTTAGGTATAGAGCTGAACCCCCCTGTTCTCCATCCTGATTCTAATTCCCCTCTTCCCCCCCATCCACCCAATATAAATAAATGCATAAATTCCAATGACAAAAATTTTGATTAGAATAAGAGTAAGATTAATCTCATTAATCGCTACTTGGAATGTTTTGTTTTATAATTTATTCCCACCCCAATTTTGAGTGACCAATCGTCTGCGTTCATGCTGCGAACCCCACTGCCGAGTGTAGACCTCCGTGGTTCTCCTCCGAAGGGCACGGGGCCGGCAGCTGCATCTTTTCATACCGCGGACGACCGCTAAACTCGCGCAGAGCAGAGTCGACCTGACTGACCGAACCCGCCCATACTCTGGGCGACACAATCGCTACTTGGGATGTCTTATGTGATTTACGAATCTAGGCCTTTTCTTGTAAGCCGCTCTGGATCAGAGCATCAGCTAAACGCCTAGAATGTAAATGTGAATAAAATTACCGAGAGCACGTTTTTGTCTTTATACACAGTTCCCTGGCGCCAAGGCCCACAGAAGCGCAATGATGGAACCAAGAAATGCAAGCAACTTCACGTGCACCAACCTGTATGACCACCGGGACACGGCGCGTGTGCTCATGCCCCTGGTCTACGTCGTCGTCTTCATCGTGGGGTTTCTGGGAAACGCCCTTGCTCTCCACGTTATCCGACCCAACCTGAAAAAAATAAACTCCACCACGCTCTACTCCACCAACCTGGTGGTGTCCGACATCCTCTTCACGCTCTCCCTGCCGCTGCGGATAGTCTACTACGCCAGCGGGTTTCACTGGGAGATGGGCGAGGTCCTGTGCAAGTTCACCGCTTTCATCTTCTACATCAACACCTACGCCGGTGTGAACTTCATGACCTGCCTGAGCGTGGACCGCTTCATCGCCGTGGTGCTCCCGCTGCGTTTCAGCCGCTTCCGCAAGGTCCACAACGTCAAGTACATCTGCGTGGTGGTCTGGCTGGTGGTTCTGGCCCAAACCCTGCCCCTCCTCTCCATGGAGATGACTAACGAGGAGCCGAGCGGCCACATCACCTGCATGGAGTATCCCAACTTCGAGAAGGTGGACAACCTGCCCGTCATGCTCATCGGCGGGGTCTTCCTGGGCTACGTCATCCCCGTGATGACCATCCTGATCTGCTACTCGGTGCTGTGCTGGAAGCTGCACTTTGCGGCCAAGAAGAACCACCTGACTGGAAAGTCCGGCCGGAGCAAGAAGGCCATCGGGGTAATCTGCTGCGTCATCCTGGTCTTTGTGGTGTGCTTCAGCCCCTACCACATCAACATCCTGCAGTACATGGTCAGGAAGCTCCGCTACACCCCCGACTGCACAGAGCTGCAGGCCTTCCAGGTCTCCCTGCACACCACCGTTTGTCTCATGAACCTCAACAGCTGCCTGGACCCCTTCATCTACTTCTTTGCCTGCAAGGGCTACAAGAGGAAGATCCTGAAGATGATGAGGAGGAGGCAGGTGAGCGTGTCCCTCTCCAGCGTGGTCCGGACCTCTCCAGAGGGCTCCTCCAGGGACATTGACGCACACAAGATCCATTTCAACAGCGCCCGGAGCCAATAACGACCGTGGTCTGAACGCGATGCCCAGGGGGGGCTGACCAGTAACGTGTAACGGAGTTTTTACGTTAATTTACATTCTGCCAACAACGTGACAGAAACTGGGACAGGAAATGTCAACTGTGAGCATGTTAAACAGGAAGCCACCTGGCTGAAAGAAAGTGTGACAAAGCTGACCCAGCATTAAAGTTCCAGTTCCTGAGTTTTATCGTCCAGTGTGCCAATGAAACACAATTAAGTCGCACGTTTCTCAACTTTTTCTGAACTTGGTGCGATCCTTTTTTTTTTCACGCAAAATATAGTTATAAATAAGTTATAAGAACTGGGTATTTTAAATATGAGAAAACCCTCAATATGTACATGTTTGCAAATATGTTTATTTCATTGTGACGTACAGTTGGAGCACATATCATTGAGAATGTTTTTTTGTTAATATGGACTATACATATTTCCTTTCCTTAATAAATATAAAACAAATGTGTTACAGCAACTTCAATTTTGGTGAGATCTATAATGCAATGTTGAATATGACGTACTAACTAATAAATAGGCACAGTTAATGTCATATTTACAAAGCAAAAAAGGTTAAAAGCAGTGTCTCTCCTGCTGAGTGAATGGGATGAATTATTTGTAGGCATGAGACAAAATATTTTTGCATCAAATACAAAACCATGGTGATTTGAAACGTGTGCCTATATTGCAAAATCTTAAACTATTTTACGATCCCAATATTATAACGACAACGGTTCCTTATTTTGGAACACAAAACAGGCTCAATCAAAACGACGACTCTGTGTATTTCCATGGAACACATAGAACGTACAGACTACGCGAATAACGCTAAAGTCGGTATTCTTATCCTGGCAAGGTTCCAGTGTTAACTACAATGCTTGTACCACCTCACCACAGCCAGATGGGTGACGGCAAACACTTTAGCCTTCACAAGTAGAGTAGCGTGCCTCTTACATGTCTGCTTTTGAGTAACAACTCATGTATCCATATCTGCCATTTAAGAAGAACGTGAAAGAGGTGCATTCAACACATGCTGAATTTAATTACATTTCTTGAATTCAACTTGCACGCAACTTTTGACTGATTGGCTGCCTGTAAGTACACACACACACACACACACAGTCCACTCTGTGGTCAAACACGCAGTTGTGTAAATCAATTTTGGGAAACTATGCATACGCCAAGAGGCTGCTTGCGAAACCACAACCTTTTGTGAGAAGCTCTCAGAAATGTTCATGTTTGTCTCATTTTTTCAGGAGGATTACAGGTCTGAGCCTTATGCAACAGAACTCATATCGGCATGACGACAAAAAGGCATAACAAGAGTAATGTGTTCTTCTCTACATTTGTAATGCAGGGCAACAGAAGTCTGGAAGAAAAAGATGTCTGGTTGAGGATAGGGGACAGGGGAAACAGACGCAGGGCTCCTGGACTTGGCTCTGGAGTAGGGGTGGCCAAATGTGCAATGAAGGCTCTAGTAGCTTCTCGTTTTCGGGCTAATTTCAGTCCTTAATTACTTAATTAGCCAAATAATTAATGTGATCTGACATTTTAGCTGCATTTCTTGATAAACTCATGAATTACAGACTTGTATCCCGATGTGAAATGCTTTAATTTCCCGATGTGAAATGAATCATGTGATGTCGCAGGAGTGGACCGGTGATGGTTTATACAGGTAAGTAAGCTAACTGAGCCTGGGTAGTATATGGAAAATAAGCCTGTGTGTACACACTAGCCATCCAGGAAGAGAAATGATCCCCTCTACTTCAGAGGCCTGCTGCAGGAAACACGTGGTGAACCCTGAACCCCACAAAGATGAACCCTGAATCCCAGGAGCTTTTAAGCCAAACTCAGAGGCTGAATATTATTATTATTATTTTTATTTTTTTGAGCTTTTCAGATTTTTATTGGACAGCAGAGTGTAATGAGATAAGAGGAATGGGAGTGAGAGTGAGGGAACGACATTAAGCAAAGGTCGCACGGACGTCGCGGCTCACAATGAGCATGTGAACGGTGCTCGACAGGCTATGCCACGAGACACCTGTGAAGGTGAAAAACCTGCCCTCCAGAGGACTGACCCTGGAGGCAGCCATCTCGACTCAAAGGGGAAATGCCTCTCGCTCTATTTGACAAAACTCACTCAGCCTACTTTTACCAATTTTGAGAAAATCTACATTTTTGTTTGTTTTAAATTGGTGGCGTTTCTTTGCTTGAAAAATCACATTTTTCATAATAGTGTAAAAGTAAAACTGCAACTATCTAAACTTTTATTCTAAAAATTATACCCACTTCGAAAAATAGGGTTTATCAAAACTGGACTTGGAAAAATACTCTTCCCTTATATTCAGCCATGTTCTTTACTTGGTCCCCATATTAAATATTTCAATCTACCCACAAACAAATGTTCAATTTTAAATTCTTCTACCAAATGACCTACCAATTACCTTGCATGTTGAAAGGGAACAAGTATTGCACAAGTGTAAATGATGGAAGTACAATGCAAGTTTGAGTTTCCAAACTGTGGTTTACTGCACCGTTTCTGAATAATATAGCAATGCATTTTAACATAACAGCTTGCTCTTCTTAGTTGGGAATGTACAAATATATTAGTAACTGTGTGCAAAAATGTAGAATAACACATAGGCTGTCATTCAATCAATATCTGTCCTTAACTTTTAGAAGTGGCTAAAATCTATAATTTGGCCTATAATTCTTTCCCTTCACAATCACAAATGGGCGAGCTCAGCAATCATTAATAGAATAGATTAATTATTAAAGAAACTCGCCAAACAGTTTCTGAAGAAAAAGTGTAACGTTTCCATTTACTTTGAAGCCAAAGTTAAGGACAAACTTAGATTGAATACATGCCATACCCCTATCTCTATTGGCCCTTTCCCTACAAATGTAAGAAAATAAGTGTTCGGAGCACTGATTCTGTGATATGGGATATGGGAAAGACTATAATATAAGTTTGAATGTATTGAGTGTAAAGTCATTTAGTAGACAAAGATATGCATGCAAGACAACGGTATGAACCGTTGTCTTGCGGTATATTTTTTTGTTAAATTATGCAGAGAATGATAGTTTTATATAGTGACTGATGTTGGCGACATTGAAAAACCATGCATGAAATAACCCATTAAAAAGTAAACCACTTTTGATAGGTTAGAGAAGTACCTTTAAACAATGCCACATTTCACCACTATTTTAACTCATACTGCCATCTACTGACAAAAGAAAGATTCTCCCACAAGAAACCGTACAGCAGCTATGTACAAGTGACTGGTCACAGAATTAATTTAAAATTCAAACTACATACAAGACAGTGTATTAGATTTCTAAGTACAGAACAATAAAAGTCTTGTGCAACCCTCTCAGACATTAAAATGGTAAATGAGTCTAAACTAGTAAATGGTATAGTGATTCTTCCACTCACTTTCCACTGCCCGCGACTATCTGAGGTGAGTCTGTCTCAAACGACTCATCCAGGAATCGGATCAATTATACCAGCTCTAATCCACAGGTCAAGAATTACGCTATGTACACTGAACAAAAATATAAATGCAACACTTTTATTTTTGCTGCAATTTTTTATGCGTTGAAATAAGATATCAAAGATTCTTTTCTATGCGCGCAAAGATCTTATTTCTCTCAAATTTTGCCCACAAATTAGTTTACATCGCTGTTGGCTAGCATTTCTCCTTTGTCAAGATAATCCATCTCCTGCTCAGGTGTGGCATATCAAGATGCTGATTCAAAGCCATGATCACTACACAGGCGTTTCTTATGACGGGGACAATAAAAGGCCTTGGTTGTTTTGGTTGTACGACACCATGCCACAGATGCCTCAAGATGTAAGAGATGTCCTGTAGAGCTGTTGCCAGAGTAATGAATGTTAATTTCTCCACCATAAGCCGTCTCCAGCATTGTTTCAGAAATTTTGGAAGTTCATCCAACCGGCCTCACAACCGCAGACCATGTGTAACCACTCCAGCCCAGGACCGCCACATCCGAATTCTTCACCTGCGGGATCGTCTGAGACCAGCCACATGGACAGCTGATGAAACAGTTGGTTTACACAACCGAAGAATTTCTGCACAAACTGTCAGAAATCGCCTCAGGGAAGCTCATCTGCGTGCTCGACGTCCTCACCGGGATCTTGATTTGACTGCAGTTCGGCATCACAATCGACGTGAGTGGGCAGGAGCTCACCTTCGATGGCCACTGGCACGCTGGAGAGCGGTCCTCTTCATTGATGAATCACGGTTTCAACTGTACAGGGCAGATGGCAGGCAGCGTGTATGGCGTCAGTTTGCTGACACTGCTCAACGTTGTGAACAGAGTGGCCCATGGTGGTGGTGGGGTGAACAGAGTGGCCCATGGTGGTGGTGGGGTGAACAGAGTGGCGCATGGTGGTGGTGGGGTGAACAGAGTGGCCCATGGTGGTGGTGGGGTGAACAGAGTGGCCCATGGTGGTGGTGGGGTGAACAGAGTGGCGCATGGTGGTGGTGGGGTGAACAGAGTGGCCCATGGTGGTGGTGGGGTGAACAGAGTGGCCCATGGTGGGGTGAACAGAGTGGCCCATGGTGGTGGTGGGGTAAACAGAGTGGCCCATGGTGGTGGGGGAGTGTTGGTATGGGCAGGCATATCCTACAGGCAGCGAACGTAAGTCCATTTTATCCATAAAAATTTGAATGCACAGATATACCGTGATGAGATCCTGAGGCCCATTATCGTGCCATTCATCCAACGGCATCACCTCATTTTTCAGCATCACGGCCCCATGTCGCAAGGATCTGTACACAATTACTGGAAGCTGAAAATGTCCCAGTTCTTCCATGGCCTGCGTACTCACCAGACATGTCACCCATTGAGCATGTTTGGGATGTTCTGGACCGGCGCGTACGACAGCGTGTTCCAGTTCCCATGAATATCCAACAACTTTATACAGCTATTGAAGCGGAGTGGGACTACATTCCACCGGCTACAATCAACAATCTGATCAATTCTATGTGAAAGAGATGTGTTTTTGTTCAGTGTTATGTGGGAAAAGTAAAATCTGCAATAGATTCTGGGACACTTTTTCAAGAGCAAGCTCTGGAAGAATTTGAGAGCTGTATTTGTGTCCCAAGAAGGGATCTCTCTCTGGTATTAAGAACAATCACTCAACATTAGCAGCGTGAAGCTGCTGTTCAGTTTAGAGGAACAACCATGAACAAGCTAAACCTGATATTTATGAAAATCACATTGAAAGTACGGATGTATTTTTATCAGGTCAATATTTAACATATTTAAGTAAATGCGGTTGAGATGTAGTTCTTGATTAATTAAACTTTGAAAGCAGTACACTGATTGGCCAGTAGAGGTCAGCAGTGGTAATATAAAATCACTGGACGAATAAGTCGGCGTTTAAAGCTGCCTTTACTGGTGATTATGAAGCAACAATAGCAGAAATAGAAGATCTACTGTTGCAGCAGAAAGGGTACTTCTGCAGTAGCAGAAGCTCTGCCTAAGATTATACAAACGAATAACTTATCTTCCAAATGAGTCCTTCTAAATGACGTGCAAAAAAATGTGGAAAACATTGTGTGGTTCAGAAGTCTACAACATTGCAGAGTGAGTAAAAGAGGCTTTAAAAAAAGAACCACAAAATTCAAGATTAAAGCAGAACTGTGCCCCACTGTCTGGTATCGAACCTGGGCTGTGCCAGTGCCAACATTACATTACAGTCCTTTAGCAGACGCTTTTATCCAAAACGACATACAATAAGTGCATACAGAAAGGTAATCGAAGCAACTACAGAACAGATAAGACAAAGCACATCCTTCCCATAACGTAGCAGCTATCCCTAGTAATGAACATTGAATGTAGTTCACAGTAAGCTGTGGGTAAATCAGCTAGACTATAATTCGAAATACTATTCTAAACTAAAACGTCAAACAGTTCGACAAGAAAACACAGGGAACAAGTACCATGAGAAAAGGTCCTAGATTAGTATATCAGTCAAGGTGGAGTCTGAAGAGGCCATGACGGAAAGCAGGCAGTGTTGGAGTAGAACGTAGGGGAATGTGGAGTTTGTTCCACCACTGAGGAGCTAGGGTGTAAAAGCTCCGCAGATGGGACGAGCGAGAGCTGTTGAAACGGAGGGGGGGAAGTGCGAGTCGCCCTGCTGCAGAAGAGTGAAGTGGTCGAGCAGGAACATAGTTCTGGATTAAGTCCTGCAGGTAGACGGGTCCTGTCCTATTGGCTAGAGTGTAGGCCAGGGTCAGAACTTTGAACCTGATCCTGGCTGCAACCGGCAGCCAGTGGAGTGACCTCAGCAGGGGAGTGAAATGCAAAAAAATTTGGGAGGTTGAACACAAGCCGGGCAGCTGCATTCTGGATCAACTATAGCTGGCAGCCACAAAATGATGGAGATCGAACCGATCAAAAGCCGACAAAAACTAGACAGCATACATCCAGTTGGATAGCGCATGACCCAGTTGGATAGCCTGTGCTACCCAGTTGGATAGTGCAGATACCCAATTTGATGTCGCTGATTGGACAGAAATTCACTAACCTCTCGCGTGTAACTCACGTAAAACCGAAGTTTGTTTGCGGGGTCATTCGAATCATAACTATAATCAAAGTTTTTTGTTGTTTGTAATTTTAAGTTTCACACTAATTCCAAAGACATAGAAAGATATTTGGAAGAACTTAACTGATGTTCACACTATTTTAGGAAGATGGGAAACAGTCATTGAACATTAAATGCTCTGAATGCAGACATAAAAGGAGTGAACACTATTGTTTTAAATAAAATAAGTGTGTAATTAATCACATTCATTAAATTAAAGTTAAGTTTAAAGCGCTGTTTTCTGGTATTTTTTTAAAAAATTGTTGGAATACAACAGCAAAAAATAATAAAAGAACAAAAAACATAAATATGCAATTTATGTAAAAGAATAATCCCTATTCTTTCATATTTGCTATGCAGTTTCCACATTGCCATTCTGCTGCAGCCTGTGTTGTCCAATGAAATAATATAATATTGTAGTGAGCGCATCTAAAGACAGACCAGGCGGATTCACTCGTTGCTTTTATTGCAAGCCAATGTTCTCGGTACACAGAGGATTACACTGACTCAAACGCACAGACTGCAAGCATTTTTATACTGGACTGGCTCTAATACTGCAAACTGTCATCATAAACATATTGACTACTGTGGCTAGCTAGCTACACTACTGTCAACAAAACACACGTACGCACTTTATACTAGGGATGGGAGGATATAAGATTTTATCTTTTATCGGGATAAAAACACTCAAGATAAGTTTATCGTGGTGAATTTCCGTTATCGGGATACTCGTCACACGAGCGTGAACATCCCCATGAGTGACTTGAAAACTCTATGCCACAATGCCAGTTGGACTTTATTTTATTTAAAGAACAGACTCACACAATGTTGCTATTATTTATTTATCCTTTATTTATGCAGGGGGACCTTATAATCTATGATTTACCTTATTTAAGATTTTTTGATTGTTTTTTTTGTTTGTTTTTTTTGTTTGTTTTTTTTGCATTCATTCTGCTGTCCTTGCTGTACCTCAGTCTGTGTGATCAGAAAACAAAACAAGTTATTCATTTACTGTGCATTTACAACACATAACTAATTGAACCATGTGAAGGCTTGGATATCAGGTTGATAGGTAGATTATATTAGAGAAATTGCCTATGGGAAAACTACACGGGGAGAGATACTTCCTGGTACCAACTTCCGGTGTCTCATGCCCACTTCTGTGGAACTGGAGAGGGTGGGAGGGGCCAGGCAGTGAAGCACCCAGAAGTATGCATGCTGAGTGCAGAAGAGCTTTCTGCCCATTGAAATCAATAGAGAAAACCAAGCTGATTTGACAGCCAAAGAAAACTTAAGCAGTCCATTTTTGGTGATTGTGTTGAGGAAATATTTTTCGAAATTACATTTTTCTAAAATTTTATTATTTTTTTAAAAATTTTGTTTCTGATTTTTCCCTTTTTCTCCCAATTTAGTAGCCAATTGAACCCCTATTCTAATTCAATTCCCCCCCGTGTAGCAACCGCTAGAGAACCACCGCTACACAACCCCGTCAATCGGTACTAGGGAGGACGCCACGTCCTCTACAGGGCGCAGCTCCTCGAGCTCCTGACCGTGACTCGCCCTGGGTCCTACTGTGCGCAGCGGTTCTCTCCTCGGAGTACAACTGCGCTGACTGAAAGTCAGCGCTCTTACTGTTGTACCACCGCGGCGGCCTACTTCTAAAATATTTTTAATTTTTTCCACAATCTGCTTTCCATATGAAACATAACTATCCTTAATCGAGTTTAAACATATCATCGGGAAAATAGAATTTTGCTTTCAAGGATCTGATATTCCCCTTTCGTTTTTAATGGGAGCTCCAATCTTTTGCGCTCAGCACACGCACAGTGCAGGCAGTAGTGTTACTTCCGGGTGCTTCACAGACTAGGTTGGCTGAGGGTGTGCTTTCCAGTCTAGTTAAATATGCATGTCTATGGTCTAGTTCAGGGGTCGGCAAGTAAATTTGGCCTCGGGCCAATTTTTTTCTGAGCCACTAGGTGGCGGGCTAGAACATAATAAAAGGCTAATTTAAGTAATTGATCGTTAAAAAATGTGACACGTTCTAATGCTTTGGTCCTCATATCGGGATCTGGTGTAATGATCTGACTTTTCTTTCGAAAAATGTGAATACATTTCTTAACTAGGTAGCAGTGGGGATTACTCACCGAATCCATTGCACTGCAGTATATTGGCTTGACTAGCGAGTTTGTGTTGTGATTCTCAACAACGTTGAAACGTAGTTCCGTGTTTCAAAAGAAAAGTCCGATATGAGTACCAAAGCAAGTTCAAGTTATTTTATTGTCACTTCACAGTTTACACAGGTGTAATCAGAGAGTGAAAAACTTTACGTGCAAAACGCCCGACAGCGGACAACAGTTGTATCAATTAAATATCAGTGTCACAAAGACGCACGAGAGGAATCGATTGACGCATAAAAACCTTGAAAACTGCCTGCGGATTAAAGTGACGTCCATATCACCAGATATCCAACGAATAGTGACCGATGGGAGATGCCAGTTTTCACATTAAGTGAGTACTAAGCCTGTCGTTATTGCATTTAATAGCCTAATTGTATTTTTTATATTTTTAATGAATGGCTCATTTAATTATTATCCCTAATGTAGCGTGTTTGCTCTGTCGTTGCAGGAGCATAGGCCTATGCACCACCACCCCTCGCACTCCATGTTCAAGCGGATCAAGCTTTTTTTTGCGCCGATTTTGTTGTTTTTGATGTTTTTCATAAAATTAAACTGAATTTGCTTTGTTACTGTTTATATGTGTGGTGCAGTCACATATAAGTAAACATTAAGTTTGAATGATTTACTGAGCTGGTGTTATTTTTTTCAAACCACACACCGCATGTTGGCTATTTCAGCACCACGCGTTGTCCACCTACTTATTTTGATTCACTACTAGGGGTTCAGCGTCAGTGCAGCCCGCTGCCTGATTGTCTGTGCGTGTCATTCACGCTCAACATGGATAAAAGTACAATAAGCATTCTTCAGGTGTGGGTAGATTCTCTATTCGGACATTATAGCCTATACGTGGGACTGTCGGTTCGATATTGTAAAAATTATTATTATTATATATATATTTCTTTTTTAAACAGATTTTTTATTTATTTTTTTCAAATCTCAAAATTATCTGGCGGGCCAAATATTATTGCTGGTGGGCCAACAATGGCCCGCGGGACGCCTGTTGCCGACCCCTGGTCTAGTTAAACATGCATGTCTATGGTCTAGTTAAACATGCATGTCTATGATCTAGTTAAACATGCATGTCTATGGTCTAGTTAAGCATGCATGTCTATGGTCTAGTTCAGGGGTAGGCAACCCTGGTCCTTGAGAGCCGCAGGGTCTGCTGGTTTTTGTTTTCACCTTAAATATGACAATTACTCAGACCAGAGAAACCAGGTGAGGCGAGTTAACTGTGTAATCAACTGCTTTAATTGATCAATTAAGTGGCGAGTAACAACAAAAACCAGCAGACCCTGCGGCTCTCCAGGACCAGGGTTGCCTACCCCTGGTCTAGTTAAATATGCACGTCTAAGGTCTAGTTAAATATGCACGTCTATGGTCTAGTTAAATATGCACGTCTATGGTGTAGTTAAATATGCATGTCTATGGTCTAGTTAAACATGCACGTCTATGGTCTAGTTAAACATGGATGTCTATGGTCTAGTTAAACATGCACGTCTATGGTCTAGTTAAACATGCACGTCTATGGTCTAGTTAAACATGCACGTCTATGGTCTAGTTAAACATGCACGTCTATGGTCTAGTTAAATATGCACGTCTATGGTCTAGTTAAATATGCATGTCTATGGTCTAGTTAAACATGCACGTCTATGGTCTAGTTAAATATGCACGTCTAAGGTCTAGTTAAATATGCATGTCTATGGTCTAGTTAAACATGCATGTCTATGATCTAGTTACATATGCCTGTCTATGATCTAGTTAAATATGCATGTCTATGGTCTAGTTAAATATGCATGTCTATGGTCTAGTTAAATATGCATGTCTATGGTCTAGTTAAATATGCATGTCTATGGTCTAGTTAAATATGCATGTCTATGGTCTAGTTAAATATGCATGTCTATGGTCTAGTTAAATATGCATGTCTATGGTCTAGTTAAATATGCATGTCTATGGTCTAGTTAAACATGCGTGTCTATGGTCTAGTTAAACATGCATGTCTATGGTCTAGTTAAATATGCATGTCTATGGTCTAGTTAAATATGCATGTCTGTGGTCTAGTTAAATATGCATGTCTATGGTCTAGTTAAATATGCATGTCTATGGTCTAGTTAAATATGCATGTCTATGATCTCCTCGCATGCCAGAGCCCCCTGCTAGTCAACTGGGCGAGTTAGCCTGTTGAACTGCATGAAGTAGGGATGCAAATTTGAAGGAATTTCCTTAATCGATAGTTGTTAACCTTAACAAACAATTGTCGATTAATTGATAACATAAAAGCCAAATATAGCTTATGATAGACAGAATACAAAATGCATGTTATATTCCTCAATAAAAGATTTATTGTAACATTTGAGAAACAGGCATTATTGTAGCATAACAAAAATAGAATATGAAGGCGTGTATAGGCTACTTTAACAGAAAAGAAATTGCGCTCCGTCTCATCTGTTGCAAGCGAAACCGTTGCTCCGCTAGGCACTTGCAGCATTAACATAATCGCTCTTGAAATTGAAAGGCGACAGTTAAACGAGTAGACCTAGCCTAGAACAGTCAACTTAAAACATAGGCTATTATGTTTTGAATAGGCTCCTCATATGCATACTAGATAGACCTACGTATTTTTATTCAAGAACATTTAAGCATATCTACGTGGTCGGGAGTGAGTCGTGTGTGCAGCCTGTTTATTAGCTCTCAAAATCCCTCACCGTCAACCGTGCTTATTGCCATCATGTCCTTTTCAACCATTTTGCATACCCTCTGAGTAATAGCCTACTCTCTGCTCGTCTATCGTCACACACCCTCTTTGGCAACACTGAGGTGATGGTAGGTCGCGATCCACTTTGCCCTGGCAGCACGGTTGGATGTATGCTTTTCAGGTGGTAGGCTACATTAACGAAGTAATTATACTTCAAAACAGCACCACAGGTATTGCAATGTATTGCAAACCACAGGCGCTCTCGCGTGGAGACCTTAAATCACGATTACATTTCACACAAAAACTCCCGTTGAAACAAGACCGCAGATTGTTCAGTTAATCGTTTAATTTGAAATCTTATCGATTAAATTCTTATTAGCAATTAATTGATAGTCGATTAATTGTTAACATCCCTAGCATGAAGTATGTTCCTCTGGCTCATGTCTGTGTGAATGCGGTTTGATCTGAAGCTGCAGCTGACATCACACGCTTCAGAGGAGAGCTCATGCGTGGCTGCTCACTCCTGTATCGATAGCAGAGGTCGTATCAATGAGCACTGACATACAATTGGGCAATTAATCACTTTCAAAAAGTGAGAGACTATAATCCCCTCGTCAGTATTGAGGTCCAGTCATCTTAAACACACAATAGATTGAGTGCCATCAGATCAGGGGGAGACGCCAGTGGAGCAAACCCAGTAAAAATATGCATCTTGTGATGAAAAGGGAAGTTGACGTGTTGAGATTAGCAAGAATCTACTGACAAAACTAAAACGGCAGCATTACAGTCAGTGATATCAAGTCAAGTCACCAAGCGAAAGACTGTGCAAAAACATGGAATGGAGTAACTTGTCCTCATGCCACAGGTGACTGGACTCTGGACTCAACAACACTAATCTTCATACAAAGTAGCCAAACAAAGTGTAGGATCTTTCAAGCTCCATCTTCTTATATCCAAGTGTATTTCAACAGGGAAGTGAAACATATTTTGAGACAAAATGTCAAAAGTATTTTTTTAAATTAATGTCTCAACTGTTCCACTTCCCAAACTCTCATGAGACAAAGAAAAAATGACAAATGGAGAAAGGGAGAGTGAGAGAAACAAAGAGAGAGAGCAAGAGATAGGGAGTGAGTGAGAGAAAGAGAGAGAATGGGAGAGAGACAGAGAGTGAGAGAGAACCCACTTAAATGTCTTAATGAATATAAGAACAAGAAAATATTAGACATGACAAAGTATGCAAATAATTCAGTGAAGAGTGGACACTGAGGAAATAAGAAAGTGACAGTAAGACCACAGAAATCTCACTGTCCCACGGGATGTGTGTGTGTGTGTGTGTGTGTGTGTGTGTGTGTGTGTGAGAGAGAGAGAGTGTGTGAGTGTGTGTGTGTTCATTCCTAATCAGTAAGCTTGTATATATACTGACAGGATGGGTCTGCAAATCTACAGGTGGATTTCAGGCCATCGCTTCTTTGGAGAGGTGCGCTAGGTTAGCAAGTTAGCAGATATGCAAAAAAAATAAACTGATTGTCCAAAACGTACATAAATTTTATTCCTAAGCTAATGCTTAAAGGGTCAACAGGACCACTGCTAGTTAGCTTTAACAGGTGTACATGGGTACTGAATTTCATTGAATACACCCAGTAAGAATAAACACACCTATCTATAGCCAACACAGCAAGCAATGCTATGCAGAATAAAGAGAACATAGTTGGAAGCTACCATCATAGAAGAGCTACTGGTTTGATTATAGGATAATTGCTAACACAAGTAGCTACATACCGTATTGCCAGGAAACTGACCGTCGTGGCAGGTACCAAATCACTCAATATGGAAGAAGCACGGCGTAATAATGGTGGCATTTGACATGCACGGTATGTTTCTGCTACCATAAAATGCTGTGGATTTATATGGATAGACTGTGTTTTGAGACATATATACCTTCTGTAACTTCTCTTCCAGTCCGGCATGACTTGCCCAAAACTCCTCTTTTTTTCTGCAAGGGACCCAATGCCATCTTGTTTTCTGCTTTTTTTAAGTAGCTCTAGATAAGAGAGTCTGCTAATCGAACGTAATGTAATGTAATCCTCTGTGCCGTTAGTTCATCTCTCTCCAGTAGACAGGCCGCTCCTGTGGGTAAGCACGTCACACTGCTGAACCCAGCCCTGAGAGTGGGGCCGAGTCGCTTCGGGTAGTGTGGTGTGCAAATAATATTCATGTTAATTGTATATGCTTGGAACCATCACTAAAAGTAGAGCTACAGTTTACTTCCTGTTTATACAACTCCAATTTCCTGTTTCCTGTTTATACAGTATTAGACGCCCCCTGTTGCCACCTGCTTGAGACCAACCCCCAGTGAGAATTAATTTACATGAACACACTGCCAGTAAACTGTAAATGTTCTCATGGCTGGCGCATGCACGGTTTCCCTTCTACCTGTCAACAAGAGAATGAAGTTCAGACAGGAAGTGGAGGGGCTTCACACAGGCTACCATTACAAGAAAACTGCCCCAGAATAAGAGCTTGCATCACTTCCTCTGGAGGCACTGAACGCGGTGCTCAGAGAGACGGCTGGAGGCCACATCGCACGTACCGTGGAGCGCGAGGCCAACCTGACGCGACAGCGGGCGTCTGAGGCGACAAGCTGCACAGAGGTAAGAGCGGTTTCTCCGTCTCTCTTAGAACAACGCACATCACAGTTCAGATTAAATGAAGCTGAAGACGGCTGCAATACTCTGCCCACCACATCACTCTTTACAGAGCGATGCTTCCTGTAAGATCAGGATAATCAAACTGTGCGGTATGATGACAGAACATTTACTGTGCTTAACGATTAAATTTAAGATTGCTCACAAACATTATATAATCTTGGTCAGGTTAGGTAACGTCGACATTTTTGACAAGTGTCTTCATATTATTTCACCCTTGATAGCAAGGACGTCCGATTGCGTGTAATCCTTTCAGGTCTGTTCACTACCAGCCAAAATTGAACCAAATAAATAAATTAAGAGGACAACACAACAGTAAAGTTGTCACATGATTTCCAATCATTTCTTCAACTCTGAGTTAAATTTAATTCTACTTCCATTTCTCTGCTGAGATCTTCCCTTTTCTTCTATGGTTAATAGTCTACCGAGATTCACTTTCTAACTAAACCTTCCTCAATTATAAGAAATCCCTTCAGCAGTTCAGAAAGATTACAGGATGAAGCAAGACAGGCCGGGTGGCAGTGTAGTATAGTCTTTGGGGAACTGGGTTTATAACTTAAAAGGTAGCATGTTTGATTCCCAGGTAGGACACTGCCGTTGTACCCTTGAGCAAGGTACCTAAATTATTTCAGTAAATATCGAGCTCTATGAATTACAATGAATAACAAATTATTACTATAAGTAATAATCAGGGTGGGAAATTAGTACCCGCCACCCACCAAATGTGGGTAGATTTCAGAATTGTCGGGTAAATGTATCAAACCTTCCCGCCGCAGTGGCGTGTAGCAAAGTGGATACAAGAAAAAAAATAACTCCGGTAAAAACTTCCGATTTCTTTCTCCGATTAGCTAAATGAGAGACAGAAAAAAGCGTCTGTTAGAATATACCGAGGCGAGCCCGTCTTACAGTGGAACTGATTTGCGTTCGATTTACCATAAAGCTATTCTAGCAAGACGACCAGCATCACACAGTAAAACAAACTGACCAATACGCTCCGAGGTAAAAGTGATATCTCCAGACAGCCCGCTCTAATGTTGCTGGCATTTGTCCGTTCTGAAAAACAGCAAACGTTAGCAAACGTATATTAGATAATAGATAATTTAATAACTAAACTCCTCAAAAAAAGTTTGGAAACGTTATTTCGGTCGATTATTCCTCCCCTTTAATAATACCAATTGGTATTGTATTTTATATCGTTGGAAGCCTGATTAGTCACCTTTACAACGAGGTACAACTTGTAAGGATCATGCATTCGTGGAATGAGCAACACAGCTAACCGTGTGGGTAGCGGCCCAAAAAAATGTGCCAAAATCCCCTGCAATATTCTTCTGTTGGTATTCACTCTCGTTTTGAGCTTCAAGTGCTGGCAGGTGTATGCCAGTGGGATGGAATGGGATGCCATCCCACAGCAGTGTGTGACCAGGCTGGTGACCAGCATGAGGAGGAGGTGCCAAGCTGTTGTGGCTGCGTATGGATCTTCCACACGCTACTGAGGTCCCTGACAGTGTAAAATGAATAAAGTGTAAAAATGGCCAATATGTGTTGTTTTTTTCCTTATTACTGTGGGAGAGTGCAATCATCCAGTCCACCAAGCAACTCAAAACGAGAGTGAATACCAACAGAAGAATATTGCAGGGGATTTTGGCACATTTTTTTGGGCCGCTACCCACACGGTTAGCTGTGTTGCTCATTCCACGAATGCACAATCCTTACAAGTTGTACCTCGTTGTAAAGGTGACTAATCAGGCTTTCCAACGATATAAAATACAATACCAATTGGTATTATTAAAGGGGAGGAATAATCGACCGAAATAACGTTTCCGAACTTTTTTTGAGGAGTTTATTTATCTGACTCTGAGTTAAACGACCCGCACCACTGGCAGCAACAACACCTAAAGTAAATAATGTGATTTGTTTATGTTGTCTCAAGCTTTACCTAGCTGTTATCCTTATACTTCTCTATTAGCCTACTTACAAACCCCAATTCAAAAAAAGTTGGGACAGTATGTAAAATGCATATAAAAGCAGAAAGCAGTGATTTGTTGAATTATTTTACATATTTAATTGAAAACAGTACAATAAATATATATTTAATGTTTTACCTTATCAACTTTATAGATTTTTGTAAATATACGCTAATTCAAATTTTGATTCCTGCAGCACGTTCCAAAAAAGTTGGAACAGGGGCAAAAAAGACTTTAAAGTTCAAAAACACCTGTTTTTAAAAGGTGTCTTCATGGTAAGATTTTGGGGTGGCTGGTAAAATGTTGCATCTACCAGCCACTGTGGCTGGTAGGTCAGAAAGATAATTTCCCACCCTGGTTATAATACACAAATAACTATGCAAGCCTTCTCTGCCAAATAAGTCCCATCTGGTATAAATTGAAATATAATTATAAAAGGGTTCAAGCTTCAACTGCCCATATCTCAAATTAGGAATTTAAGCCCATTATACTGATCAGTTGTTATGCTCTACATTCAACCATAAAACAATACCCTTCCATTATAACAATATGATGCTGTCCTCCATGTAAGGATCTTGTGCGTCTTTACTGGGAATTTATAAATCCTAAATATAAGCAGTTCCAATTACCTATTTAAGAGATGTATATCCTTCAATATCCTATGTATTGCCTACTGAAGAGATGTATATATTTTCTATACATGTGACTAGTTGCTATTTTAGAGACCTGAGATGGTATGTTAATCTATTTATACACATAACTCATGTTGGTATCATAGCAATAGGTACACAGGGTGCCATCTAATTGATAACTGAGTACAGGTATTATTCATGAATCCATCATGGGCGATACTTCGCTCTTTCCACCCCAAACTGCACACCCCACGTCCCAACACCCCACGTCCCAACACCCCTCCCACTTTCACCCCAACAGACGCAATACAAACACAACAAGTATTCAAATGAAATGACTAATTTTAACAGGTCAGAAACACCTCACACCCAAACATTCTTCCAGTATCCGTGACTATATATGTGATTCTCTAATTTTCCAACACCAATTCACTGCGGGTTTACTGTACCTCTGTAATATCTTTGTCATATTTAAAAGTAATCCTGTTCATTTTTACTTTTACGCAAATATACAGGCAAAACACTTTCCCCACTTTCAAATCAAGGAAGTGATGCTTCCTTTAGACGCCTTGGCCTCATCAATTTACAACAGGGAGGAAGACCTGTGATCGGTTTTTTAAAAATGTATTTTGCACTATGGCTAACGGTGGGAAAACCTATAGCTGCTACAAGACAACCGTTATATCGGGTTCCTTAAAGAACCCAGAAAACAGAAGGGAACATCCAAATTGAGACTCTTTGTTCAAAGTACAGGATTCTACCAAGTTAGTATCGTTATTATGTTCATATTATCAAAGCACCCTGCAGAACCATACACACAAGATTTACATGAGAACAGCTGCTTCCTCTTTAACTCCGGATAGGCCGATGGTGAAAAAGGGGGTTTCCAAAGGCCCACTGCATATGTGCTGATGCAGTGCACTTGAGGACTTCTGTATCTGGAAGACTTTTGAACGCTTTCTGCACACAAGGATTTAAGCAACCAAAGGAACCTTAACTAAAGAGGGCTAACATTTGAATGCAAAGTGTGTCGGTGTGTGTGTATACAGTGCACTAGAGTACTAGATTAAGCTGTAAATTACACAGGAATAGTAAACAAAAACACATGGTTGGCTAAATGGCTGTAAGACAGCAAGGGTCTGCGGTATCAAACGAGCTTCAAACCATCACTCTGCTGCCAGACATGCAGTAGATATGGATGGATCACTATGGATGGATCACAACAGGGTTGTTTCTCCTGACTTATTTTTCCATAGAGTTCAATAGAATTATTCTAAATTATGTGAATCATATGCTATGGCCTTCGCAGTGTTGGGCCAGCACGAGCCGCCAGAACGGCTTCAATGCGCCTTGGCATAGATTCTACCTCTAGTCTAGCATTGATTTTAGTCTCTGGAACTCTACTGGAGGGATGGAACACCATTAAAGTTGATCACTCAGAATAACTTTATACTGATTTGCAGAAACCCTTCCCTCTAAGGGGACAAGTGGACAGTCTCAGATCCAGAGTGCTGACCATATCAGGGAGATTGTGCGCACTGCCAGATAGCTTTTTGCATTTTTTGTCACACCTTGGATGCCTCTCAGTGTGTATATTATACACAGTGTATATGTGTTTTGTTTCATAGTTTTTACACCGTGTCATCATTGCCCATTTTCCATCTTTTACAGCTGCCATGGAAACGGATCAGAACCACACTCAGAGCAGCATGTCTGATGAGCTCGTCCCAAGAGAGTACAGGCTGGCGGGCCTCATATTCTACTGCTTCATCTTCATCATCGGCATTGTGGTCAACCTGACCGCACTGTGGGTCTTCGGCATGACCACCAAGAAGAAGACCTCTGTGACCATCTATATGATCAACGTGGCCATAGTGGACCTCATCTTCATCCTCCTCATGCCCTTCCGCATGGTGTATTATGGGCTGGACCGCTGGCCCTTCGGTGACATGTTCTGCCGGGTCAGCGCCGCCCTGACTGTCTTCTACCCCTGCATGGCGCTATGGCTGTTCGCCCTGATCAGCGCCGACCGCTACGTGGCCATAGTGCAGCCCCGTCACAGCAAGGAGCTGAAGAACTTGCGCAAGGCCGTGGTGTCCTGCGTCGGCGTGTGGGTCATGACCCTGGGCAGCACGGCGCCCCTCCTTTTCACCGACGACGACCCCGACCGCGCCACCAACTTCACCACCTGCGCCAAGACGCGCGACATCATCCACCTGAGGCGGGACAACCCGGTCAACTTCGTCCGCCTCTTCTGCTTCTTCCTGGTGCCCATCTGCATCATGGTGGGCTGCTACGTCGTCATCGTGGACAACCTGGTCCGCGGGCGCACCTCCAGGCTCAAGCCCAAGGTGAAGCAGAAGTCGGTGCGGATCATCGTCACGCTCATCGCGCAGGTGCTCCTCTGCTTCCTGCCCTTCCACGTCTGCTTCGTCGTCCTCCTCCTGGGGGCCGGAGGGCAGGACTACGTCGCCTGGGCCACCTTCACCACCTTCCTGATGAACCTCAGCACCGTGCTGGACATCATCCTCTACTACATCGTGTCCAAGCAGTTCCAGGACCGCGTCATCAGCGTCATCCTCTACAGGAACTACCTGCGTAGCGTCCGGCGCAAGAGCATGCACACGGGTAGCGTGCGCTCGCTCAGCAACCTCGCCAGCGCCGTCATTTGAGCTTCACTGCCGAACGTTCACATCCACAGTGACGAGAGCACTCCACTCATACAGCCCCCTTTCATGTACTTAAAGCACTTTACACTGAATGTACTCACTTAATCCATATCCACACGAGTGAATTACTTTGACAACTAATCGGGTCTATGATTAGACGGCCACATCTGAGATAGCCAGATTGAGAATCTGACACTGGGGGGAACCACCGACTCAAAGTGATGTGATATTGGATTAATATAGGGGGGCAATGCTTTATGCACCAGTGTATGGCGTGCAGGCCAGGTAATTGTAAACATTGGCAAAGGATGTTAAACGTGAGGACTCACGGTCCCGATGGCAAAATTTCCACTCCGAGATGGAAGACGTGGTACAAGGCTTCAGCGAGCAAGAAGTCCACCAGCGCCGACAGGAGCCACGTTCCGAACAGAAAGGACTGTAGCGAGAAAAGTACATTAGAACCCAACCAAGACACAACTAAGGTCTTTCAACTGGTCATCCTTCATGATGACATGCCGGGTTTACAGGCTTTAGGAAAAAGCTTTAATTCTCAACTGCAAATGTACTGTACCTATACATTCAGTTGTCATAAGTTTATCATCTGTTATGCGTAAGGGTGAATTATCAAATGTGAAGCACCTATTTTTTAAGACACAAACTATTGTATGTATACTGCATGATGGGCAATTAATTAAAATTGCTGGTTTCCATGCTATTTCCATGAAAAAATAGATCAGGAGCCAGTTCATTAAATATTAGTGAAACTAACCTAACACAGTGTTGCAATTAATGAGTAAGTGAAAGTGCTTTCTGAAACTGTTTTAATAGCCTGAAATTCAGTCTTCCAACAGGAAGATGGCAGTACAACCTCTTCCTTAACTGCCTGTTGAGCAATCGTTAAAATAGTCTAATTTAGTGTCATATTAGTTAGTTAATATTAAAAAAGGCAGTCACTGCACTAGCCTAGAAATGAAAAATTTGAAAAAGAATCATATATAGTATAGTAGAATGTATATATCCTTATATAAAAACACATTTGTACATTACAGAGATGTGTCTGTAACCACCCAGACACTAAAAATAAAAAAAGGGGGGGGGGGGGGGGTTCTGTGGCAGTAGTGAGCTTCAAAATCAAGCCACTTGATATGTGCTGCACTGTCAATATTTCCATTTTCAACGTAAATATTTCTTATGTACTTAGATGATAAATAAGATATTATTCCCATTTGTTTTACTTAGTAGTTCTGTCCTGTGTTTATATTATCTTTATCCATGTTTAGCTTACAGATACATTTTGACAACCTAAAATGCTTTTGTGAAAAGCAAATTGTTCTGATAAAATCATGTGTGTATCTTGCCTTTTTTAACTTAGCCAAAAGTTGTGAAAACTTGTCCAACTGTGTACAGTACAATGTAATGAACATAGGAAATCTTTTGGATGTTGCTTGTTCTGCAGTCAAGAACGACTTGACTAATCATTTTGGTTAACATGATCGTTTTTGGACTGCACCAGATCACAATTCAATTAAACATCAAACAGCAACAGCAACTAACCGTTGCGCCTTCAAGAGTAACTACAGAGACAGTTGATTGCAGCTGAATTACAGGCTACAGCATCAGGTTGCTAAAAATACAAGGCCCTATGCATGGGCCATAACGCTCTTTATATTTATGCCTAGGTCTGTAACACGGTTTTTCTGTCACATGGTTACAGACCTAGGCATATGCCGTGCAGCAACTCTAATTACAGTCTTGACTAAGATCGAAAGTGGTTTGTGGCTTGAGTCATAAGTTTCACTTTATGTAATCGTCAGTGGTGCTTACAGGTTGACAGAGTATTGTGACGGGGACTGGACCATACTCCAAAGGCTTCCTTTTTCCCAAATGCAGGCTGTAAGCCTAATCTGCCAATACCCATGTCTAGGAAACATTGCAGCTTCTTAATCAAAAAGCAGCCACTGGAATTACATTTTAAATCACGAATGATTTGGCAAATCTACCACGAAAAACACCTCTTTAAATGCTCAACAATATCGGTTGTGCAAAATTTTTTTTTAAAGTGCTAACTTATTGATGTGGCCATCGCCATGGATAAGCGGGCGTTTTATTTAGATCAACAGAGGGCTTATTTAGATCAACAGAGTACTGATGAGAAATGAAGCATGCCGGTCTCCCACATTGAAACAGGGTATGTCCAGAAGAGTCACCGCAAGCGGTTTCATGTTTTGCATGTGCTGGGTACGTGCTTACAGCGAATTTACGGCTGCCGTATCGCTTCTCAAAAATGCGAAAGTTGTAGATAAGGAGGCAGCTGCAGAACGTGTCCTTCAAGTCCAAACAGATCAGCCTACCACTTATGAGCCTCCACACCTGAAACGGACAGAAAACGGAGTGAAAGAGACAGACAGACAGCAGACAAACCTTCCTATCATACCAGAATCAGAATCAGAATCAGAATCACTTTATTGTCATTGCACAAGTACAATGAAATTGAGGTAGCAGCTCTCAGACTCAGTGCAATTTTTTTAAAGTATAAAAGCTAAAAATATAAATAAAACTATACAAATAAAACTATACAGTTCTACACTAATAGATACTGTATGCTAAGATAAAAACAGACAACCACAATAAAACCCAAGACATATTGCACAACAGAAAAACAGAAAAACATTCACAGGGATATTGCACGAACAGCCGTATATTGCACATGTATTTAAAAGTTCAGGAGGTATTCAGGTCTGTGCAGTGTTTAGTGCAATAACAGCTCTGGGGTAAAAGCTGTTTTTCATACCATGAAGGTCATAGAAAAACAGAAGAGTCTTTGGCATTACATTGATAACTGGTACTTTTAAACCACACACAGACATCATTCGCATTTTAACGTGTCCATGTCACACCACTTGGAGCACCTGAGACAACTGCCATTCCAGACTCAACATCATTAACCGGTTAGAAAGGGCTCCCTATCGAAACCCAACAGCACCTGACCATAACCGACTTCACATCACACCTGGTCAGTTTATTATCATAATTACGATTAATTTTTTTTTAATATACTGACTCTAATCCACCATCTCACCTGATAATCTTGTCTGACAGTCTGCAGGTTATTGAGAAAGAGACTCTGGTACTGTGGTAAAACCACAGTCAACAGTAAGGCCACAGCACTTGGGACGAAGAGCAGGCCTTTAGTCACAGGGGCTTTATCTGTGTGACACAATTAAATAGTGTATGTATTACTACAGGGAAGGCCATTCAAGGTTAACATTCAGCAACACGTTAAGGTCAGGTGAACTAAATGTGAAACAGCAGGCCAATTCTACTGTCAATACAATGCATCCAAGTTATGTTTTCCTTTGGTAAAACTGTATTCTTCAAAGAGGCAACTGCATGGTTGAACATGGAACTTTGTTGGTTTTATTGGAAACCTATGTCAGCTTTCCTGAAGGCAAAAATATAGTTACAGTAGGTCATCTTATTGTTATCTAACTGGAAGGCCTACAGTAACTCAACAGATATTTTAAATAAAAAACAGGGTAAGTTAGTTTAACACAACAATCATAAACCTAGTCAGTCTCAAAATGATTCCACCCAAGGCACCTTAAAATGTGATTATTCAAACCTGAGCAGCTTTAAACATGAAAAACAGCAAACAGCCTCAGCTAGATGACATTTTAAACCTGAGAGCTGGCCCTGTTCGTTTTTTTTTTGGTAACATTTTGGAACTTAAAGAACCCCCAATTAAGAGACTAGACCAGCACAGGAGTCACACCAGCAGCTGCAGTTTCCACCTGGGCCAGGTCAAGGGGAGGCGAACAGTAGGGGTAAAATGTCATCTTTACCAATGGGCCTATCTTTTTATTTTAAAAGATAGTGCTTATTTCAAAGTTTATGGAGCTTTTTACGGTTCTTAAATATCTCGACTATGAACAAATTGGTGGTCATTTGAAGTTCGGTCTTTATCAAAATGCAACAAACTTCTGATAGTACAATATTGGATGAAATTAAAGCCATATACACCACCATAAACCAATATATAATCTAACTGTTTTTGTGTCCAGTGGACTGGGAATGATCATTTTACTCTATTTAAAGAAAGTTTTGGTACTAATTGTTGTTATTTTATAGTTTACATTGTTCGGAAAAAAGGCGTTCTTCAGATTTTGCAGTGTCCTTCCGTTACCAGAAAACTCTATTTTCACTGTCATATCACAGATTTCAGCTTTAAACTAATGAAACTTTCAGAAATAGCTGTTATTGGGTTGTAAATTCCACTACTAATATTGGGAACATTGAGTGCAAGGGCTGCCTTATACACAAGAACTAATAGTGTGTCCTTCCGTTACTTTTACCAATTGTCCTTCCGTTACCGGAACCACTGTGGGGAAAAATGCTATAAAAAATTATTGGACCATGCCCTTGGTCTAATATTTGGCATGTTCATAGATGGATAGTCAATAGACCATTATCAGTCAGAAAAATACCAATACTTTGCCTGGAACCGCAGGTTTTGCATTGTTGAAAAAAAGGCAAAAAAACAGATGTTGTTTTTGAGTCCTTCCGTTACCGGTGAGTTTTTGGCAAAATTATCCATGAAAATGACCCTTGACAAAAAACTTAGTGGATTTATTTTAAAGTACTAGGCAGCCCTCACTTCTCACAAGTGTTCTTTTCAACCTAACTGGTATAGCCTAGGAGCTAGAGCCAGCGTACAGCAAATTTGTCCTTCCGTTACCCCTTGACCTGGCCCACCTGTAACATGTCAGGTCACTCTGAGCTGGAGCTATGCCGACAGGAAGTCCTTAGCCACAAGAATATTTAGAGAATGTTAAACAAATACATCATGACCTCACTTAAAAATGTAGTCTGGATATTTACAGATGTGCAAATGGTCACAAGAGGATGCCCGTTTAAGTTGTTGCACAAACTTATCACTCGGTTTTGCAACCATCAGTGGATGGCATATGTTTGTCTGATGACTGTGTCACATAGCTTGCTTAAACATAAATCATTCAATAACAGAGAAAATATTAAATTATTATTATTAGCATATTCTCTGCCAATGAAACAACTGACATTTCACAATCAACATTCAAGAGTGGGTTTGTCCTTGATAGAAAGAGTGTACAGACCTTACACATTTATGCAAAGTGTACAATCCTTAAATGACAGACTAACGTTAGATCATTTTGTTTATAACAAACAGTGAACTGTGCCGTTCCAAGGCTAAAAGAAAACGAACAAACTGGCAAACTGGCAAGCGAGCCAAAGCAATACATTATAGCTAACAGCTAACATTACCAGCAAACTATCAGACAATACACGAAAACAGAAAGCTTAGCTAGGTTAACGTTTGTCAATTTAACCACGACAGATGCCGCAAATCTGCCGACATATCATCCTGCCCTTTAGCAAGCTAAACATGCGAGCTACGTATCACTAGGACTGCATCACTAACAAGGAAATGACTGTAGCTGAATAGCTATCAGCTACATATTTGTGTGTTTCGCCAGGGTTAATCAGTATCAAACATGCTGAACTACTCCAACTACTGCCCAACATCGCGGAACATCTTACAGCTAGCAAGGAGCCTATATGATGCTAGCTGTATACCACTGTAGAGGAATGAATGACAACGCAAAGCTGTTGGGTGATACTGTTGTTAGCTGGCTAGCCACAGCACTACAACCAGTTACTACTACGCTTGAAACGGGATGGCTAGCGTCACCATTGCATTACACGCTAGCGAAGCTAACTTACATAGTCCCCGTGGGCCGGTGGTCGTGAACATGTCGCAGAGGAAGCAAAAAGCAAATCCTGCCGTACTGCGCACTGCAGTGTCGGTAGGTGCAAAGGCACTAAAAAGAAGAACAAAACTTCTCATAAAAGTTAAAGTAACGAAATGTATTAAGGCTGGAGAGGGGAAAGGGTATCTAACGAGGGTAACCGAAGAGGTCCAAAATTCATTAGCACGCCTCCTCAGAGATTCGTCCTCAGAGGCTACTATTTGAACGAGATGTTGTTCTTTCCTGCAGAAAGACGCAATAGGCATGCTACCGATGAGTGAGTGGATGGGGTAAGGCTTTCTGACAGTCAATTTCACAAGCTGTATCTCTTTGGAGAGATCTCTTAATCTAAATGTAATATTTTAGATCATTAGGCTACGATTGTGATATATTATCTCGGACTGTCTAACACCACAACTTTTTGATGTTTAATATAATGATACAGTTCCATCCGTAATGAATGTTTTGGAAGTCCAACACATTAGATTTAAACAATTTGGAATTATAAACTATTTGGGTGGCAATGGAAGGCAAACAATTAAAAATTGTATAGCGACGTAATCACGTAAAATGAAATAAACAAAATAAACAAACAGAACTGCCTGGCATCCAGATGCTAGAACGACTTCCCCTCTTAAGTCAGAACACCTCACCCCCGAACTCTAGCCACAGCACTTCGCATGGTCCATCCTGACCCGAACACTTGACTTATCACTTGCCCACTATGCACTTACGCTTGGACCCTGGTGTTACTACGATGCATTGCTAGCTTTGTAGCTATTTAGTTGGATGTATACTTTTTGCTTTTGCTTTGTACTAAGCGTAGCCTATATGCACGTTCTGTAGTCTGCTCCAATGCACTTACTGTTTTCATGGCACTTTAGAGGTTAATCATTGACCCTGCCAGTGTTGAATGTTCACTCTTCATGCTGTTCTACAAGTCGCTCTGGATAAGAGCATCTACTAAATGCCAAAATTGTAAACTTGTAATTCAAAAGTAAATAAGTAGATAGATGAATTAATAAATAAAACATTTTCCATCGTGTCCATTAGATGGCAGCATATGACTGCCGATAGTGCTTCTCATCATAATCACCTCTCAACCTTTATGCACACATAATGATTCCAAACTTATTTAAATCCGTAATGACATTGTTTTACCGTCTCTCCTGCTCAGGTGTCACCTCACGTCTTACACAAGTGCACACACAAGGGCTGTTTTTTTTATGAAACCGACGAGAGCTCAGCTGCTCTGGTCTGGTCAACTGCAAGTTATTTTTCCATGTCCACTAGATGGAAGTACAGGATTGCAGATTGAATCGTTTTTTATTTTATTTACTGGCCTCATTCATTTATTCTTCAAAAGTGAAAATCACAAGAATGAATGACAGGTAATACAAGAATTCTGAGGCTCACATAATAGTGTTGTTCTGTGAGTTCCTTTCCTGAGTGTAAAAGAGTGAGAAAACAAAGGGGGAAAGGCAGAAACTCAAAGAACACTATCACATATGGAGACAGAGAGCTGCAAGGTGCGTGCGTGTAGACCAAATGGAAAAAGAAAAGGTGTGAGAGAATGAGAGCGAGGGGATGGAATAGCAGGGAGCGATGTCAATGGCACAGATCTGATCGCTGGAAATATTGAGCGATCATAGAGTAATGTTTACTTGTTGTTGCATTGGACTATAACAGAGCTAAGAAAGCTTTGATAACCAAATTATGATATTGAACTGTTATGCAGTTGCATTTTAAATGCACTTTAAGCTCTATCTATGCTACCAATTCTTTGTTTACCAGACTCATTTGTAATGGGCATACGTTTGTACAGGTTGTGATTCAGATTGATCGAGTTTTTTAAATCTACATTTGGCTTATGTGGTGTTAAAATGGCATTTTAATATGTGGGATATATAATTATGAGCAGTCTGTAGGCAACGATGTAGGAAAAAGACTGGAGGGAGGGAGGGAGGTATAAGGGTCAATAAGTGTACACATTAGGACACATTAGGATCATAACTGACAGATTATTTGATGGAGCGATCTAAGCACGGTGCCAAGGCCTAGGTTGAGTTTTTAATGACTGCTAGATCAATGTAACTATTGGTGGTGTAGAATCCAGTGGCATTCACTTTGAGAAAGCACTCGGAGCGAAGCGTGAACGCTACGAGGTCATTGATGTGTTTTCAAAAAGGGAGAGGGGCCCAAAATGTGTCCTTGAGGAATCCCTCAGGAACTGTACAGGTGGGGATGTGCAGGTAACTTGAATATTTTTGATGCATTATTGGCAGTTTGATAGATATGTGAACAGGGTAAAAATGGTTGACCAATTAAAGTCAACACAGAGGTATATCTTTAACAATGGTGCCTTTAGAAATGTATAGATTTTCATACAGAAAGCACCTATTACTGTACCTTTAATCTCTAAGAAGCATAGTCTCATACAATGCCCAAGTTGTGTGCATTAAGTTTATTTTTCATAGTTATTTTTTCTCCAGTTTATTTGCTTACATAAGTATATATTCCCAATATTTTTGGATAAGAATTGGTCAAGCTCTCTTTCCACAGGTGCTATCCTATTATAATTAACCTCTTAACAAGTAGCAGGGTGTCAAACATGACAAAACAACTGAGATAATGTATCCACAAAGGCTGACCAATCAAAAGCAGCAGACAGAACATCCGCTCGTTTTTGTAATTACATACGGGATAAAAAATGCTCCTGCTGAAAACTGCATAGCTCAGAGGCACCAGATGTATAAGTCTGGCTGAAGGAAGTAGGGCTGACACTATAGGCGGAGTTTGACATTTAACCGGGGGGCGAGTTTAAATCACGAACTGAGTTGGAGCATGGCCCCCCCATCTCCTATCAGCTGCCAGGGGGGGGGGGGGGGGGGCATGCTTCTCAGGCCCCTCTTTATCTACGCTCATGCCCAACACATAGTTTGAAAGTGAGGTTGCAATTCAAAATGAATCTTTTCTTTACTCTCCCGCCATTTACCAATGTAGTGAACATGGACACTGAGAAATCTAGGCTGCGGAGCAGGGAGAAAGCACAGTTTAAATGATCAAATAAGCCAAACGTCAAACACATGCGACTTCTGTTGTCTTCCATTATGCAACAATCCAGGCAAGAGGACCTTTTCCAAGGATTTTGATGAAGGTCATCTTGACTGAAATGTTGATTTGTGTTGTTGCATAATAAAAGACTACTGAAAGTCATACATATTTAATTCAGGAGTTAGCTATTCATTTATATTCCTCCACTATGTAAATATTACAAACACGCTTGCTGTTTTACAGGAGTTGAGTTGTTTGGCCAAAAGGACTACTATAAATTTCACACTGGATTCATAAATTGTTATTAGCAACCGGGTCATAGTTATTTCCGTGTGTATTCCAGAATTTCATGCCCTCTGCGTATGTGCCTCAGACCTCAGGTACTTATTGACATTAAAACAGCAAAATCTCCTATCTGGTCTAGCAAGAGATGATGAATTATCTCCAAGCTTTCTTGCTCATTTTAAATCTTCAGGAGCTTTCGTTGTGCTGAAATGAATGGAAACAAGATTGTCTTTCATATGAGCAGATTTAAAAGCTTGGCAACCAGCTGCTACTCTCTGGGAATAAAGAACGTCAGCATTAAACAAAGCGAAGTAAAAATACCTTTTTTTTCTGCCGCCAGTGCTGAAAACAAACCAGCCAGCGTGTGCAATGACCATCTGTTTGTTATTTGATATGTGTGAATACATGTTGTAATGACTTTGTTTGTGAATCACTCACAGTGCAATGTAACACATAAGGGTTCTCAAAGTGCCGCAGTTTTCAAAGCTAATCATATAATTGGACACAATAGTCAATGACAAATGGAGATGCACAAAGCCAGCCAGCTGTGAAGTGAATATATAATCATTGTAAAATCATATCATTTTGCATATTTGAAGACAGCTTAATAGAGTTTGCTTGTCAGCTTGTTCTATCAAGTAATGATCAGAGATGCCATAATCATATTTTTTTCCTAAATAATATCGCTCTACGTTTATTTGCTGTAGGTTCAACTTAATTGATTTAGCCTGTCTTTACGTTATATTCTTCTGTCCATTTCTCTTCAACTAAAACACAACATATACACAGTAATGGTCTTGTGAATTTACCAAGCATAGAACAGGCTTGACAAAATATCCATTGTCTTGAAGGAGTAAGATATATTTAATGCGATTTCTCTGCAGGTAAGGTTACAGGTATAATTGAATACATTTCAATAAAACTGAAGCCACAGAATAATTGTTGGTAAATATTTACTACGTGTCCATTGCTTTTTTTAAAGTATGAATACAATCTTTGCTAAATGAAAAAACATTATATTCTACTGCACTGCTGATTTAATTATGAATGCTATTATATACAGTATGCATAAAAAGTTTACTATGATGCTACACCTGATGAAACAGACACAGTCTGTTTAGTAATGCATAAAACATATACCGGTATGTTATCCAGTCTCAATTGCAGTACTAATTTGCATGTAATTAAAGTGATTCATGCATCAAATATTATACAGTGTGTGATTTTAGGTAGGTGGAAAGTAGAGAACAAATGATTGCTGTATCTTACAGAAATAAGTATGACTTTTGTGTCACTGATTGCAGATGTTAAAGACAATTGGTCATTTGAAGTAACACGACATTAAAATGATTATAATTAAGGGAAACCGTCACGTCGTCGCCGTGTAATATCAGCTTTATGGCTTGCGCTGGTGCCGTTTCTTTCTGCACTGAATCAATGCCGGTATAGCCAGGGAATAATTTTAATGCACAGTTCATTTTTAACTGGTGGCTACTATAGATACTGTTCTGTGCACACACCTGTAGATCTACACACTGTCTGAAAACAGCTGTGGATTAATACTTTGATTATGGTTAAAATCCCTTTTGAAGTCACTTCTTAATTAAATGTGAGTAAAGCGCGTTTCTCTTCTTATCAAACGTATTTAGCAATATTCCCATTTCCAAATTGTCAACTGTATGAATATTTAAACTGTGCCGCTTGTACAGTTACCACACGCAATCCTCCAATGAACTTGCCCCTGAGACATTGACTGTTACCCATACTATAAATTACATGGTACTGCAAGCAAACTAGCATTAATCACAGGAGCGGCTTCCGTCGGTGACCTGTGGACACCAGGCCTGTGGGTCCTTGAGAGGAACTAATGCAGCATTGACCTGAGAAACCCACGTTCACCCCGGCGGGAGAAAACTCATTTTTCCCACTTGCTAGAGCTACCTGGTCATAATAGGGTTATAGCGTGGTTCAAACCTGTGATTTTTAACCTCCGAGGCCCAGCTTGCCTTTGTGGCAAACATCTTTACAAATCTGACCAACTCGAGAGCCCATTTCTGTTGATTTCTACACAACTGCACTACACTTGAATAGCATTTTTAAAATGCTTGCTAAAAACGATTGCTCAAACTCAGACAAGGACAATTGTACATTGTAGTTTTACTGTGGCACTGTTATGAAAATAAACAATGAAAAACAATGCAGTTGTTTTTCTTTGTTTATTGTTTTTCCAATGAACCTACCAGACTTGTAACTGAATATGAAAAATCTTTATTAGTTAATGGGATGATAGTAAAACCCCTCGCAGATGTTGGCTGTTTCTGTTAATCAGAAAACCTCATTAGATTTTATGTTTGCCAGTAAAGATTTGGAAAATGAACAGAACTTTTTTTTTCGCCACAATTCCACACACCTTTAATATATCATTAGTGCTGTCATGTTGTTTCCATTAGAGCACACAAAAACTTAAAAGACGTCCCGTCACTGTTCACATACTACCCCGGACCCTTTTACTGCAGGCGAATACTGTTCTGGTGAATATTAGGGGCCAGCACCTGTCACCGTTTTTTGGCTTTTTTCAGAATACTTTTATGTGCATCCCTCGAGGCCTACAGTAGGATATTGGACGGAAAGCACATTTTCTTTGTAACCTCAGAAAGCGTGAAAAGCCTCTTTGGAGGCAAACGTACTGCAATGCAAATGTGCATGTCTGTCGATGTGTTTTACAGATTGAGCTTGTGTTTTCATATTATATAGCAAAGAAGCAGATGACATGTCAATATGTTGCAATAGGGACAATCGCTTGTTTCAGCCTCAGTCAGTCCCAATCGCGTATTCAGTGCAAGAACTCACACCACATTTATTCCAGAGAGGATATCTAGAACTATCACAGATAGAATTACTGTATATGGTCCATATGTCCTGTTAAATTTTATTTTGCACCCATTTGTAGCAAGGAAGATATTCTGTTATTACATGGAAGACCAAATACAGCACTATGAGCGTTATTCACAGAAATAACTTTAACTGAATATTCACTCAATGACTTTCGCTGAATATAATCAACAGCTTTCAGAATATGAAAATGAAGAATATGATTTTAAAAATCTGAATATAAATCATGGATTTACTACAACGAAAAAAATAAGTGAATTAAATATAAATAATATTTTAAACAACTAATATATGTACAGTATATCTCGTGCATTTTCAGGAATCAACACACTATGTCTATGATGCCCAAGTCCACATAAAAGGCATATGCCTAGCTTTGTATGCTCCTATTTGTGCTCTGAACACTTCAAATCAGGCATTAAACTTTCAACCCACCTTATTGTTGAAGAGGTTCCATTATTTAACTGTTCAAATCATTTCTGAATATATTTTCCTTCCTATTGATTCCAATTTTAGTTTGTTTTGCATATTTTTTTAAAGGCTATACTTAGGCTATAGTTTACACATCAAATTATGCTCATGAAAACAGTTTCAGATGTAGATATCCTTGCTGAAGGAAATGGGGACGTTTTGAATCTTCTGATTTCCACAATACCCTCAGAAACCACAGTTCAGTGATCCTGAAGTTACTGGTATGCAATTGAATGTAGACACTGTGGAACGTAAACACACGTGTTCTACCACAATGAACATTTCAAACCACTAAACAAATGAAACAATAACTAAAAATGCATAGTTTTATATAGTATTGCAACATCACCTCCAAACACCGTCTTCCTGCTTTATATTTACATATGTCCACAATATGAATGGCGACCACAATCAATTTGAAATGTTATTATGTTACTTACAGCTCACAGGAACCGTTTGAGAGTATTACCAATGTGAATGTATTACTAGATCAGTAACAGAAGTGAGAGACAAGTGAACGGAAATGATAATTCGCCAAAATGAATCAATTGCTTATTTCGACGACCAAATCTCCTAATAAATAATGTAACTTGAGTGTCACAGTTAATCACAAGAATATAACCATTCTTAGCATTCCAGAGATCGTCTTCACTGACCTTCCTTCTGATATTAAATTCCATTTAAAAAAATTCTTATCAGGAAACAAATCTTACCGTAACGTGACCTCACTGTTAGCCCTGGTATTCATTTTCAGGCTACATTTGCATTGGGATATACTTAGGTGATTACCTGGTTTTTGGTCCATTAAGTTTTTTTTTTACATTGCCAATTAATTTGCTTTATGGATGCTTTTAGAAATGGTAGCTTACAGTACTGTTCATAGCTTACACTCTCTTAACGTTAGCAATTTAACCGTATTATGTTCAGGGTCAATTTGACCCGTGTCAGTGTTTGATGTCTCTTAAAAACCAGTTAACCTTGTTTTTTCATCTTGACACTACAGGCTCTATCTTTATGATCTTAGTGCTTGGTCTAAAACACATGGTGCAAGTGCATTTACGGTGTGTCCCAGTCATTTTTGCTGGTCACACAGCGTGTTATTTGTGCGCTAAGTGTAGCGCAAGGTGCAAATGAGCTGAACTTAATCACTTCATTAATTATAGGTGTGTCTTCAGCATAACATTCAATTAACCAATCAAAATGTCCTATCCCATTCCCTTTAAAAGCCACCTGCGTTTGCACCTTGATGGATTGTAAATATGTTCGCGGATAGTAAACCTGTGAAAACAGCGATTTACAGCTGGCGAAACAGACATGCCCGTGCGCGTAGCATGCGAGCAAGGAATAGGCTATATGGATTAATATTATAATCGATATTATTCGGACTAACCATTATGATGTGTGTTGATATGCACAATAATAATCTCTCACATAGGGTTTAACACTGGCACGGGTTCCCGGTAATTCCCCACCAAACTTTTCCCCAGAAATATAATAACAGAAAACTTTTTTTCAATTAGCTTACACCATTGCTGCTATTTTACAAAATATATGTGGTTTCATTTAGTTATAACACCTGCAACAGCTGAGCATAAGATACCAGAACTTGGTTTTCCTCTCAGCTTAGAAAATACCAAATTAGCCTGCTTATTTTTGCTCTCCATTCACTTCTATAGGGCAGCTAAAATGGTAGCATGTATACGAACGTGAACGATGCGGATTCTGTCAATACAAACAATAACCAGTCCTCGTATGTATTTTTTTCCATGTAATTAAAATAATTTATAAAAGTACTATTTTCTTCAATGTTGTTAACAAGCTACCAGAAAAGAGTAGCAAAATGTCGGCAGGTCGGTTTGTGTAACATAGATATTGTGGCGATCCGGGGCGATTACGAGTGATGTAAATAATGTGTACATAGAATTGTTGTGTGTGTATGCTTATGCCGTGCGGACCAGTGCACGAGTGATGGGTGATGTAGCTGCATTACCAGAGCGTGTTCGAACGCATTTGATGCTTGTACAGTAACATTGGCGGTTAGCATTCAAATATAACCTCCCGCCAGAACGGCGACTACTGTGGTAAACAAGTTGTATAAAGTCCCGCTAAATGTGGCGGCATGAGCTCAACCAGGTCCGCTCTAAGGATGTTAGAGCGGGGTCAACGATTGTTTTGAGTGTGACCGAATTGATGTAGTGTGATTGGTTAAGGTGAGCTGCATGGCACCTATTAGAGGTCGCCTTTGTTAGCTAGCTCATTTGCATAAGCCAGGCTATAAAGCTGGCTACAGTTCAGCGCGCGTTGTCTAGTTCTGCCTGTAACTTGTGAAGTGAAGTAATAAGAAGATTGAGCTCTTGCAAATAAACTGATCTGAACTGAAACCTGACTCCGACTCCATGGCTCGCCACAATATATACTACCAGGAACGCTTGCTTCCATGGAAATTTGGAACAATGAGTGGTTTCTGCATTAACGCTGTTTCTGGCGCAAGATTTACCTACCGGATCTACGTTCCAAATAAAATACGAAAAAGCCAGAAAAGGATTATTAAATTTTCAAAAAAAAAAAGGTACTGGTTATTGTTTTTATTGACAGAATCTGCTTCGTTCGCAAGTGTCATTTTGAGGCCGTTTTAGTTGCACTATAGAAGTGAACAAAGAGCGAAAAATTACCCTATTCTGGATTATCACCCCAGGGGAGCACAGAGCAACTAACAAACATATTTCACCACCATTTGCACTAATATCATGGCCAGGTAACTACACAACCCAAAGTTCTACCAAAGTTCAGTTGTGCTTTAAAATCTGTTCTGCAACAGTCCCTGCTCAAGGATAAAAGAGCAGTGATGCATCTGGTACCTGCAACCTTCTGATATCAAGTTCAGGTCTTCAACCTGCTGATTGTTAGTGGAACCCTTGCTTCATTGGACATGTCCTCACAAGCAGTCCTCACAAGCAGTCGCCATGGCTTTGGTGTCGGACGGGTTTAACTGAAGTTTCTTCTTTTCAGTCAACTTGTCCTTCTAAAACCACAGCATGCGGAATATAGCCTCTGACCTACACCTGCTTTAATGTTAAACTGCAGCTCAGAGCTTTTCCACCATATTCCAGCTGGCTTCAGTCAGTCAGTGGCCTGCAAGGAGTAATGGCATTTAGAGTGCAGATGGTTAAGCACCCCCTCCCCCCCCCCAAACTGCAAATAACCAGAGAAATACACCAGCAACTTATGGGTTAACTGTCCCCTGGGCCACCTCCATCCTTGCTGTCAAAATAGTTGTTTTATGATGGATGGAGGGTAAAAGAATATGAATGTTTACGTTTTCATTTTTCATGGATTGACATGTGGGTGTTCATTCACCCCTGTAGTGTTTATGTGCCTCCCTCATTTTAGTCTAGTCTAGTCAAGTCAGCTTCGCCTTATTCCTAGTAAGCAGATTCGAGAGAACGCCATCAAACTTAAACCCATAAAAACTAGAACTGTTTGTATTTACCAGGGTATGAGGTGGCCCTTGGGTGCAGAATAACATTGTGCTGCAAAAATGTTTATTGATGTTTCTCAATGGAAAATATCAATTTACTTAATTTTTTTGTTGTGCAATGCTTGTTTTTTTTCCTGTAAGAAATACATGAGTAAAAGTTGTTAAATTGCAAAAAGTAATCTTGATGCAACAGATTGTTATCAAAGGACTGGATTCAATCAACCTTGCCCCTTAATTTAATTACAAGCAAAACATGCAACAAGGCCAACATGTCTGTTATGATATCTGTAATAATAAATGTAATCTATAAATAATGTAAATTATATGAAACAGGGTCTTATAATGCTCATAAATAAGAGAGGGGTGTGAATCAGACAGACAGGCAGGCAAGCTGACAGTCAGTTATATAGGGATATAGATTACTCCACTGTGTATGTCCAAAATTACATTTGACATGTACAGTACCCTAACATAGAGACGCTTTTTAATGTCCCGACTGAATTATACATTACACTGCATGTCAGAACACACTTCCAACACCCTATTCTTATCTCACCGTGACATTGTATCTGCTGAGTTTTTGCACGATCATTGACTTGGCAACGGCTGCAAAATGAACGCTGTTTTATTCGTTTGTTTGTTTTTTTTTAGAAAAAAGAGGACACATGCTTGAATCTCTTTTTTCAACAAAAAAAAAGAGCATAACCTCAGATAAAGCATTAACAAGACAAGAACTGACTCTAATTGATCAGCCAGTTAGAGCAGGAATACCCAGGAAAATGTATCACTTTGGTTCCAGCTGTAGCTATTTTAGCAGATTGGGCTGTCACTGATTCACACAGAGCGCATAGCAGTGCCATTAGTGTATATAAATAATGTACAGCCTTTTCTGTGCTACTCAGCTAAGTGCCTGAAAACCTTGGGCTCTCCGTGTCAGGTATTCAATAGATTAGCGCAAGATTTATTTTAAGTCCATAAAGCACTGTGTTCTTGACAGCATTCAGAGGGGATTGAGTGTTACACGCAACGTGCATCTGAACATCTTCATTTGTATCTCGCGATGGCGAGATAGGGCTGACGCAGCGACTGTGTCAGGTTCGTTAAATATTTAATTTCACTTTGCTTACATTTTCACGTGATCCTCGGTGTTACGACGCTGAACAGTAAGAGCTAAATGACGAGGAGTGGAAAAGACTGCATCGAGCAAAGCCTGTGATCCACAAACACAGCCTCGGGTGAGACTTTCTAAAGCTCTGTATATGTTTACCACTTTCAGGTCCAAAACCGAGTCGCGCCCATCGGCCCGGGCCTTGTGCTGACGCACACTCATGCAAGTGTTGAAAGTGTCGAGTTGACCACCTTCAGTAATAATATATATGCAACAGAAAGCTATGATTGAGGGAATTCATACAACCTCACCATGACAGAGCACCTTTCTCTGATACCTCTTAAACTTTCGCTGATCCCCACAAACCATACAAACTCCTGTCTCATCACCGGCCCCAATCCCAGAGTGAAGAGAAAGAGACATGGCTAACGACTACCTAATGGGTAAGGAACTTGGCTTGTGACCTAAGGGTTTCAGGTTCAATTCCCAGGTAGATCACTGCTGTTCTGCCCTTGAGCAAGGTGCTGAACCTAAAGCTGCTTCAGTACTGTACTTATCCAGTGGTATAAATGGACAGGCTACTATGCAACATGTGTTAGTCGCACTGGATAAGAGTGTCTGCTAAATGGCAGCAATGTAATATAATGGAAAGAGAAGCATGCTAACGATAACATTCTTCAAATGAGGTTTTACAGCTCATTCACTCAATGGCTTTCCCTCTCACCTCCTTGGTTTTACATTTATTAGAGTGTTGCAAACCCAGATACCAGCAATTTCCTTGAGTAGATAACATTTTTTGGTGTCACAACTTTATAATCTTGGGCCCGTCTTGAACTATACTGTTTTGCTCCATTCTTTTGTCTTGTAAACGGTCAGCTGAATTTTGGCCGGGCTCTACTTACTGCACGATTACAACGAGATCACAATGAACACACTTTTCAGCCATCACAATTACTGTAGTTAATTAGGCCAGTGATTAGCCCTACGCTTCCCCGTATAGCCTAATGTGTGAATATGAATGGACCACAGAGTGCCCAATCAAACTATCACGGTGTAATTTAAGAGGTAGGCCTATCTTGGATAATGCCATCACCAGCATAACAGCACAGGATGAGAATGTAAAAAATCTCACAGGCAAAGTGCGCTGGTGTCAAACGCTGACGTTAACAGGTCATTTACACCATTCCTGCTCTCAGAGTAATCCTACACTCTCAGGAAATATCATTTATACCGTAGGACTGAAATCTAAGTGCGGAAAGCTGTTTGGAGGCAGCTGCTCCCTACATTGACAGAGTGAAAATCCCCATATGTAGACGTGCATTTATTTGTTGCATTTATTTTGGGTATGTCGTCACCGTTATCCAGGAAAAACCTTCGCCGGTTACATTTTACCTGTCATCTTTATGAAATTGAAGCAGGTGAGGTTACATACCCAACTAAAAGTTACAACAGTAGCACCTCATCTACAGTATAATTTGAGTACATAAAGTACATAATTTGAGCCACGGGCGGCTGTGGCTCAGGAGGTAGAGCGGGGCGTCCGCTGATCGCAGGGTTGGTGGTTCGATCCCCGGCTCCTCCTGTCCACATGTCGAAGTGTCCTTGGGCAAGACACTGAACCCCAAATTGCTCCCAATGAGCAGGCTAGCACCTTGCATGGTGTGTGAATGTGTGTGTGAATGGGTGAGTGAGAGGCCATTGTAAAGCGCTTTGGATAAAGGCACTATATAAGTGCAGTCCATTTATAATCCTTATGGTGACAATTGTAGTTTCCAAAATCCAAAAAATTATGCAATTCAGGTTGTTTACCCAAGGGTACAAGAGCGATGATCAACCTGGGGGTTCATCTGTAACGATCTAAATCCCTACCCACGATCTTCATAATCTGTCGGTTACCACACTGGAGCGCTGTGAGTTGTGTGTTTTTGATCAGATTCAACTAGCTGCATTATAAAAAGCCACTTTCAGAGTACATATCTCAGATGACAGCACCTTCTTTTTTTACATTTCTGCAAGGCTTCATTTAGTCAAAATTATTACCCACTATATCATACGGTATCAATCAAAATGAAATATTATAGAGATTATTGTAGAGCGTCGTATGACATAGAGATACTTATGCTTGAAAAAGTTTCCCGTGTCATAATTTATTTAAAAAACCGAGCTGCTTCTCAATTTACTATTCATAAATTCCTAGTTTATTGATTATCCAGACAAACATACATTAGCATTTTATGTACAGTATGCATACATATTGTTGGATGCTTACTGAGGGAATTCAAGTCAAATGCCTTATTCAAGAATACAGTATCTGAACAAAACATGTTTTCAATGTACAAAAAATGGCAAGTTACTCACGCATACAAAGCACTGTCTATAATAAAACTAACAAAATCGATGGCTGCCATTAATAGCATTGATGTCAAAATGAGGCCAAGTTACGACAAACAATATTGGCTCACACAAATGAAACAAGCTCTATTCCAAAGCAATGCTACCCAATGTTCCATACATTATTTTATATACTGGCCCTGTGTATTTTCATCTTACCATCTGAAGAGCGTGTGTCAATCAAACTTTATGGGCTCTATTTTCCGGCCAGTGCATGGCGAGACTGGCAAGCCGGCGCACTGGTGAAGTGGCGTTTCCATCATGGATCTTCATGTTCCTGAGTCCGGTTGACTCGCCGTGCGCCAAAGTGGGAGGAGAGCCACTGTGTGGGTGTGTCATGTCAGCCCATGGCGAGTTGCTAATTTTGGGGCTTTCCCAAGCAATGCATGCATGATCATTCATAACCTATTCAAAAGCCAATAAACTGTTTTTGTGGATCATATGCTGTCCGATTTTACTTCAATAGGAATCCCCCAAGCAGTAAAAAACTTTGCATTTATTGTACATTGGCTTTATTATTTTTATGTTAGGCTCATTCCTGTATGTATTTCTGTTTTTAATCGTTTTTGGCTGTTATTATACTGCATTGTGTTCCCGGGGGTAGGCTACTGTATTCCGTTCTTTTTCTTACACCCGTCTGTAATGAGTATATATAAACGCAGCTGTGTGATGTGGACACTGTAATATGTGTAGCTTATTATGAACGGAAAGTGAAGCTCGTTTGAGAATACGCAGACTACTCACTGTAGGCTACAAAACTATAAATAGTAGGCTAGGCTCAGTCATAATTATGAATATCAATATTCTGCACTGTAAAAAATAAGTTTTAAGAAAACGGTGAAAAAACTGGCAGCAAAGTTGCCAGTGAAGAACCATTTAATGAATGTATAAATCCTGTTATTTTAGGGGATGACCTTTAAATAATGAGTTATTACCATCATTCTATGACTTTGACTGTGTTTTGAAAATACATTTTAATTAAATCGATTGGGTTGTATCGTTGTAGCAATCGATGGTGCTTATGAATAAAGACATACACACTTGGCAAGCATGGATTCACTTGTATTTCAGATTTTCTTTTATTCACACATGACGTTGTCCAAATGCATGATTGAATGCTTGATTAGTGGAAATGAAAGAAGCCTCGATACGAAAATATCTGGCCGATACCGATTTAGGTGACCTATCGGCCAATGCCGATATCGGTACCGATATTTTGGTAGTTCTGCTTCCATAAATACGTTTTATGGTCAACTGTATAAAAACCTACCATTCTATAAAACACTATTTTAATTGCACCACTTTAAAGTAATGTAACAATGTTAAACATACATTTTTTAATGACATTTCTTCACATTCATCCAACTTAAAATGAACTCCCACTGAAAGGGCATTCCTGAAATATCAGTGTTTCCCTGAGAATTTTCAGGCCTGGTAGTAGGCAGTGCTAGTCACTGATAAACCCCTAAAGTGATGTGGTATGCAGGGTGGCATATTGGCGTGGTCAGATGGGCCAGTAGGCGCGCTGCAAGTTCAGATTTCTCTTCACCCTGTATATATTCAAGATTTAAACCAAAATGATCGCAAGGAGAGGATGACTTCATATAATTCAGTAATGCTACATTTCTTGCATAAAAATAGCTGAGTAATCTATGCCACATTATAATTAAGACTCCACGATTGCATACAGTAGGCTGCATCTTTAACAATGCTACAAACTTCAAAACATTTTTTTTTTAGAACATTCAATAAAAATATATTAGATAAATTTTTTTTTCAAAATAGGGACACATCTGGCATTACTTTGTAGCTTTATCGAGGTTTTACGCACCTTATGCATTAATGTTAACAATCCTCTGACCTTTGCAAAATATTGGCACATTGTGAACATAGGAAAAAAATATTGATATTTGGTTGTCCATCCTCCGCGTTAGAGCTGTTTCTTGTTTTAGGTGGTGCCACACTTTATCTTTCCATTGTAATAACTCGCTGTAAATTCATTGCATAACAGGGAAATCGTCTCACAACATTTGACAGCTAACGTTCGTTAGCTAGCTATAAAAGGCAGTATAGTATCCGTGTAGCCTAACGCTAGTTTATTATTTAAATAGAGTTGATGCAATAATGTTATGTTGGATTCACCAAACTATATAGAAAACTAAAAACAACAAGCTGTATCTCTCCCATTCTTTCTGTTGAAGCCAGCATTCTCCGCCCAATTTGCCTAAATCCCGCCTTTTTCGCCGTTCCCGTAGTAAGGAGGCAGGTTTGCACCATTTACTTAAGGATTGTGGGTAGCCCTTGCAGCGAATCACAATCACGGCTCACTTGCTTCACTCACGGTGTCCGTCGTGGTCCAAAAATCGCAGGATTTCTTAGCTGGATACCATTAACTGCATTGAGTAAAACCCATCCCAAATCTGGAATAGGCCTACAGACTGAAGTAAAAAAAAGTCTTGCGTGCTGCTCAGACCAGAGCAGCAATGAATGCTGGTCAATCCCGGGAATTAATTTTTTTTTTTTTCCAGAGATTGTGATATAATACAAGGTCCTCATTATCTCAAATGAAATATTATAATTATAATTTAGGAGACTCTAACATTGTTAAAAAGTACATTAATATACATAGGACCCTGGGAACATAGATACGCTCCCCTAATTACGACATGACAGCGCTTCGGATTTTGCTGGCAGTCTATGGGCATAGACAGGGCAAGGTGATGCACTATTACATGTCACCCCCTTCAGCTTTTTTGGTGCTAAAAACCTGACTTCAGGACACGCCCACCTTGTGGTTTCTAGTTTTCTAGAGTACTCAAGTGAGTATGTCAGATGTGGTTGGAGTCTGGTTTCGGAAGTAAATTCCCTATGACAGATAGAACGGGCTTAGGAGACTATCGACTATTTCTTGAAATCTGATTCATAGAATGAGCCGAAACGTTCCTGGATTCGCCTGTGTGGTATAAAGATAGCTATAGACCATATATCGCATGTTCCAATTTTCAAAGTAATGGATTAATGATTGTAGTTCGACTTGTAGTCCACTTTAACGGACTACATATCCAGTACTGCAACGCACGGGTGGTTCTCGACCAATAAGATATCATCATCTTGTCTGTCTGGACATTTTTGGCAGATGGGAGTAGGCCTACATTCCGCCTTACGACGAGCTAACATTAGCTTGCTAAATTGAGAAGCCCGCCTGACAACATCAGAAACTACGCTTCGGTTAACCACATAAAGCAACTCTAGTCCTTCAAGCGAGCTAACTAACGTTAAAAAAAAGTGTTTAAAAATGAAGCTGTGTGCTACTGCTGGCTAATGTTATATGACAACGTTTGGAGACAACGCTGCTCGTCCGGAGAGAATTATGGGATGTCAGGTTTTTAAACAGTACCAGCACTGGTATATTCACAAAAAAATACAAAAACGTAAAATATAGCCTACTCGATGCTGGTCCAGAAAAACTATATAGTTTGCGAATGAGCATTATATTGAACAATTCAGGAAATTGATGGTAAGACATAATCACTATAAATTGTTTAAAAGTAAGTTTAACATTTAGTAGACATTTAGTTAATGTCTACGCTCTAAATGAATGGGGAATTTACTTCCGAAACCAGTGTGACGTACTAGTCACTTGAGTACTGTATATAGTTCGGTGTCTGGATTACCGAGGTAGCCTAGCGTTCAACCATAAAGCCTAACGCTGCGTTCTCACAGCGAGCAATTGGTCGCTGAGCCTGTCAATTCTACTAGGCTGGGGGCGGGGCAAGAGCTTCCCGTTGTGTCATCCGAGTCAGTTCGTGCAGCTACAATTTTTTGATAAAGAGAAACAACGGCAGTAGCGTACGTATAACAAAGACTTATTTGCGATGCATCCTATTCTTTATAGTTATGTCATGACACTGATAATTATGTGTTCTCGCTAGCTAGCGATAGGCTAGCCTATATCTATCTTCGTCGCGAGCTAGCGATCTTTATCTATCTATCTAGATACATATAGATTTATGTATAAAACTCAACATGTAGTTTGGGCTTAATGTGATATTGGTAGAACAGCCACATATATCCTTTAAGGTTATGTTATACATTGAACAGGACGTGGTAGGCTTGGACCATTATTATGAGCTGCTCCTCCATTGCTGCAATTTGAGTGAAATCGGGCGGAACAATTATTCACAAAATGGTTTTATGTCGGTTGGAGAAATATGAAGCGCGGAACTCTGATTGGCTGTTACGGCCGATAGTCGCTCAAAAGTTAAATTGCGGGCAACATTTATCGGCCGATTTTTGTCGCTCATTTGCCTAGTTGCTCAGGTCACTGACCGTCGCTCAGCTTTATAGAGAATGAATGGACTTCCGGCGACTGGGCGACCGAAGTCGCTCGATGTGAGAACGCATCGTAACGTTCAACCATAAACAAGCTATCTCAGTGTTTTCCCTATATAGGCTACGAGAACCAACACCAGGCGAACAAAATTATTTTTTAAATGCTGAAAATAACGCATATCTATTAATTCTGGAATCAATTATCATTTGTGCTTCAGAGCCTCTGCTTGGGAAATCTGAGTGAGACAGTAGGCTAACAAAAAGTGGAGTGGACACAAACACACCGTAACGTTAAATTGCACTATTTACAGTGCAAACAAAAGCCATAGGCTGCAGTGACAATGTGGTTCCACAAGAAAATATTAAATATCAAAAGCTTAGCCTACTTTCACTCCGAGAAGCCTCGGAGAAGAATCAATCAACATAAAGAAAGCCAGCTTGATCTGGTCGACTCCACGCTTTCTTACGCTCTCGCTCAGATTTCCCGAGACTGGCTCCCAAACACAAATGATTATTGATTTCCGAATGAATAAATATTTGCGTTATTTTCGACATTTAATAAAAAAAAGTATTTTGTTGGCCTGGTGTTGGTTCTCGTAGCCCATATAGGAAAAAAACTGAATATGGAAAACAAAGTGCAATTACTTTTTTATCTGACAAGCAAATGAAAACCAGCTCTTGGATTACAAATAACCATATACTTTTTTACTTTTTGATTGACAGGACATTATCGGAGCTGACTATCGGTTGTTTTTAACACTATCGGCCGATCCGATCGTTGGCAGATATATCGGTGCATCCCTAGTGGAAATGTTTTATCATAATATCAATGCATAATGTCGCAAGGTGGGATAATTTGTTAACGGTGGTTTAGCTGGTCATTTAAAAATACAAATAGCCTACGCTAGTTTCTGCATGGGCTATTTCAGTATATGGTGGACATTTTATTATAGCTAATATCCTAGGCTACCACATAAAGGCACAATTTTTCTATATAGCAGTTTAGTGACAACTTTTAGAATTTATTGACTTACGCAATCTGATGCAATAATTGTAGTGCATATCCTATAAAAAAGACTATAGGACTAAAACGCGAATGATTAGGTATATGCCTACTTAGTTTGTGAAATTCCACTGTGAAACAAATGCGTTATTACATTGATAGTATAAATTCGTTTTTCTATATTAATGCAAAATAGATATAACGTTATAGTCTTCCACTGCAGTCAGCTGTGGGCTGTTCGCTCCTCGCCTCTGGTTCGACAATAGAGAAATTCAGTAGCCATGCCCAGTGCGCCATGCGCTGCACGACTATGATGGCTCGTCGCATGCCATGCGCTAGCCGGAAAACAGAGCCCTATGTGTCACATCAAAGTGTCAGATAACAAATATTGCCTCATGGAACAAGACATTATTTAAATTAATTTTCTAAACAGCTGAGAAAAATTACACTTCAGAAACTATGTTTATACTTGGTTGTCAAGTTAATTTTACAAAATGTAGTTTTAAATTGCAACTTTGTAGATAGACAGATTGATAGATAGATGATATAATTTGAATATCATTTCCTAAACATATGTTGAACATTCTGATATAATTTGAATATCAATATTGCATAAGGAAATAAAGTTATAAACACTTACTTATTTAAATGGCCATGAACGGTGGAAATTGACCATCATTTATCTAGCCTTCATGCTAGATCATGTTGTTGTTGCGACATTTGATCAATAACATTGTTGCGAGTTGACAAGGCTGCCATACATGCTTGTGTTGCCAAGTAAATCTAATCGTTATTAAGACTTATGTATGTATGACTTATGCTAGCTATACAGTAGCCTATATTCAGTTAGCTAGCTACAACCCAAGAGGAGTGAGGCTAAACGAGGACATGAATGTCGATTACACTGACAATGGTGATCTGTCATGGTTCTGTGGAAGCTATACGGTACTGGGGTGAGTGACAGTGAGCCAGAAATACAGAGGCAGAGCAAAAAAAGAAATCTTTCAGTTAGTGGTTCTGTGTATAGCTGTTCCAGCTAGCGGTTATGCCATCGACGTCAAGAGATTTCGTAGTTAGCCGTTCAGCTAATGTTAATGATTATCATTTATGCCATATGCCAATGTTGGCTAGCTAGCTACACTTCAGTAGTTTCTGTAACTGAACTGTGCTGAGGTTAGCAAGCTAGCTAGTCAATTGTATGAATGAAACAAACATATGGAAATTTAGCTGACTGTTTTGGTTAAATAGTAACGTTTCAGACAGCACAGCTACATATGGCAGACTTAGGCATTGTCATGCTCTATCTGTGGGATTGCATCTTCCTCCAAGCGACGAAGTGACTGTATGTGTATCTCCCATGGAACAGCTCGGAGCGCCTACGTCAGCGGTAGCTGTGCAGTGTGCTGTCTGGGGTTAACAGTTACAACTTCAGTCCGTGGTTTTATGGCCTACCATGTTGTCATGAAATCGGAGTCCTACAATCGGAGTCATGAAACAATATTACGTGGCGTTTGCATCTGAAATGATAGCGAATGCATTTTTTGAAAAAGAAATGAGCTTCCCACAAAGATTACACAGCTGTAAAAGCAATAGTTTTTTAAATAAGTTTTGAAAAACCATGTTGTTTTGGCTGAAATAGCATCAATCACTAAAATTGCATGCACTTCCTTATATGTCCAAAAGCATGAGGCGCCTTATCCTGCGTTCACACATCCAGCAACTTTGGTCGCCCAGTCGCCGGAAGTCCATTCATTCTCTATGAAGCTGAGCGACGGTCAGCGACCTGAGCGACGAGGAAACTGAGCGACCAAAATCGGCCGATAAATGTTGCCAACAACTTATCTTTTGAGCGACCATCGGCCGTAACAGCCAATCAGAGTTCCACACTTCATATTTCCCCAACCGACACGAAACCATTTCGTGAATAATTGTTCCGACCGATTTCACTCAAATTGCAGCAATGGAGTAGCAGCTAATAATAATGGTCCAAGCCTACCACGTCCTGTTCAATGTATAACATAACCTTAAAGGATATGTGTAGCTGTTCTACCAATATCACATTGAGCCAAAAAATACATGTTGAGTTTTATACATACATCTATCTATGTATCTAGCGTAGATAGTAGATAAAGATCGGTAGCTCGCGACGAAGATAGATATAGGCTAGCCTATCGCTAGCTAGCGAGAACACATCATTATCAGTGTCATGACATAACTATAAAGAATAGGATGCATCGCAAATATGTCTTTGTTATACGTAGGCTATTGGCGTTGTTTCCAGTGGCGGCTGGTGATCTAAATAAAAAAGGGGAAAAAAAGCAAAAAAAAAAAAAAAACAAATACAAAAAACTAAAAAAAAAAAAAACTTAGTTGTCAACAGACAGGTTGCATACAGGTTTTTAAAAACAAGACACACACAGTTTTTTTAAGTAAGGACATTACTGATTGTAATGCCAATTCTGTAGCCTTCATCGAGTTGTAAGCAATGCAAAAGCCAAAAAAAAGCAGCAGGCTTTTACTTGTCCGGAACAAGTTTCAAAGAATTGGATTGTCCACACAAAGTTCTCAGCTGCTTAGCAAGTGCACAACTCCTCACCACAACCTCCAGGTGTTTTGTTTATTACGTAAAACAAAGCGCAAACAACAACTCGGAAACAACAACTACATTTCACACAACACACAAACAACACAACACATTCATTCACACAGTGTTCAAACACACAACAAACAAAACAAAAACATTAAAAACATAAAAAAAACTAATAAATAAATAAAATAATAATAAAAAAATAACAAACAAACGTTAAAAATAAAAATAAAAAAATGAATTAAATCCAATCTCGCAAAGCGCATTGTTTTCCCATGGCGCATTCTTAGCTTTCCTGTTCGCATGTACTGGCGCTACAAGATGGGCTGCGGCTACTTTCAGGGCTCGCTGGGTTTTTTGAGCTGGTTGTTGACTGAAAGCAGTACGACTTAGCAAAAAGTACTTTAGCTAAATTAAACTTACTTAGTTATGTTATTCTATGTTCTCAGGTCCACTAAAATTACCAGACAAAGACAACTAAGCTAGCAGCTAAGCGCTACGCTAGCTAAGCTAACGTTAAATAATAGAAGAGAACAAACATAAACATAAACTAAGCTATAACTATATTTACAACTACTACTTTACTGCAAGTCGCTGCCTGCTGCTCAACGGTGAGGGGCTCAAAACACCAAACCAAACACCACTTGCCTTTTTGCTTTTTTCAGCCAGATTTTTCAGGTAGCAATCCAAGAAGAAAGCATAGAGCAGCGCAAAGCTCAGACTCACCGACAGCCCGACGCGCGCATGCGCACCTGTGATGAATGCAGGCTAATGCCGGCTGGGCGTGATAAACAATAAAAAAAATCAATCAAATAAAATGAGGACTAATCAGAAAAAGGAAGTAGGAGGGTCCGGGGGGGGCAGGGGGGCCTGTCGGGGGGGACCTCCTTTTTTTTTTTTGGCCGCAGGAAGCAGAGGGGGGGGGCTCGGCTGATGTGAAATGCTCTGATGATGATGATTTCAACGTTACCCCCCCCGCCCGCAGTCCCAACATGCATATGTGTATATGTAAAATTTTTTAGACAACGCAAGGCCAACATAAACATGTTTAAGTACTAAAAAAAAAAAATAATAATAAAAAAAAAAAATTTAATTTTACTAAAAAAAAAAAAATAAAATAATAAAAAATAATAATTTCTTTTAAACTTTTTTTAAAATTTGTATGTGGGGGAGGGGGGGCGGCGCCCCAGCGCCCTCTATAGGCCGGCCGCCACTGGTTGTTTCTCTTTATCAAATAATTGTAGCTGCACAAACTGACTTGGATGACACAACGGGAAGCTCTTGCCCCGCCCCCAGCCTCGTCGAATTGACCGACTCAGCGACCAGTTGCCTGTGTATCCTACAAGTGGCTACTTTGATCAGATGTTGTTATTGGCAGATGTATAGCAAAATCTCCAATGGGGAGAATTGTTGATTGTGGGCCTGGCGCATTTTGTGACTAAATCGGCAGGAAAAAGAAGGCAAAGAAGAAGAAGTCGGAAAAATAACCCAAGTTTGGGGCTTTATTGTGTCTGAATTCTGTGTGTTTAAATGAGGTTAGAAGGTACAGAACCTAATGTCCTTCAGGGCTGAGTGTCTGTGGTCATTGTGGTTATTTCTGTAGGAAACCATGAAAAGTGCCAAACTCTCTGTGCTGTCTATGTATGGGGCATGTCCCGTCAAGCCGTAACTTGGCGGATGGCACACCTGCCATCCAAATAACAGCAATGCCATACCCAGCATTCAATGACAAAACCTTTGGACATGGCCCTTCCCCCAATCACTACGTCACTCTGATTATACATTAATAGAAATCATACTAAACTATAGAATACTGTGAGAATCTAGATGAGTACTTAACCAAACAATACCAATAACTGTTGAGGAACTAAATGGACTTGCTTGCTTGCATATTTTACATATTAGTATTACAAAAATCTAAACTAAAATGTATTGACATGCAGTTATCAAAACAAGGAATGCTGCAGTAACTCATTATGTATCTCCCACATTATACAATAGCCATCTAAACAAGTAATTAAATTAAATTTTTTAGATCACACTTATTTCTTCACTTGATAAAAATGTGTCTATGATTAAAGCTCCGTGATTAAAATGTAATGTTCTCTTATTTTGTACACTGGACATTATTTATGAGGCTACTTTCTTGTTCAGATCTCACATCGTGTTGCCAGAGAGTACACAGAACCAAATGTGACATTTCCTTTTAAATTTGATTACGTTTCCTTTGAACAAACGCCAAGTTCTGCTTTGCCTCAAGAGCACTCTGCTTAATCGCCTTTTCTTCCCTCCAAAAATCGTCTTTCATCTCAATTTCACTGTAGCAGATTACACCCAGGCTTAATTGTTTGCAAAGTAAAAAAAAGAATACGGGGAGCTTCCTTTGGCAAATAAATATGTTGATTTATCTGCGAAATGAACTGATGTATTTGTATACTGTAGTAATATAGAAATCAAGATTTCTGCGCAGGCCAGTTTCCTGCTGTTTGCTTTTTCCATTAAAAAAAGCTGTAAAGGCAAACGAACAGATGGCTGCTGGCCTGCTCTGTCCTGCATCTCCTCACAAACTGCCACGCTTCCTGTGTGTCCATTAATCTTCTATACAATTCCAGTAGCACAACTATATTAAACAACTCAGGAGAGAACCTAACAAGCCGGCACAGCTGTCAGGAACTAAAGACTGAGCCATCAGTCCACAAAGGCTGGTCTCTCCTCTAAACGCTTCTGTACGACGGCGAGAGAAAATAATTTAGCCTTGAACCTGACTGACCTTATAGAAGTGGTATCCATAGTAGGGAAACAATAAATGCTCATTATGGGTCCGCTGCAGCAGCAAGCGAAGAGCAAGCTTTCAGATGCTATTCTGTAAAGCACACAACATCTGTTTCAAATACTAAAAGAAGATAACCGCTTGCCCCCTGCCTGCAGAATGGAAAATGGGCATCATTGGGGCTTGGTTTAGTTACAGGGAGCTTGCACAGTAGGTGATGACTAAATAATTGTGTGTGTGTGCTTGCGTGCGTGCGTGTATTTGCTTCCCGTAGTGTATGTCATCCTCAAGTCAGTAAATTATGAGTGGTCCGCCTTACCTTGTCCCCATGCAATCCTTGGCTTGATCCTGCATGAGCTAGTGCACATCTCACTTTGTATGGAGGGGACTGACTGGGATGGCTAAATACCAAGCTGTCATAAAACAAATCTACATGTGAAGCCGTACCGGACGAGCCAGACACACACCAAGTTGGAACTGCAGTGTTTCTGGGATAAGGAGAGTAAAAAAGGGTTAAAACACTGACTTGAGATGTACGCTGATGAACACTACACGTCCAGTGCACTTTGATACACGCTACACACTCGATTAACCACAAGGTAGCTGGTTGATTAAACAATCAACAAGAAAATATGTAAATATGTGTTCGCAATTTACACCAGGGTGGAAAGGCACAATGTGGAACAGCTCAAAATGATTTCTGAGTACAATGGCAGACAGCCCAAGAGTGCTGGATTTGCATATCATACACGGTTGCCTGCAAACGCTAGAATTTACCCAAAACCGCGAAAGAAAATAATCATGGCAATTATGAATATCGCACAATTTCTTGCCAAATATATTTAATCTAAATAAATAACAGTCGGATAAATCCATATTACAAAACTGCATAATAAATAATTCTAAAAGAATCTGTTGTCAGAGGCTCCACTGCCGATCGATGGGGTTACATCACAATTCCCCGGACCCCGTACTTCACTGCTTGCGGCAGCTCCTGGAACTCTGCAGTGTGAAATGGCAGTGTAGTATAGCGGCTGGGGAACTGGATTTGTAGCTCAAAGGTTGTGGGTTCAGCACTTAGCGGGCCTGGGGTGCTGCCAAGGTACCCTTGAGCAAGGAAGTTTAAGTACCTCGCTCAACTGCCTGAATTGCTTCAGTAAATATCCAGCTGTATAAATGGATTGTATGCAAAAATGTACCCAGTGTCAGTCTCTCTGGACAAGAGCATCTGCCGAATGCTATAATGTAAATGTGGGAGCTAAGTTGTGATTAAGAACCATCATATCTCAAGGAGATACGGAAACAACAGTTTAGACAACAGGTAGGCCTACACTGTCACATTTTTAGAATTTGTTATTAAAGAGTCCTTGCGTCATTAAATTGCAATTCATTTTGTAAATAAATAAGCAAATAACGGGGTAGCCATTTGCATCAGAAGCTATTTTGTCTTGATGTTTAAAACGGCCATCTTATTTGCTTGAACATCAACGGCGTTCTCTTGCAGATGAAATAAAACCTGCTGGCACCAGGCGAGGGCCCACGTGGAGACCACCACGGAGGTCTTACCTGATGTGATTTCTGTACATACCCATGCTGTGCTAAAGTCTGTTGTGTTCGACAGCGGCGGAGAGAAATGCATTAAGGAGCCGGGCCCCCGTGAATTTATGGAGAGTGCATTGCCATGACAAATATTTCAGGAATGCAACTCCACTCGGTCCTCTCTGCTGTGTGTCCATAGCAGTCGGCGGCTAAATTGAAAAATCAATTCCAATTTGAATTATTGGAATAAAGAACTCCAGGAGTCGGAGATAAAAAAAAAAGGCGTTCTTCTCCCAGATCCGCTTTAATTGGAGTCATTTCTTCAGGGTATTCTAATGGTCCAACAGGAAGATTGCAGAATAGAGCTGATGAGCTGAGGGAAGGTTAATAGCTTATGTGCTTTTTTTTCTGCACGGCAACTCCTCTCCTTTTCCTCATGGCAGAGCCAGTGAAAGATCCCAGGATCCACCGGCATGCTTGTCGCCATGGACACAAGCGTGTTCCATTTCGGTTTGTTATGCAGGGTTCGTTCGTTCGTTCGTTCTTTTCGGAAAACCGGAAACCGAATGATCAAATGTTCACGTTAAAAAGGCGTACTGCATCCGAACCGAACGCCCGATCTTCATTTGGGACGGAATGGTTGCGAATGGGGAAAAAATGAAAGCTCATAGGTATTCAAATTCACTTTATGTAGGCTACTTTTGGATTAAACCTGTGTCTTTGACGTGTCGCTGACTATAAGAGGGACAGAAGCTGTTAAGCTGTGTAAAGGAATGTAAAGGAAGCATAGTTATCACCGAAAGCAAGAGTGCATTAAACATAAAGTGCATGAATTTCACTGTGTCTGACATTTATAAAGACATAATGAAAATACAATAATTTTCCATTTATTTAATACCAAAATTTCTAAATATTTCAAACACTGAAGGCCAGGCAAGAGGGCTAGAATATACATTAATCACAGTAAGTTACCCAAAAGCATTTCTGATGAAGGCATGATTCAAGCCATGTCTAGTTGTTCAGCTATCACAATTTATTTTGTCCAGGACAAGGTTTTCTCAAAACATCATGTGATATCAGAAGGGGCAAAATTCCAAGTCTCTTCTAGGTCATGCAACCAGTGAGTGTGTTCTAAATATTACTGCCTGCCAACACGCAAACTCTTTCTCTCTCACACACACACACAGACTATATATACTGTATATAGCCTAGGTACTGTGCTATTTGCCAGATGTGGAAGTCTATATCACTGAAATCTATTATTACACATTTATGTATATCTTTCAGAATTCATGATAAGTTGTAAAGCTGTCACCGATGTCACTCGTACCCATCTCTCACTCCTGTACCTCTTATTTATGACATCATAACTCTCAGCCAGAGATGGATGCAGATGGTTCCAATGAGTCACATAAGTGGTTGTAGTCCACCAGTGAGTTCTGAAATCACCAGAACTGTAGACTTCCATTGGCTTTCAAATGCACTGATTCCAAATCTTCTCCTGTGTTGGATGATTTTGTGTAACCCGCCCCCCAAACATTTTAACCTGTCTTGTGTTATTTTAGTTGTATTTTTCTTTCTCACATTAAAGGGTGAATCAGCACCATCGGGGACTTACGGACAGCCGTGCAGACAGACGGAGGGACCGCAGATACACGACTGCACGGCTACCGCTCCTTGATCCATCTCGATCGCTACCGTATGGATAATTATATATATATTTTTTTACCATATATGCTCAAGGTGATTCAGCACTTACTTCGCATCTGCGGAGCTTTCAACAAAATTCTCACAAAAATGATATTAAGAGCATAAAGCGACGAGAAGCTTGTTAAAGCCTGGAGCGACACTACAATGGGACGGGGGAAAGGGGTCCTCCTTGCCCTCTCGTAGATTCACTTCAGCACTGATAATGGGGGATTCTCAGTTCCTAAGTTGATGGAATAGAAGCTTGTCATTAGCAGCAGCCCTTTGATATCCAATAAGCACTTGTCATCACAGAGGCCGCATCGATGAAGACAAAGGGCAATACCCCCAATGCTACGCAAGCAAAGGGAATGAAGGGCCACGTCTCTCCGTTTCTGCCAAGAAACAGGAAGGGGGGGGAGGAAAAGTAAACAAGAACCTGCCCTCTCAAGAATTTCATTTGGCTTCATTTCCTGTAAAGAAAGTGAGAGTTAAAAGGTGGCCCCTGTACAAATGAAACTCAATTTCATGGTACATTATCCCTCCCTGTTCTCTTTCCTGGCTTTCATTTTCATTAAGACCATAGACAAGCATAAATTAATAATTACTGCAGAATGTCTAAATGCAGGCCACACTCCTGTAGTCTTTCATTCTCCTCTGTGGCCTTCCATGTTCATGCTTGCGAAATGTTAATTTAGATAATGTGCCCCTTCCCCTTGTCAGATAATTCTGTTTTGCCGTTTCACTAATACATAACGGTCTGTTCTGATTAGATGACATTAAGTTTATCTTTTGTTCAATCAAGCCGTGCGGCTTTTTCTCAGGCACCACCACGTGTTGGGGGCGGGGGGGGGATAGGGGGTGAATCATGTAGGAGGAAATGTGAGAATTTCACTTCTTTTTAAATTGCGATTGTTATATTGGGCCAGTGCCTTTTAATTGATGACGTAGGAAAGAGGTGGCTGATGAAAAACATGATGTTCTCACAATCTGAGTTTAGAGTTGTAGTTTCTTCCTGCTGATTTAACAGGTTTTTATTCATTCTAAAAAGCATCATGATTGTGTACCTTTGGTATAAGACCACTGTAAGTGCTGCTTATTATGTTCTCCTGAGCAATCCTGCATTTCAGCATTGGGGAGGTCTACGGTGTAGGCTACGGCTTTCTTTCCTCTACCTTCAACGTTTCGACTCTCAAACCCGGTGTTTTTCTGGTGATTTGATAATGTGTACTACGGCAGCCATCGTTTGGAAGACATATTGTACTGGAGTCAACAGCGTTTCTTTACGGGACCACTCAACACATCTAGGCCCCTACTGTCAACAAAGTATCTTGCATTGTCTGATGCCTGGTCTTGATAACTCAATGGGTGTCCTTTTGCATTGACAGCTCTCCCTGTGTGTTGGAAGGAGAAACAGCCAGCTAGACTTCAGCAGTCCAAAGCACAGCCGGCTACATTCATCTTTTTAACTTTACCCTCTAAAGCACACATTTGCTTTGGGGAAGTCGCAGGTCACATTAGCTTGAAGATCTAAAAATGTATAACAGACTGTAGAAGCGTTTCAATGTTCTGACACGGTGGAAACACTGCAGATGGAATGAGTAATGCTAATTAAGTAATAATGATTGAAAGTAATACATATTAAAAATGTTTTATTGAAGTCCCGTTATTTTCAAAGTAATATCTAATCTCCTTTGATTTGCCCATCAATGTAGTTTGCAATAGCTGGTTTTAATTCTTTATTTTATTAATATACTGTTTGGGCCCTACTTACCTGTCATAAAAGAGATATTCCCCATGCTAACAAGATCTTTAAAAAATATATACTTTACAATAGAAACTGGTTAATTAAAATATTATACTCTGTGCTTATAAAGAGCATCAGTCTGGGAAGAGAAGACGGGTGACTACATTGTAGAGAAACTGATTTGACAGATTGGTCAGAGGGAAATCTGTTCATGTATAGTTGCGAGAAAAAAATTTTTTTTTACCTTGTATTTCTGATTAAAATACACTGCCATTATTTTAATAAAAAGCTATACTTGTCAAAAGAGAAAGTAAGATTGAGACAGAAACAGGTCCATGCAGGATAACTGACTTTGGGAGGGTGTTCTGATGAATAAGCAGCATCCCTACGTAGATGTAGAAACTTGGTGATAAGACTGACATGGCTGTTTCTTTTAAATATGCACTATTTGAGATTATTTGCTGGAGATACACCATTTGCTGCTTGTGCACATTTCATATTTTTGTCTTTCTGCCTTACAGTCATGTTAAGATTGAGTTGAATGTATTATGGATTTATCAAGTACAAAATGCATACTCATATGAAATATCTTGCTTCAGGCAAAAATAAATTCAGTGGCTAGAGAGGACCAAGGATTCCGTTAGACAAACCCCCTTGAACTCTTTATGGGAAGTCATTAGCAGAAAAGTTTTAAATGATTCAAACTCATCTGCGCAGATGAGCTGAATCACAAACATTGGACACTGCAAAATCATTCCCCACTTTTTTCACATTTGAGTCACTGAGAAAACAAAGGTTTTGACTTAACAGTGTTGTTTTCATTGTAGTTATCCCTGCAGTTAAGTTTTTTTTAAACAAAGTTTCGTGTGAAGAAACCTCTTCTAAAGAAATAAAGAAGAAGAAAATGTATAGAAATTATTTCAGCGTGGAATAAACCGGACTCCGTCGCGAGAAGGGGGAGACACCATACTTCATTGCCTATTTAAATGTATTTTCTTTCAAGGTTGATTGAAACTTTAACCTCATTTTCAATAAAGACGAAAAGCTTGAAATGTGCCAGACCTTGAGTTTTTACAATGCTGTGCTGAATTATGCAGGCATCAGTCAATTATTCATCTCCCGTGGTCTGTGATGGCTGCGCCTTAAAAAAAGCATGCAAAACGGGGCCGCAAAATGCATCGCTGTGTCGACACATTTCACAAAGGATTGCTTATACAAGAGAAATTTGTCTTTCAATGTCGATTCTCGCTTTCCCCTTACAAGTTTGAAATAAGATACCTGTTACCAATCGATTGCGTTCTCCCTATGGACACCTGCAATACAAACCCTCCCATTCACAATATTAATGCCGTTTGCTTTCAGTTCAGTAATATTTCTTGAATCCACATTGAAATGAAATGGCAATATTTCATAGAAAATATGGATGAACACCAAATGGAACAAAAATTGTTTTTTGCCAGGTGGTTCAACATCTTTGATACATTAATTATTTATTCTGGAAGATGCCAATTGCACAAATGACAACGGACCAGGAAGAATGGAAATGGATCCATCGTTACTTTGGAATATAGATTCAGTGTGTTGTCATGAAGAGAACTAAATAATTCAACAGAAAATATGGAGCAAAACATACCTTCAGGCCATAAATGTTCAATTACTTTTGAGAAAAATGTTTACCAGACAAAAAATTCAAGAAATCCAAACCCAATGAGTGCTGTTGTGCCAAATGGTTCAAGTGGAGTGATTCTGACAATAATTTGATGTGAGATTTTTGAAAAATGTACAGCATTCTTACGCACTGTTTAACAGTACCAAGCCTGACTGAGTTTGCTAGGACATGTATTCCTGCTGTTTGATTAACAAATGTTTAATATTTCAACAAAATGCTTTTGAATACTCAAAATACCAGCACCCTGTTGATTAATTACCAGATGTTACCTTTCAGAAAAGCTCTAGTGGCCACAAAAATGTGCATGTATTAAAAAAGAAAGCTAAGGAAGTAAAAAAAAAAAAGGACTCCCAATTGTGCAGTAATGCTCACATATACAGGCAAACATGAGCACCTTGCTCCAGGATAGGGAATGGTGCCTGATGCGTAGGCATTATTCTAACAAAAAAGGATGCAAATAAGAGTGTTACATGCTTGGGAAATGTATAAATAAATCAATTCAATGGGAACTGTTTGCTTATTTGGCAAGAAATGCGCAGGCAAAAAATGCTTATTAAACAATAATCACGGTATGTGCTCTTACAATGATTTTCGGCCCAGTAGCTCGTCATAGAGGAACAGCAGTTGCTTGTAAAATATAAAAACAATTTGCACTGTAAACAGCTGACTGCTGTCAATTTGTTTTCATTTACTGCATGAAACTCACAGGCCTGGAAATGTTTTACAGGCCTGGAAATGTCCTACTGTTTCACTGGCACGTTCTCAAGGAAACCATCAAACAGAACAACAAAGACTGGCTCTTCATGTTTAAAAAACCTGATGTCCAAAAACTGTGGCCACCGGGGACAGTAGGATGTACATCCTTGTATTGTAATTAAACACATACTATCTCTCTCTCACACACACACGCACGCACACACCCACAAATTCATGTACCCTAGGCATCAGGAATTTTGGCTGTGTTAATGTAAGCCACCAATAATACAATAAACAATACTAAATGTACTAAATATATATATATATATATATATATACAGATGCAGCTCAAAAAATTTGAATATTGTGAAAAAGTTCAATATTTTTTGTCACTCATTTCAGAAAGTGAAACTCATATATTATATAGATTCATTACACAGAGTGAAATATTTCAAGCCTTTATTTCTTGTAATTTTGATGATTATGGCTTACAGCTAATGAAAACCCAAATTCAGTGTCTCAGAAAATTTGAATATTGTGAAAAAGTTCAATATTGGAAACTCACACTCTAATCAGCTAATTAACTCAAAACACCTGCAAAGATTTCCTGAGCCTTTATATGGTCGCTCAGTCTGGTTCAGTAGGCTACACAATCATGGGGAAGACTGCTGACTTGACAGATGTCCAGAAGACAGTCATTGACACCCTCCACAAGGAGGGTAATCCACAAAAGGTCATTGCTAAAGAAGCTGGTTGTTCACAGAGTGCTGTATCCAAGCATATTCATAGAAAGTTGAGTGGTAGGAAAAAGTGTGGTAGGAAAAGGTGCACAAGCAACAGGGATAACCGCAGCCTTGAGAGGATTGTCAAGCTAAATCCATTCAAGAATTTGGGGGAGCTTCACAAGGAGTGGACTGAGGGACTACAAATGTCGCATTCCTCGTGTCAAGCCACTCCTGAACCAGAGACAATGTCAGAAGCGTCTTACCTGGGCTAAGGAGAAAAAGAACTGGACTGTTGCTCAGTGGTCCAAAGTCCTCTTTTCAGATGAAAGTAAATTTTGCATTTCATTTGGAAATCAAGGTCCCAGAGTCTGGAGGAAGAGTGGAGAGGCACAGAATCCACGTTGCTTGAAGTCCAGTGTGAAGTTTCCACAGTCAGTGATGATTTGGGGTGCCATGTCCACTGTGTTTTCTGAAGTCCACAGTCAACGCAGCCATCTACCAGGACATTTTAGAGCACTTCATGCTTCCTTCTGCTGACAAGCTTTATGGAGATGCTGATTTCATTTTCCAGCAGGACTTGGCACCTGCCCACACTGCTAAAAGTACCAAAAGCTGGTTCAATGACCATGGTATTACTGTGCTTTATTGGCCAGCAAACTCGCCTGACCTGAACCCCATAGAGAATCTATGGGGTATTGTCAAGAGGAAGATGAGAGACACCAGACCCAACAATGCAGACGACCTGAAGGCCGCTATCAAAGCAACCTGGGCTTCCATTACACCTCAGCAGCGCCACAGGCTGATCGCCTCCATGCCACGCCGCATTGATGCAGTAATTCATGCAAAAGGAGCCCCAACCAAGTATTGAGTGCATAGAAATAAACATACTTTTCAGAAGGCTGACATTTCTGTTTCTTATCTAATATTCTAATTTTCTGAGACACTGAATTTGGGTTTTCATTAGCTGTAAGCCATAATCATCAAAATTACAAGAAATAAAGGCTTGAAATATTTCACTATATGTGTAATGAATCTATATAATATATGAGTTTCACTTTCTGACATGAGTGACAAAGAATATTTAACTTTTTCACGATATTCTAATTTTTTGAGCTGCACCTGTATATATATATATATATATATATATATATATAGTGAGCACCATAATTCATTGGACAGTGACACATTTTTAGTTATTTTGGTTCTGTACTCTAGCACTTTGAGTTTGAAAGGATACAATGACAATGAAGTTGAAGTGCAGACTGGCAGCTTTAATTTGAGGGTATTTTTATCAGATTAGCCGTTTAGAAATTATAGAAACTTTCGTACATAGCCCCTCCCCCCACACATTTTTGGGCATCAAAAAATATTGGACAGTTTAACATAATGTAGAATAAAGTAATATTTTTTTGTTATTTGATCACATATCCTTTGCATGCCATGATTTCCTGATGTATGTGACCCAACAATATCAAAAGACTCTTGATATCTTATTTTCTGGTACTCACAAGTGATACTATAACTTCTCTGCATTTGAATGGATCTCTAGGGGAATTGGGGGGTGGGACTAGATTTAGCTGTAATTTATGCTGGAACATGGTTGGTGAATGGCTGTAAGTCATCAAGGGTCTGAGGTATCAAACAATCCTCAAACCATCACTCTGCTGCCAGATATGCAGTAGATATGGATGGATCACTTTAAGGGTTGTTTCTCCTTACAAATTTTCCTATTGAACTTTATGGAAAAATTAGTCTTAAGAATAAACCCTTCAAGTTATCCATCCATATCTACTGTATATCTGGCAGCAGAGTGATGGTTTAAGGCTTGTTTGATATGTCAGACCCTTGATGACTTAGTGCCGGATTCAGAGATGGCCATGCGCTTAAGTGGCTCTCCTGCGTGGATTTAACGTCAGGTGACTTACGCTGTATTCTAACTTGTGTTGTGCAGGTGCTTATGTCAAAATGTGGGCGGTACAGGGCATGATATTCTAATTACCTGTTTCTTGTACCTGCCCCCTGGGTTGCCAGGTATCTACTAAAAAATGTTTGTGGGGTTATGCGTTTTCAACGTGTCAGTGACAGTGCCTTTAATAACCGCATTTTCCTTTTGGAAAAACCTGCCTTTGTGCATCGTAGTTGCTCTTGCTATAGGGTATAGGCATGCAGTGAACGTATTAATACAGTGAATTGCATTGATGAAATGATCATAGCTTTTCTTGATGACTGGGATATACCCATCACACAATCAAAAAAAATTATCGCTGGACAGTGGTTCCACGCAATATTACTAAGTAAACAAATAAATCGTTGGATTTAGTTTAAAAAAAAAGATTTATAAACCAACCAGTTGAAGTCACATACAGGTGCAGCTCAAAAAATTAGAACATCGTGAAAAAGTTCAATATTTCTTGTCACTCATGTCAGAAAGTGAAACTCATATATTATATAGTCATTACACATAGAGTGAAATATTTCAAGCTTTTATTTCTTGTAATTTTGATGATTATGGCTTACAGCTAATGAAAACCCAAATTCAGTGTCTCAGAAAATTTGAATATTACATAAGATCAATAAAAAAGGATATTTTAAACAGAAATGTCAGCCTTCTGAAACGTATGTTAATTTCTATGCACTCAATACTTGGTTGGAGCTCCTTTTGCATGAATTACTGCATCAATGCGGCGTGGCATGGAAGCGATCAGCCTGTGGCACTGCTGAGGTGTAATGGAAGCCCAGGTTGCTTTGATAGCGGTCTTCAGGTCGTCTGCATTGTTGGGTCTGGTGTCTCTCATCTTCCTCTTGACAATACCCCATAGATTCTCTATGGGGTTCAGGTCAGGCGAGTTTGCTGGCCAATCAAGCACAGTAATACCATGGTAATTGAACCAGCTTTTGGTACTTTTGGCAGTGTGGGCAGGTGCCATGTCCTGCTGGAAAATTAAATCAGCATCTCCATAAAGCTTGTCAGCAGAAGGAAGCATGAAGTGCTCTAAAATGTCCTGGTAGATGGCTGCATTGACTGTGGACTTCAGAAAACACAGTAGACCAACACCAGCAGATGACATGGCACCCCAAATCATCACCGACTGTGGAAACTTCACACTGGATTTCAAGCAACGTGGATTCTGTGCCTCTCCGCTCTTCCTCCAGACTCTGGGACCTTGATTTCCAAATGAAATGCAAAATTTACTTTCATCTGAAAAGAGGACTTTGGACCACTGAGCAACAGTCCAGTTCTTTTTCTCCTTAGCCCAGGTAAGATGCTTCTGACGTTGTCTCTGGTTCAGGAGTGGCTTGACACGTGGAATGCGACATTTGTAGCCCATGTCCTCGATTCGTTTGTGCGTGGTGGCTCTTGATGCACTGACTCCAGCCTCAGTCCACTCCTTGTGAAGCTCCCCCAAATTCTTGAATGGATTTTGCTTGACAATCCTCTCAAGGCTGCGGTTATCCCTGTTGCTTGTGCACCTTTTCCTACCACACTTTTTCCTTCCACTCAACTTTCTATGAATATGCTTGGATACAGCACTCTGTGAACAACCAGCTTCTTTAGCAATGACCTTTTGTGGCTTACCCTCCTTGTGGAGGGTGTCAATGACTGTCTTCTGGACATCTGTCAAGTCAGCAGTCTTCCCCATGATTGTGTAGCCTACTGAACCAGACTGAGAGACCATTTAAAGGCTCAGGAAACCTTTGCAGGTGTTTTGAGTTAATTAGCTGATTAGAGTGTGACACCATGAGTTTCCAATATTGAACTTTTTCCACAATATTCTAATTTTCTGAGACACTGAATTTGGGTTTTCATTAGCTGTAAGTCACAATCATCAAAATTACAAGAAATAAAGGCTTGAAATATTTCACTCTATGTGTAATGAATCTATATAATATATGAGTTTCACTTTCTGAAATGAGTGACAAAAAATATTGAACTTTTTCACGATATTCTAATTTTTTGAGCTGCACCTGTATAATTAATATAATAGCCCATTACTTGCAACCACTGTCCAAAGATTTATTTTTTGAGTGCATCTGTCACAGGCTGGAAGGATGTGGCCAGGAAGGAGAGAGATTTTAACCTGGAGCACTGGTGGAACTACACTGTGGGGAGTTACTTTGTGCTTCATAATAATTTTGGAGCAGCTATGCTCACACAAGTAGACTACAAAATCGTCTCTCTGTCAAAGCAATTATGATCCAAACACTGTCTATAAATGAATCCATCTAATATTGGTCTGGTATTACATACTAGACAGTCAATCATAGCCTACTTGTACATATTTTTCTTTTTTTTAACAGCTCCTTGGTAGGCTAGGCAAAGGAAAATAAAACCAATATTTTATTCAAAGAACATGCACTCATTTTTGCGAAAGATGCTGTATTTTTCATAATCATCTATTGGCGGTGCTAGACATAAACCACCTTTTTCCCTGAACAAAGTTGCTTGAAAACAATGATTAAGTGAAAACTCTGAATACACGTATCTTGCAGACATGTCTCATTTTCATCAAATCTTCACCCCACGTACGTAATGACATGTATACTGGAGAGATGCTTAAAACAGCAGATAAGTCAAATGTTTGAATGTCCCATTTGCATGTGCTTATCTCAATATGGCCCTTGGAGCCATTTAGCCAACCATATGTTCCATACTGTTCCAGTGTAATTTGCAGCAAAATCTAGTCCCACCGCCCAAATCCCATAGAGATTAATTGAAATGCAGAGAGGTTATAGTATCGCTTGTAGGAGTACCAGAAAATAAGATATCAAGAGTCTTTTGATATTGTTGGGTCACAGACATCAGAAAGTCATGTCGTGCAAAGGATATGCGACCAAATCTAAAAAAATGATTACTTTATACTTTATTCTACATTATTTTAAACTGTCCAATATTTTTTGATGCCTGAAAATGAGGGGGGGGGGGGGGGGGGCTATGTACGAAAGTTTCTATAATTTCTAAACAGCTAATCTGATATGGATAAAAATACCCTCAAATTAAAGCTGACAGTCTGCACTTCAACCTCATTGTCATTGTATCTTTTCAAACTCAAAATGCTAGAGTACAGAACCTAAATAACAAAAAATGTGTCACTGTCCAATGAATTATGGTGCTCACTGTATGTATATATATAGACAGTATATGTAATTAAGTGGCATAAATAGGGAGCATAGCCAAACACTCCATCAGGAATAACACTGAGGGGAGTAGCGACCATCTTTGGTTTTGTAAACGAACTCCAAGCAAATTCTTAAGCCCAGATTGAATCGCACAACACTGTGCTTCATTCACAACGTTGTTTTGTACCTTTCCTAATTAAGGATGTGTCTTTTTTCCCCCACTCGCACAATATAATAGTGATGACACATTGTACAATAGCACTGCTTTGCTCCACTTGATTCCATTCTATTTGGATTCAAGATTCATTAATTTAAGTTACAGGCTTGTTTTTAATGAGTCAGACTTGGTCGTTAAAGTGATGGTCAAGGAAAATCCATAATATGCTTATAACCACATTATTTCTGCCTATTAAGGTATGTATTGAGCACCAATAAAGCGCGAGGAATAAATTTCATTGCAAACTTTCAGTCTATCTATATCTCTTTATTCCTGTATGTTGAAAAAAAGGGTGGAGTCAAAATGGGTCTATGTGTATGTAGACATGAACCCCCAACCAATAAATATTTTGGTCTCATTACATAACTCCTCTCTTAGTTTAAGGTGAATAAAACCGTCCTGTCCCACTGTCCCACTGTGCCACTAAGAAATCCTGTCTGAAGTCTGAACCAAACACTCGTTTTGTTTGCGCTTGAGAATAATTGTTCGCGTTATCAGCATTTGGATTTAGTTAGTTAGCTAAAGTGTTAATTTTTTCCCGCTCTTATCCCTATACCAATTTTATCCCTCTCCCAATATTTCACCTTTTTATCCATCCCTCCGTGGTGCTAGCTAGTGACATTCGTCAGATAATATATCGAAAAGAATAGATAGTTAAGATTTAGCCAAATAAGCCATGCCTTGTAAATGGTTTTGTCGTATTGTTCAGTGGCTGGTTACAATAACAAAAATACGACGAGAACCATTATCCACCGAAGTACTTAGTTGCCATGCACGTAATTTTAGTGAGATTAGCAACCGGAATTAATGAATAAGCCTTTAAATAAATTTTTACAACTCGATAAAACCATTATTTAATGATTTGTCTGGAACATGAATTTGGTGAAACGTTGCCTTGCAATTTAGCTTGCTTTAAATAGACTAACGTTAGATCAAACGGCTTGGAGTTTAAGTGAACTTAATTTCGATTGCGAGTTTGCGTGCAATATTTATATTTTGATAGCAGCCGCACTGTATTTTACTTTAAATTAATTGCATTAATTCCTCGCCAGGTTCAAACCACAGAACTGAATATGAACAGTTCTGTGGTTCAAACAATGGCACTCGGCTTGAGGGCGTGGATTTAGACCACACCCCTACAATCCTGAGTCTTTTCAAGACTGAGTTTATTAACTGACTTTGAGATGTATATTAATATACCTATTCACATTTTCTTGAAAATATATTTGGTGGGTGTGTAGTGGATACATCCCTCTGTGATATGTTTTGGTTATTGGAAGTTTTTAGAATCACCTGACCATCACTAAGGGACCTGATTCTCCTCAGCTTTCTTAAAAATTAATCAGTCAGTCATTGTAAGAACTTATTTACATTGCTGCATGTAAAAATGTAAATGAGTCAAATAATTACTGTATGACTGATGGACTTAAAATGAGTCACTACTGACCATTAAAATGAGTCAGTACTGACCATGGCACTTGATTCAACACATCACATTTAAACAATTTAAAATGCCTAATCTGTAAACAAAATAACAAAATACACACAAAGGACCAATAAGTGCAACTTGCATCTCATCTCTTCATCCAAACATTTCCTTGATCATCTTTAGTGTCAGGGAATCATTTTCTTGTTTTCTGCAAAAGTAGAAATTCAATTAAATGAATTAAATGTATTTAAAATACATTCTTATTTCTCTTTGCAAAATGTCTGTTGAGAACAGCGCTGCGTGATAAACCGTTAAATAAATAAAAATAAAAATAGACTGAATCATTTCATTCTGTTTGTTTTATGGCCTTGAATTTGAATTTCATAACAGAACAAACCTGAAGAAAACACCAGCAGTTTGTGTGATCTATTCCATTTGTTTGTGAGCCATGATTATACTATGGGATTTGCCATACACTCTATTTTGATAGTCTGGCAGGGAGTAAGGAGGTACAGAAACTCCCCCTCTCAATTGCTGGCCCACAACCAATTTATGGAGCTCTTGGCTGGCAATTCTGCTCACACACATCACAAAGCATGAGGTGAACTAGAAGGAAAAAGAATACAGACTGAATATTCACTGATTCTCACAGCTCACTCACACAATTCAGTCAACAAGAGTCAATGCAATGCAAAATGAATGTAAAATGTCAAGCCTTAACTTGTGCAAAAACAGCAGGGGGCCTGAATTCCACTATTAAAAGACACATGTGTTCAAAGTCTACAGGATACAATGAATTCACTACAGTTTATTTAAATAAATTATGAATAATTTTCCATAATTAAATTTTTTTGAAATTAAGCAATGCACTAAAGCGACTTGAATCAAGTTTATATTTTTCAAACTGAGCAAGAAAGCAGAAAACTAAATGTCTCAGAATTGTCCAAGATATTATAACACCATGACAACAGGACAGATTTCTTATGGTGAAGCATAAATCCATATGTGAATAACATTTTCTGAAACAGAACTACAAAGGTCTGCGAACAAAGGACAATTCGCCATTCTTGCAAAAATACTTTGAGCAGAAATCAGAATGCATACAGGGATATTTTATTCTTTCTTTATTCAGAAAATTTGTATGGATAATGCGTTTCTGTGTCTGCTCTGTATGTACCAAATATGAGTTCTGTGAATCTCACTGTGTAATGTGGCAATCGACACCACCAATGTGTCCAAATCACACCACCATTTTGAGCGACATTTGGAATCCTTAATATAAACTCATCGTGAGCATGTCCATTTTCCTGTTAAGCAATTTCTACATTTTACTGTAGCTGGCTGTCAATAAACAAGCATATTGGTCTGTTTATTCAGAAACGGACACGGTTGGTAATGAGTTATTAAGAAGTAAGGCCAAATTGCTTTGTGCTTTGATACAATCAGCATTTTAATTGGATCCAGGTATTTTTCTGGGAGTGGGCGGAGATTCGGAATGGCTAATTAGGAAGTAATTGTGTTTTTGCAAAGCGTAGCTGAAGGGCTAAAATACTGTATCCATGTATATATTCAGAAATATTTACATTTTTAAATAGTTACTAACCTTCAGCGCACATTTTCACATGTAGGTAGGTGAACTCAGAAAAAAAACAAAGTTTATTGATGACTTTACAGTCTTTTTTCAATACCTGGAATTACTCTGATACACGTTTACACATAAAATAATTTATTTACACTTAAAAGAGTTAAGTCTGATGCTCATTTACACATAGTTTTATTATGGAGTTACACTAAGGTATATAAAACACACGCACGCAAGCACACACACATACTCTCTCTCTCTCTCACTCACACACACACACACACACACACACACACACACACGCACACGCACACGCACACACGCACACGCACACACACACACACACACACGCACACACGCACACGCACACACAAACATCTGAAATGATAGGCAAAACAAAAAAGCTCATGAAACAAAACTTTCTCGTCCTTTCTTTAAATATTCATACAATTTCCTGTACTGTAATACAAACTAAAGGGGAACAATATGCTCATAGGTCTTGCTACAGTGTATACCTGCATGTAACGTTATACATGATACATATAAAATATTTTAGAAATTAAAAAGATAAACCCCGTGTTAGCCTCATTAGACTGACTTACATAAATGGTTGAACATTTTAAATTGTGAATGAATTTAATGTTTTTAAAGCCCAGGAACAATATTAAAATAATCATGACTGTTACGATAATTATAAAAATAGCTGCCCATAATCTTACAAATGTTAGACCTGTCAAGCATATCCTCAGCAATTATTTCTTAAATTATGTCATTTATAAATACGTAACACATTTTTAAAATGTTTAATACCTCTTATTCAAGGCATGACCGTCCAATGTAGGCTTCAGTGGTTTAACTCATCAAAACAACAAAACAGAAAAACAATGTAAAATAACATAGTCTTTCAACGTTTACAGTCTGCACTGTTGAGATAATACAGTATGTTTCAGCACACCGTTTGAATGTTCTGACACAGCAGTGAGGGCAATGGCCAAATACCACTTCAAAACCATATTTTGGCATATTTCGGTCGTGAAATGTGACATTTCCCAGCAAGCACACAATTCTAAATAAGTGAATCGGCTTGTATTTCAGTTGTTGCCTGAATCAAACAGAATGCTGTGGAAATTATATCATTGATATAATTCAGTCAACTTTGAAGCACTTACTAGGTATTTTGCTTCCATTCACTTTAAACTGCAATTTGGTACTAGTTATCCACTTATGACAAATACACACCTATCTAATATGTCCTTTAGTTTAAGTGCTCAGAGTAAGCTAGTTAAACTTCATTCTGGCCCTACGGTAGCATATTTGCTTTGTGTTTACGGGTGTGTTGTTGAGTTTGTTTTATAAGCCTTGCTGGACAATGTTTAGATAGTTAGATAATGTTTAGTTAATTCATTCGTTTAGTTTCGTTTTCTTTTTGCAAATCTAATTGTGCATTTCAAAACAGTGTTGTAGTGTCCCATTAGTGTTGTTTCAAAACATTATAACTGTGTGTTAAAGGTGTAAGATTAGTGGCAACTCAGTTTCCACATTTCTTTTGTCATTTGAAAACACTTTCTATTAACAGTATGAGCCATCGGCATATTTCCAGTTATCTGCACAGGATGTGAACACAGAGAGAGAGAGAAAGAGAGAGGGGGAGAAAGAGAGAAAGAGAAAGAGAGAGAGAGAGAGAGCAGGAGAAAGGGGGAGAGACAGAGAGAGAGGAGGGGGGATTAACAGAGAGTGAGAGGGAGGGTGGAAAAACAGAGAGAGTGAGAAAGGGGGAGAGAGAGGTGGGGATAGAGAAAGAGGTAGAGAGAGAACGAGAAAGAGAGAGGGGGAGAGAGACAGAGAACGAGAAGGAGAGATAGATTTACACACAGAAACACCCTCACAGCACACAAGGAGAAACCACAGACTACAGCTGAGCTTCCTGTGGGTCAGAGGGGATGAACCGATACATCAAGGAGAAGATTCAATCAAAGCAAAACGGCTGTTTGGACTCCATTTTCAACAATACATCACGTAGAGAATTTAAAGATTAGAACTCATACGGCATATGAACCATGCATGCTTGTGTAAAACCTACATCTAGGTGGAGGGTCAATTATGTTGTGGGCCAGGATGTGGAGAGAAGAAACTTAAGCAGACAAACCATTGAATGTACTTATTCATCAATAAGTGATGTCATTATATCCGGACAAGGCCAAAACTCACTGTGGTTTGATTGACAGATTCCTTGAAGTCGTTTTGAGGTGCTAAATTGAAGTCAGCCGTGTTAAACGGTCAATAATTCCCACAGCCGCTCACAATGTTTTGTTTTTACAACCGGCACGTTAAAGATACATATATAAAACAACAGTGGTTGTTTTCAGACATTTAATTGGGTGACACAATCAAACTACAAAGCCATATGGCCTTAACTTAATAATGAATTAAAGGCAGGGTCATTTCTGGCTATATCTATACAACAAAAATAACAGCTAATAAAGAGCCAAAAACAGCCATGAACTTATCATTGAAAGCCAGAACCTTATGCCTTTGGACTTTGATTGAATCATCCCCAAATATGCTTTCAGCAGAAAATAGAATTCATTACTTGTTGCAACTCCAGGACAAACATTTACATGCCTGCATGCTTTCAACTAAAATGGCAGCTATTTGATAGAATGATGGCGTAACAGAAAGAAAATAAACAATACTATAAATTCAATATAAATGTTTCTATTGTTGTTCTAATAGATCTACTGCATACACAATACCATCTCTTAAATTTATATACACATACCATATTAATTAACTTCTTTTTTAAATTTTTTATAGTGAGTGAACCTTACTTCTGATCTGGTATATACAACAATGGTAAAAAGGAAGTTGGATTGTTTTAATTCTAATTTAGAAAACATTTAAATCAAATATTAGTTGTGTCTTTTATCAACATACAGTTAAATCCACTTTTTAAGAAGCTCACTGAAAGCTGTTTTTTTTGTTGTCGATAATTTTGGACATTAACTACAGTAGTTAATCTTTACTGAAGAATAGAAAACATGAAACTCTGAGTGAGATTCCTCTGTCAAAGCTTTCTCGCTGGTTTAAATACAGTATAAAAATCTTCAGTGCTGTGTAATTGTTTGAAATATTACTGCCAGTGTGGATCCCGATACTTTCGTCTGTGCTCAATCGTTAAGCCTTCAAACCAAGAGTCTTCTGACATAACATAGGGCCAGGCTTGGTTCTGCATTAACTATGTGATGTCGGTGTCTGTAGGAAAAACAGCTCTAATTTTACATTTAGACACAATCTTCCTTCTGTTTGGGGCGACGCAAAAACACTTCCGAGGAACTGCTGGAAGCAACACAAGCTGCCTTTGTCATTACTTCAACCCGGCGGAAGGCTCTTGGGAATCTTTCCTTGATTGATCCGCCATCTTTCCTCTCCACTGTGGCATCAGTACATCACTGTTGTTTTCAAAAAAAGCCTTCCATCTGTAAGCAAAGCAAACAAACAAACAAACAAACAAACAATTGAGCTCGCGGAAAGATAGAGAATCATGAAGACAAACCAGCTGAAGAAGCTTTATTCCGTGTTCATTAATGGACGTGTAAAGGTAACACTTCTATTTTGTTCTTTAGAATTAAGGAGGGGTGATACAAAGAGAGAAAACTTCCGCACAGGACAGTGGTACAAAACGGAAGATGTAGGACTCCACAAATTGTATCCATATTACAGGGAACTTCCTATTTAAACATTGAAAATTCTAATTTTCTTGTGAGAAATACACAATTAATCCAAGGTAGTGACCCGGGAACAAAGACAGAAAAATGTATAATATACTGAGGTATAATATTTTGTGCATTCAGTCTTCCAACAGCACGTCAGATGTGTTGAAGCCGTTTCTCTTTTCTGGCTCGAACACAGTGCCGTGCTGCCACAATGCAAGGCGCTTCAAAAACTGACACTTCCCATAAGGAAGTGGTGATTATTGACAATAAAAATGGCCGCCATTCTTCTCTGATGCTATCTCCAGACACCTGTAATCTAACGAGCTTTGTCCGTTTTCAAAGAACACTGGTATCCGTGCATGCCTGAGTAAGCACACGAGCGCCGTGACGGCGCTGGTAAAAGCATCTGTTAGGCACGGCTCGGGAGCTCGTCTGACGTTTATTACCCCAACATTTCCTCTGTGGAAGAACACTCTTTAAGCGGCACTTCCTCTCACTGGTGATGTGTCTAAATAATTCAATCTGTACAGGAAACGCACACCGATAAAAAGGAAGGGGGGGGGGGGGGGGGGGGGAGTGGACTGATGATGACACTGACAGGTTGTGTTGTGGAGGCAATGTGCCGTTTAGAGTTGCATGTGATCATCTTTGAGGTCACAAACAAACAAATATATTGGAATTGACAATAGACACAAGACTTCCAAGCATTTACACTGTCAGTACAGTGACACAGAAGAAGTCAAAGCTGCAAAAAAACTTAACTGGATGTCAGTTTTTTTTTAAAAATGTCTAGATTATTTTCCCCCTGAAAAATTTCCATTTCAAAAACCATTCTTCAATGCACATTATTCAGCTATTAATTTGACTTTGCAACCCCGCCAACCCGCTAACTGTCATGTTGTGCTCTTGTTTTCCACAAGAGAACAAAGGCCATCGCAGGAAAAGACAAACCCAGGAACTAATTACACCTAGCAGACCTGAATCTCTAAGGCAATGTACTCAGGAAGTTTCTATTGAAAAAACACTAGAGTTGAACTTATTAGTGTGAAGCTTTACAGCGTGAAAAATAAATGACAGGTCAATACTACGCTCTCAGCATGGTTGAAAACACAATAATGATATATAATTTAGCTCTGACTCCCTTGATATAACACCATGACAGGTTAAAAACTTTGCCTGTTTGCCACTGTTCTTTCAACAGACTTCAAGGGGAAAATGTCACCATTCCGAATACTTGCATTCCGATTGAGGATTCAAAGTGAAACGTTTACATGCACGCTGAATAAACTGATCGGATTAAGGTGTGTGTTTACATGCCCCAAGCATGTAATCAGAATAAAACTTTTGAGATGCGCAGATCCCCGAGCTGTAGCAATAACTCTTCGGACAGGTGCTGAATCTTGCGTTCATGTAGCCGCCTACACAATAGGCTAACACATTTATAATGTAAATATGCCTATCTCCAAATATGTGTCCTGTACCATATGTGCGTTGATACTGTTCTTACAAATATATAATTCTCCTGCAATCATTAAACAGGAGAAGGTGATTGCAAGAGCAGCTTTAATGCAAAGGCAAATTAGCATGGTGTTTAAACTCAAAGCTAAGTTTCCTTGAACAATAGTAACCATAAATAGATCAATAGTAACCAGGTTGCTTGTTATTTTTACAAACAAGCTCCCAATTATTATTATTATTTTTTAAACAAGCCCCAAAAACCGCAAACCATAAATTCATTTTCAGGCCACTTCGGGGGAAAGAAACAAGCCCAAAGTCACGTTTTATAAACAGACTTATGCCTTGTGTAGCCTACACTACATGACTTTCAAAATCCTGACAATGAATGCAGAGCTCTCGAATGGAGTCATCTCGAATCGACGCCACTTACCCCGTGAGCTAAGAGCTAACATGCGCAGAAAGGATAGGCTATGTATTCCACCCAAAGAAAGTAGTCGGTTTAAGAGTTTACATGGCTAATATTTCCTATTGATGGGATTATCAAAAGGTTTAAAGCACCCCATTCAAACTGAATGAAATGTCAATCGGAATGGGATAGTCTGTTCCGACAGAGGTGGTTACATACAACCGATTTGGTTGTTAATCCGATTACTCATGGACTATATGGCTCCATGTAAACGCAGCTAGTGTGATGCAAAAAAGGACTTTTCAGAGCCCAAGGTTTGAATGCACGATTGCTATGTACCTGTCTTCCTCTAAAAGAACTGGATTCAATCAACATGTCTGTAAATTTGACAGACAAATAAATGAAAGGATTACGGGTTTATCACTACCAGTTCTTAGTTAATGTTGGCACTTGCTGAACTTGTGAAACAGTATTTGTGAAGGAAAAAAAAAACATTTGCTTTTGATTAGGAGTCAAAATTAAGTTAAACATTGATTAAATGAGGCCACTGCCTAATGATATATAAGTAATTCATTGAAAAGAGAAATTGATAACAGAACAGAAAGTCAATGATATCCTGCTGATGGTATAATCGCTAGTGGTCAACACTAAGGCAAAGTAAACATCGCAGCATTACAGCATGAAGATTGTGGGTTCAAACCCAGGAAACATTACAGGTTTTGAAGAATGGGCCACCCAATATGTAAAAAAGTCAGCAGGCTACATGGTCCTGAGGACAGATGTTTGTGATACTGTATATAAGCATGCTGCTTCATACTGGCTCCTTACTGAACTGTGTGACTCAGTCAAAACAATATGCTATGTTCTGTTTATATTTACTTTTACCTCTACTACCATACTGTATCTCTTCCCCTCTGTCAATTCTTGGTAAATCAGTTTTCAAGGTCTAGCACTGTTCTTGTCTTCTTATAGGGGCAGCAGTGTAGTATAATGGTTAAGGAACTGGCCTTGTAACCGAAAGGTTGCAGGTTCGATTCCCAGGTAGGACATTGCCGTTGTACCCTTGAGCAAGGTACTTAACCTGAATCGCTTCAGTATATATCCAGCTGTATAAATGGATAATATGTATAAAAATAAAAATAAATTTAAACGAAAAAAATAAAATAAATGTTTGTAAGTCGCTCTGGATAAGAGCGTCTGCTAAATGCCTGTAAAAAAATAATGTTTTTAAAAGTACTAGTCACTCTGGATAAAAAAAATATAAAAATAATATGTAAATGTACTACAAGTAGCACTAGAATGAATTGTTCTGAAACTATTGAATAGAGAGAGAGTGTCAGACCAGTGCAGATTTTTAGACAGCAACAAAATGTGAATTTTATTTTAATGCCAATCAATGGGTGATCATTTAGCCTCCAGATCATCCACCACCGGCTATTTATTTAAATCAAGTCATAAATATGCTTTGTTTTCAAATACTCCACACAATGGGGTTTCCTGTACACTTCTGCACAGAGGGGTTGAATCTGCAGAGCTCACATGGTCACTGTACTCCACTTGAAAATCAATGCAAAGGGCTCAAAAGACAAGCAGCTTGATTAAAGGTTAAAGGTAGGGCCAGAATATCACTGTTTTTCTGTCAGTTCATGTACATTATTACACTACAGTTAATGTCAGGGGGAAATGGCCAGCCATTTTAAGGTAAACTGTAAATAAAACCTAGACACCTTGTTTTGACACCCTTTTGTCATGTTGTGGCATGGTGGATTTCATAAAAGTAGAAAGGATTACTTTCAATAGATATTTCCCTTTCTTAATATTGAACAAAAATGTCCTCCTGGGTAGCAGCACTGTGATTTGCTTCACTGTACACTGGAAAACAAAGAATAGTCCATTTCCCAAATGAAAACAATATAAAATCCATGTTGTATTATACGACACCCCAAATGGCTATTATTTATTAAGTAAATCAAGATAATAACATCAACTGGGATATCATTGTACTACAAAATGTGACATGAAAAGTGAAATAGGATGAAATATTATGAAATATGGAATGTCTGACAGCAATATTCCGGCAAGATAAATGTGTGAAGGCTTCCACATTGTTTTATGAAAGAAAACCCTCATTAAAATATGTTAAAACTTTAGCATTTTTAAATTCAAATCAAGATGAAAAGTTCATTAAAGAAGATAAATATTTCATTAGATGCTAAATAAAACAAAGGGAATTTTTGGCCTCTCTCAGCATAAAATTCCTTTGAAAGATTAATTAATACATGTAAATTATGCAAATTATGCCCATGCAAATATTTTATGAAGACAATTAAGGGAGCCATTAATTACTGCCTTTTTTGCTTCAGTGAGATTCATTCATTTAATTTTAATTTCACTTTAACTGTTTTGATGTTTAATCTGCAACAAAGAACTTTATCTCTCCTCGCAGGGTCGTGTAAACTTGCAGAACACATCAAGTGGCAAGCCACCGAAATCAGGAGAGATGCTGGACAGATATTCATGTGCAGCATCACCAGGAATTAGTGGAGAAATGCTCTCCTAGAGCCTGGGAACACGTGGAAGCTCATTCTTGGAATGGATTCAAACACTGGAAAAGCAATTAATAAACACAGACTGTGTTAATGTAGCAGAATTAGAAACTGTGACACAAGACAAATAGAAATAATTAGTTCTCTAAAATGATGCTCTCATTAACATTTCTCCCCCCACGTACTAGCAAAGCAAAACGAAGTATAATGCAGAGCCTCAGCTTAATAATTGTGACGGGGATTGGGTTTCTGTGAGTGTGCATGGGGATTTTATTAATATCATTTCAGTTCCTTAACTATTGGTGAGCAAGTGGACAGCGTTCGTGGTTGCACAACAACCCAAGGTCACACGGATTACTGTCGAAGGTGCCTATAATTGAATGGACATGTTCTATATAGTCATTTATCCTCCACTGTTTTATATTCAGAGCAATGTTTTTGAGACTAAAATACTTTGCGACTAATGGTTACAGATGGACAAAATCCTACAAAAAATAAACTACAGTATTGAATAGTTCAACTCTGGACTCTGCAGGAACCAATATTTAGACATTTAATGAAAACTAACACAATGAAATACACACTAAATTCATACTGATAGAAGAACATGTATCATAAAACAACAAATTACGCAAATATGCGCTTAAATTTTAGACGATTGATATTAAGAAAAAGCACCTATACTGGTGTATACAATATGAGCTACATCTGATAATGTAGTATTTCCACTATTGAATTCACATTCAGGCTCACACCAATTTTTTAATAAAAGACAGCCCCCAAAAACACTAATCTAGTATGAAATTGAATGTATCCTATTACTAACACAAGTACATATTATTGCTAATAGGGCAGTATATGATTTTTCCATTTATGGTTTCTGTCTTTGATCTTCACATTTCTCTATTGAATCAGCCATGACATCTAATTATGCCGAGCCAGAATTAAAAGAGAAAGCACACATTCTCATGATATGAATAGTTCAAATTCTTTTTCCAAAGATTTCTCCCAAAGTAGGCTAATAAAAATGAGTTAAGGGGGCTTTTAAAGGTTATTGAATATTTCCGTGCGATTTCCCACACTTTTCTGGTGATTTAAGAGAGGATATTTTTAAAAGAAATTGAGACCACTCAAAATGATAAGAGTAGTGTTGTCAAGCTGCTGGGCCTAATTAAAGGCGGAATTTATTCTAACATTATTGGATGCACTCTGGGGGATGCAGAGTTACTATCAAAATAAAACATAAGATCCTTATTCCAAGGATACAAACGTAGTTTGGAAGCGGTAATGCAGACGAAGAAAAAAAGCGCGTCCAAATCAATTTTGGTTTTTTAAGAGTTGCGAGAGGGGGCAAGTTCTACAAAGTGGAATGAATTGAAGTTTTGGTGAGCTGTGTACCAGGCAGTTACGATCAGGCTGCATTTTAGTGTACCACTTCACCTTTGTAAACATCTGAAATCAATTCCAAACATTTGAGCAATAACACAAAATCCTTTGTTTCACCCGTTACGATTCCTGTTGTTACATGCGAAAACTGTCTGGTCCACGCTCTGAAATATGAAAGTTTTAATTACAATGTACCCTATTCCTGGAATGCTGAAACAATTATAAATGGCTAAACAAAGGCTTGATCTTGGTATAATGGTGTGTATTTATTTAGAATTTAAGTGAATGGCAGTTCTTGTTGGACTGAGTTACCAAGCATTCAATACCCTAAGATCTGTGATATAATGAAAGTTTATCGCTCTACCACCTGGACCTGGACCTCTTTCAATATTCCTTTATTATTATTATTATTATTATTGGAGAATCTGCAAGATGGACTCATTCCTAACATGGCAGCAGTTGATTTCTAGTTGTAACCCTTTTTATGGCAAACAGAGTAGTAGTGTTGGGCAGTATCCAGGTTTTTACACTGATATACTCACCTTTTAAATACATTTAAAAACAGAGTGGGAAAGTCCGTCCTAATTGTGTTTCCCCCCTTTATTCAGACAGGGAGACAGTAGAGTGGCAGAGCAGAGAGGGTAACAGGGAGAGAGCAGAGAGAGTAACAGGGAGAGAGCAGAGAGGGTAACAGGGAGAGAGCAGAGAGGCTAACAGAAATAAAGCAGGGAGGGTAACAGGGATAAAGCAGAGAGGGTAACAGAGATAAAGCAGAAAGGGTAACAGGGAGAGAGCAGAGAGGGTAACAGGGATAAAGCAGATAGGGTAACATGTAGAGAGCAGAGAGGGTAACAGAGATAAAGTAGAGAGGGTAACAGGTAAAAAGCAGAGAGGGTAACAGGTATAAAGCAGAGAGGGTAATAGGGATAAAGCAGGGGGGTAACAGGTAGAAAGCAGTGAGGGTAATAGGGATAAAGCAGGGAGGGTAACAGGTAGAAAGCAGAGAGGGTAACAGGGATACAGCAGGGAGGGTAACAGGTAGAAAGCAGTGAGGGTAATAGGGATAAAGCAGGGAGGGTAACAGGTAGAAAGCAGTGAGGGTAATAGGGATAAAGCAGGGAGGGTAACAGGTAGAAAACAGAGAGGGTAACAGGGATACAGCAGGGAGGGTAACAGGTAGAAAGCAGAGAGGGTAATAGGGATAAAGCAGGGAGGGTAACAGGTAGAAAGCAGAGAGGGTAATAGGGATAAAGCAGGGAGGGTAACAGGTAGAAAACAGAGAGGGTAACAGGGATACAGCAGGGAGGGTAACAGGTAGAAAGCAGAGAGGGTAACAGGGATACAGCAGGGAGGGTAACAGGTAGAAAGCAGAGAGGGTAATAGGGATAAAGCAGGGAGGGTAACAGGTAGAAAGCAGAGAGGGTAACAGGGATACAGCAGGGAGGGTAACAGGTAGAAAGCAGAGAGGGTAACAGGGATACAGCAGGGAGGGTAACAGGTAGAAAGCAGCGAGGGTAATAGGGATAAAGCAGGGAGGGTAACAGGTATAAAGCAGGGAGGGTAATAGGGATAAAGCAGGGAAGGTAACAGGTAGAAAGCAGGGAGGGTAGAGAAGGGACCACAGTAGAGAAAGCTCCATGGTGGAGGTAAGATCATCACATGTCTCACCTGTGAAAATCTCCTTGAAAAATACCTAGTGTGTGAAGTATACTATTTTTATAACAGAAAGTATGAAGGATAGTGTGAAGTATACTATTTTTATAACAGAGTATGAAGGATAGTGTTAAAAGTTGTAATAATAACATCATTTGCACGTGCATATTTGTTTTGTTCTTGATCACATATGTGCAATAATTCATACAAATAGTTTCAATAATTAATATACTGCTTCTGACTTTTAAGACCAGGATCTTGTCTCTCACATGATATAAATGGCAAAACCATGACTGCTAAACACACATGTATAAAGCTGGAAGGAAGGTTTAGACATAATATTTCTCCTTCTGTAACATGTGATAAAAAGGTATTTAAAATACCACAAAAATATATATTTATCGCCAGAATGGCAAAAAATATTGGGGAATTTTTTTAGGCCATATCACCCACCCCTGTGATGACAGCTGGTATTCAGTAATCAACATCAACATCAACATTTTTTATAACTCCAATTTAAGCATTCCTTAAAAATATTTTTTAAATAATTGTGTTCCAGATGGTGCTTTGGTTGTTATGGTCATGAGGAGGAGAGATTATGCACCATCAACAGTACATTTGAATAATTGGCGTTATGAAAGTAATTTTATGAACATACTCTAATATACACTGTCCATAGTGTAAGCTTCTGTTTTTTGTGCCAGTGTGGTGAAAAGCCCTGTTACACTATTTTATTCCTAATATCTTTATGGACGGCATTTACCACAGTTTAATTTAAAGGAAAGTAAAGTAATTCTCTAGCCACTATAATCCAATTCCCTAAATAAAATAGATTTTATTACGTGGAGTGTAACTACTTCTGGGCTAAACATTTATGAATCGAATCTTTCAATTTGTAAACAATATATTAAGTTGAAAGTGAAAAAAAAAGTTAGATTTCCAACCGACTCTATACAAATGAGAAGTGATGCACAATTCCGCTAGGTGTAAATGTAAATGGATAATGGGCCGATGACAAATATTTCTGTTTTATAATAACATAAATGCACTATTCAATTGTGTCACACTGCCACCTCATTTTTAAGGTGTTGTTATGATCTTGCTATAATTGCACAGCATTTACAATAGCTTACCATATATGAAAAGCACATTCTTCCTCCAGTCATTCAGATCAAGAATTGCCTTAATGCATTTGGCTTTTGTCAGGTCAAGTGGCATTAACGCTGTGCTCAACTTGGTTTATTGAAGAGGAAATTGAAACAATACATTAGGTCGTGTAGTGCACGTCCATTTTGGAAACAAACGCGCGTCACATTCACGTGACTCTGGACTGAATTTTCAGAAAAGACTCCATAAACCAACATGCGACAGTCATGTGATCCTGGTTGGAATTCCCAACAAACCTGACCAATCAGGACTGAGTTCTCGTGCTATAAAACTTCCTGTCCAGAAACTTCCTGTCACGCTCAGTCGCTTACTCTTACATTTGGCTTAGTTCCCCGGCTGGGGAAGGGACGAGACAAAAGCCAGAACCTTTCCCTCGGACATCAAGAAGCCACAAGCCCATCTGCCCGGGCACTCCAACAGTAAACCTTTGTTTAACATTAATGTTTATTGTCAACATAATCACGTTTGATTGTATTTAGAGTATAACTTAACATATCGCTCGACAGCCAATTAGCCCCGCATAGCTAAAGTTACATACTATAACGTTAACTAAAACCAATTTACAATTCACCCCCCTTTTAAATAGAGATCTGTGCATGCGATCGCCCTTATACTAATACCTAACCCATTAGATATAAGACCCCGTTCCTATAAACGAACAACAGAGGCCTGGAATTTAGCTAGACGTAGGTGTTTTCCGTAGCCGCAATACGCGCCATATTCCAAGGCCACGTTAGCTTCATGCTAAAGCTGATTCATAATTCCCCCTAGAAGCATACGTCTTATGATCTCAGTACACGTGTTCTGGCGTGAACCCACACGCACATGCAGAAACACAACTGTGCATTCTAATATGCCTCATTCATTTTCTACACTTTGTTTTCCTATCCACATCATTCACTGCTTTTCGGATGATAGTTTTACGTGTTTGTTGTTTAATACATTGTATTTTGTTAAACCTGGTCGTCGGTCTGATTATTGTTTGGATAGATATTTGAGCTTATCCTTCAGATTAAGTTATTGGTTATTGTTTTTTTAATATGTAATATTGAAATTCATAATCATGATTTAATAATACATTTTATGAGATGAAACTGATTAATTATACTTTTTCACCATTAGGTCACCGTATGAGGTTCTGTATATGTATATTCTCAACACTAGTTGGCGCTCGTGTGAGGGTATGCGTGTATAGTACCGACAGAACTGGTAACCCAGTGTGAAGCTGTATACATTTATTTATATATTCTGCACAATTATTGGTGCCTCCATGTGACGACTGTTAAGACATACACATTTTAACTATATGTCCTCACTACCAAATTCTGAATGTGCACGTGAAGGGGGTTATCAATGAAAAACTTTGTCATTAGGTGCTGTAATGCAATGGTTTTCTGGGTCCTTTTGACATGAACACGGTGTATTAAGAAATGTCGAGAGCTGACCTGCCAAGGATTTATTCTATTATGCAAAATCATGCTGGAACACCAACACTCAAAGCACATATACTTTAGTTTCTAGCAAACTGCTAAAAGTACAAATACTGATGTGGTTGAGTGTTATATTATCATAGACACAGAGAACATGAACGTGTTCTTCATTAAGCTGCAGAAGAGGGTAAAGGTCAACAATACAGCACATCTACGGAAAGTACTGCTGATTTCCATATTGTACATGTAGTTCATAGTTTTACATAATTCCATCTAACAGTACAGGCATTTTCTCTGAGATGAGGTCCAAAGAATACTTTCAGAACACTCTGCGGCAGCAACCTTTCAGCCACAATACCAACCCTTACAAAACTGGATAGTTTGCTGCAAACTTGCAGCTAATATGTAGCGCATTTGCCACAAACTAAATTGTTTTCCACAAAATGTTGCCAGAGGTTTTGGCAGACTTTGCCAGTAGTGGTGTAATTCTGGTGAACTTCTTGCGACAATGGCAGTTCCTACAAAGCTAATTTGCACGTGAAAATATGAGCTTGCCGCAAACCTGCGGCAACAATGCCATGATTTTTCCACATTCCAATTTTGTTATTCTATTACAGTTCTTTTTGTGCACAATGTTAAACTAAGCATGTTGTGTCTTACATAAAAAAAAAACTGAGGACAACTGATGTATAAACGGATGTTTGTTCACACACACAAAAAAAGAAATGATACACATACAACACTTTTGGTGAATTGCAGACATACCTATGCTTCTGTTTTAATTCAGGCAAATGCACCTGTTTGTATGAATTTTTAATGACCTTAAGTTTATGGTGTTATCACTTGGAAACAGAGCCCACGTGAGTACTGTGGATATTTTTTTTTCTTTCTGTTTCTTTCCTGTAATTACAGTTGAATACTCATTTACAGAGTTTCCAAAACCGTGCTTGTTATCGAAGGCAACGATCTCGACCTTCTTCTTGATCTTGGAGAGCGCCCCAGATGGCAAGCTGCACGCTTGAACAGCAGGCTGAGTTAAACTAAAGCTCATATACTGCAGTAGACACTAGATTTATGGCCTCCTCAAAAAAACATGTACCTTGTATTGTCCTTTCAGCATCTGTTCTGCCACTGTTGCGGTCAGGCTCAATGTCTTGGGTCAGCGAGTCTGGGAAAATTGAAGGATAATGATGATTAAATACCAATGATATGTCAAGTAAGAAAATATTAATCTATTATTATTTATTTAATTAATTTTTTAAAACTAAATCACTCACAGTATATTCAAAATAACAACATTTGAATCTGTAGATTGTAAGGAATGGCCTTGAATGTCACACAACACACATACACACACAGACACACACATACACACACACACACACACGTAACTAAGGGAGTGGCTAGTATCTGTATACTAATCGTAATAATCCAATTAGAATTTATAATGCTAATAATTATTATAAGGATTTATTTGATAATAGTAGTCTGCCATACAATTATAATTGTATAATTGAACACATAACTGTATATGTAACTGGTTCTTAAAATTCACCGTAGTTTCCTGGCAAATTAAAAAAAATAAAAAATAAAAAAATAAAAAATAATTAAAAAAATACATAAAAGTGCACAAAATACATCCAGTAAAGTGCTTCAGAATGCGCTAGGATGCGCACCAAGTAAGTGGGCATTTCAGTACTTGTGAAAGCTAGTCTTTATCTTCTCATAAAAGCACTCTACTGTAGATACTTTTGAAAAGAGTGTTTGTATTCAGACTAATGTGTGCTCCCTGTGCGTGGACTCCAGCAGCTGAAACGTCTAACCGTTAAGAGTCCGGAGGCTGTCTGTTGGCGACGACTGCTTCAAAGTATGCTCTACTTGTTCCCGCCTTTTGGACTCGTACTCAAGTGCCTCTTGTAGTTTCTTCTTGGCCTTCTTCTCCTTTTTTAACCGCTTCTGAATTATTGCTGTGGAAACAAGGACGAGCAGAGAGCGCTTTTCACACAGCACAATATAGCACATCAGTTCAATCTAACAGCAACGCGCTAAAGGGTAACAAAACACGCTGGTTTAGCTAGACCCCGTCCCCTTTTGAAATTCAAAAAATGCTGCAATCTGGGCGTGATCAGAAAATAATAGGGGCTGAGCTCCAGGTATGAAACCACACCCAAGCGAGCCCCAAGAAGCTTGCCGCTGCTGAGGCAGAAGCAATGGTGGAGAATGCGGCACGCATAGCCTCGTTTGGGCTTATAATGATGCGGCCAGTAAACAACAAATCACACGCTGTACATTGTAGTTACCCATGACATTTATTATTATTTTTTTAAATATTTTTTTTATAAACTAGGTAGCTACTTGCTAAGCTAGACTGAAAAAACTAATTGTCAAAAAACAAGATACAATCAAGCTAACTATAAAAAATATACCAAAAATAGGTTACTATAACTTACTAGAATATGCAAAAAAGCTAAACTGTAAGCTAGCTATATATTTCGCTCGCTCGCTCTCTCTCCTATCTCCGCTCCCCGTCCACGGCACGCAGATTAACCCCTGAGATTCGCTTTTATAGCTGGGGCGTAGTCTGCCCTCGCTCCAAAACTTCCAGGTATAGCTGTACAGATTTATATTTCGTCACCGAGTACCCAATACGTTAGAGCAGTGTTTTTCAATCTGTTTTGAGCCAACCGCGGCACAGTGGTTGAAAATCACTGCGTTAGAGAAGTCCTTTCTGGCCAATCACAGATTGAACATGCAGTACCAAACTTTTTACCACTAGAGACACTTTTGAGCCAGATTCTTAAAGTTTATGCTTTTTTGCGCCGACTGCAGTAATTTGTCAAGATTTGGACCAGGATCAATGAGTCCCCAAATGGAGAAACCCTCTAAAATAAGTGGTTTTAGTGCTTTGTTACCCTTCAAGTAATGACTAACAATGAAATTAACAAACGTCACTAGTTTCAAAAATCGATAATAATTCCTAAACTAATAATGGTAAAATTCAATGGAGAGTCCAGAGTTAAGTCTGCTGGCTGGATGTCAGGACAAATTATTGTGATTTCAGTGCAGAATTATTGTGATACTTCCATAACTTTAAACATCAGCTATTGTATGACTGTAATGCGAGGTAGCAGCCAGAGCAATGTTGCTGCCTCCAACGTACTGACCAATTCACTTCTTCAGTGGTGAGGGAAGAGCTCTTGCAGTAGCATTGCTTAACCAGTAGAGGGCTAAAAGGCCAGCTCATATAATACTGATACTTGGAGCAGCCCTGGGCTGTGTCCGAATGCGACCCCTACACCCTTTTGAGGGCGCATATTTGAGCCCACTTCGTCAAAAAGCTTTTAAGTGGGCGAGTATTTCTCACAAATGTGGGCACTTGGATGAACACAAAATACCAGGATGAACCCCTTATTTCCGGGGGTTTTGTTGAGGGAATTCAGGAGCACACTCATCTGCAGAACGCTGTACTCATCCGACAATTTCAGTAAGTAACCCGGAAGTAAAAGCGTAAAAGACATAGAGCGTATATGTATATCTATGGTATAAGATAGGTTCATATGACAAAATACTTTTTCATTCAAAATATCTTCATTCATAATCTACACTTTGTAACAATTGTCATATGTTAACTGATTGTTATTCTCAATAAAAATAAAAAATTCAAAGCAAATATTACGAACTACTTCCTCACTAGTTTGGAAAGAGTTGTGCGGGATTTATTTCGCACACTGCTTGCAAAGTGAGGGAACAGGGCACATAGGGACAGGGGTCTGAGTGGACAGTGGACAGGGAATAGGGGTCGTATTCGGTCACGGCCCTGGATCCCTTGCTATACTACTGGCACACAAACAGCCCTACCCAAATTAACACCTACCATTCACTCCTGTGGGCCAATGACTATTTTACTCATTACAGCACTCCACAAAGAGAGAGAGAATGGACCAATCAGAGGAGAGGTGTATCTCTCGCTGATGACGATTGGTTGCCTGTGGGCGCATAGCAGTTCACGAGAAGGCACTAATGTGGTGTTTAACCAAGAAATGCTAACATACTTAAATCCACACTTCCTGTATTGGGACAAAGCCGAGTGGGTCTCTCTGCTGTGGACTGTAGGTCATAGTCAGTTCAGGCTGAGGGTTAATCCTCCAATATATAAGCAACTCTGCTCCTTTACCCCCAAGCCACTTAACTTAAATCTGAAGCTTAGATAACTTACTCAAAGCAGTGAAATCCAACCACTTTCAATTTTTTTGTGTGACAGGATAAAATGTCTCTTCGATTGCTTGAGATGGTTATCACAAACTGAAACGTGTTTATTTTGTATTATTACACTGTATGAAGTGCATCAGCCCATGTTCGTTTCATTGCTTAATTCAAAAGCGAATTACTAGACCCTCTGGGTGACTGTGAACCAAATTTTCAACATTAAGATGTTTATAACTCTTTCTAAATTGCTAGTCATGCTGAAAAATAGTCTCAAGGGTGACCTGGGTTCAGGTAATTAAATAAATTAAAACTTCACTCCAGACAAGTTTCTGAACTTGCTTCAAAAAACGCAAGACTGTGACAGGCAGAGATATAAAAAAGTTTTCATTAAATATCTTCTTGATTAATCTTTAATTAACTTTTAATTACCATAGTCTATACTGTTACACAAATTATATTACACACAGTTAAACATGAGTAAAATAAGCCTACATGACTAACACACTTTGACAGTGACAGATAATATCAGGAAATCTTGCTGGCCTGGTAGTTAAAAAACTTTTTTGAGAGGGTGGGGGGCAGGGAGAGATACACCTGACAGCAGAGACGGATTCAGTTCAACACACAAACACACACCCGGCTGGCTCACAGCTCTTCACTTTGGGAAGGTGAGTCAGACAAGCCAGGTTAACCTGAGTTAAGGCGCCAGTGTGAATGGGGCTTCACTCCAGATTTACTAAATGAGCTATTTCCAATACAACACTGAATCTTAAACAGGAAACTGCTGGAGGCATTTCGGCAAAACGTGCAAATTTTATAAAGACACTTTTGAGAAATTGGCTTATTAAATTAAAATTGATTAATTATGTGCAGCAGACGCGCAGAGCGTGCGAATATTAAGTTACATTTTGTGACGCTTTTGTTTACAGAAATTATAAATCATTCATACTAATATCATAATATGTACTTACAATTATAAGTCTGATCCTGAATAGCTATTTATTTAATACAATGGGAATAATACTTAATTTATAACTGGAAGCAACATGATATTAAAGCAGGCAGCAGTAATGCTTTCCAAATCAAAATAGTTTAAATTATCATAAATATATTTATTATGCAACTCCGTTTCATGCAGACAATTTTATGGGTATTATTTTTTTTATCACACACAATCAATCCTGTTACGTTTATGTTTCTATTAACTTGAAAGCCACATCTAGGACTAAATAGCAGAGACAGTGGAGCTGCAAATTCCAACGTCTGTCACATGAATCAGCTTTACACAGTACAGAGAGAACACTAGTCAATCATCGAACCCCCAAGTACACCCCGCTGACAAACAAACAAACAGATTTTGAAGTTCTTGACTGTTTTAAAGTGTGACTCAGGTTGGTAATGAACCCGGAACCTTCCAAGAAGAAGGCAAAAATAGTGTCAGTTTTCATTTAGTAATGGGTCATGAATACAGATATTTAAAAAATACATGTTACTTACTAGACTGCACATAATATCCACGATGTTAGATGCAAATCTAATCCCAAACCCGTCCTCTATAAACTTCTATAAAGTAGCCATCGATCCTTCAAAGGCACTATATCAACACGTTATCATATGATAGTATATAAACGATGACACTTACGATGATGATGATCACACTGCAAAAAAACTCATCTTAACAAGTATTTTAATCTCATATTTAGACTTTAGAATCTTTTTTTTTTTTTGCTAAATAAAACAAACTATCTGCCAGTGGGGTGAGATATTTTTACTCACTTCAAGATTTGCCAGTGGGATAATATAATTTCACTTGTCAAGTAAAAACAAGCTTAAAACTTAAAACAAGCTAATATTTTCCACTTTTGAGGAAAAAAGTATGATGTTAAGTCTCATTACAAGACTAAAACACTTGTTAAGACAGACAGTTTATGCAGTGCAAATGCTCCTGCTACCTGTTATTGAGAGATGGGTGCAGTACACGGGGGTTAAAGGGGTTAGGCACCTCTGTTCTTTTGTTCCACGGTCAGCTGTTTCTCCAGAGTCTCCCTCAGCTCCCTTTCCCGAAAGAGCTCCATCTTCAGCTCCGTCTTCTCCAGCTGCACCTGCTTCTCCTGAGCTCGGGCGTTGTCGATGGCAACCTTCAAGAGGCCCTACGTGAAGATTTTTTACAAAGAGAACATTTTTAATTGTATAAAGCCTGTACTTCAGATCTTTTCAATTTCTGAAAGAAATTGAATAGGTAGGGTGGAGTAGGCTTTTCAGATCAGACCACCTTCTTTCAGGAAATCCATACCAAACAGGGTGTAACAACAACGGGAAAGACCATGTTCTTGGATGCTGGTTTATGAAAAATATTAAAGCTGGGATGTACTGTATTAGCAGAATTTCTCTATTCACAACAGAGATATAATGCTGAACTGCATATTTGTGTTTCTGTTCCTTTAACTGTGTCTGAACCACATGTACATATCAAATTGAAATCAATACTTACAAGCCCCATAAGGAAACCAGTACCTACATACCCCTATACATTATAGGGTCATACCTATAATGAACACTAGTGTTAAGACAAGGAATTAGAAAAAGTTTCTTATATGTTCTTTCTATCACAGTTACTTTTTTTATTTACGGTGAAATGATTTTGGTGAGGTTTGACCGAGGCAGAAAAAGACAGGAAATGTAGTTGACCTGCTGAACGCTCTGACATTGCCGTTAAACACACACTGCTTTGCTGTGATGAGGTTTACTTTGGGCAGCCCATGTGATTAAACAGCAAGCTTGTGAGGAATGCGGATGCGATTGATGCAGCTATACTGTATCCTGTTTTCCTTAAATTTATTCTTGTGTTGTAACAGCTGGCTATTTAATAAACCATGAAATCAGAAGGCTACACCAAACATGTTTTATATCACAGTAGCAAAAGCATTCTGGTTGTATTTGATTATGAAAATTAGATTTTTTTCTCTCCAGAGGACTAGCTTACCAATTTAACAATGGCAAAAACATATACATACTGCTATACACAGATATAGTGTGTATATACAACGTCAACAACAAGTTACTCAGTTTAGCACTGATAATTCAATGTTACACCCCCCCATTCACCAGGACTCCTGACATATGCTTTTCTCTGCGTTTGGACCCCCCCCCCCCATTTACTAAAATGATACACATATTGCTTTACTTTTTGAACCAGAAAGGCTGTTTCAGAAGGTTTTGTTGTTTTGATCCTTGTAGAACTATTTGCTGCATTGCCCGGTTTCACTAAAATTATTCAGAACTGTTATTCATAGTCCATAGATATTCTGTATGTAAAATACATTTAGTAGCCCTGGGATCAAGGCACCCAAATTCAAAAACAGATTCATATTCATCATATTTACAGTGTCTAGGTGTGTGTGAAATATCTTTTGTTGCCTTGGGACTTACACAGTATGGCCACAAAAACATAATTTTTTATACATGAGCATAACTTCTCATTCTGTTTTACTCATTTGTAATCCCCTCACAGTTAGTATACATAACAAAAATTGCCTAAACAGCAGAAGTGTGCAGACTGGTTTTCTGAGCTCAATATCCTTGGTCATACACAGCATGGCCGTTACAGAACACAGGTTTTTCTGTGTTTGTCAGCATTAGTTCCTTCACATTTTCCCATATCACTCAGATGTGGACTCCAGACGGGCTCTTGTCCACAGCTCAGAGTCCCCTGGCATTCAGCTTTAAAATGTTCTAATTACCTATGACTCCTAATGCAACATGCAGAGCCTGGGTTCATGTGTGTGTGTGTGTGTGTGTGTGTGTGTGTGTGTGTGTGTATGAACTGTTCCAAAAGGCCCTTGACAAATCCACAAGAGTTAGTTCTTCTTATGAGTTATTAAGACACAAATTTACATCCGTATAATATGCAGAAAAACATTAACCTTAAAATAAAAACTTAAAACACAGCACACATATGGTATAAAATAAATTTAAATACAGATAACGGACAACAGCAATATTAACATCGCCAGGACAGCTTTGTTGGCACTCAGCACTCAGCGTTAAGCAAAAATCACCAACAACAAGAGATGCAAAAGAACACTTGTGCACATACAGCCACATTAACCCGATCCACGTTGGCCCCCTAGTGGTAGACTTATCCGTCCCAATTATAGTATTCATGTTTGCCTGAACTACAGCTTTAAGAAAACCCCATACATTTTGACACAGGATTGTTTAAAATGGTAGCCGCTTGCAAAAACCTCAGCCTCTCCAGTTACACTGCAGGGCAATAAAATAGGAGGGCGCTATTAATAGCCCAAAGCGCTTACGACCCTCATCTCGCCTCAGCCACAGACTGTAAAATGCATAAAATGTACCAATCACACACGCTAAGAAAATCATGTTCAGATATAGAAACAATAATATATTTTTTAAACGTTGTACAAATAAGTGTTTTCCCTTGCTTACTGTAATATATACAGTACCTAATGCACTTTCAGTTTAGAAAACACCATATTGTTTTCTCCAAAATCTCTCATATAAATATGTTTATGAAACCAAATATCTTACCTGAAGAGTTTATCTTGTTACATTTAGCCAAAGTCCCGTAGTCAACATTTCCACAGCAACCACCTATCGCACTTAGGGCTGAAATACGTTGCTGTTGTTATGTAAAAACATGCATGCTTTTGTACGTTTTTTTAAGCCTATTATGTACATTGTACATACTGTATGTGACTATTCTGAAATACATGTATTCTGTTGCAAATTTCGGAATGATACAACCACGGATGTGCAGTGAATATTTTTTGAGATATTGACACTTAAATAAGACTCGTAGAAACTAGGTGGAAATTGCCTCTGGAGGGCCAAAGTTAATAGGGTTTAAATGCAGATGCAATTCAAACAAACTTAACTATACTCATATGCTCAATAAGATCTGCGTTGTGAATATAAGGGCTGTGTCCAAAAAAACAATGAAGGCACATCTGAATCACTTCAAAACAGGGATGGAGCACACTGCTTCAGAGTATATTGGAAGGACTTAAAATCAAGGAAACAGGAAACGGTGTGGGCTTTCCGCCCCCCAAACAATCTGCTTGCATGTTTCAAAATTTACCATCCCCACTGTCACAATAAAATTAATAAAATACAGCATACAGAAAAAGAGTTACAAAAATATTAAATTATTGGAGGAATGTCATCATGCTTGATTTACGCGATGCACAGATGTAACTGTTTTCCAGTATCCGCTTGAATATTTGAGGATTACACAGAAGTGGTAACGAATAGGACGGTATGTAAAATTAAGATTTCCATAGTGAAGAAATATGTCACTGTACAAATAAATGAGATCTGACTTAAATGCTTAAGTGGCCTTTAGTCAAGATAATGTTCAAAGAAATATTTGCATTACTTGCTGACAAGCGGTGCTGTGACCATATCAAAACAATTATTCCCTTCACACATGCAATTAAACCAAATGCAATGGGCTATGTCTTATTAATTGTTCGTTTTGTTGACCCCAATTTTAATAAAGTTGCCTTATCTCAATTTTCTGCTTGGTTTCCTTTTGTTGACTTCTGCTCAAATATTCCATCAAATCTGCAGCCAGACATCATGTTGAAAGATGACTTACTCTACTGCTATAGCACGGGGAAGATCACACACAGTACATTTGGGGTTAATAAGAGCGTATCACCAGTTGGGCTCCAAAGAGCACCGTGACCTTTGATGTCTATATCACAAGTTAAATGGTCTGGGCAGTATGAGTTGTGGCACTATACTGTGCGCTTCAAGCTACCTGCAGTCTCAGTGGATTCAAATACGTTTTAAAACAGCAAAGTTGTTAACGTATAACTTTCCAATCTTAATACTCACTTATCTCCACAAATGTATAATTTACAATTTAGCAACGTGTGTGATGCCACGCTACAATCCAGGCTGAATTGTAACGTCTTCTTAAAAAGCCATAAATGTGTTTCTTAAGAAGTAAATAAAATAAATAAAAATAAAATAAAAAATAAAGCAACACTTGCTTGAATTGGTTACTCAATGCTGATGATATAGCATACAGATGTAATATTGTTCTAACATGGCTGATCATCGTTATCATATATACCCTATTCCTTCTGACCTCCAAAAAAATCCCCTCCCTCCCCAAATACCCCTCCCACCAGCATTGGGCAGAACAGAGAGGCAACTGACTGCAGGCTGCAGGAGGGCGGGGCTTCACATCAAACCCCGCCCATCGACATTCACCTCAGCCCCTCCCTTGCAGTCAGAGTTACTGGGTAAAACATACTGTGGAAATATGTCAGTAAACAGAGAGACAGGTATTCCTATAGAGATTAATAAAGGTGTTAATATAAGAATGGCACAATAATCATTCACAAGCCGACTGAAACCCTCTCATCCATGGGCAACGCTCGATTCAATTGGGCATCACCCTGCGGAGTTATCAGTCATAGCCTGCACTGGCAAGGTCAGGATGTGGTACTAGTCCGGGTGGCCCAGTCATGCACTACAGGACACGCCACCAGCAGCCCCCATCCCTTTGTTTTCTAAGTTGTTGTTAAAAGAACCCAGGCTCGCACGCTCGCACGCACACAAACATGCACACAAGCGTGCACACAAGCACACAGTCCAATACACACACACATTATTAATACAAATGTACACCTTTACACAGTTCAAAATGTAACCTTTAAGAATAAAAATTATAATTAATTTAAAACACAATCCTCAATCGTATCTTTATGAGTATATAAATATTTAACTTTGTCGATCACACACACACACACACACACACACACACCCACACAGACAGCTGAGGGAGATATATAGCAGTGATGTGACGTGACAGGAAACGCATACCTGTATGTTGGTCAGGAGTGTCTCTATGGATGATAACCCATCAGGGAAGAGGAAGGGGGAGTGGAATCCAGGAGGCAAAGTCTGGCCAGACAGGGTCAATCTTTCATAGCTGTCTCTTGCCATTGAAGTGTACAGCGGTGTCTCATCTGTGTACACACAAAGATAAAGATGTGTTTTTATTCCACAAAAGCAGGGACTACCTCTTGGCCTGCTGATTGTAAAGCATTCATTTTAGGACATTAAATGTATTAGAATTGTTTCATTCTTCACTCAACAACAACAACAACAGAAACAATAACAATTAAAAATGAAATACAAACAATAATAATAGTAATTATTATTATTATTATTATTATTATTATTAATAAAATTAACATCTTGGAAAGCACATTAAACACATCGATTAAACACATTTGATTATATTGAGAGCATAGTGTAAAGGTTGAAATAAGGTGCATATAATATCTAATAATATGCAATAAAATTAAGAGTTTATATTAGAAGGAAGACAATGTACAATATCAGCAATAGAAAAAAAGAATACCATATACCATTTGAACAGTATAATTAACGCTTTTTAGGAAATAAAATAAGGTACATTTCAGGCATTTAACAGAGGCTGCTATTCAGAGCAGAGCTTACATTCTTCACACAAAGTCTGTTTATATAGCTGGACGTTTACTGAAGCATTTCAGGTTAAGTACCTTGCTCAAGGGTACAACGCCCATACCCCACCTGGGAATCAACCCTGTAACCTTGGAGTTACAAACCCAGTTCCCTAACCTTTATGCTCTATGGCTGGCTAAGTGAAAGAAAGACATTAATGAAAGGATACGGCACCACTGCGATGCCTTTATTCCAAACACTACTAAACACCTGATTTACTAAGACCTTTGCACACGCAAAACTAATAACACAACCAATGATTGGTGCAAAACAAATACCATGACCAATCATTGGTCATTATTGGTGTTGTGAGTTCTAAAAGGTTTTGCACATGCTAACGGTCCTAGCAAATCAGACCCCTAATGCAATTCAAACAGCAAGATAAAATGAAGATGACCACTACAAGAAACATAAGTTGCTTAAAAATGGGGACCCTGGTTAAAAAAAGGAGTGTGTGTGTGTTTGCGGGGCGACACTTATAGACCATTGTTGTGTACCATTACACTAACACAATCAGCTGGAAATGATTGGTAGCCACCTTCTCCCATCCCCAAATAAACCCTGATTATTGATGCTATGTGTGTTGCTCAGCACTGTTCCACAGCCCTCAATTACAAAATAAAACCCTTTGTTAATGCAACATTTCTATAGTTACCGACGTTCCTTTTTTCTCAGAGAGTGCGAAATGTGCACAGCTCGGCTCGCCACACCCAATCCATATGGCACATTTGCTTTCAAATCTGAAGGCTGCCTCTCCACCAGACCCATATGGCAGGCCTAGATTAGCAAGGGCGCAGCCGCTTCAAGAAAAAACCATATGGCAGTGAGCAATGAACCTTCATTTACCATGTATCCATTTTATAACCCCCCCACAACCCCTCCTCCCTCCCCCCGGCACAGTGGTCAAGCCATTTTATAACCCCCCCACAACCCCTCCTCCCTCCCCCCGGCACAGTGGTCAAGCCATTTTATAACCCCCCCACAACCCCTCCTCCCTCCCCCCGGCACAGTGGTCAAGCCATTTTATAACCCCCCCACAACCCCTCCTCCCTCCCCCCGGCACAGTGGTCAAGCCATTTTATAACCCCCCCACAACCCCTCCTCCCTCCCCCCGGCACAGTGGTCAAGCCATTTTTGGGCACATGTATTTAATCCCTGGAAGGAGCTGGCTTTAAAAAATCAATACGGGCAAGGCGGTTTTTACACAAGCTGTGAGATGAACTGAATATTTGCGTCGACAGACGGGGCGACTGCTGCCGTTGATTTCCACGTTCGCTTGTCGGTTACATAACAAGGTGGGGTCAAGCGGCTAGGTAGCTGTGAATGTTGGCCAACTGAGCGGTGTTATTATTATTTTATACTCAATTCTGTATGGCTGAGAGGTGGTCATTATTTTTCAGAAGCACAAATATTACAATTATCACCACAAGAAGCTCATAAATACAACACACTTTGTGTGAGTGAATGGACTGTATGTTCATTTTTCATACCAAGAGTCCATGCTCGGTCATAGATATTAATAATAACTATGTAAGGGATAATACACGACGAGGTGGTCATTATCGAAAAATAATGACCAACGCAGAGGTGAAGAACCCCCCCCCACCCCCCGATGCAAAGCTGTCATTGCCTTTTAAAGATGGTTTGGTCACGCAGTGTAGCCTAAATTAGGCTAAGGAAATTCATTTCAGATTCGCTTCATGATAATTACATAAAACTTTGCTGGATATTGCTGGATAAAAGTTTTTCTATATATAGCCCATACAGATTAACGTGCTTTGTCAAGTAACTTGCATTCACACAACCAGTCGGCATGTTGCTCACATTGGCAACATTTTAATCACCGTTCTAAATGAATGCACATCAACGATTTGCAATGGCCAGCGACAAAACCTGGGAATGGGGAACTTAATTATTGCTCCATAACCGGCAAATTCAGAGTCCAAAACATTCAAGGAAGTAAGTGGAATAAGTATATTTAATTAATAAAGTTAAAAAAAGCAAGACTGCAGCTAACGTTAATTTCTTTCCCTCAGTGACTACTGGATGGCAGATGTAGCCTACGCTGCATCGTAGGCTGAAAATAATGTTAGTAGGCTTATTTTACTGAAACTGGGCTACAATTAAATTAAATTTGGTCATTGTTTTAATGCAAATGCAATACGACAAATCAGAATGTTTGTAAACAGAGGTTGCTACGATACTTCCGGGTGGCCACTCAGCACTCAGCCACTCAGTATATATATATATACACACACACACACACACACACACACAGAGTAGGTTTCAACACTGATATAGACTTTGTTTTGAAGTAAAGTAAAATGAAATGATATTGCACAATGATCTGCCTCGGAGTCATTGTTGAGCAGTACAACGCCGGGGGCTTCCCATAAGTTAATTAATTCTTCAATTATGTGACACATCTTAAAGCAAAAAAAATTAATAAAATCCATTAGAAAAATGGATTTCTTCACCGTTCCTGAGATATATTCTGTACCCAGATGGAGCTCGCAGATCCGCCAACCAAAACGCACTGTTCCTAATGGCACAAAGGTAGATCCGCCCCCTCCTAATCTCACAATAGAGGAGGTGAAAGCGCTGAACGTTTTCCTCTACCCACCCTGAGGTAACAGGGCCCGACTCCTTAATATCATCTTCCTGGCAGCGGAGACTCAATCCCATTATGTTTTGGCGGGGTGTGGGGGGTGCGGGTTGAGGGGAGCGCTAGGGGAGGCGGGCTGCGAAGGGTTAAACAATATCATAAAGAATACAAATTGCACATTCACCATTTAGCAGATGTCATCCGAGTTCAAGATTTAGAATTCAAAGCAGCCGGATCGGAAGCCTCGGAGGGCCCGGTTCCTTCGCGAGCCCATTGGCGCTTGTCAAATCTGTGATGACATCATATTCCATCCATCACAGCAGTAAGGGCAACTCCCGCCATCTGCCGTGCGGAGCTATCATAACTCCACACCCGTTTACAGGAAAACAGAGTGGGGTGACATTATCTTTAAGCTGTCATAGAGGTGGCTCTTACCATCTAAATAAAAGGAGCCTTTGAAGGCCGTTTTGTCAGCAACAAATTGATAAACTGCACAGACAGAACGGAAAATGTATTGAGACTGATAAAAACATTACTGTCCATGAGGAATATATATATATATATATATAGACACACAAACACAGCACACAAATATTTTTTCAAATAATTGTTTGTTGTTTGACACATAAGTGATATGTAAACACCAATAAATAGAAATGATGATAAATTAAAAATATAACCAATTAAAGCAGAAAAGTACATCAGACACATATGTTAACAAACATGATTTGAACAGACACTCTAAACGGTCTTCCCGTTGAAACCGGAGACACTGACGTATAACAGTAATGACGCTGTATATGATTTGAAGATATCAACTGAAAACAGCACATTTAAACAGAAAAGAATAAGATCGCATAAGCGGATGAGAGGTACAAACGCTGGCGCGTGCCGTTTAAATGCAACACGGTACATACGGGTGCATGGCTTTTTTATGTTTCACGAAGATGCACATCTTTCAAGAGCAAGGGCTCTCAAGAGCAAAATATATATATTTTTTCCAAGGTTCAAAAACTGATTGCGTTCACCACATCTCCAGCGAGCGCACGGGTGTCGGCGGTGAACTCACATGGCCCCGTCTAGTTCTCAAAAGTTTTGATACTGAATTTTATTTGTACACATTCCCTATAAAAGGCGCAATCCAGCCGCATGCGGCGTTATATAAGTTTACACAGCAATCTAAATTACACACAGATAAACGACAAGTACAGCAGCCTCGCTTCTCCCATCAATATTCACTAACGCCTGCCAAGTCTTGGTAACAGCTGGTCTTACATTAATTAGTTTAAAGTATTTATTTCATCCATCTCCTGAGCAGATTGAGCAAAAACATTAGAGATTATAGCCGACATCTGCAAATGCCCTGGAAACGTCAGCGAACCAACAGTTGAATATTAGGAGCCCACTATTAGAGCCTGTGATCTGGATGTTTTTTCGGAAAAGGATGGAGGCTGATATTAACTGCAGCGGTCCAGCGAGAACATGAACAGCGTTTCCCCGTTTTCAAAGGCTGTCTGCTCAAGATGATTAATTACAATAGAAAATGCAACACATTCAATTTCTCCTCAAGTTAAATGGTGCCCATCAAACAGGAGTCTGCACCCATGATATTATTTCATAAGTTCACTTAAAAAAAAAAATTTAAAAAAAAAAATATATATATATATATACATATAGTTAACAAGTTTTGTGTTGCTAACTGATTGTAGAAGAAATCACAATGCATCGGGATGCATCGTGGGCCAAAAACAAATGAATATTTTCTATGTTTATTAGAATTTCATTTGATGCTCATTTTTAATTGTACATTTAATAAAAGGATGAATGCACAATGAGACATGGGTTATTAATTAAATTATTGATGTGGCTAGATACAAATTATATAAATTACTGCACCTACAGTACTATACTGGACCTATTATATTCACTACTATCTGGGGGTGAGAAAGATTTTTTACTGACATTCCTATTGAGCTAATTCACCTGTGGGCTTTATAATAATGCGCAGCAACAAGGGGAGAATATTTTGCCCACGGTTATGAAACTGAGCATTACAGTAGCAGTGTACAGAACTGAACAGGACATAACGATGCGCACACACACAATATCCAAACACCACAAACTGCACAGGGTAAGAAGATACCAGTCCGGAGACAGTGGAGGAACATTTAGGAAATAATACGGGATAATTACATTTGAGTCTGTACTCACAATGTTAAAAGCACTGATATAGAATAGCTGTGCATCACTCATCCACCCACACACACACACACACACACACAAACACACACACACTCACACACACAAACACACACACAAACACTCACACACACACACACTCACACACACTCACTCACACACACAAACACACGCACGCACGCACACACACGCAAACACTTACACGTACACACACAAACACCAAAAAACACACATAATCACACACACTCATATACACATACACAAACACTTACGCACACACACACACACACACCCAAAAACACAGACACACACAAAAAGACAAACACTTACGCACACGCACGCGCACCCACACACGCATACACACTCATATACAAACGCACAAACACTTACGCATGCACACACCCCCAAAAACACAAACACACACAGAAACGCAAACACTTACGCACACGCACACATGCACGCACGCACGCCAGCCAAGGTGCCTCAAGTCCTTGAGCGAAGGGAACTACATAAACATGAATCATGAAACCCCAGTGTTTGCCATCATTGAATATAGAATGATGTTTGGTTTTAGCCGAGTTCATTCTTTCTTCTTAGAATGACACCTAACTTCATGTCCCAACCAAAACACAAAGGTAAGTCACCCAGACTGCTGCAGTGTGTTACAATATGTAAAAGCACTGGCAGCTTTTCTCTTTAGAGAAATGTAATTGATTTGTTAGCATGTCCCTTGTTTGACAATGATCATAAATCATTTGTTAAACAAATGACTGTTTAGACACAGTTGGCCTTCCCTCTAAGCAATTTTGAGTAACAGAGAATTTTTGATGATGAAAAACAGTCATGCATGCACAAACACACACACACATACACATACACACGGACACACACACAAATAATTTCAATACACACACATTGATTTAGGATTTAAATTATGACTACAAATTTATACCTTTACACATTTCAAAATGTAAGAATAGTCTGATCAATCTTTAAAAATGACAATTCACTTAACACAAAAACACAATTATCAATATCTTATCTTAGTGAGTACATACACAGACTGGTGAATTATTATGACAGTGGAAAATAAATAAATATGCAAAATCATCAGTCAATATAAACTGTTCTATGAGTCCTGATTGCAAAGACATTCTGAGCGTCATTTTAGCTTCACTTGGTCACATATTTCTCCCGATATCTCGGAAAAAGAAACTCAAATATTCCCTAGGTAAATTACCCCTGGAACTGACTGGAAATTTAGCTTGTGAAACCAGGACTTCAAAATGTATCTATTTGTTAATAGTGAGCAGATAAAGAGATGTGCACAGATGTACAGAGAGGGGCAGTTCAAGACTAGTTCATGGTGTTCAGAAGGTTATTTATGCAGGGAGACTTGGTATCTCTTTAATAGCAGTAAAAGGAGGTTGACAGGTATGTAAATTATTAGAATAATCAAATGGTAAGTAAACACAAAGCTTTCTCACACTATAGCATTGTCATTATCAGGTTGTCGTCTCATTAGAGAATCTACATAACGAGCTAAAATAGAATATGTTCATGATCAATTTAGTAAAATCAATCTAACAATTTCAAAGAATAGGCTATGGAGGTAAAGATGTAAATCCCTCTATTTAATGTACAAACCCCAATTGCAAAAAAGTTGGGACAGTATGTAAAATGCACATAAAAGCAGAAAGCAGTGATTTGTAAATTCTCTACTACATATATTTAATTGAAAACAATACAAAGAAAAGATATTTAATTTTTACCTTATCAACTTTATTGATTTTTGTAAATATACGCTAATTCCCGAATTTGATGCCTGCAACACGTTGGGACAGGGACAAAAAAAGACTGGAAAGTAAAAACAAAACACCTGTTTGGAACATTCCACAGGTAAACAGGTGATGCTATCATGACTGGGTATAAAAGGATATCAAAATACTCTTGATATCTTATTTCCAGGTACTCTTACAAGCTATACTATAACCTCTGTATTTGAATGGATCTCTATGGGAATTGGGGGGTGGGACTAGATTAAACTGTAAATTACACAGGAATAGTATGGAACCCATGGTTGGCTAAATGGCTGTAAGTCATCAAGGGTCTGACGTATCAAACGAGCTGCAAACCATCACTCTGCTGCCAGATATGCAGTAGTATATATAGAGTATATATAGATCTCCTGATTTATTTTGCCATAGAGTTCAATTGGAAAATGAGCGCGTGGCACTCTTTTCTGTGTGGGGAGGGGTGGGCGTGGCTACAAAGCCTGTGGTGTGGGATCAGGCCTTTGGTGCCATTGCCAGCTAGCGACTGCAATGGCGGAGGTGAAAAAGAGGAGGTACAGCGAAGTAACAAGCCTGCAGGGCACGTTCAAAAAGCGGAGTCAACCTAGGAGTTTCTTTTCCTCAATGGAGACAGCTGAAGCTTAGCAAGGGAATGAAACGTGAACGAAATGTTATTTTCATTTTATGTTCGCTTGACATTTTTTGTGTGTTTCTTGCCCGTACTTTACAATCTCTGCCTCAATGGAGGGGAGTAGGCCGGGTTTAGAATGGAGGAGAAGACTTTTTTGATTGTAAACACAGGACCATAGCAAGGCTAAAAACCCTGCATAGTGCACCTTTAATACATACGAATATATAAATATACAAGTTCTAATACTGAATATAGAAGTAAATGGCAGTGACGTAATCACTCATACAGTCCATACTCCAGTAAGCAGTGGCATAATCCACAAGATCTCCTACCCAGCAACCGCTGATGTTATTAATCATGGGACTAGATTCCAAGAGAGATTTATCTTTTAACTACTGCCAGAAACCCCCTGCCAAGGGGTGAAAGTTTTCTAGATTTTTCTTCAGCCAAATCTGCAATCATAGGGAGCTGTTTCTCTTTAGAATATACATATCTGTTGTGGGTTGTGCCTTTGTCAACTCTAGATTCAAAAATTGATCTTCCATTGATTAAGGACTAGCCTAAGTTAAAGTAGGATATGCAGCCAAATACATTTTAAAAAAAGAAGCATTCCAACAAAATAATAAATAGGACCAAACAAAATGGACCTGGATTCAATTCAAAAATGTAATTAAAATTAAAGTACGGACTTACAAGTAAACGCAAGTGCTACACCTTTTCTTCATAATCTCAGTTTGGCAAGATAGTTTTAGTCATTGCTGAGCTCAGAAAACTGTGTGAAGAAAATAAAATATCGCTTTTAACTGTCAAAGTTAAGCACAATCGAATGCTTGAATCCCAGCCAACATTCAACGCTTGTAAAAACCGGCAATGTGGCCAGTATTACACATTACATTTTGCGCTTGGCATTTCATAACATTTTGTTCAGTGTGGCAATGTCACTAAATAAATTAATTTCCATCGCTAAACACACTTTGCACAATATGTCATTTTCACAAAAGCCTCACTTGCCCATTTCTCTGCCTGCTTTCCGCTTGTATCCGAGGGGCTCGAAATATTGGCACACGTTCTAATGTTTACTTCTCACCATTGGTTCAGAATCATCGACTGCAACTTAATTACAGCGACAGACGTTGAAGTGATGGAACTGGTAGAATTGAATGCCCCATTTCCAGGTAATATTTCTCCAGCCAGGCTGCCAGCACCAGATGTGACAGCCTCTCGCTCGACACTGAAATACTTATGAAATCCTTTCAGGTCACCTGTGTCACAAACAACATTTCATGCACAACTGTTTCGCCGGATAATAGGAGCCACAAATAAAAACGGGACGCTGTAAATACAATTCATTCTGAATGTAATGCCATAATTTAAAATAATGCCCCCCCCTCCCCCTCCTCTTAGCAGCAGTGGGAGTCCTTGACAGTATACTAGCAGTGATAAATCACTTTTCCACTTAATTTTCTCTGTCCTTATTTTGTGTTGTGCTGCTAAAACAGAGGGTTAGGAATTGACTTGACAAACTATGGAGGGAGAAAAATATCACTCAGAGGGCTATGGGCTTATCTTCAATTTACATGTTATTAGATTTATACTGTTGTAAGCTCTTGGCTCAGAATATATAATCCCAAGGAAAAAAACGAGCATTTTAATTCTAGTGGAAAAACGGGTGCGAAACCAAAATGCAAACCCTAAAAAATATTTTTGATGGAAATTCTAAATGTTCTGTGAACAGACAGGCCTTTCAGTCAATGAGATAAGAAAGGGCCGTCTTGAGACAGGTCTACAGAAAAACAATTAGCAAATTCGAAAAAAAAAAGGAAAAAAATCCAAATAATTGTAATTGACCTTGGGGGGTTCAGAATATGCCATATGTTTTTGGGAGATCCTGCGTTTGAACGGCAATCCCCACAGGGCCTTTCACCCGGCTCTTCAACTCAAGGTGCACGCGCGGAGGGATTGGACTGTCTCCTGCACTCCTCCACCGTACAAACAGACCCCTCTTTCGAGTCGGGGCGGGGGAGGGAGGGAGGGAGGGGGGGGGGGGGGTGTGGAAAGAAAAAACAGGAAGAGGGCACGGTTCGCCACGGCAGTCATGGTGATATATTGACAGGTGAAGCCAGTGTCCTTGCAAACTTGTATTCTTCCCAGCAGGAGAGCCGAACGCTAAAAACCTGGAGGATGTCAGCTCCCTCTCCACAAAGCAGAGCGGTGCTTTCAGCGCACAATTAAATTTAATTCCACCTGCCACTGTTATTGAAGAAGTAGCCTGCCTCAGTTATAGCGGTTATGACCTTTCAGTCTGATCGCAGAGAACAGCACCACATTGTGCATATTTGTTCTTATTAATAGGACCATGATGTGTGAGGGAGGGCGTAATGATTCCCATGTCAAACGGCTTCGAGAATAATTCTCTCGCCGGTGTTAAGGTATTTTGTATAATTTCTTGTTTAGTTTTTGTCTGAAGCTTTATTAGATTTAGTACACGCTGTATAGTACGCTTAAAAATAGTATATGCAACATAATGTTTAGTTTCACAACAGCCATTAGCCAACAAAGTCTAACAATCAAAATAATGTTCATAAACATTCGATGCTAATACTTCTTTCTCCCCACATCTTTGTAACTTGTATACAGTATGTCCTGCATTGTCAGACATACTAATAGAAAAGACACCTGTACGGCAATCATATAGACATGTCAGAAGACTGCTGGATTAGAGATGTAAACAAAGCCTCTGTCCTGTTCCTCTGAGAGACAAAGTCGAGTGGTTGAGCAGGTTGGGTTTGGACCAACAGCTTATGTTTGGCTTTAACGCCCTTATCTCTGTGAAAACCAGCACGCTGTTTTTTTCTTCTTTTTTTTTTTCCATCCCTCCCCTAATGTTCCCTACATTTAGAGATTAAATCGCTTGCTGCACAAACCCATTTGGAAAGAGGAGAGAAGGTGAGCGGGATAATAAGCAGACTCACTGGCCCGTGTTTCCTAAACGCTCTCCAAAGCATTACTGTGCAGAGGCATAAAATTAGCGTCAGGACTTTAAAAAGCTGACATTTAGCATGACTTTTTGGAAAGTGACACCCTCATATTTTCTCGTAGGATATCATTAAATTTCAACAGCCCTATGACAGAGCCGTACCATTAATAACCAATTCGGTGTGTCACCACTCTCCCGCCGTTTGAAATAATGAGTCCTTTGCTTTGCTTTAATAAATTGAACTGCATTCTCAAGGCCAGAGGAAGACAGCGGCGCAGATGTGCGGATTGAGGGTCCAGGACTCATAAATTCATAGCTCAGATTGTTACAGTACAAAATAAAGTAACACCCAAAAATCTGAATATATCCTCAGCACTGGCAGTGAAACTCGATTCTGGGGAAAAAAATAAAAAAATAAAAAAATAAAAAAACTGGCTAATTCATGAAGCCTTGAGGCTTAAATGAACCAACGAGTATGCATGCATACACATGCACTCGCGTGAAATACAATTGGAAAAACCGTGTGCTTTACACATCGTAAAACAATAAGCTTAGCTACAAAACATGCCACGTTAAGGCAAGCATTTTCCATCGGCTTCTCATTGTTGATATGACCCACAGATGAAACGTCACAGAGAAAAGCAAACAAGAAGACGGGGACAATTTGGACGTTTCATTTCTGAACTCCAAGCGACGAGACAATTAGCCCCGCACTGAGCACTCAGTCTACAGCTACTGTATTTAGAATGAAAACACAACAAAAAGTAAACCCAATGCAGAGAACACTATTAGCTTTCTGCTGTAAAAATAGGTAGTGCTGAACATTTAGTGGGCAGAACTGCAACATTCAAGGACAAGATATCTTGTGTATTTATACTGTCTGTGTCATATTTATTGCATAAAGGTCAGTGTGTTCATTTGATGAAAGTCAGCATTCCCCCTTTCTTCTGGGGAATAAATGCAGTGTGCATGTCATTACCGCTCCACTGAGGTTTAAAGGTTTTGAGCGACTTTTTGACCGTATAAAAGCCTACTTTTGTTTCTCAGCGGATGCTCCTCCGAGATGATTATGAAAGCAAACCTTGAAAAAAAGGCTTATGTATAAACTCGATGGATCAGAAAAATGTGGTCTCTTTTGATATTACATAACTAGATAAAAATGTTTTGGGACTGAGTAGCACCTAGTGGACAGACTACACCCAATCACAATGCATTTCCGTTAATACAGACTAAAGAATTACAGAAAGCGTTTAATTTTTTTATGGAATGCTAAGTTCAGTGTTCCTTGAGTATCAAAAAATGTACGATGAAAAAAATGTAACACTTGCAAACGAACGAAAAGTCAAGAACAAGGCACAGTAATTACACTGAGCCAGAGCATTCTCTGTTGCTACAATGTCACCAAAAGCAAGCCACTGAGGCCAAATGCAGGTCTCTGAAGTCAAATGCAGGCCCCTGAGACCAAATATAGACTTCTGAGGTCAAACGCAGGCCCCTGAGCTCTAATGCAGACCTCTCTGGTCAAATGCAGAAGCTGAGGTCAAATGTAAAATTGAGACCTCAAATAAAAATAAAAAAAATCAATATGAAGATGGTGTGCAAACAGGCTCTATGTGTATTTCTCATACATCTTTGGTAAAGTATCTGTATCCTATGGTCCATAACACTGACCAGTGCAACTGCTGATATCAAAATCTATAATTATACATACAATACTTTTCTGATTGGTTTAACTGACTTCTCATTTATTGCCATAAAAACAATACTTATGCTGTTTATGTATTTGCTTTTTCCCTTTGATCATAAAGCTGTGATAAAATGATAAGAAGGTTTATTTGATGTTAAATATTTTATCATGCCCTCAATTTTAAAGAACACTTATAAAAGAGAGGTGTTCACTGTTTCAAACAAGATGACACAATATCAGCACCTTTGTTTTCCAGGGAAACTGTGACAAAAGTGCTCACACTCTCGGCAGAGCGCACAGAAGTGTCAGAGAGCGTGCTACGTGAATGCGGCTAAACGCTACGCTCAGATACGGGCAGACATATCAATGTTGTTGTATGGCACAGCAATCCAACAAGGAATATGGATGTTGCTGCGCTCAATCGAGACGGGCACCGGTCCAGGCTCAACGTGTACCGAGCGGCTATTCGGAGAAAAAAAAGATGAAAGACAAAAAATAAAATGGAAATGTAAACTTAAAAAAAAAAAAAAAAGGAAAAAAAAGAAGCAGAGCTTAAGAACCCCGTCTGACTCCTATCTCACCGGAAATGGATGCAAATCCATTCGCACTTCCTTCACAGCCATGCAAATACTTAAGGGTTTTTAACCGGGCCGCGTGTTAAATGTGTGGAAATCTGTTTTGATAACATTATTCAAAACACTGGCTTTACGCTGCTTGAATTAATAACACTCCATTTACAGATGGAGGAACGCTGGCATGGTATTTCCAGTTAAAGAGATTAATTTTTAAACACCTAATTGACAGGCCGGGGTTTGGGAGGATAAGCAACAGATTCGCCACTGCTGCCGCAAAGTCAAGGTGACTGGAATCCGTGCTAAGGCGTCGAAACACAAGAGCGAAGCCATTAAAACGCAGAGAAATAGTCTTGCAGCGCTTCTTATTCCTCTACCCCTATTCTTTTTTTATTAGGCCTGATTTACTTCACAGTTAGAGGATATAAAAGGCTAAGTATCGCTCTGTAATTACAGTGCAGTGAAAATTTAAAGGTTTGACTCACAATGTCCTCAACTCTAAAACAAGACCTCAGGACAGTACGAAGAGGAAAACGGATGCTTCCCATAAACACCGTTTAGCTGTCCAGCAAGTACAGCAAGTAAAAGATAAGAAACTGTATTAAAACGGCACGGCTCGCCGCTCTGAAACGCAGGGTTCGATCGCAATTCTCTTTGCCTTTAACTTCCAGCGACACAATAAAGTGTTAGATTCTTTACACGTTTAAGCATAACATCATGTGCTGGCAGTTGTTGAAAAAAAAAAAAAAAAAAAGTAAAGCTCGCTTTAATTCCATTCTTAAATTTATGGAAAAGGTGGGCAGCAGTTGGACAGAAATTAGCATTTGTGTACACGATGCATTGGCAGCAAAACATAATTATTGTTCATGCATGAAAAAAAGATTTATATAAACAACCAGACAGTATAGTTCCTTAATTATGTTTATGAGGGAATAAAAACATTGAAACAAATAAAAAATGCATGAAGGGTCAACCTTATCTGACATCCGACTGGGAAAATTGCCATTGTATGTATTATTCCATACTTTGAATCGCAAATGACTTGCAAAGTGTATTTGCTTCTTAAGCAATGATTCTTCTGTCAAAAGGCATACAGAAAAATATGTTCTCAGCAATGTGCACAGTGGAAAGGACAGATTTTTTTTTTAGAACTGTACAAGATTAACTTAATTCAAATAAAAGCTAATTGGTGTTTACAATGCTGATATTACCATATGATTTTGTGGTAACTACTGCTGTTAATGCTAATTAAAATCATTATGACTGTATGCATACAGCATCCCCTTTGTTTTATGGTAAACCTGCTTAAGACGTATATTGGATATAAATGCAACTGTTCCACTTTTCTCATTCGCATTAAATGCACCTTTATCGATCGCATTCCATAGCAACAATTCAATTCAACTACAATGTATGTTTGCCTTCACACGGAGTTCTGTCTTTGTTCTATTCTTTTGATTTCTCACATTGTGGCCGAAGGTAAAAGTGTAAGATTTTCTACAGTGTATTATTCAGTGTCATAATGAAAAGGCATTAAAGTTTTACTGATCACAGGCCAAAGCTATAGTTTTGGCAACATATATTTTGCTGATAGAAAAGCCTTAAACCAGTTGAGGAGCATTTATGATAGAAACAGGCCAATTGGAACATGACTCATAAAGAGTCATAATGTATTTCTCATCACCGTGTTCAGACAATGTTAATTAGAATGGACATATTTATGGTGAATAACAGAAGAGTGGAGATATGAATGAGCAGCATGACCGGCTCTGAACTGACTATGAACATGAAAGCCATGAGTGGGAATCAAGGTAAAAAAAATTCAAAAATGTAACTCTGCTTGTTTTTTAAGATATATGCTCAAAACTATGAACAAATAACATATAACATAACTATGAACATATAAAATGATAAACAAAATATAAATTAAATGTTCACATTAACTAGGCTCAATCGAAACGATGACACCATGGGCTCTGGATATATCACCATCTTGACGATCTTAGCGCTTTGTCCAAACGTATGGCGTAAAGTGCATCTAGGGCGTGTCCAAGTACACTTTCGCTAAGCATGGCGCAACGTGCAAATGGGCTGAACCTAGTCTCTACATTAATCATAGGTGTCTTTGGCGTGACATGCAATAAACCAATCAAAATGTCATATCCCATTCCCTTTAAAAGCCTGCTTTTCCACCTTGGCGGATTACTTATATGATGGCGAAACAGACATGCTCGTGCGTGTGTAGTGCGATCAAGGAAATAGGCTATATGAATCAATAATATGATCAATATTATTTGGGCTAACCATTATGAGTTCGGGTAATTCCCGACAGTGCTGTTATTTTACAAAATATATGCGGTTAAATTTTGTTAAAAGCACCTGCAACAGCTGAGAATAAGCTAGTACCAATGGCTTTCTTAGAAAACGCCAAATTAGCCTGCTTGTTTAACAAATTTAGTTTGATTATGCAATGAAGTATTGCCAATCATCAATTCCATGAGGATGTTCTCATGGAGTTCTCGAAGTTCAAGCTTCATCCGAAGTTCATTACTTGCATTCTAATATTGATTAATAACATAAATAATGTTATTTTGCCTTAATGATGACACTAAATACAATAAAGCTGTCAGGTTGGCAACCCATAGCTTCATGCACATTTTCCCTTGTTTTATAATGTCCTGCTTATGGAAATATGACCAACCTGTTTTACTGGTAGCGTAATGCTTTAAAACAATCAACTTTCCCAGGAAGACCGTGAAAAGTGCGATTTACAGCAGGGGAAACAGACCTGCTCCTGCATGAAGTTAAAGCGCACATGCAGAGAATGGCATTAAAATTAATTGTGAATTAATTGTGTAACATGCTGCAAATTTGTTTTCGTTTCTATAATTAGACGCTTAATTCTCTTTAAAATCGTTTTGTTCAGTTATGGACTAACAGGTGAAATCAGCGGGGTTTTAATAAGCTGAGAGTATGGAAACCTTGTCACTGTAATTAAAAAAATATGAAGGATGATAATAAGGTTCAAATTCAGTTAACATGGTGACATTTATCTCTGTTTTTTAACCGTAGGCTACCGAAAAAACCTTATGCACAGCAAATCCGCTGTAGCCTCGGCTACCTGGACAAGGTTTTGAACTTTTTTCAGTCAAAACCATTATATTTACATACAGGCTGTAGGCCTAGAGAGCTGTATTGTAATGACATCTGAAGCGCATTTTCAGAACTCAAATGTCCGTCTATTGCAGTGCACGAGTTTTCCATTGAATGACAATTCACGCATTAGGTGTAAATGACAATTCGCGCATTAGGCTTGATATAGGTGTTTAATGGATAGCCATTGTCCCGTAACAGAAGATTGTCCCCCCAGAAGATTACAGGAATTATTGGCAAATATAGGGTAAGTCATAGCTTGATCCAGGATAATTGCGAATAGTCTATACATGTAACCTTACACGTACCATCGCACATCACCTGGATGTTGATGGAATGGGCTGAAAGCAATTTAATGCGGCATTCCCCTTCGCTGAGGGACAGGTAGTCATGCTTGTGCACGCACCTGTGTGTAACAAACACACAGAAGGGTGTACGTGCGTTGTGCACATGCCTATGTAGAGGCATTTATATGCGTCATTAAAATAACATGTAAACAACTGCGACATGACTTTAGACCAGGTTTGTGGTGGTTTTAGCATAAGCGCTTTCTGCTGGCTCAAGATTGCAATATGCCAAAACTTATCCTGGTCACACCTCATCTTAAGACCAACCTGCCCAGTTCACTTGCAATGGGCGCAAGAATACTTGGTATTTAAACGACGTGAGCGCTAGGCGCTATAATGAACCCTCCGTCGGGTGTAAGATAGCAAAGACACTTGCGTTTGGGTTAGCGCCGGGTGTAAGATAGGGCCCCATATGTTCTATGTGCTCCACGGAAATCCACAAACAAGAATAATGGTAAATTCGTTATCCTTATCCCGGCCAAAAAAACTGAAAAATCTTTTAGGCAAGAAAAAAAAACTTTATACACCCACTTTGATTAAGTTTCTGTTACTTTGTTTCAGTAATACATAGAGCAATACTGACTCTTGGCTCTTGACTCCAAGGGTTACCTTACAGAAGAGAGCAGGATTAAGCCTGTAGTCAAAGGGGTTGAAGAACAGTAACCATTTTATTTGTGGCGGTGCTCGAGAAGGGGTTCAATTATCACTCAAGTCCATATTCCACATGTTATTTTTTTGCAGCAAAAATATGCATTTTTTATTGTACAATAAAAAAAAAACAGAGTGAAAGACACATTTTTTAGAATATAACAATCTGCAAGTCTAAAAATATTCATAGGAATGTTATATAAACATGCTGGAAAAGCTGCTTGGTCCTCTGGTACAAAATAGTTGTGATCTGTGCAAATTACACCAACATTCAACAATATCTCTGGCGATTCAATCACAGATGGTAACAAACTTCAAAGGTCTAAAAATATTCAACACCTTTACCAGGTGTTTAAACAAAGCATGGGCTTCCAGCCAATTTAAAATCCTTTATGGTGATTAACAATTAAAATCAATTATGCCGCAAAAACATAATTTAGCGAGTTAATTTTGATGATAACTTGACAAAACTGTTTTTGTGAAGACAAAAACCAACACATGCAAACCTAAAAAAAAAAACTCATGGTTAGACAGATATGGTCAAAATGCTGATTGAATCCAGACCATATTTTTAAAAGGACCATATTCCATGTAAATGTAGCTTGTAACTCCTACATATATCACTCCCAAAATGTATGTTATATAGTACTGTATACTGTATGTATATATATATATATACAGTACATTAAAAAAACATTAAAAAAAAAATATATATATATATACTGTATATTCAATGCCATTCAACTTCCCAATTTTAAAATAGTTAATATTACAAATTTGCCTGAAGCAGCAGCAGCAGAAATAGACAGGGTATTTAGACATGGTACTATATCTATTGAATTTTAATTTGAGTAAAATCATCTATGTTATAAATACTACTGATAGCCACTCTCATTGGACTGTTTGATTTGTTCATTAAAAATTAATTAATCTTTTTTAGAGTAGGATTGGCAGTATGTTCAATGAAAATTGTGCTCTATAAATGTCACAGAGAGGTGGTGAAGGAGATTGAACCTTTTCCTGCTACACAAGACAGCAGGAAATCCGTCTACATCACACGACAAGATGTGGGTTCATATTGTTTATAATGCTTCGCTGTGCCCATAACAGTGTCATAAACAACTTACAAGGCTACTATGTTTCTATTTCAGGTTTAGTTTGTGTGTTTGGCACAGCTACCTTAATACAAGTCACATAAACAGATCTCACACACACACACACACACACACACACACACACACACACACACACACACACAAACACACACACGGAATCTTGAAATGGGCTGATGATGAGCATCATAGCAGTGAAAATATATAAGAAAAATCATTATATTTGGAGGACAACAAAAAGGTCAGCTCAACATTTCACCCTAGCTGACCAACCACATAGTTTCAAGGGAGCTGCTCCCGGGCCTGTATCGCGAAGCAGGATTACTGATTTAGCTGGATAACTGCACTGAGTAAAACCCGGAATAGCTCTTTTTACTTCATTCCGTGTTCCAGATTTGGGAGGGTTCCAGGGTTTACAGTTATCCAGCTAACTCAGTAATCCTGTTTCGTGATACAGGCCCCTGCTATCTGAGGTTAAAAAGTATGGGTTTGGCTTGGGCACAATTCTCCTCCGAGTGAACTCTGTGGCCAAGATTCTCATACTGTCCACCTACAATTCTTCTCACTTCCAGGGCCTGTTACAAACCAGCATCACTGACCAAGTATCTGATCAATCGTTGTCTGAGAGGCCACATGGTTAGAATCTGCAGCTTATTCACACCAAATACTTCAGGAATAGAACCCTTTACCTTCCTGGCACAGATTATTACCCAGATGGATTGGGGTGATGACCCTTGCATGGGAGTACTGACCCTATATAGTGAGCTAACGTGAATGGCATGCTATTACATAACATAGCCCAGACCTGGGTAGGGTATTTTTCCTTTGCTTTTTTGGGGGTTCAGGCCTGTTTTTTACCCAATTTCTTTGGACAGTTCTCTGTAAAAAAGCGCTATACAAATACAATCGAATTGAATATATATACACACGCACACGCACACACACACACACACACACTGAACCTAGTTGCAATTGCAGTAGCGCCTTCCCAGCCACATACAGCGCATCACTGAAGGAGGAAATGTATCGTTCAGAAAGCTGCCATAGAATACTTTCCCTTTTCTAATAAGAATTTGACTACCACTGGTTACATATAAAATGAGGTTACAATAATGAAAAAGATTCCAAATCTCTTTCAAATGTTATTTTTTTAAGGTATCAACAACTACTCAAAATCACACTAGAATTTACTCAAAATTGCAGTGTTAGATGAAAACTCAATGGATTTCACCTGCATAGCAATGATTTAATGAAATTGATCAAATACCAGTAATAAAGCCTAATTTTTATCAGCGCTAAAAATGGAAATGATCACTACGCTTTAAAAAGTATCACATGCATAATTCCTGGGGGTCAAAAAAACGAATGATTTGACCAGGTATTCGAACGTGACTATAAAGAGAAACTGATCTACAGATATTGTCAAGCTCTGATGTCATTATGAAAGCCTCTGATTTCCTATATGATCAGACCACTTAATCCCAATGGGCATAAATGAGGAAAGATCAGAAAAAAATAAAACATTTATTAACACGTTCGTTTGTATTCTGCGCTGAGGGAACGAGTGAAGCAGGCAAACATTTTCACCTTCGCCAAAGTGTGATAATACATTATTAAATTTACCTCTCTCACCAGACACACTTAGCTGACCAAAGCACAATTATCCCCCCCATCCAAGCCTTACATCTTGGCCGGGAAAACCATTCTGTCACATACGAGGCATTTTTAAAGATGAAACAGAGCGCCTCTTTTCAGGATTCCTAAAAGCACCCTTTTTGTCAAATCTGATTAGCTGTGCTGTGGTGTCATGCCACACGCGAGAGAACGAAAACGACGGCGAAGCCTGCTGTCCTCGAGGAAACGGCGCTTTCCCGTTCCATCAGCGCTATTTGTTACACCGACTTTAAAATTTTGATTGATCCTACATCGGATTAGTATCTTGCATCTTACTGCTCCATCAGGAGATACTGACAAGTTGTTTGATCATCTTAACCTTCTGCCAAGGTCTTGCTTTTTTTCTTTCCCTTGTGGCTAATGAACTTTAAAAAAAAAAATACTAAAGTCAGCTAGTCAGCATAAGGTGTGCTTTAAGTCAGAATCCAGTTTGAAAGCTATGGGCATCAAAGCAACCATCAAACCATCTCGCATATGTCACTAAACCTGGCAGAGCACCTTAGTTCTGATGTGAAGCAATTGTTGAGATCCAAGTCATTATTTTTAACAGAGCAATGCAGCATTGCATTTCTACAGGACTGCACCTAAGTATGTCTGTCTGTCTGTCTGCATTACATGTATTCCATGTTCCATAGAGGGATAAACACAAATAATTTCTACTTTATTTGGAAGAAATAATGAAAATTAGGAGCTGCATTTAACCGACATTTTCCTAAAAAATAAAATAAAATTAAAAATAATAATAATTCTGCAGCTCCTTTTCTTGACATGCATGTTTGAACTGCCATAGATATCCATAGAATAATGTAATGGGTTATCATATTGAGCTAAGGCTGGAGGTTTCCAGGTAAACACAAGCCATTCAGACTTAATGGCAGGTGACATTGAGCTAAGATTAAGAACACGAGTGGGCTACAAACAATCCGGTGTTATGCACCCACCTTCAACTGCTGACCAAAAGGTATGGCCGAATTGAGGGGAATCGATTAATGATGTTAACAGCTTTTTGTTTCATCTGAAGTAAGGTTTTAAACACAAAATCAATTTATGATCACTGAGCATAAAGCACTGACAATTAAAAACAAACTTTTAATATAAGACACTCTGCGTATTACAGTGTGCAAAGAAGTAGTTACATACGTACTGCTGAACATGAAAAGATCCCTTTCATTTCCTGAACATAATAAAAATGAACCAAAGAAGTATGTGTCACATTACTTTTGTTTGATCATTATTCTCCATCTTTCCTCCCCGCCCCCCCCCCCCATTCAACTTTTCTCCCTTTGATGAATGTCAGAAATAAAAACAAGACACAGCATGTGCTCCTGCCAGCTGCTTAAAAAGCACTTCCCTGTATGAAAGTGCGATATCACGACTCAAATCTGCTTCTGCTTTAGCTCTTAACGTCCATGTACTCTTCTGTCCAGCAAAGGAGCCAAAAGCCTTCATAACTAAAAAACATTATGTGTCATGTTAAAACGTAAAATACTTAAGATATATGATTTTAGGTGTCCAATTTAACTCCACACAAATCCACTGTGCTGGAGTACAGAGCCAAACCAAAAAAACTTGTGTCACTGTTCCAATACTTTTGCATTTAACTGTATATACAGTATATATTATACATATATATATATAGATAGTGAACAAAGTAGCAATATGACGATGACTATATAGATGATGACTATATATGAATATTTATTCCTTCATTTTTAACATTTTATTCCATACTTTTACACCTCCCAGTTTGAAACGCTGAATAGCGACTGCAGGTCTGTCGGGACGCTTCAGGGTATATTCAGCAGGAAGCACACCTAGAAGCACATCCTCTGAAACAGTCGTGCGCGTGGCCGCCACCGCCTCTCTTCACGCCGTAACACTGCATAATGTGCACGGCCGGCGTGGGCATACTCCTCCTGACCCCAGGGGGGCGCTGTAGCGTAATTAGACAAGGAGTAGCCCTGCCAACTGAGACGCTCCCTGCCTGTGGTGCTGTTGCCAGTTCCTACGGGATTCCAGGCCAGAGTCTGCAATAGCATGGTCACAGTTTAATATGGGCCGCAACACACCTCCCCACAGCTAGTGCCTCCACTGGAAACATTATTCAAGCTTCTCTTATGAATTTATTATATTATATGTATTATAAAGGTTATATGTATGTACATAAGAATAACCAAAAGACTAATAATGTCACCTTTTTCCTTGGCAAACACATACTGAAGAGAACTGAAATTCCCTTGCATGGGTGAGGAGATGAGAAAAAAAGCCTGCTCACGACAGCTTTATCTTCAGAACAGCTCAACCAGATGATTACCAATGAGCACAATGAAAGATACTGTTATTAGGTACACACATGTTCCTCCTGTTTGTGGGGAAACAAGTTCACTGCATTTAAAAAAAATCAAATAAAAAAAGTGTCAAATTTAAAAAAATGTTAAAAAACTTACGCAGAACGCACATTGTGTTGTACTAAAATCCATTGCATAAAAATACAGACAGTCCATTTTAATCTATATGACAAATAATTTCATCATTTAGTAGAACACTGCAATACCAACCCCCACCCCCAGGCATACGTTCCATAATTTTTACTTCCTGGTTTCCTTCATCTGGGAGGTACTTCCTGTCAATAATTTGCACCTACTCTGGAATCTCCCCAGCACATTCGGGTGTTTGTGCACACCAATTTAGCAAAACATCAAGCTATACCAAGCTCAGTACTCCAGAGCAGATGTGAAAGCCTCCACTTTAGACATTATCTGCCTTTTTTATGTTCCTGAAATAGGTCACCAAAGATAATATTTCTTTTTGTATTTCTTATGATGAGGGATCTCACATTTTTCAAGTGTGATTTATATGGAAACACACCATGGAAAACATATGCTGCCCTGTTCATAACAGACTGGTTGGCAAATTCTCTAAGTGATATCACTGCTGCCACACTTCATCAGTCATGTCACTGCTCAGTACTGGTCTTCTTGGAAGAATGGGGCCTGATAACTCATTGTCTCTAACTGAGGAAGTGGTTAAAATCTCAACCTTTCACCAGACAACACATTTAGATTGTGTACATTATCAATATGTGGGCAATCATCTTACAAAATATGCTTTAAAGTACAGTATTAACATACATCTCTTTTTCTCAATATTGTATATTGAAATATTTACTGTTGAGAGCCACTATTGAAATTATACACTTTAATTAAACTGATTGTTACTGCATATTGATGTATATGTATAGTGAGGTTAGAGTGCTATAAATACAGCTGTATGTATGTGTACTCCTGTGTGTTCATATCAAATTATGGTTATTACATTTATATTTATAACTAAGATTCATACATATAATTAAATTCGGTCAAAACCTAGAAATCCCATAAATCAGAAAGGCATGTACATGTATTGTACGGACCATAAATGCCACTCCTGAACACGGCCAGAAGCCTAAATCCATTTCCATGTTACTGGGTGGGCAAGCAGAGATTAAATGGGTGCAATTTCAATGTGTCTGCCGTGATATGGCTGGGGATTAATCAAATAATCTTTGCTGGTATACCTATAAAATTAAGAAATGTTTAACACAATTATTCATGACGAGATGAAAAATGTTACAGCATGCTATTCAATATCCTTCATTCATATTAAATCTGTAAGTGTCATTGATGGTGTCTGAGAGGAAGGCATTGACGAGATGTAATTTAGAATACTCCGGTTGGCTGAAACCTCAATGTGAGGACCTTTTAAAGGTGCACTATGCAGTATTTTTACATAAAAAATATTATTAAATAACCAGGCTCAGTCCTATCTATGGTGCACTGCAGTGAACAGTTTTGATAAGACAACAGTGGAGGACAGTTTTTCAAAAAAAAAACAAACTGAAAAGTAGTTAGTTCTAAAAAGAAAAATAAATGTCCTTACAAGACCGCTTGCGAAGAGATATAGTAACCGAGCCCGACCCGTACGCCGACATCAAGTAAGACATCACTGAACTAGAGTGCCCGACGAGCCCCGATTTTTCTGTCACCACCGACCGAGCCGCGAGTAGTTCCCGACGCCGACCCGCCCCGAACCGGACAATGCACCAGCTTCGTTGTTTCAAATTACAGGAACTCTGATACCGTTAAAAGGCAGCCACTTTATTGGTAGTACCACAGGCACACACAATATTCGTTGTGTTTTGACCATTATTTTCACTTATATCATTCACAAAACCAAATTACACTTAAATGTGCAAAAAAGCTAACCCATCCCAATTAGTACAGGTAATACCTTGACATATAGTTTTATTTTCGTCTATATATTTCAGCTTATAACTCGGTTTAACTACTGTGCAGTAAGCTAACCCATTACAATTTTCTTTTCCCATTAAATACCATTAATTTTTCCATTATTTAATTTTGATAAACAAAATTACTTCGTTTTTGTTCGGTTTCGTATAAAAAATTTGAGAATTATTAAAAATTAAAATAAATAAAAATTAAATACCCAAAATAAAAAAAAAAAACTACTTAAAATTAATGAAATAAAAATAAAATAATTTTATAAAATTATAATTTTTAAATAATTCTTCAACATATAATTAACAAAATAGAATATAAACTTATAAAAATCAAGACTTTTTCACTTTTTCGTCACTTACATCTGACTTTTCTGCTATTTTTCTATCAACATTCTTGCATGGTTTTTCTTTTTTATTTTTTTTTGCTTTTTCGTCAATTTTTCTGACAATTTTCGTTTCGATTTCGATTAAAAACCCATCCCATGTGTTTCTTTTTTCCTTTCTTCAAGAATTTTCGGAATGAAGAATGAATCGGCCGAAAACATTCGTTTTCCCAACTGCTCTTGCTCGATTCTACTACTCGGGATTGCTCTCTTTTTCAGTCTACAGAAAACTCGTCTCAAAATTTTTTTACTGATACTCGTAAAGGTTATACTGTAGTTTTAAAAAAAGTAAAATGTTCGTAAAAGTGTTTTCGTTGACCGTGACCGAGCCGACCGTTTTTTCGCCCGGTTTCAAACCTTGAAGAATCTTTTGAAAAAAAAAGAAATAAAGAAATTTTTCGTTTTTTTTCCACTTGCTCTTTCGAAATTGAATTATCTCTCTCTCTGGGTCTATCTAGTAGCTCACTTGAATGAATGAGTATGCAGCACTGAAAGCCCTCCAGTGCGTACTACTTGCGCACAAATCGGCGTGAAAGATGCTTGCGGTCCGTCTGGGCGTAATATATAATCAAAAACATCCAAGCAAATAATAAAATCAGGACTAGACAGGACTAAAAAGGGTAGATAGGGGGGGCAGGGGCCTCAGCCCGGGGACTTCCTCCTTTTGGCGGCGAATCAGGGGCAGTCATCAGGGGCAGGGCTGAAAATGAATGAGTGCTCTGATGCACTGATCACCATTACGTTACCGGCGCCCCCCTGCCCCCTGCATAATATTTGTAAATGTATTAAACTCAAGACAACGCAAGGCAACACATAACATGTTTTAAGCTACTAAAAAAATAATAATAAAAAAAAATAAATAAAAAAAAAAAAATTTTTTAAAAAAAAAAAAAAAAAATAATAATAAAAAATAATAATTTTTTTTAAACTTTTTTTAAAATTTGTATGTGGGGGAGGGGGGGGCGGCGCCCCAGCGCCCTCTATAGGCCGGCCACCACTGGTGCACTGGCAATCTCTGTTGGAAAAAAAAAAAAAAAAGCTCTGGAGTGGGAGTGGGATCAGGTTACTTTCAGCAGATGAGCAGAGCGTTTGTTGCCAGCTAGCTACTGCAATGGAGGCGGGGAAGATGCAGAGGTAACAGCAAAGTGAAACAAGGAGCCGAACGGATGCGAAGCAGTCAACCTAGGATTTGTTTTTCCTCAATGGCGACATCGGAAGTTTTGCAAAGGTTTGAAAAGGGATGTTGAGTTGCCGTGTTTTCTGATGGACTTGTAAGTAACGTTACCTCTAGCTCCAGCTAGGTAGCTAGATGGCTAAAGTTGGGTAGCGACGTAATATTACGTCGTATTTGTATTCAAATATCTTAGTAATTTACTTTACAAAGGTATTAGCTAGCTATGATAGACAAGATATGGTCTGCTAATGTTACTTATTCCACACACGATTCCGTCTTTACGTCCCATTTCCAAATTCATGTTCTAAATACTGAAAAAAAGCATAAATGCCAAATACTGTACAAACGCGACATTTTTTCAGCAAGATATTTAGGGCCCTGAGCCGGCTGAATTTTTCACTGCCACGGTCTAAAACAGGAAGTGGCCCTGAGATCACAAGCTTGCAAATGGGTTTGATACAGTTATAAAAATGATATAAAATTGTTCTTTAAAACTTACGATTTTCTCAACCTGGTGTCATTTGTGCCCGCACAAATGATTACAGGCTACAGCTTTAGCGGAGTGTTTTTTAATCGCAAGAGCTTGATGTTTCATGTCATCCACTCTCGCACCAGGAAAACAGTACATGTTAAAATCCTTAAAACCACTGGCAACATTTAGGTTGCAATGATAGAATCCCCAATTACAACTGCGTTCATCAGAGACGGCAGTAGGAAGACGAGTTGGTGTGGTGTGATTTCAAAAGTGTTTATTTCATTGTTATAACACTGCCTAATTACTGTTACCATCCATATAAAACAAATGCATGTTGCAAAAAATGTTATTTAAATTTTATCTTCGCTTGACATTTTGGTTGCTGCGCTGTCGCAAGTGTGTTTCTTGCCCTCAGTACTCAATGGAGGTTATTGGGCGGGGTTTAGGATGGAGGAGGTGATTGGGTGGGGTTTAGGATGGAGGAGGTTATTGGGCGGGGTTTAGGATGGAGGAGGTGATTGGGCGGGGTTTAGGATGGAGGAGGTTATTGGGCGGGGTTTAGGATGGAGGAGTTTAGGATGGAGGAGGTGATTGGGCGGGGTTTAGGATGGAGGAGGTGATTGGGTGGGGTTTAGGATGGAGGAGGTGATTGGGTGGGGTTTAGGATGGAGGAGGTGATTGGGTGGGGTTTAGGATGGAGGAGGTGATTGGGTGGGGTTTAGGATGGAGGAGGTTATTGGGCGGGGTTTAGGATGGAGGAGGTGATTGGGTGGGGTTTAGGATGGAGGAGGTGATTGTGTGGGGTTTAGGATGGAGGAGGAGACATTTAATCGTAAACACAGGCCACAGAAAGACTAAACATCCTGTAGAGAGCACCTTTAAAACACAACAGTATGGCTAATGGCAGTTTTAATGCTTTTAAGTTTTACATGTATTAAACGTATGCCTATTTAGGTTGATTTTTCATCTTCACACATAATATCCCAAGTAATACCCACATTCCATTTTTGTCCTTTTGATAGCGACCAAGTCAACAGTTTTTCTATTGCTCCTCATGGACAAAATAAGTCATAAAATAGCTATATTTATCATTATAAAATAAGTAACTTTACTTTCAAATGTGCCCTAATATTAAAACCATAAACAGTACAGGCCTAATCAACCACTGTAGTTGACGGGCTACATTGTACTACATTTTGGCGTTTAACCGATGTTCATATCCAGAGTGACTTACACAGCTTACATGCTTTACGTACAATCCATCAATACAGCTGGATATTTTACTTAAGCAATTCAGGTTAAGTACCTTGCTGAAGGGTACAATGATAGTGGCCCAACTGTAATGCTTTGTACTGGACACACAGGGATGAAATTTGTATCAATCTTCTCGTACGACTCTGGGTAAGATAGCCAAAAAAATACTATTGATACCTTTTGATACTATTTTCTTTTCTTACCACAGGTAGGCTACATCCAGTCAGGATTATGGGTAATGTGTCACCCAAATTACCTATACAACTGAAATGTTAACAATTTCAAACGATCATTTAATAACAAATCGATCACATTTGTTACCCATTCTGGTTATGGTCATCAGTGAAACTGTGGAGAAAGATAAGAGTTGGCGAAAAATGTATAACTTATAGAGAATTACTGTATATGCCATTTTACATTGTGGTCCACTGGTACATTTAAAGAAAGGTTAATGGTTTACATAAACAGCATTATTGTGCGATGATATTTCTGAAACCTGTACAGCAACCATACAGGCATCTCCACAACCAGTTGTTGAGAGTAACTGAGCTTGTTTGGGCTCAGTAATATTGAAATGTGAATATACATTGATCATAAATTTATAAGCTGGCTCTAGGAGGTTGTCTGCCAGTTATTTGGTAAATTACGACCAGTGCTTATTCTATAGGACTGTTAAAGAGGAAGGGCTTCTTTACGACTATAGATCTGTTTGCTCTTGTGTGTCACCATACTACATATTGAGAACATTTTGCAGTTTCACTTGAACTGGTGTATCGTTCCAGAAGGTGACACTGCCAATCGCTCTGTGTGTTAAATAAGACCTTGACTACATGGACTTCAAGACTGTTTTCGCATAACAGAGCTCTGATGGACGGAAACTACTTAGCTGATTACACATACACTTGATTCATTCTGCGTTGTGTGCTGTATTTCCAATGAAATGTACACCCATATACCATTTCCTGGGGAGTATAACATGACAAATAGGTTGTATTAAGGTAAATATATCATGATTATTTATTTGGATACAATGGATTTCGATATGATATTGTTACTTTGGCAGCATCTATGTGCTATGTATGTATGTCTACAAATATTTATTTATGCCGGACCATGGGGGCCAGCCTAGAACAGTCATTGTCCGTTACTGACTGACTGACTTATTAACCATTGTTGAAACGCACATGCGTGGTTAGCGCACTCAAATCCAGTAGGTGATGGAATGCACCTCAGTTTCTTTGCAAACTGCCAATAAACACAAGAAGCCTACTGTTATTGTGTGCTAGAGTATTTCAACATGCTCAAAGGCATAGGAAATCAAAGAGGAAAATCTGGATAACAAAACAGTAAATATCTCCAAGAGAGCTATAGGCAACTTAAAATATATCTACATCAGTGATGCTCAAGAATCAAGTTAATGTAAAATGGGCGGAGATTTGATAGCTTTTAAAGTCTTATTTTATCATGTCTGTTTTTATCTAGCTAGCTATCATTGTAATTACAGACCAAAAGATGGTTACGTGTAGCAGCGCTGGCCTGACACACTTAAGGGCAGTTTGCAGTTTGGCGATGTATGATGGCCTGATGGATATCGCTACATTGTCACCAACATTCGATCATTGCTCGTCTTTGATATTGAACGCTGTTGTACATAAAATGTATAAGCACATACAGTAGCCTACCAGTCGCCCCAGGTTTTTCCACTATCTCTTGTATGGCATTCATGTGACTGTTCTGATTGGAAAATCAGTGACATGACATCATATCATGTGAGTTTTTCTAAAAGGTGGCGCATTTGCTGAAAACTAAATTGTTCTCCACAAAATGTTGCCAGAGGTCTGTCAGTTTTCCAGTCGTGAGGAACAAAAAACTTTGCCAGAAGTGAATGGCAGTTCCCACAAAGCTAATTTGCATGTGAAAATATGAGCTTGCCACAAACCTGTGGCAACAATGCCAAAGGTTTGCTGCAAATTTTCTGGACGGCCTATATTTTTGGAAGGGTATGCATCAGCTTATTCATGTATGGCATTCTTAGTAGTAGCCTGTCGGCTAAAGAGGTTATAGCACTGCAAGCAAGATAAATCCAACATTTACGCAATATTAATTTAATCAAATTTAACGTGGCTTTATCATCGCGCAAGCTAGCTATATTTGGGAACCTAACTAGCTAACATTAGATCTCTAAATCACAACTGATAGATAACTAGGTAATTAGCTCTACCATATTGGCCCTAATCACTTCGCTAGGTTTGTAAGTGTGTCTACCTAGCTAGCTATGTTAGCTATAGATGTAATTCACAGCTGCTAGCTAGGTAGGTAGCCATATTAGCTACCTTTATAATTCACAGGCTACTTACTTAAATAACAGTAACCACAAGTACGCAAGTGCAAAACTACACTGCCTGGCCAAAAAAAAAGTCGCATACTCTAATATTTAATTGGACCGTTTTTAGCTTTGATTACAGCATGCACTTGTGGCATTGTTTCGACAACGTCTATGCAACGTCAGAACATTTAGTTCCATCCAGAGTTGCATTCATTTTTGGCCGAGATCTTGTATCGACGACGGGAGAGTCGAACCACTCCGTAAAGTCTTCTCCAGCACATCCCAAAAACCTTCAATGGGGTTCAGTGCAGCTTTTGATACAATAGATCATGAGATTCTACTGAACAGACTCCAGGGCTGTGTTGGACTCAATGGTCAAGCACTTGCATGGTTCAGATCATACTTATACAATAGGAAACTATTTGTTAAATTAAATGAAGAAGTATCCAGTTACTCAGTAATGAAATGTGGTATTCCACAAGGATCAGTGCTAGGTCCAGTACTCTTTTCGTTATATATGCTACCCCTTGGTGATATTATTCGGGCACATGGGGTAGATTTTCACTGCTACGCGGACGATACTCAGATATACATTTCCATGAAACCCGGCGAAGCACTACCACTTTCTCGATTAGAGGCTTGCATTACAGATATTAAAGCTTGGATGCTCTCCAATTTCCTGCTCTTAAACTCAGAGAAAACAGAAATGCTGGTTTTAGGTCCTAAAAAACAAAGGGAGAAATTGTGTACATATACTTTAAGTATTGATGGTTGCTTAGTTGTTCCAAATTCAGCTGTGAAAGACCTAGGTGTTACTATAGACCCAGATTTAACCTTTGGCGCGCACATAAAAAACATATCTAGAGTTGCTTTCTTTCAGTTAAGGAACATAGCTAAAATTAGGCATTTCCGATCAGAAGGGGATGCAGAGAAATTGATTCATGCTTTTGTTACGTCTAGGCTAGATTACTGTAATGCTCTGCTATCTGGCTGTCCTAAGTTTTTGCTAAATAATCTCCAGCTTGTGCAGAATGCAGCCGCTCGCATTTTAACTAGAACAAAGAAATATGAGCATATTACCCCAGTACTAGCATCACTTCATTGGCTACCAATTAAGCATAGGATAGACTTTAAGGTCTTGCTTCTGACCTTTAAAGCTTTAAATGGACTTGCACCAGTGTAAATATGTAATCTGCTTCGTTCCCAAGACGCAGGCTACTTAGTAGTCCCTAGAATATCTAAAAACTTGACGGGTGGTAGAGCTTTCTCCTACAGAGCACCACTACTGTGGAACACCCTTCCAAAATCTATAAGGGAATCAGACACAGTCTCAATATTTAAGTCTAGATTAAAAACGCACCTTTATGATCAGGCTTATAATGAGTTGTAGTCCGGAGACAGGACCAGAGAAGCCTTTTTGTCGTAGAGTAATGCGGAGTGACATCCTTTCCTTACTGTCACCTGTCAACAGCTGTGACCCCATCTTCCTGGGCTGGCTCTTGAGAGGTGGATAGGATTGTTTACTCTCTCGTGACTGGATGGGTTCTCAAACCCTGTCTTCATAGCTATGCAGCTATAAGTTACTCCTGGCGGGGGTACTTGCACATGCCTGTCAAAAATTGACCAAAGAAGCCTGACTTCTGGTGCACAATGCCTGTCATTTTGTGTCACTTTGTGTAATTATACAGCTAGCTACCTAGCTAGCCAGCTACCAACCGCAGCAAGCTAGCTACGAATATATGTAATAATGTTACATGCAATTACGTGTATCCACCTAGCTAACACTATCCACCTAGCTAACATTAGCTGGCTAGGTGGATACACATACTTGAATATAACGTCAACGTTATTACATAACGTGTAGTCGTAGCTAGCTTGCTGTAGTCTGTAGCTGGCTAGCTAGGTAGCTTGTGGTATAGCTAGCTACTTACCGATGGCTAAATCTGGCTAATTTACTGATAATTGCAATTATTTGATGTGCTAGCTAGCTAGCTCTTCCAAGTATTAGCTCATAATACTCAACAATACTACAATAGCTAGGTAACTAGGTAGCTTTGTTTGCTATGTTTATAGCTCTCAGGCTACTAAGTTAACGGACATTCCCAGTATCAGTACGTAGGCAAGTGCAGAAAATAATAATCAGGCTACACAATAATAGCGTTGTATCCAATAAGGGGACGATACATCACAATTCTACGGAACCGGAAATAGGGGGGAGCCATCTCCGCAAAGGGAGCAGTCTCGGCAGTTACACCAGCTCATAATCACCCGCTACCAGGGACTGAGGTGTTTCTGTATTCTGGTTGCTTCTGTGGTAAGAAAATAGACAGATTTATTATTTTATTTCCATTTCAGCCACATATGACCATTCTTCCTTTTGAAAAAAAATGGGACACTGCTGGCGCCTACTGGTTCAATGACTTTGGACAACTTTGGACAGTGCAATGTAAATCTGGAAGTGAAGTCTGGTAAATTAGACTGTAAACCTGTCAACAGAGACTTTGGTGCCAGCACAGTTAGACATATATGGCTTTGTAAACAGCCATAGAGCTTTGTTGAGCAGTTTCTAGTTATATTGATTTAGATATTATAACTAAAACATTGTATTTACTTGATTACTTCAAACTGTAGTCTCTACTTTAGTTATTCTGCTTACTATTCATCTGCACTTAAAGTACACGATGAACAGATAATCTGCAGATCATTTTGTAAATTGGTGGTTTTTTTTTGTAATTTGTGTCTACGCCTGAAAAAATAAAATATTAAATGCACACTGTTTACTGTATATAACTGCATATATAACATTTTGTTTTACCCCATGGGCATTTGTGCAAAGACAATGTTTAATAATGTATGTACAGAACTAGTTTACAGAAAAAGGTTTCTGTGACTTTCATATTTCCTTGTTTGTCAACTACCTGCTGTTTCATTAATTCAAGCTTCACAGAAGCGGTCCTGACAGATTTCCTTTGTGAAGCAGTTCAATTAGTTCGTTGCTTTTCAATGTAAACATGTGAGACGGAGTTTACTTTCTACCGCTTTGTTTGTTTCTCTGATACATCACTTAATCTCTGTTTTAACCACGGCAGCAAAAAAACACACAACTGCGCTAAAAACCTGTCCACAGGCAGCCATATGCTAATGCTAATGCGTTACGCTAGTTATGAAATGGCTTTCATACCTGGAAAGACTGCCTTTTGTCCTTGATCAACAAAGAAATAGAGAAGCAAAAAGAGATCAGAACATTGTCCAGAGCAACATATCGTGTCATCGGGGCCTGTTTTGCATGCTTAGATACAGCTGATGGCGAAGCCTTGCATTGCAATTCACTGTATTGGAAGTATAATGCATAAAATTAATTTAATGCTCTGCCGAGACCATAAAGATCAAACAAGTGGAGACATATCATTAAACCATTGGAATGTTATCTCATTTGTCTAAACAAACTGATCCGATGAAGAACCCTAATTAAAAAGACCGCCATAAACAAAGCTGGGATCGTGGGGCTCCTCTTTTAACAATGGCGCACATTTATTTTATTAATCTAATGCATCATGTATCATATCATTACAGTTCAATATATATATCATTAATTTTATTCCCTTCACTTAAGGCTTTTATTGGGATTACTTTGGTTATTAGCCGGTCTAATGTATTGGTTACTTCCAGATCTCACGGCACAATCTCTCTTATCTCGCTGCATAAACCTGCGCGTGTTATTCAAATTGCCTCATTTATTATGATAGCTTCCCCATGTAAATTGTGCTGACTGGTCGCCCTTGCAGAGTCCTCATTAGACTAATGAAAACCTTCAAACGAAAAAACTAAACAACCTGCCAAATAAAGGTCTGAGGTTATTATGAAAATTACAACTCTGGGAGCTGGGAGAAGCTCTGTTCATTAATTCATGCTCAGCAAATTGCTAACTAATTTAGTTGCACTCCTCTGCATTAATGGATTATTTTATAAAAATGTTTTCCACAGTCTGAGACCTTTGGTTCACACATTGGAGAGCCCTGAATTCTAATCAACCTGAGTGACATATTAGGAATTTAGTATCTAAGTAATAACGGCGACGGCGCGCAAGCAAGGAAACAATATATTGTTTTTCTTCCCCCCCCCGCCCCCCGCTTCTTTTTAAATCCCATGAAAATCATTAGGCGATCTAGTTCAACCGTCAATTTCAGGGTGGCTAGCTGCACTGTGCGGGTGTTAATATGCCAGGTCTAGAAAAAAATACAGTTGATGCAAATTGAAAGAGAAGAGGAAGACGAGGCGAGCGACGAATAAGGTAAACACACGTGCTGTTCAGATATCATAACGCCTCTCCAATGCCTTTCCTTTATTTTTATTGGACGACACGCAGTATTGAACTTCGACCTATGAATTAAGAGAGCTATCAGACTCATTATTAGCAGCCTGACACTTCCTCACCATATCTCTGAGAAGGTCCCGTAGCCGTCTCCACCGGGGAAAACGTTGCCCGAGTGTTTCCGCTGCCGTTTCACATCATTATCACGTCTTCCTCACTTTGTGTTTCCCCTCATTTGAGAATACACAGCTTTCTTATTTGCTCAATTTTGCATGAAACCTGTGGCTGTCGTTAGATTTTCTTTAGCTTTAGTTCGGACAGAATGGACTACACAAGCAATCCAATGTGCCACTAAACTTTTCAGAATGATCAATCATTTATAAATGTATTATCGATACATGGATGATCAAATTAAGTATTTGAATGAAAAACTTATATTTACAACAAATGGCAGCTGATACAAACGTATTTGAGAGATAATTGCAGGGGCAAACGTCTTCATTTCTGGTTCATCAGAAATCTTTGTTTCCCAAAAGCAATGGAGGAAAGATTATCAGACTCTTTTTTTTTGCTGGAATGTTTTGCCACATTTGGGCACTACATACTTTGAGTATTTTTATTGTCTCCATTATATCTGTAATTATTGCTTGTAGCTATATATATATTAATTGTTTTTAAATTATGAAAAAAAAAAATATATATATACATGAAAAGTGATTTATCCACTCCAGGGATTGGTTGTCTAAACAGCTGGCGAAGAAGTGACTCATGTAGGGTATCGGTGTTAGATAGATGCCCCATGTTGATGCCTGATCAAGTTATCAAACTTGCCATTTAAACGTGAATTACAAGGGTACTTTCTACCCTTTTTAAAGCAAGGGTCTCCAAGCTCATTACTCCAAAGGAGCAGTTCCAGGCTAATCAGTTTCAGTTGCACCTATGACATAAAGTGCTTCACTATGAGCACATTAGCATTGTTCTTTCAGAGGTATCTGGGTCATTCCTTGAGAAATAAACATGGCTGAAAGCTCATTACTGAACGACTCACCAGCACAGTAATAGGCTAAAATGGCTTTAATACCTACCTTGGACACTTCTGAGTGGAACCTTGATAAAAAAAAGCTATGAGGGTCATATCAATTTTTCCACAACGACAGGCTGACTGAACAGTAGCGGCGGAAGAGGAGCAGACCCAGTGGCCCGGAAACACGTCGCTTTGTATTCTGGCTAAGATGCCAAATTGGACAGGGAAACCGAATCCAGAATGCACAGACAGACAACAAAACTCAATCCCTTGGGGCTTGTGAACACACTTAATAAAAAATAAGGCTCGGCTGATAAGGTCTCTGGCCAATGCCCCACACAAAATAAAAAAGTGATTTCCTCCAGGCAGGTTGGGCCTGAAATTTGAAAACGACGACAGTCAACTTAATGACATCTACACATTCATCGAGCGATCAAGATTAGAGGAGATGGTCATTCCAGAGTTTCACTGAAAAAAGAGGTCTGTTTACATAATGCTTATTCATATTTTGCATTGTGATTTTTTAGGTTGTCGTCGTGCTTAGCCTTATGACTGCGCTTTCATAATTCTTTACATAACGCATCGATTCATGAACGGATATTACAAATCGATAAAAGATGTGTGTCAGTTGAGTGCACGTGAAGAGGAAAGCACCATGATGTTGTAAGCATTGAAACGCTACATGGACAAACATATCTGACCTTTTTCAAGGTGTATCCTCTTAGCTTCATGGACCATGTCGTGAGAGGCCAGATCTCCTTCCTTGGGCCCAGGCAGTATACTGGGAGACAGGCCCAGGAGAGCCTGATTCATGGACAGCCCATTCTGGTGCACAGCTTTAAGGAAAGAATTAGTACACGTCAAGAAAAGGCCCACAAAAAAGTAACTATATATAAATATATATGTATATGTAATTTTGAATTATTATTCTCATTATTATTATTGTTTTATTTAATTATTATTATTATCATTATCATGATGATTATTATTCATTAGTATTACTGCTACTACTATTAATAATAATAATAATAATAAAAATAAATCATCAACATACATCCTTGTCCAGGGCACACAGAAATACACTTACAGGTAAATAATACTTCTTTAATAACTTAAAAAAAACCTTTCTTAAGAAAATTACAGGGTAAAGCCTTCAGCATGTTGGCAGGGATATATGAAGATGACCTGCTGGTCCATTTCTTTCTTTCTGATGGGCAAAACATGAATCAATCAATCAATCATTTCATCCATCAAATTGAGCAGAAGTTGCATTTTTTTATTGAGCTCTTTGCAACTCGCAGCAAGCCCAATAATGGATTAAACCAAGTGTATAAAGTCTAAAGGAGGGGAGTAGTATTCTTCACTGCACATGATTTAAGCTGTGGCTCTGTCTTCGGTAGAAGGGGATATTTATGTTTCCGTTGTGCCCTTTCGTTCGGCTGCACGTCAGGATGTGGGGACTTACGGATTCTGTCAGAGGAGCTCTCTGTGTGCGCAGGAGAGCTGGACACGCTGCTGCTCCTGTGAGATGACGGATGGCTTCCTGGTCTCCGCCCGTCTTCCATGGAGGGAGCGGGAGAAGGACTGTCAGGGACGCGTTCCTGCCGTCCGCATCGAGAGAAAACATCATCATCATCATCATCATCACCGCCGCTGATGACCTGACGCCGCTGGACTTGCATCAACCTGCGCGTTTCCCACTTCCCAGGAACTTTTCAAAAAGTGCGCATTTAATGGATTTCGTATGCTTGTGTTCGCCATTTCAATTTCGGTTTTATAGCCTGACACATAAAGCACTGCATTTCTGGCATAATCTCTTTTGAAAACGACATTTGTTTTTATCTCAGTGGGATGACCTGATAAAATAAATTAATTAATTGTGACTAGTAGGCTCTTTCCTGTGTGCCCTATAGCATACCGTGCATTGAAGTAATTTGCTTTGTTCTGTTAATTTCCCATATATATTACGCGATAATCCAAATATAGGACTTGCTAAAAAGCGCACATTCCCATGGCTTTGGAACAGCCAGTTGTGCTGTGCTTCCATGTCCCTGTGAAACCCCCTCACCCGCTCACACTGCCACACCCCCACACACCGCCACACCCCCTCACAAAGCAAGCAACTGAAGCTTCTCAACCCCTCCGATACACTTGTCTGGGCCACTGACTGTTTCTCACAGTATAAGGCACAGAGGGCCTGATTTACTAAGACAAACTAATAACACAACCAATGATTGGTGCAAAACAAATACCATGACCAATCATTAGCTGTGTTATTGGTTTTGCGTGTGCAAAAAGGCTTTGGACACACTAAAGGCCTTAGTAAATCAGGCCCAGAGTGTCCTGCAGGAAAACCATCACTTGGCATTCAAAAGTCACATCTTTAATGGATGATCACTGGCAGCCTGTAGCTGACAGGTGAGTTGCTAGGGGGCGCTGTAAGCAGCGGTAACCTGAGCAACTGGGTGACCGAAAAACACCTTCAAGCTGCAGAACAGAGTCATACTTAGTCAGTGATAGAACCCAGACTCAATCTAGCTACATCTAGGTCCCAAAGGCTAGGGCAGTTTTTATTATGCAATTGATACAGTTTGACGGAACTGTTTTTGAAATTTCTAGAGAATCAAGATGGTGAACCGAGGCTTGAATTATGCAGTAGCACCTCTGTGTGTTATCTCCAGAATGTGTCAAACCTGAAAAAATAAATGTACCTTGATAACGGAGGTCACCATTCGGGATGGTGCAATCTGGACCTGAGCAGCGGCAGCCATATTTGCAATGGTGCTGAGGTGGTTCATCTGACTCATCGCCATGGAGACGGAGGCAGGAGGTAGGCTGACTGGAATCAGTGGGTGCGGCATCATCATGAATGGAAGTTCCAATCCTAAACAAAAAATGTTTCTGGTAAATATAAATAATGAACTCCACAACAAACAAAAAAAAAGCACGTTAAATCGAATAAGTGTTTTCCTCTTGATGGCTCGTTTAACTGAAATGGATGGAAATGCATAGACAAGTTGAAGCGAACATAAATTAGGTAAATGTATGACCATTGAAAAATGGAAGCATGCAGCTGTTTTCTATAAGACAAAAGGAAAATAGTTTAAGCAGGATTTCTTTTAGCATTAATCAAACTTGTTTGTGTAGTGTACAACTTTGACAAAGCTTTGACTTACTCCAAGTATAATTTGAATCGACAGAAGTACATATTTAAAAAAACATTTTAGGGCTTTTTCAGCTTTATTGGACAGCACAGTGTCGAGAGACAGGAAAAATGGAAGTGGGAGAGAGGGAAAGACATGCGACAAAGGTCGCACGGCCGGATTTAAACCGCCAGCGTCGCAGCTCGCAATGAGCATATGGACAGTGCTCGACAGGCTACGCCACCGAGACGCCCAAAAAGTTTATTATTATTTTTTATTTAAATTTTTGACTGAATTGAGTGTAGACGATGTGGAACACCTCAGCAAGTGTCAAGAATGTAGACATTCTGCCAGCTTCTCCTATACCTGAACATTGCAGTGTAAAGACCCCTCTTTATACAATCATGTTTCATTAGTGCCCAGAATATTCCTGCATCAGCTACTCCGGCATGTTACGCGCTTCGTAGCAGTTTAGTATGCACGGAGGACACTTCACATACAGACAACTTCCATAGATTTACTGCTGCAACATCCACTCTTATCTCGTCTGATTTATCCTCGTAAAGGTTCTCATAAAAAGGGGTGACTTCACAACATTGAAACCTAAGAATTTACATTGAGAGAAATCATAACAGTTTTTGGAAAAATTCATACAATTAACAGTTCTTTGGTGTAATAATAATGATTACTACTTTGTGAATTTTGAGAATTTGTATTAGCATAAGGGCATATGTTTAACAATACTTATTAATAATAAATGAAAACACACAGTATCTACTCAAAGCCTAAAGTTTACAATGACTTAAAGATGCACCACTTAAGATGTAAGAAAGAACATATCAAATTATGAAAATGTGTTCATTATAAATAGTTAATGTCCTGAAAATAAATGTAAAAATAAGCCAATTATGGAAGTAATTACCCAGATGACTACAGACCAACAAGTATTCTCAGCACAGAGCCACAGGCTAATTAACAACACTCTGGACCACAAAAACAGTCCTACTTTTAAAATTATAAATAACGTTCAATTATATTTTTATTTTTCTAAGTATCAAACACCATATGCTTTGAAAATTATACAAATAATTTGCACTCAAATAGTGAGTTTATTTGGGATGATGAAAAAAGCTAAATATGCTGGGAAGATTGCTCCCAAGATGGCAATTAAAAGCTTGGAAAGAAAAGCCTTTTTTCCAAAGAAGTCCAATTTCCAAAGGACAGGCTCAGAAAAACAAGGTCAAAGCCAGGTGTCCGCCCCTGAACCGAAGCTACATTCACTCTCCGTCCTGACTTTGAACTCCAGCGGAATCAAAAGGGACTTCAGTCTCGGCAGCTCAAAGATTCCGCTCAAGGGTGTAAAATAGCAAACTTCATCGTCACTATTGGAATTGATCAAGTTCCCCTGTTGATTTTTTCTTTTTTTTTTGGTTGGCTGAAGGTAAAAAGGGTAGAAAAAAAAAAACCACTCTGAAAAGCTAATCCACAAAACAATTCAACTTTGCCTTTGAACAATATACCAGTGGACAAAAGGCCAAGTCCATCTCATTTGTGAGGCCCTTTGGAAAGAACGACATCATGCTCAGGAAAAAAAGGGAGCGCGAGCTCCTTCTCACTGTCCTTTGTTTCCCTCAGGAATAAAAACATTGATTTCCATAAGAAAGATAGCATGCAGATTAACAGAGGAACACATTCCAAAACATTAAAAAGGGAAGGAGATTAAAGTGGGGGAAAAGCAAGTGCCACCTTGAAACGGTGCCTCTTGTAGAACAGTGATTCTGAATCAATTACAACTCACACGGCTGGACTCAATTAAAAGCCAGCGCGGGGACGCTGTGACTATGGCGTACTTACAACACCACCAGGAACAAATTGAGTGAGTCATTCATACACATATCTACCTTTCAAAGACGCACAAAAGCCAGACTGAGTGATATCCAGCCTTTGAAAGAGACACAAAAGAGATCCTCCGACCGGTTTGCAGAAAACCAACATACACAGGAAAGGAGAGGGATATAAAAAAAAGCCTTATTAAACACGGATGTGAATTTTCCATTTAAACAGCTCGTGGACATGAATGCGGTCCCCTGTGTTAAAATGACTTTGCTACATGTCATCTCTAAAGGTATACATGTCATACAGAGGCGGACTGTTTTTTGCAGAATATATTCAAACGAGATTGGCCCGACTTATCGCCTCACAACGACGCAGATTCAAAATGGACATTTCAGCCCAAGTGGACTGACGGGAGCACAGTAAGAAAATGGTGATTTGTGACACCATATTCCATGATGCAAAAAAAAATTATGACAAGCTGAGGAATCCTGCGTTGTGATTGGCTGGTGTTGCAGTTTCAAGTCTCGTTGTTCTGAATTGTTCAATTTTAGCTTGGTAGCTCGGACTACGTTTTTCCGGTAAAATCTCAAGACAAAAAGTAAACGGCCCTTTACTTCCGCCACTACACAAACAGCAGCTAGTTAGTGAACTCTGTTTCTGTCTGACTTAGTTTATTAAATATTGGTCCATTAGTTGTGTTTACACAAAATGATGCACCGAGCATTTCTAACCAGCACAAATAGCTCTGAATCACGTAAAGTGTTCTGTAGGCCTAATGTGTAAAAACAGTGTAAATAAACTAAAACAACTGAAGAGTTTATACCTGCTGCTCTGTAATTTAAAAGCTTAAAAAGGTAAGGATAGACAGGACAGGAACTGCAACATATAAGCAGGATGATTTTCTCGATAGCTGAATGAGTGAAAGGTTGCTTTCTACGTTTATTAGGCTTCGCATCAATGCCTCTTTCAAGCATCAATAACTGGGAACATTTCTCGATATAGCTGCACATTTCAAACTAAATTACTGGTTGTAGACTTGATGAATAATAGCCTATAATAATGAGAATAATACTCAATCATAATAAGCAACAAAAGATCACATAATGAAAACGTTTTATTCAAATAAATGAGGCGTTTAGCCAACATGCTCCACGAGTGCAGCGTTCTTTTTCTTTTCTGATTTAGGCAAAACATGCAAAGAAAAGAATGAAGATATGGCGTCTCCATTGCATTCAACCGCACGTTTTCTCAAATAAATATCATCGCAGCAGGGTAAGGAAACATTAGAATCGATTTGATTTCCAAATAACGTTACAACTTTCATTAGGCTCACAATGTAGATCCGGTAGGTAATTCTTGCGCCAGAAACAGTGTTAATGCGCCAGAAACCACTCATTGGTCCAAATTTCCATGGAAGCAAGCATTCCTCATAGTATATATCTATGGTAAACAAACCGACCTGCCGACATTTTGCTAGTCTTTTCTGGTAGCTTGCTAACAGCACTGAAGAAAATAGTACTTTTATAAATAATTTTAATTACATGACAAAAAATACGTAAGAGGACTGATTATTGTTTGTATTGACAGAATCTGCTTCGTTCGCGTTCGTATACGTGCTAGAAGTGTCGTTTTGAGACCGTTTTAGCTGCCCCACAGAAGTGAATGGAGAGCGACAAATACCCTCTTCTGGATTATCACCCCAGGGGAGCGCAGAGCAACTAATGAACATATTTTGCCACCATTTGGACTCATATCATGGCCAGGTAACTACACAACCCAAAGTTCTACCAAAGTTCAGTTGTGCTTTAAGAAAAGAAAAAATATGTAGAGCCTATAGTCTAATTAGACTATGAAATTGTACCCATCACTGCTGGCTGAGAAAAGCCCAGAAGCATTGTCAATTCCTCCATTTTAACAACATAAAACAGTTAAAAATTCAGCTTTACCAGTTTTGAGGGCTGGATTATGATTAGCAAACAAGATGAATATGGATTTCACTGGGCCAAGGACAACAACAATTTTCAGGATAGTGATGCTCTTATAGAAGAGCTGTTTAAATACACAGTAAAGTAAAAATATTAATACCTTAAAAAAAATGTAGCTGTATTTTCTTCATTGTTATTATTCATTTACTTAAAACACACAAATACATTTTCTTTTTTGATCTTTAATAAGCCAGCTTTATAATGAGTGCTTGACAGGTGTGGAAACTCTATTACACTCCTGCAGTAAATAGAAACAATTACATGTGATATTGAGCACATTATATACCCCGACAAACTGATAAGAGTTTTAAAATACATCAGAGATTTATTCCTGGTGCTAATGTATGGCATTATATATGTGATTTAAAGAAACCGTTTCAAATAACAGGTGCTCAGTAGATCAAAGTCTTCAACATTTATGGTGGCATTTATGCCGACAGATGAAAAAGGCAGCTCAGGGTTGCTTTTATAGGATCTGACAAGAACAGTGTAACTGTGCTACCCACCTTTCACAGCATTTGTTTACGTCAATTTAAACCGTTTTCTTTTCGGTCGAGATTCTAACCTGATGAGAGCAGAATTCCCATGAGTTCATTTCACGTTGAAGGGCAAATTTGCAGTAATTTACCTGAAGCGAACCTGCGGGACTTCAAAAAGTGGAATCGTGTTTACGTTATTAAAACTACTAATAACTTAATACCGTTAAAAGCAGCTCACTAATGTGCTACACTCTGCATATATTGTGTGTGTATAATCAAAGAACACAAGGGCTGAAATTGACTCTTAATTTAAACAGCCTTTAGTATGAATCATGTACTTATAATTGAAAAACTAGTTGTCACACACCGTATATAGACAGCACATTATGTTACACAAGCTGCAGTGGTTGAAATGAGAAAACTGGCACTCTTATGGCTTTCACAAGCATAACTGCCAATGCATTAAGGAAATGGTTTTGCACACAATTGCCGGAAGCCTCATGAGAAATGAACTGTAACCACTGATGCTGTGTAGGTAAGTATTAAAAATGTTGTATTTAATTTAGAGCAGCACAATGTTTTTTAGTTGTCCTTGTTGTTCATTTTCACCATGCATTGCTAGATATAAAAATGCACCGATTACATATTTTATCAATTAAATTAATTTATAAAATTTTGCCTAGGGATGATCTAGAAAATAAATAACACAATGACCTTAGTTACAGAAATAAAAAATGATGTCAGGTCTAAGGCATTTTGACACTCATATCTTTTTTAATGAATGCTTCTAATTACACAAATTGCCTTTTCGCCTTTATGCCAAATATGTGAAATTTAATTTGAATGATTTTAAGATAAAACACTAGTATATTTTCTTACAAATATAAACAGCTGACCAAACAACAAAGGGAGTTGTGTGGTTTGTTCTTATGTCTGAACAGCATATTTAACGGACACCTTCAGCACATATTTTAACAAATGTAGGCTTAGATTTCGAACACTCAGCTTTGTGCCGCTTCTTTTGTTACTCGAAATAATTTTCGTAACAGCAGCACTGCTGTTCCACACTCAGCCTCAGGATACTTGCGAACACAAAATAAATAGTTTTAAAAGGGACAAGCAAAATATATTTGCATTATTGACATCAATAACATCAGAAGTGTTAAAGCATAAAATTCCTTAGGGGCCCACATAAAGAGCAAGTTGTTGAACAGTTCCCCACATAATCAATGATGACAGAATTGAGTGGAATTCGCTCAGAACAGCAGTGATATTTGTAGTTTGCTTTATTACAACGGATCTGGTGTAGCAATGTGCACGTAACAGGGACGAGGGGAAGTTGCGTGTTTTCTGAATCCTCACCTAGCACTATTTCCATATTTTCCCCCTAATATCCCCTTAATATTCCAGATCCGCATGGCTACCGCACATTGTCAAGATTACGCTATCCTTGACATCCGGCAGTAATTTGAATCTGTAATTCTTGTTGATTCTAAAACGGTTTGAAAGAGAAGTGTGTTTACTGAGGCCAGCGTGTCGAGGTGGCACTGGGGCTGCAATGCACTTCGTTATTAACCCGGAATTCTAATGTGCATGACTGTACTACCCCGAGAATTAATGTAGGCTCCCTGAATTTCCTCAAATGAGCGCTGGATTTATACTTCAAACCTCATTCCAGTATATTCATACATCTGGAAGTGGGTGCAAATTAAGATGTTTGGCTTAACGTGAAAGCAAATGGCTTGACAATATTGACCGGGCATTTTTGTTTCCGTTTGGTCGAAGATTTAATATTGTGAATCAGTCCTGCCCCATAAGTGGAATCAAACAGAATGTGCTTTGTGGGGGTTGAGGGGGTTTCAGGTAACTTTGGAAGGTCTGTGCATATAGATTATGTCCTTTTTTCCAGTTTGGAGATGTGTGTTTTTGTTGGAGTACCTCTGGGTGGCTCGGCTGAAGAGAGCGCTGATTGTGGCGATAACTAGGCCTGTGAGCATCTTTAGAAAGGGACCAGGGAGAAGGGCTCGGGGAACACACTAAAACCCATTCTCTGAAAAGTAGCATTGAGTCAATTTGGAGAGGTGCCAGTTCTGGTCAAAACCCCCCTTTTATCTGGGGGTTTCATTACCGGGCTCCATCTGTAATCTCAATGACATCCCTGTCTCTCAGAAAACATTTGGGCTCCCTTTCAGGCACGCACAGTAGAGGACTTACAAAGTGCCTCAATATTAAACGTTCTGCAAGTGTCAACGCTGAAACATAGTTTCAGTCAATTCCAAAAAGTGGAAATTCACACAAGAATTTACTTGATGTGGTGTCTGAGAAACCTTGCCTATATCAATACTAATCGCCCACCCAACCAAAAAATAAAATAAAACAAAAGAAAACAAAAACAACTTTGAAATGCAGCCAAATGTGAATTGCATGGTAATTCCACAGAGAAGCTTGGCCAGAATTCCTCACATCCATTTTCTCAAAGAGGACATTATCACAAATGACTGGGAGAACAAGAAAAAAAAAAGCCTACATGCGTCTTCATTTGCATCAGCTGAAAACGCAAAGAAATTCATCAGAAAGAGGAGTAGGTCATCATATATTTCACAACATCACCAAAGAAAATCCACTGGGAGAAATACTATGGTACAGTATTATTTAAAAGCATAAAACTACATCCACTCTTATGCTTGGGACTGTGTAATATGACCTCGGTTTGGTTTGTTTAATTTGAAAAAATGCACTGTGTGTACTGTTCATACACTGTACACAAATACACAAATGAAAGACTGGGTTTGTTTTCTAGATTTTGCTCTGCATAATTTTTTATGCATGTACGGTCACCTTCACACAAACAATATCTATATTTTACAGTCTGATACACATTATACCATTTATGGATGGTTTATCATACGTTGTATTCTACTTAAAAATGTAGCCAACTGAATAATCCGTACATTTTAGCAAAAGATTATTAGTATTAGACAAATATATTGCATAACTACAGACATTACTTGGGTCGAATACCCATCATAAAGACTGCAACTTAAAATTCATATATACCCATGAGTTATGGAATTGCCTAACTTAATAACTTAAATCTGCCTTAAGTTATACATATGTTTCACTGTTTGATTAATAATAATATATCAAAATATAGAATTTCACATCAACACATTTTACTTTCACACTGTACTTTCCATTAGCAGTGACATAACACCATGTGCTTGTGAACACTATGTCATAACTGTAAGTCCATAAACAGCAAGTACATTCTAATTCTTGACAACTTGAAAGACATATGGAATAGCATAGTATAGATGGTGTATAGTATAGTATAGCTATACTGTATGCATTGGTTCAAGACATAGAAGATTACAGATATAACATTGAAGGCAAGAGGATTCAAAGCAGGGAAGTACTGCTGGCCCGACTGAACTTTCACATGAACGCCAGACTTCAAAAGTATTTATAGGTGATAGGTAGTACGGGCATACATGCTATATTTTAAACTTATATTATGAATACCATTTATATTACACAGTGGTATACTTATATGCAATTGCCACTGTGTCTGAACGGAATAACTGGGAAAATTTTATCTTATTCATTTTCTGAGATGGATTAAACACAAGAAAATCCAAAGAAAAACTTGAAAATCATAGCAAAACATTTCTACCGAATTAGCTATTAGCATCCATCAGGATAGACTGACGCTAGCTACGATCAGTTCAGTCAGGGTAGCTTTGATTATTAAGCAAGTGTACATTTAGTTGACAATACAAAGAACCGATCTTTATACAGTAACGTCATTGTTTACAATGAAATCACAATATCCATAATAGCAATCTAATAAGCACTCTTCAGCTGGCCATTCTGTTCATAAAAATTATCTTTACTGTAAGCTAGCTAAATGACACTGCATATTCTAACATGGCAGTCACAGAGAGCTGTAAGAGTGACTGTACATAGCTTGTCAGCTTACCGTACATGAATGACTCGATCCAAGCTATGCATATTGCAGCAGAAGCTGGCTAGTTACAGTAGATTATTAAATGGCAAGTATGCCAGCCAGCTGGCTAGCTAACAACAACTCTTGACAAAATATTGAATATTGACAAAAAAAATACATACTTTTTTTGTTGCGTTTGTATTATAGTCAACAAGAAAATTCCACGCAGAAATAGTCTTTGCTTAAACATCGAAAAATAAATATATATAAATTATGTTGGACAAATGTTTACCCATCCATAATACATTATAGAGGGTGGAAATAAGACCTTGCATGGATTCAAAAGAGAGGAGAGATTCAATAAAAACTTGGGGCCATAAAGTAGCTGTTTCAGGGACTCTATAACATTGTAGGCGGAGCTAAAACTGTATGTCTACTGAAGAGAATAATTATTTATGAAATATTTTCAGCTCAGCCAATTTTTGCTTTAATCTGCAGTTATCAAAGACTCATGGTTGGTTTATATAATCAATAGAAATGACAAAATGCATTTAAAAAAGATTACTGTGTCATGCATACTGTGAGTCTAAGTGCGTCATATTAGTGCGCTCATAATTATTTGAACATTATGTCACACCCACACATTTATATGCTTTACTTTTAATAATTATATATATATATATATATATATATATACATGTAACAATTGCTTGAAAACATTTAAGAATATATAACATTAATATGAATATAAAATATAATTTGAAAAATGTTGATAGTTGATTCATACATTTTTTTCCAGAAAAATTTAAGTATCAAATTACAATTAAAGACATTACTTGCTCGCGCAAAATAATCAAAAATAAAATAATCAGGGGGTTTTAGAATCGACGGAATCTGGTCACAGGAAGCTGAAATAAAAGCCCTCAGCGGTGCTGAACGCCTTTACAATGTTAGCTGTAACTTTGGTGGTGATAGCTCCCTTTCCCATCACATTATCCCAGTGAGCGCTGAAGATTTCCCCTGACAAAAATTAAACAGGCACCCCTTCCATGCTTTATTATCTCTTCAACGGAATGATTTATTGTTTGTGGAGAGAAAGCACAGGAAAATTACATTTCCAACGTGGCTCAAGCTGGCGATGTCCTTAGTCCTCTATCCGGGAAGAGCTCACAACAAACAATAATGTCAGCTGTAATTGATCCGAGGTCGCTGGTTAGCCCTGCAGTAAAAGCCCGCTATTTAAACGACAAAACGCCTGCCGCTCGTCAGATGCCGTCTAATGAAGCTGTCTGTCCTGGCTATTTACCCTCTCTTAAATGGAAAGAAAACATATACTGTAAGAGACAGGGCCAGAAAATATTAGCTTTCCCCGGTGAAATAAGACCAGCAGATGTGCAAGGAATTTATAATTGGTTGCTACGACCAAAGCTGGGATCTCACTGCTAATTAAATGACTTGTGTAAAGCTTATTTGTCTGTTAGTCTGTGGGTCTTGATTCAGTACAATGGAAATGCTGTTGTTGAGAAAACGCGATACGGGCCAGTCTTTGGTTTAAAATAATAAAAGAAACCCCTCTGGTCTAAAGCCTTTTAGATTCATGATTCATGTATACCTGTGCAACAGATCAAATGTTTTTGCCTCGTAAATCTAGAAACACATTAATTAACAACGTCTTGTTTTATTTTAGGATCTCTGAAAATCACCTCTATGTACAGAAGAACAATGCAGACTGCCTCTGAAGAAGCACTCTTACAAAATGCACAATACTGCCAGGGCATTTTCCAGGTGTGACTGCAAATAGCTGTGATTCATGTCCACTATGTTTGAGAAGAGGACTTTGCTGTGGTTAAAATGAAAGGGTTTGCACAAATTCGACAGGAAGTGACCGTGTTTAATGAAAAACAGAAGCTCTGGGTTCTGTAACCTCTAATTAACAATACACTTTTAATGTATAAATGTACAGCACATTTCAAGTTAATACTTAGAAAATAACCATAGGAGGTGAAAGGCACATAAACATACATAAAATCAGACTAGTAGAAGGGCTATTGAATATAAAAGTATATGCAGAATTCTGGCAGTGATGTAAATTGTTTTCGTAATCACAGATGGTGGGCTCAGTCAAGGCTAGGAAACCCTGTTAGCCATTAGTGAATATAGAAATAAAGGTACTCCACTTTGATGTTGCCACCCACAGCCTTCTGAGTGTCATTGAACAAAACTTTGAAGCTGCCGTGTTACATTATTAATGAAAAAAACAAACAAACATCTTGCATTTGTTAACAGACCCACACAAACCCCAATCTGCGCACAAACCCAGATAGACAGACAGACAGACAGACATCACACGTAATATAAAATTCACGAATATCCAAATAAATGAGAAAAACGGATCAATATGCAGAAACTTACATACAGTAAGTTGATAATATAAGAGTTTCTTAGGAACACATCCACAGTGCCTTTGCCTGGTTCCTGTAATAGATATACCCCAAAAAGTCTCAATAATAGACTCCATTTGAAATATCCCTGTGCCTGTGAAATAAAATACAGCCTAATAATGCATTGGTGTGCATAAATAACATTTAAGATGATGATGAGGAAATATCTTGGATTTGACAAGGTGATGTAATTACAGGACTTTGAGTGAGGAACTGAGAGAAAAGCGCTTGATGAGCATTGTGAGGGAGGGACGGGTGCCATTGCGCTTTCAGCAGGAAGATAAAAGCAGGGCAGCTGTCCTCAGCAGATGGTTTGATCATTTCCTTCCAATAACACCACTCACAGTGCATGTGGGAAAATTAATAAAGTGAAACAGTTCTGAGCTCCGGTCACCACAGATTCTGCTTCGGCAGCGTCACGGTTGGAAAGGTAATAGGGTGCATCATGTCACATTTCAGTTCATAACGTTGTTTTGAGCAACTTCGAAGTGTCAAAAAGAACCCAAACTGTTTTTTCGTTTTTTTGCTACAGTTAACACAATTAATGGTGGCTTATTTAACATTTGAAATTATTTAAAATGTTTCATGCTTTTTTACACAGCTATGAAAGCAGAGGTAAACATAATATATATGGATATATGAGGTGTTTATTGTGCATATTATGGATATTGAGGTGTGTGTGTTCAGACACATCAACGAGGACACCACAGAAAGAGTTACACCGGAGAACCCACTGAAGAACCGACTGGACAAGCCACTGTCAGGGGTGGAGCTGAGGGGGTGTAATAGGGAAAACTTTAGCTGGTCAGGGGACCCCTAGAGGTGGGGTGTGTATGTGTATGTACATGTGTGTATGTGCATGTGTGTGTATGTGCATATGTGTGTATGTGCATATGTGTGTATGTGCATGTGTGTGTATGTGCATGTGTGTATGTGCACATGTGTGTACATATGTGTGTATGTGCATATGTGTTTATGTACGTATGTGTTTATGTACGTATGTGTGTATGTACACATGTGTGTATGTGCATGCACATGTGTGCAGTGGGGCCCTTGATCATGTTTTTTTCCCCGTACACAATTAATTTCTAGAACCGTCCCTGCCCACCGGAGAACCCACTAGAGAACCCACTGGAGAACCCAGGACACTAGTCCAGCCGAAAAGGGACAATGAAAGTTAAGTTGCAGTTAGGACCAAAGGCTGTGACATTTACAGTGCAGGCTAAGCAGGAAGCAGTCACATAACCATGTGGAGAAGCACCGATTTTAATCTGACAGAGAACGGCTCGTCTACAAATCCAAATGTAGCAGTTAAAAAACATATCTCGTAAAATTTTATATTTTCCACTGATCGATACTTAAATGACTCAAATTGTGCATGCAAGTTCATGTATTGCCAAAACTGTTATCTGCATTTTCACCACGTGCCCCAATGTGTTGATTAAACACAGCTTTCGCGTTTGATGCTGGAGTGACAAACTTACTCCCCAGGATTAAAGTAATATATTTGCGAAACCACACCTAAAAGTGCCGCTCATCTCCCATTCTCAATCATGAACACAAACACTGTGAGACAGGTAGTGAGATTTGTCATTAGGTGCCAGTGGTTATTTGTATGTGCTAATTCTGAATTTTATGAGCTGTAAATGCAGAAAGGTTCTGTCTGCCAACAGGACCATGACGGACGGATTGTGCAAATGGGCTTGTGTTATTAAAGTCAGCAGTGCGGCTTCAGCCAGCGCTGACATATTCATATTAACTGTAACACCATATTTTTTAATTCAATAAAAACGTTTCCATTAACTGAACTTATTTCTGAATATAATTGTCCCAATTCTTGTTACAGAAGCCTTAATGCTGGCCACTTGTTTTATGTGTTGTAATGTACTAACATACTAGTTGTAATGCGTCGTAATGTACTAAAACACTAGTTTTAATATGTTGTCATGTACTAACACACATTAGCTGTAATGTACTTACATACGTGTTGTAATGTACTACATTACAGTTGTGTTGTAATGTACTAACACATTAGTTGTAATATGTTGTTATGTACTAACACACATTAGTTGTAATGTACTACATTACAGTTGTGTTGTAATGTACTAACACATTAGTTGTAATGTTTTGTAATGTACGAACACACATTAGTGGAAATGTGTTGTAATGTACTAACACACATCAGTTGTAATGTGTTGTAGTGTACTAACATTAGTGGCAATGTGTTGTAATGTACAAACACACATTAGTTGTAAAGTGTTTTAATGTACTAAAATTATTTGTAATGTGTTGTACTAACACACATTAGTTGTAATGTGTTGTAATGTACTAACACACACTAGTTGGAATGTGTTGTAATGTACTATCACACATTCGTTGTAAAGTGTTATAAACACACATTCCTTGCAATGTGGTGTAATGTTGTAAGAAACATTAGTTGTAAAGAGTTGTACTAGCACACGTTAATTGCAATGTGGTGTAATGTTCTAGTGGACATGTTTGTATTAATTGTATTGCCTCAATGCCAGGTCTCATTAGAAAAAGAGATTACGTATCTCAATGGAACTTTCCTGCTAAAATAAGGTGAAGTAAAAATAAAATAAAATAAATCCCTATACTCATACACAAAATGCTCAAACGCAAAAAATTGTTCTTATATGGCAGGCAAGAACATTTTTTAAGAGTGATTGCGACCTGTTGTATGAGTTACGCACAACCTGTTATTCGCCAAAGCAAATAGGCCTAAATTATATTCCCAACAACTGTTTTAATTTTGATTATTTAAAAAAATAAGAGTTTGAATTTATAAATTGATCACCATAATCACATTATCATGTTTAAATTATCCTGTTATTTTGTGTTTTTATTATAAAAATTATATGCTTTAAATATTTATTGTAGCCTACACATAAATTATAGCAAGCACCATGCATTTACCTTCCTCAATCGAAAACAATAGCCTACATCTCCATCAACGTCCAAGTTTAATAGCCTAGATGCAAAATACAACTCATCCTCGCTCGCTGCCTGGTCGGGAGGAGCGCACAACTTTCTTGCTCCACCTGGACCTCTGGCTTTTGATATGAATATCTGTAGACGGAGCTCCATCTGACTCAATTGTAAAAAGCGGACGCTGTAACTTAGAGCCGTTTTGCGGCCGAGCGGAATCGAGTTGAGTAATTCTGAAAGTCCTTACCTATTCTGGCACCTGTCCTCTGCACAAATCTCAGCTGGCTAGGGCAGGCTATGAACGGTTCGCCCGTAATCCATACTTTTATTGAGCTATAACCGATAATTTCAATACAAACAAGTGAAAAATAAACATAGACGCTACCGACTTCTTCGCTCTGACCATGCAACACACGCGCTCAGCACTGATGCTGCTGGCCAGGGGTGTAGTCACTAGGTTGTTTTAGCTCGCTAAAAGTATGGATTACGGGCGAACCGGTCATAGTGTGCGTTTCTGGGCGTGGCTCTCTTTTCTGTGTGGGGAGGGGTGGGTGTGGCTACAGAGCCTGTGCAGCAGGATCAGGTTTCAGCTGAGAGTTTGTAGCCAGCTGGCTACTGCAATGGCAGAGGTTAAGAAGCACAGTCACCTACAGCGAAGCTAAACAACAAGCCTACAGACCACTTTTAAAAAGCAGAGTCAGCCTAGGATTTGCTTTTCCTCGATGGCAAGGGTTTGAAAAGCGATGTGCAGTGTTTTCTGTTGTACTTGTAAGTAACGTTACCTCTAGCTATCCAGCTAGGTGGCCAAAGTCAGGTACCATTTGTATCAGATTAGTGAATATGTAATATGTTGTAGTAGAGAAAATAAATAATATTTGTATACAAATATCTTCTCTTTCCTACAAGTCATTTACTTTACAAGGGTATAGCTAGCTATGATAGACAAGATATGGACTGCGAATTTTACTTATCCCACACACAATTCCGTATTTACATCCCACATCTAAATGAATGTTCAGAATAACATTAGCTAAACACTGAACAAGCACACCATTTTTTCAGCCAGACATTTTGGGCTGAATTTCTCACTACCACGGTTTAAAACAGGAAGCAGGCCTGACATCACAAGCCTGCAAATGGGTTTGATACAGTTATATAATAAAGTAAAATCATTCTTTATAAAACTTCTGATTTTGTCAACCTGGTGTAATTTGTGCCCGCATGAATGGTTACAGGCTATAGCTTTAGCGGAGTGTTTTTTAATCACGGGAGCTTGATGTTTTATGTCACCCACTCTCACACCAGAAAAACAGTACACGTCAAAATCCTTAAACCACTGGCAACATTTAGGTTGCAACGATAGAATACCCAATTACAACTGCGTTCGTTGGCGACGGCAGTAGGAAGACAACGTGGCAGAACTAGGGGTCTATGGTAGCTGAGAACTTTAAAACGATTTCAATAGTGTGTTAGCATCCATGTAGAACAATGCATGTTGATAAAAAAGTTATTTTCATTTCATCTTCACTTGAAATTTTGCTTGCTGTGCTGCTTCAAGTGTGTTTCTTGCCCTCGGCGGAGGTGAGTGGGCGGGGTTTAGTGAGGAGGAGGAGACTCATTCGATTGTAAACACTGGTCCGCAGAAAGGCAAAAAATCCTGCACAGTGCACCTTTAACAACATTTTGTGCATCCGACATGTAGGCGGCAGTGTAGTATAATGGTTAAGGGGGACTGTACTGTACTGAAAGGTTGCAGTTTTTATTCAGTAGGTACCCCGTTGTACCCCTTGAGCTTGAGCTACTAACCTGCATTTGCTGTATATATATATATCTGTATGATGAAATAAAATAGTAATAAAGTAAGTGTAAGTCGCTGCTGATAGAGCGTCTGCTAAATGCCTATAATGTAATGTAATGTAAACATGCAGTGCTTGTATGAACATCTCAAAAAATAATGAGAAAGCCAAGAGAAAAATAAGAAAATGTTCTTGCATGAGGCCAAATGTTTATTACAGTTAGATCACTACAAGGTAAGCGATGTGAAGAGGTAAAGTAATCCTACACTGTCCATTTATTATTGTATGTAGAAATGCACCAGTTCCTAATACGGTCTCCCATATTTCCATAAACTGGTCTTCAGACTGTGATCAGTAATGCCTTAATCTGGCCAACAATAATTACTTATTTTTGAAATCGCACTCCAAACACAAAGATACATTCTCAATAAAAAAACGCTATACTTAAAAACATACTAAAACAACCACGGCGTCTCGTACATGGATAAAACCAATGAGTGTATAAGCATTCCTTATCTGAGTGTGTGTGTGTGTATATTGTACACTGTATGTGCGTATGTACTGTAAAATAAAATAAAACATAGAGAGACTCTTTGACATGCCCAGTCTCTAAACTAAAACTAACCTGAATCTGTTTAGCATAATTAGCCTCCTACAGATGGCATGGGATGCCTTGACTCCGGCCTTCACTGTGCATTACTGACTACAGGCCTTAATCTCCACTTGAATTGGTTTCAGTTTAAATTTGTCCTTTATCATTCACAATAAACTACAGCCAGTGTTGTGAAGAAAAGGACATTACCGGCAGCTGTTTCCATCAAGGGTGCAATATATTCAAGAACAATCAATAAAACTCACACGGCTCTGACATGAAACCAGACGGGGCGAGCGTTTTTCGTCTGATACTTAGCAAAGAGTCCCTTTTAAAAAGATTGCTTTCAGTCAATGCCAGCCGGTTGTCAGTTCTCTCAGGCTTTTAAATGAAATACATTAAACAGCATTATCAATCAAGATATGCTCTGCCATCATACTGCTTTTGAGGAAATCCATTCGCATCTGGTCAAGGGATCATCTGCTCCAATTAGGTAATTAACATCACGTCTTCCCGGTTTTATTTTCACTATCATACCATCTTCACAAGAACAGATGCAATCTGCCGCACCGCGTTTTGGTTTCCATTTATGCTGGAAAATATGAGCCACATATCAAAAGGTTGGGTAAAATAAATAAATAAAAATAATAAAGCCTTCAAACGCAGTCTATGACAGGAACAGAGCTTCAATCCACCCACAGATCACAGAGTGATAGCCAGGGATATCTTTGTTGTTTTGTGCAGGTTGGTGAATGACTATTTTTCTGGCCTGGTATTTAAACAGGAAACAAAATGAATCACAATGAGTATTTTGTACTTAAAAGCCACATCGATTTGAATCTTGTAACGCTGGAAATTAACACTTTGTTTACGTGTAAAAATTGCAGACTGCCCAAAATGATACTGACAAATGCATTATCAAATCTTATTCACTCATTACCTGGCTGGCAGAAATACCTGTGATAACTCTTTCCTACGCGGGCCAGTCTGTTAGATAGATTTCACCCATGATATGCTGTTAATCAAATTGAATTTGGCCATGAAAGACTTCTGAATATTTCCCTCTACTATCACTGCAGGCAACTGAGATGTGTGAAAAATCAGACAAGCTGTGCTTCTGTTAACGTAGCCAAACATAGATGCACAAGCATGTCCCTCCATGCGATACAGTTAGAAGAACAGAAGTTGCGAGTAGGCTTCCTGCATGTGCCGATATTGCTCGCACTGAAGCGGTGGACAGCACACACATAGCATTTCCATCTATTGCATGAACATTTCACAAGAGTACATAATGGTTAGACAGTGGACAGGCATGGATATTAACGGCAGTAAAACTGTTAATGTACAAGAGAGAGGAATTTGTTCTTGAAATACTCCTGACTCTGTGACCTTCACGCTTGACCTTTAGAAATAGTTTTGTTCTCCCAGGGAACAGTGACGAGAAAAAAGTTAAATTATTAAGTATTTGTAAAGTTAAATTAAAATCCATTATGTGTAGGATTTTAACGCATGTATGAGTCTCAGAAACCTGTAGGGGTGACTATTCCCACGGCTGTCATAATCACCATAACTGGTAAAGTAAAAGAACAAAGTTGCATTTGTTTGAAATTTAATAACAATGGGTGAAAAAAAACCTTATTGAACCATCTTTCCAACTATTTTAGTGACTGAGTATAGCCTGTAGTATCTCATTGAGTTTACAGTTCATACAAGCAAAACCACTTTTCACAACCATATCGGCACCTGCAATTGATGATTATTCTAAAGAATCTACAAGGAGCTTAAAATGTGTTCGGAGCAATTAGCTGCAATTTCTGATGTAATGGCCCTGTCACACTATTGCGTATGAGACAAACGTATGAGTTGCGTATGTAAATTCATAAAATAATTTTCATACGCACAAAAAGCCCTTGAAAATAGCGTATGGCCAGCGTATGGCTAGCGTATGCCTAGCGTATGCTTAGCGTATAAACCATACGTCCGAATACGCACAAAATGCTTAAAAAACTTTTTGTGCCTCGCCGTATGCCAGCGTATGCCACCGTATGCGACCGTGCTTGAAATGTATACAACCTATGCCTAACGTACCCCTAGCGTATGTCAGCGTATATCAGCGTATGAGTGATATTTTTCATACGCTGGCATACGCTAGTACGATACGCAATAGTGTGACAGGGCCATTAGACACCTTAACAATAAACTAAGATGAAAAAATTTATAATATACAAAAGCTATATCGTATATATATTTTAAAAAAAATAATATATATATATATATAACTATTTATCACATACCTCTATATTTTGTACAAGCGCAGAATGTTTATCTTCATCACAATAGAAAGTTTTAAACGAAAGAGCTGCAGTATGTTTCAAAGATAAAACAATGCTAAAGTCCCATAGAGGAATACTGCTGTATGTGTCACTCTTCTTCTGTGGTGTCATGAGACTCTCATCTGCATATATGCAGCTGCAGCGACAGAGTCTGTCGGCATAAAGGCGAGAAGGCCTTTCCATGAGCAAGGTATCATCCAAATCCAGGCATAATCGGTCATCATTGATTGGAGATCAAAAGCTAGTCAAAGACATCATCACACTGTCAGAGGACAAGGTGCTACTGGCCCGCGTTGCGGATATGATGTGGATATAAACAGGATTCTGAGCGAAGACAGCATTTATATTCGAATGTTCATTTGAAAATGCAAGATTAGAATCAACACATATCTGGCTGTGATAGAAAAAAAAATAATAACTGTTTTGCTACAGAACCTCAGAACCAAATATGTAATTTCCATTTTCAGTGTCTCTGTCAGTAGGACATACAGCAAACGGGGAAAATCAGGACTATTACCCATGTCGATGGGGTACCGGTCTATCACAGGGCATGAGCGCGCACACACGCACGCACACACGCACGAACACACACGTTTGTGGCACAACCGCATTTATGTTCTACCAGCAGCTACTCTACTCATGTTTAAATAGTTGAGATATAAAATTAACTTCTTTCACGTACAGGTTTTTTTTTTTTTAACAGCAGATGGGCGTCGGAATAAACAGCTTTTGATTAATGTGCGAGAAGTGGCATTGGTAATCGCAGAAATCATTTTCCATAGAAATAAAATGTAATTATTCTGGGGGCCGTCATTCTGAACGTCCCCGCTGACTCTCTTTCCTAGTTCTTTGAGTGGCGGTGACAGGTGCTGTGGCTGTCGGTATCTGGGGAGAAAGTTTGTCTGTATCATATCATAAAAAACGATTTTTTATTGCCTATTCTCTGGCATGCTTTCAGCACTACTACTATACTCTTATTGCACTGCCTCGGAGTTTGCGCCGAACACCGCATTCTTTCAATGTGCGTTGACTTGGATGCGCTTAAAATACTACCCAATAGTAGTTTCATGTCTGGTAATATACATGTAAACATTTTGCTACAGCAGATCTCACCATCAGGTTTTGCAAGTATTGCTATAACACGAGGAACTCCATTAAAACCAGGACATTTCTCTAAGATCATATGGTAGATAAAGCTATGCAGATGAAGGCCAATTACATTGGACACGTATATGTCAATTATTAACCGGGGAGTTGGTTTGGACAAATGGATTTTAAGTTCCAATTATTTTTTGATAATATATTTTTTATTCACATTTAAATCCAATGCAGCATCACTGTAACTACAAAAATCATATGTTTATGATGTGATATGTCATATTTTGGGACTCGGACACCATTCTGTAAGCTATGCTAGTTATTTTAGAAAAAGCCAAAGAGTGGATTAAGTACTAAATTCCTAACAATTAGACGACACGCATGTTTCAAATTACAAAACTGCAGAAACGTATCATCTGTGAAAGGTTGAACGTCATTTTGCTGCGTGTATCAAATTTACACCAAGTGACATTGTCTTTTCAAATTGCGTTGATCTCTTTACTCCAATCTGTGCTTCCAAAGGTCACTCCATTCCACTTGTAAATTCAACCTGACAGTGACTAGTAAAAAAGGGTCAGTCTAATGCATGCATTCAACACAGAATCACACATCTCCAAATTAATTTATCCAATTAATGAAAACAAAAGCCAAATGTTGACGAGGAATGACATGCAAACTGGTCGATTAAAAAAAAACAATAGTTAAGCCATTATAGGGTAGCGATACGAGACTGAAATAAAATGTTTGCATAAGAGGTTTATATACTGGACCACATTGCTGTCCATCTAAAACACTGCCCAAGAGGTTGTCAGTCAAAATTGACAGGACTTGATACGGATCATGACGCAAATAATGTTTAATCTATTCCTATATTGTAGTGTATGGCGACGGTTGTAGCTGTTTGTGTACATCAGTCGTTTGCACATTCTTAATCATGCATATTAAATTTTATGCAGATGCTTAACTTGCCAATGCAACTGGAATTAGTGTGAGCTGTTCAACTTCATTAAAAATAAATGATTATCAAGTTATCTTTGAAATTCTATTAAAACGTGCAAGGCTCTCCACATATCTGTCACCTGCTTCCCACGAGTCCAACACTCTAATAGAGCTACTCTGAAGACAAAAACCCCAGAGACCTCTTGTCTCCACACATTCATATTCTACTCTGCCTCCTTCTACTCCATGTCTTACTGACATTATTGTTGTTTTATTCATTACAATACATATTTAATTTTCAGTTCAAAAACACCAAAGATTAAATATTATTCGGTCTTTGGTGTGCATGTTTATACAAGGGATTGCATTATCCAACTGAAGAATCCAAGGAAACAAAACAAACGACCTTCCTGTTTTAAAAGAAAAAGAGAGGGGGGAAAACGCACACATACATACACAAACACACACACACACACACACACACACACACACAGGCGCACACACACTGTACCATGTGTATCACAATCAAAGCTGCTCAAGAGAGATTATCTTGTAAATACTGGTTTTCCTCTGTGTTCTTTCTCCAATGTCACGTTCGGATGGAGAAATGCCTGCGTGTGTCTTTGACACCTTTCATACATCAGACGGCTGATTTTTTCTGCTGGTTGGGATGCTCTGAGGCCTTCGGCTGCCGGCTGCTCCATTTTCCCAACAGCCTTAAGTGACAAGAGGACAGATTCAGTCCAGGGGAAGGCAGAACATTCTCGATGTGGTCCACATTCAGCCACGCGCGGCACCGGCGCTAACAAAGACAGACCCTCGTTGCGTTTGCCCTTCCGTGGAGAGGGATTTATTATTAGAAGGGACATAAACAGACTAATTAAATCACAGCAGTCAGGCTAAGATGACAGCTGGTGCAGTGTGTGACCAAACGGATCCCTATCAAAGGCTACGAGGCCCCGCTCGCTCAATTCAGACCTATAGGCGTTTCCGTACAGTCACAATTAAATGTGGCCATATTTTACCAAAATTCTGAAGACTCAATAGCTGGATGCAGCGCTTTAATAACTCATAAAAACATGAAACTATTAAACATGTCACTGATGCTGTTAGCCTTGTTTAATATTTTTTACCATGTATTTCGAATTTTGAATTCAGTGAGCCGTCACACCATGTTCCGGGAATTTCTTGGTACAAACCTAAACACACTCAAGAGGAATTCACATTAAAAGAAACAAAGAAACGATCAGTAAGCTGTAAACAGCTACTTGAATATTAGCAGCAACAAATTTGCTAGGCAGAAACATTTTTATACATTTGGCAACATTAATTTAGAAAAATAAGCATTAACCAGTTTTTCTACTTCACCGATTTCATTATTGCCATTATATGAAATGTGTTATGTTAACCTTTGTGTCGTCTTCCAGCATCCCATAGGTCCAAACATTTCCTTTAATAATGTGAAAATTGTCTTTCATGTTTTTGTTGAGGAAAGCACGTAAACATTACAAAAGAGTGAAACAGACAAACAGCGTGATTTCCAGTATCATGGAATACGAAGCAATTTGTTTTCACACACCGCAGAGCAGAGCACTCTGTGGAGATGTTCTGAGCTGTATGTACTGTAGTGATCCCAGGGTTCTGGGTTCAAATCCCATATGCCCGATGTTCCCTGAGTAATGCATTATTTCTCAACTTCTCAAGTAAAAAAAAAAAACTAAAAAAAACAGTAGAATAAAATGTGTTCCAGACCGTAGTCAGTTGCGCCGGATTGCAGCGCCGTAAAATTAATGCATTTAAAATTATTCATAGGACTTTATGAGTACTGTCATCTGTGAAACCGCAATGTTGAAACCACTGATGAGGAGAAAATATGTTTTTAACAAGTCAATAATGGCAAGAGCATTCAGTCCAACTTAATCAATTGAGCCGTTACATTTGCAAACAAGAGGCTGAATTATAACACGTATAATTGATTTCTTCCCCCCCCACTCCCCCTTTCAGTTTCCTGTGATCTCATTTTTTATCGATTCCCTCACGCTGGTAATGATGGGAAGTTTCCACAGTTTGTTTTTTGCCCCTGAAAATAATTGTTTTTCACCCCCTTCAACACACACACACACACACACACATACGCACACACACACATACGCACACACATACGCACACACACACATATGCACACACACACACACACATACGCACACACACACACACACACACACACACACACACACACACACACGCACAAATTTGAAATCTGCAAACTGTACCATCAGCTTACCCAAAAAGGATTAAGTCCTATATCCAACTGAGAACACAGATAATTCTCAGTAATTGGTAAAAAATTAAGATGAATGGGACAGCGAGATAAGGACCAATTAGCTCCTCCACGCTTACAGCTGCAGTCTCAATTCAGATTCATCTCTGGAGTCCTGGCCTCCTCCGACAAAGAAGCCCGGCGGAATTAGCGGGATGACCCCACGAGTGGCGGGACGGCCTTCCGTCATCTCTCCCCCCCCCCCCTCTGTTTTAATTCCTCCCCGGACCGAGACACCTGTCACCGGGCCTAGGTGTGAACCCCGGTCCCCTCTCTAATGACGTGCGCGCGCGTGCGTGGGGGCGGCTGTCCTTTAACTAACTTACGGTAAACGACAGCGACGCTCCGGCATTAGAAAGTTTTATTTTCTCCCCGTCAATCGTTTCATTATGGCTGCATCATCTGCTTGATGACACATGCAATTCCCACATCTAATTACGGGGAGGATTTGAGGTCCATTAGCGTTGCCGTGGCGAGGAATCGGTTGTGAAACGGCACCCAATGGCCAAAAAGAGAGACGTTTTCTTTTCTCTTTTCTTTCTCCTCTCCACTCAAGGTCCCCCATACTCACATACTTACCCCCCCCCCCCCCCCTCTCTCTCTCCAAACCCCCCTCGCTGAAAAGCAATTCCTTCTCTTGAAATAGGCAGGTGTTTGTTAAGAGGCAGTTGACAATATTTTTGCTCCAGATAATGAAGGTTCTGGTTCAGGTCAAGGCAGTGGGAGGGAATTTATCGGCGTTTATTTCTCTCCCAAGCAGTATGTCACACATGTTTTGCTTGGTTTGTGATCTGTAATTACGGCGTTTCCTGAGAGTCTTTGGAACAATACACAGTGTACACTCAGAGACCCCCCCCTAAAAACAAACTGGGAGAAAAATCAAAGAGGGACTAAAGAACAATCTATTGGTTTAATCCCAGACACAATCCTCTGTGTTCCTCTGTCAGGATGTTTTTCAGCGAGACTCGAGTTGGACAGCCTGGTTTGTTTTTCGTTATAATTAATAACACTGATGCAAACAGGAAAGGGTAATTGTGCTGAATGCTTAATGCGGGAGAAACGGCAGCCTGTCCAATTTACATCCACACAAAGGCGCACAACTTATCCCAGTCCAGCCCGAAAATGTTCTTCACGGGCTGTCTCTGTGTTTTAAACAACCTGCTTCAAAGACAACAACAACAGAAAAGCGCCAAGGACAATAACAAGCGCTGACGACAGATAAGGGCTGGTGGTGGACGTTTAGGTGGGGGAAAAAATTACTTCTAAAGACATTTCTTATAATAATAGCAGATTTTTGGAGTGGTAATAGCAGATTTAAAAAATACCTGGCTTATAAAATACTTCACTACTTCTGCTACTACTACTAATAATAATAATCATAATATTTTTGTTCATACTCGTGGGACGAACACGTTCTACAGTCTGTTACAGTAGAATAGCTACATAATAATATTCTTCTCCATCTAATTTCTATTTAATTTTATTTGTGTAATGTAAAAAAACAGTCCCATTGTGAAAGGCCAATTCATCTTTTCTTGAATTTTTTCTGGAAGCAGCTGCTTGAAGAATTCCCTTTTAAATAGGCATGAACTCATTTCCTAGTAATCAGCACGCCGCATTGTTACAGCGGTGACCATGGTTAGATTGTGTCTCCTGCCAAATAAAGTTCCTACTGACTGGAGTCATAGCTATATCTGTCAAGTGATTTAGAGCCTGGAATTCTACAGGCTATAGGTCACTGGCCATGAGATCAGCACAAATGTAGATCAGATACCAAATGTAAAAAGGGTATTACAAATGAATACAAAATCCCATTGAGCAAGAATAAAGTAATCAGGCACATTAATAATAATTAAATTTTCACAAACCAGCAACAGAGCTAAAGACGGATACTCCAAAGGCACTGAAAATATCTTTCATTTTTACTCTTAATTTTGAAGAAGCACAGCTTGTGGTTGAAAACAAAATCAGTTTACAAAATACATTTCAGATTTGAAAAAGAAGATTCAGAATTTTTCCCGCCAAAAAGAGGACGTTGTGCGACACATTTGTTGAGCTGTTCTTTCGGCCCAGCTGAACAGACCTGGCAACATTCTTCCTCTTATCATTGGCCGTGACTCCTATCTACCAGCCCTGTCACAAGAGACCGCTTGATATAAACAAGAGATTGCACAGACATCCAGTAATCAATATTAGGATGGCTTCAGTACCAAACATCATTTGTCTCCGCGGCCATTCCTTTGACCAAACGAAGCATTAATTCAAATCATAAATCTGGGGTGATTTAAATCCAGGAATGAAAGGCTGCCTGCTTTAATGATTTATTTTGTACATTTCTGCAAGCGAGAGATTTGTCCATATGCAATGACAGGTCACCTTCAAACGCCAGTGGCAGACTGTTCATCACCATGCAGACTAGCATCTCGTCGGTGGGAGTAAATATTAAAGTAAAAGAATCCAATTGATTGTGGATGGGGGAGAGAGGCGGTTACTGCCATATATTTTACTCAGAGAGCTAATGCCTTACTTTCTGCACCCTCAGTGACTGCTTTGCTAGAATTATTATTCTGGTGGGAGGCCGAGTGCTCAAGGTTACAATTTAAATTGTAACAGATAAAACAGTTTCTTATTAGCTTCATTGCCACAGCCTTGCTACTCTTATTCACATTTATCTTTATATCCGTGACCTCCTAGCCTCGTTTTTTTGTGGAAGTTACGACCTCATTTCTCATGCATTTTCTTATTTAAATCTGCTTATAATAGATCCTGTTTTGAAAATATACGGGTGTCAAAGATTCCTGGTAAATCCTAATTGCGTTCCGAACTTTCAGGAAAGAAATCCAACGTCGTGTTCGGTAAATGCAGTTTGAGGATTAAATGAGTTATTTGTAACAAATTAAATTTTTCTTTTTGTGCAACAACATGGTCATGTGAAAATAATGTCAAAGACATTGGCAACCACAAGTTGGCTATTAAATTAAATATTGTCTAAGCTAAACACCCCCTCTAATACCAGCCAAATGACCAGATTTAGCCTAAATGTAAAGGTTTGTACTTTCACTAATACTATGCTAAGCTGAACCTGGGTAAAATTCAGTCTGAGGTTGCAGAAAAAAAACTTGGCTGATGTTTGTATTTTTCGAGTGAATATGGCCACATCATGGCTTTTTGATTAATATTGACAAGTGAATCATTCACTCAATCCTTTGGGAAAGCCCGTTTTGCAGAACAATGGTGTGAAGCCTACTTTGAAAATCTGAAGGGAGAGGAACTCCAAACGTTAGCGTAAAGATGTAATTAAAAGGTATGTTTCCATGCTAGAGTATGTACAGTACAGGTACTGCTAGCAGGTGACAAGCTCTGCTACTTTTTATATGGGGACAAGTCGATCAGTAGTATCAAAATAAATCATCGGCTAGCGATGATTTAAATTCAAATAATGAACATGCTCCTATGATAAGCAGAAATATCATAACAGCCACGTCACAATTTCTACATTTTTTCCCGGTTCCTTTTTTTGGTTTGTTTGTTTTTCAGGTGGCCTGGTACTAATCTCCAAAATATGGACCTTCATAAATGTGTGGTTAGACATATACAACAGAAGCTTTGGAAGCCAAGTAAAGCTAAACTAATAATAAGCTTGATTTCTATCACAATACGCAGCTACTGTAGCTAGTGACCGTATGCCCGACAGTTTCAATTCATTTGAAATGGAGCTTTTGAGAATTTTGATTGTTTTTTGTTTAAAAATGCCAAATTTAGTCCTGTCTGTCCAAAAATACTGTCAGTTTGAGATTGCACTAGCTTTTATGCTTTATAGAACACAGATGCATAGTTACTACAGATTTATACTCAAGGTTAAATAACCAAGTTGATACGTCGGCATATAAACCATTGACTGTAATATTTAAGCAATTATTTTAAGCAATCAATTGAATATATTATTTAATCAAGTACAGGAGGCACAGCTACGAGGTCAAGTTACAATGTTTTGGATTTTCCTTTCAGGACTCTAAAGGCTACAGACCTGGGAGACGGAGACGCACGGTTAAAAAGAAGAGTAATTAACCTTTTCTGGAATAAAATGATCAGCAGGTTACATCCTATCAGTGAACTGCAGGAATACCCACACCTATAATCTAACTGAAAGGGCACAGGCAAAATCAGGAAAGAGAGACACAGGCGAGAGATGGCACATTCTCATTCACTTATGTGCAATACACTATTCAAAGTATTTTTTTCCATTCTCCAAAATGACTGGTAATTTACAAGTTATATCCTACAACGAAAATGTCCTTGGGAAGGAAAGTACTTCTGAAGTTCTATTTCTATTATTATTCTAATGTATTTCTGTTTGACTGTATTTCAAACAATTCAATTTTTTTCAATAAGAAGCAAATATCAATAGTTTCCAGAGACAAAAATAGATGACAGGAAACAGTAGCCTTGGCAATTGCTTTCATTCAGTACGTAATGCAGATTTTGAGCTAGTGTGCTATCACCATATAAGGGAATTGTTTATATTAGCAGCATACGGAGAAGAAGTGGTAAAAATAGGTAGCTGCTTTCACAATCTGGACTTTACAACCCAGTAAAATCAATTTCACAATTACTTTTACTCACAACAATATCAAAGTAATTTACACAATGTTTGCTGATGGCCTACAATTGTGATATTGTAAGAATTATGTAAGCATATACTATCTGTATGTGTGTGTGTGTGTGTGTGTGTGTGTGTGTGTGCATGTGTGGAGCATGCAATACTGTATGGTCATTGGGAAATGTAGTACAAGTGCGAAACACAAAACAGGTGACAGGCGCAAATATTATAACTGCTCAAACAAAGGAGAAACTAAACACAAGAAGATAATTGAGTAATTTTAATTACAGACATCATCCTCCTACTTGTACCACTGTACTCTCTGTACAGTCTCAAATCTTGTGCATCCGTGGTTCATTTTGTCCTAATATGTCTTTACATGTGCATCAACTAATTTTACAAAAGATCATTTACAATTAGTACTGTGACCTCACTACTGTGGTTGGTATCTTAACCCCCGTTTCATTTGTACCTGCATTGCTTGGGTAGAATTAGGATTGGTCGGTCATTTTGTGATGTGGATTGGCACAACCGTGTGGGCGTAGTGGAATTCAAACATATTTATGGGTTCTGAAAATTCTGAAACTTGGTTTCAAGACAGACGCAGTCTCTGTAACAGACTTGAGTCTATATGAGTAAGGGCTGTGTGTGAGTAAAGTGTGTGGTTGCAGTAAGGGCTGTAGTGTGAGTAAGGTGTGTGGTTTGAGTAAGGGCTGTAGTGTGAGTAAGGTGTGTGGTTTGAGTAAGGGCTGTAGTGTGAGTAAGGTGTGTGGTTTGAGTAAATGATAGTGTAAATAAGAGCTATGGTCTGATGGTACTCACCGACACTGTTGAGGTCTCCGTTCTCCGAGTCTGCCCCGTGATGGTTACTGGCGCTGTGGTAGCTGCTCATGACCTCCAGCTTGATCTTCTTCACCTTCATGGCCTCGGCGATGGCGGCGTTGGTGGCGGCTGCAGCTGCAGCAGCAGCGGCAGTGAGGCCTGGTGGGGAGTGGTGAGGTTTACAAGAGCCTTTCATTCATTCGTTCATTCGTTCGTTCACTCGATTGTTAATTATGTGTTCGCAGGAACCTACTGCAGAACACACACACATCAGCTGAGGCTTTCATCACCACAGAAGCTCTAGTAAACCTCACAACCTTGTGACAGACTAAACCTTACCATTACCTCAAATAAAAGCTCATTAGAGACCAAACAACTACAATTTGAATTTTGGATGACACCCTTTGGCTTACGAGCCCATGCTTCTTTCATTGGTTTACCAAATCTCAACAATAATACTATATTTAACAATTACATTGGTGCTTGATGAATGTAAGCATCATTTACTGTGTCACACAGGGGGCCTTTCAAAATCATGGTGCTCCAGTCTTGAAGGATGTGACTATGTCCTTTAGGCCGAAGTTGATTCCAGACTCTTTCAATCAGAATTTCATTGTTGTTGTTGTTGTTATGTGATCATGATTAATAGTATGCAGTTGTATAATAATGATAAAATGACAATAACAACATATTATCCCATACTGCTTTGCGTTTTCCTGAGATTGAAGAAAGACATAATTAATAACAAAAAATGTTTTAAGTGAGAAGTTTGGCTTGGTCAAAAGACAGTTCATACAAGTTCATACAGTACTCATCACTGGGCAGATTGGTTCAAACCTTCTCTCAGAGAAGAGCCTAGTTCATACTCTTAGAGTATGTGCTGCCACCCATGATAGTGACCTGTATGAAAAGGCTTTGTATTTCCCTACTGCAGTTTTGTGTAGGGCTATTTCTCTATTCCTCCTATGCCTCATACCAATATTGATACCTAAGAATTGATAATATTGGGAGATAGCTTTTGAAAGGAGAATCTAAATCTTTCAAATCCTTTTTAGAAGTATTCTAAAGCTATATGGGAAGACATATAATTGTATGTTGTTAGGTTAGGTTACTCAATGCATACTTCCACCTATTGTTTTTATTTCTACCCTTTGAACTTCACTATGTATGATATATCAGGACAATTAGGCCTACATGTTATGGTATGACTGAAATCTTATAGACTACTACTCTGTATGCCAATAGTGTTGGTTTCATATATTTCATATTATTTAGGTGTACATGAGTGATTTTCATGGGTGGTGGAATAAGACGAGGCCACATGTCCAGTATAGGCTACTCCATGTGTGGATGATTCTAATCTGTGAATTAAGAGTAGAATCTATGATGGTATATGACACAACGAAAAACCACTCCAGCAGCAGGTGATTCGTTTTCAAGTGTGTATACAGTCTTCTGTGTACACCACCATTACAAAATGCATTGCTTGAGTGCTGGTATACAAATACTTCTCCCTGGTAAACATCAGGCTCTTCCAGTTTTAAGTTTCTTTTTTACCCAATATAGCAAGCTGGCTAGCGTCACATGGCAATGGAAAAAACAACCACTCCGCATTACATTATATGTTAACTAATGTTAACGTTATTGCTTTTTAGCTGATAAACCACACGTCCGTTGTTAACTTTAGCTATTTGCAATCATATAACTGAGTTATATTGGCTAGAAGTGTCACCGTAAGTTATCTTAAAACTAGCACTCTTCAACTGTGTTGTGTTGTTAGTCTAATTTTACCAAAACTATATTCAGGGAAATATCTGGCTGTTTTAAAAATGAACTAACGTAACGTTAACATGAATTTTACTGCATTGCTTCGGGTAACGTAACGTTACAATCTAACAGAGCTAACACATGTCCAGACTCATGTGAATGGGAAAACCACTAGGCTAAGTTAATGTTGTCATAAAATTTCTTCTTACTGTGAAAAATCCTATGCCTACGATAACTTTGGGACAAAACGGGACACTTTTTAGTTAATAAAACTAACTAGCTTAGATATCCAGTGAGTACAAGTGGCTAGCAGTTGGTGCCGTTCGGTCAGAGTTGTGTGGAAGTGCTGATCACTGATATGGCAAAATATCTTTTAAGCAAACTATCCACATTGCTCTCTCGAGTTGAGTTGCCCACACTTGAGATTCAGAAGAATGTTAAACCATACCGTGAAATTCAAAACTCGCTTTGGACTTCTAGGTTAAAAATAGGTAGCCTAGTACGGCCAGTTTCTGTTTAATAAGAGTGTCAGAGACAGATCTATGAGACAAGGGGTAAGATTTGACGTGAAGGAGACTGTTGTTCAACGTTCAAATGTTCAGTTAGCCTCATGTGGCTACAAAATGTATTCCCCAATGTTAAGTCAATGGACAATTAATTCCCGGGATCATAGAGTTATAAAGGTTTATTAAAAAACTGTAGCCTACAATAAACAGAAATGTCACCCATTAAAATAATTAGTCCATGTCATGCCTGACATATCGCTATGTCTCTAACGATTAAGAGTTGTAGAATTTGAGCTAGGTTGTTGTAAAAAAAAAGTCTTAATCTTAATGCTCATTTTTAAAAGTAGTTAACTATGAAAAAGGCTGAACAAATCTTTCCCATATTTGTTTTGATTAGATGAGATCAGCCAAGTGGCTTGGTAATTGGTGCTAAAACAGCTGAGATATTGACGGGCAAACTTTAGCTTCTAAATCTAAATGTAAGTGCAGTATGCGTATGCCAACCTGTTGTTATATTTGGTCACAAATACAGTACCCACAATTTACATGAATATGTCATAAACACTTGAGTTTGTGTCTTTCAGCAAAGTCCCCAATGCAGTATAGATGCCACGGCACTTTGATGGTGACAGATGGAGTCAGACGAACACATCTGAATTGACATACTGTCATTATTTCTGTTTGCAAATAGACTGTGGTTTGTGTCCCAGTGAGAGCACACAGACCATCACAGCACGAGGCAACAGAGAAGAGGAGGAAGAAAAAATCAAACACAGCACTTCTAAAGACTACATACATTTTGAGCCAGTTTAATCATATAGCCTACACGCCGTGACTGGTTCTTCTGATCTCAACACAAACACAGCTGTATAATAAATATGCATTGTTATTCCATCTCTCAATTGCTTTGATGGCTGTAATAAGTTGATCTTTTGTATTTGGTTGAGCTAAAAGGCCACTTTGGGGCTAGGGAATACATGCTATGTCACAAAGAGAACAACCTGGGCTTCATCTCCATTTTCATAGCTTCTGCTTGAAAACCTTACAAAAAACACCGGCAAGTCTGTGTGTGTGTTTGTGGATATGTGTGCATGCGTGTGTATTGCAGCCCTATTTATACATAGAACCTCATTTTGGGGGAACAAAAGTAATTGGACAATTGGCTACTCAGCTGTTTCTTGGCCAGCTTTGTGTTGTTGTATCATTAGTTAATGCACAAGAAAGCTAACAAAAGATCTAGAGTTGATTCTAGGTGTGGAAAATTTGCATCTGTAGCTGTTGTCTCTCCACAGTTTCAATGGCAGGAAAGCAGGCAATCATGAGGTGGAAATATCTGAATAAAATCCTTCAGAGACAGCCAAAACATTGGATGTGTCAAAATAAACTGTTTGGTAGAAGTTGAAGTTGTAGTAGAAGTTGTGAAGAAAAATCCCTTTTCAACTGTTGAACAGATCAAGAACAGTCTCCAGGTTGTACGTACAGATGTGACAAAGACTAAAATAAAGAGAAGACAAACCCCCCCCCCCCCCAAGGAGTTTTTCAGGGCCAAAAAGTGGAATGTTCTTGACTGGCCAAGTCAATCACCTGACCTGAATCCAATTGAACATGCATTTCACTTCACATTTCATCCCCCGAAACAGGAACTGAAGATGGCCTGGCAGAGAATCACTTGGAAAGATACCCAGCGTCTGGTGATGTCTATGGGTCACAGATTCCAGGCAGTCGTCGAATGCAAATAATTTTTTCATTTTTTCAGTGTGAGATTAAGCTAATTTACCAAACTGTAAATTTTTTATAACCCTTTTTACTCATCTTTACCAGCGGTGCCAATAATAGTGGATGGTACTGTATATACTGTATATATAAAGATGAGTAAAAAGGGTTATAAAAAATGTACCGTTTGGTGAATTAGCTTAATGTCACACTGAAAAAAATAAAAAAAATCCAACTTTTAATTGAAGTAAATTTATTCGGAGAAAAAAAATCTAAAAATTATTATTTATAACAAAAGCGTGTGTGCCACAATTATTGGCACCCCTGCATTTATATAATGAATAAAGTAATGATTTTTAATATTTGGTCGCATATCCTTTGCATGCCATGACTTCCTGATGTCTGTGACCCAACAACATCAAAAAACTCTTGATATCTTATTTTCTGGTACTCTTACAAGCGATACTATAACGTCTCTGCATTTGAATGGATCTCTATGGGAATTGGGGGGTCATTACTTCATTCTATATATAAATGCAGGGGTGCCAATAATTGTGGCACACGTGGTTTTGTTAAAAATAATAATTTCTTGATTTTTTTCAGTGTGAGATTAAGCTAATTCACCAAACAACATTTTTTATAACCCTTTTCACTCATCTTTACCAGGGGTGCCAATAATAGCGGAGGGCGCTGTATTTGTGTGTGCATATGTATGTGTGCGTGCGTTGTGGAGGGAGGGGGGACCAGACCTTTCATGGTGATGTTGAGTCATTATTATGTTCATCAGCTTCTGTAGTGTTTTTATAGGCCCTCTGCCCGTGTAACTAAAATCTCTCCACACAACCATATCATTCATAATGCGCTCGCAAAAGAATAAAGGACCTCTCGCACAGATGCCACCACGGTGTCAGGGGAGTGGAAGGGTGCTAAAACACTGTGATGCCAGGATTGATGTACTTGCAAAAACAGTGTCTCAAGTGAGCAAAAGCAGTTGCGATGCTCTGACCTTCAACATCATACCACTTTTTTGTAATTTTTTGTAATTTTTTTAACTGAGACTACTCTTGCAGGTGTGATTTAACTCTTTGCTGCATGGAGTATTTTCAAGAGCAGACACAATAGCATTTCACATGCAGCGATAATTTTAAAGCCCTTTTAAAGCCCTTAAAGACACACGCAAATGCAGTACAACAGTACAGCGACGCTGTACGCCTACGACACTGCTTGTTCACTGCACGTGAAGCGCACACGTAAACAGCCATTAGCACTTCCGCACATGCGAATAAATAACGGCTAATTTTGTTCACATAATTGACAGATTTTAAAACAGTAGTATTGTGAGGCACACTCTTAAGTCTTCCCTGGAGAACATACAGTGGAACTGATATTTGGGATGTTTACAAATCACTGTCGTGACTAAGCCTCTTGGCACCGTCATCTTACTTCTTGGGGAATTCTCAATATTTCCACTTGGAAATGCTGTCAGCAGGAATGCTGAAGGCGCATTCAGAGTTGTAATATGATGGCAAAGGGTTTTTACCCCTTTACAAACCTGTTTATGTCGGGTGTTTGTGTTGCCGTTGGTGGCGGGAGATGAGCCGATTCATAAATATCTCATCACTTAGCTGTCACATGCATTTCGGTGACACGACTCGAGCGCAGGTATCTGGCCGCTGCGAGAGGCGAGGGGAAGATTTTTTTAACATGTGGCATTAGTACGCAACCCTGGTTCCTAACCATCTGATAGGCAGATGGTGCAAAGCGCACTCCGGAGCTGAAATGAAGGTGCACATAATTTAAAACCTTGTTTGCATTTTAAAATACACCAGTTCCATATTGATGTACAGTATACATCATGACAAAGTAGCCTCTCTCATTTGCTACGAGCCGGGGCCTGTTCCCTATGCATGCGGAAAACAATGCGTCAGGCCTGAAGAGGGGTATGCTTCCCAACATAATGAATGTAGCCTCTACTCTCACTGAAGGTCAACATTCATTTATGTATAACGGGTGGGAGTCAACTGTTTTCTAAATGAGATGCATACATAACAGAAGACACGCAGAGATCACTATTATCACTTTCAGGTATATAAATATCCATATACTGTATATAGATCAGATAAATTAATTTGCAAAGAATATAGTTTGCAAAGTATCACTTCATGTTAATCTGCATTCGGCTCTTGGGATATTTCAAGAGAAAGGACTTTTTTTTTTATTTTTTTATTTTTAAATCAATAGAAAATGTTTAAAAAGCAAATCACCGTCAATATGTCATGGGATTTATTAATTAAAATATCTAATATTGTTCCAATTATTTATTTATTTATTTAATTACCATCCAGAATCAATTATATGTATTAGTAAATATTACGGTTAGAAAAAATATTGCACATAGCAGAGCTTGCAGAAATGAGCTCATTTTAAACTGATTCAAAACTGTTTCTGAAACATTTTCCATTGTTTGCCTTTAAGATCTGGCAAGCCCTAACAGTGATTGTCTCCTAGGCACTTTTCTGAGTCATTCCTAAGCACTTCCCTAAACAATGTACATACAACTACTTTCATTACATTTCCAACTTGAGTTCCAAAAAGAATGGAAATGCCATTCTGACGTTTCTGGCACAAAACAAATCATATTTGTTTGAACTATGTTTAGATTTAATTCCAACCACCTACAGTTGCTCCCCTAACAACACACTGAAAATACATCCAGGGGGAAATGTGGAAATCGGTTTTCATTGCAATGCACAATGACTTCCCCACAAATTCATAATGAGTTTTGTTTTTATTTTACTGAATCCTTGACTCAATATAGTCAGTAAAAGGACAGCAATCTAAAGCATACCCCCTGGATTCAAACATCATGTCCTTAAAATGAATTAACAAATAAATTAAAGTGTTACTTCATTCATGTTGGTGATTGAAGAACTTGATGATCTGTGTTCATCCAAGCAAAAATAAATAAATAAATCAAACTTAACAATTTAAGTTGGGTCAAAGTTGTTCAATATAGGGGTTACTAACCAACCATTCCATTTTTAATAAAAGAAACAAAGCAAATGGTTATACATATGAAAGAAAAATGCAAATACAACATTTTCACTGAGGAATAAACATACTATCATTTATTATTAATAGTATTTAAGCTGCTTTGGAATTTTCCGCAAAAGATGACAACACACATAAAACGGCCCAAATACTGACCTGCATATCATTACATGCCTAAAAAGACCCTGCCCCACATCACTGCTCTGTTACCTGTGAATAAAACACCCAGTGCGGTCTGTTCTTATGCAGGTAGAGAACACTGTGAAATTAAAGAACCGATATGGATATCTGACTAGAATTTCAAAATTATCGATCATCAGAAATAACTATTGTATTAGTAGTAGTAGACATAACTTATAACAAAAAACTAAATCAACCAGGTGTGGTGTAGGTGTTTACGTTGCTCTTACAATATGGAACACAGATCACCTGAGGTACTTCCTTTGAGAGATCACTGCAGGTTCTAGTTTCTGCATTTTATTGGACGTGTTAATGAGATTACACTCGCTCCTACCTTACTGGCTACGCTTCCGTATGTGGCAAGATCAGGGATATTCTTTTAAAACATTTAATAAGCGTTGTGGATAGTACACATCCAGCATTCACAATAATGTGCGAATGCATGTTTCAAATATTCTTATATGAATAAATGTTCAGAAAGAGGGATTACTGTATGCTTCTCATATTTCTGCATGTTTTAAGTGAGACTGTACAACATAAGGGTGTTGACTGAGTATGCTAAAAAATAAATGGTTGCCAAATAGCAAATCCATGGCTGAAAATTGCATGGATATTTCATCACAGCACGCAAGCAGTGTTAACTTTGGTTCAGATATGACCACACGGTCACAGTACAGCAGTGGAGTGTTACAGTGTGCAAGTTTTCATGTGTGCCGCTCCTCAAAAAAGAAATATTGCATCATCGTTTCCGGTGAAGTACTCGGTTTTAACACCACTGCTGCCTTCTTCCAGCGTGCGAGGCACAGTTCCCTGTGCTCATATTCCACTGATCCCCAGTCACTCAATAAAGATGTAAAGGAACCAAAAGAACACCAACTCCATGAATAAAGAGGTTGTTTGTGACTCGGAAAGGGTTAAAATATGCTGTGGAGAGGTACAGGATGTTCCGGAATATCTGTTTATTTGTAAAGAGAAGGTCGCCTCGAGGTAGGAGAGGACCCAGGATGCAAAATGTCATTACAGTTGTAAAATGTATGACTTGGTTTAAGATTGTATAGTATCGTGCTATAAGGGCACGTTGTGTTTGTTATAAGTGACTGGGCCTATATCTGACACGCTGGGAGACTGAAGCCCATTCACAACCTGATCCCTCAGCAAAATGAGCTGTTTATTACAGCTTGTTTCTTAAAATAAAGGAAATATTTCTCTTTTACAATAAAGGATCCTGCAAAAGCCTGACAGCCGAGTTAATAATTCTGTAATGGCGGCTTTCCTGCAATTGTTCAGAACGGAAAAATTGTGAAATGACAGATGTTCTTCGTTGCTTTGCTTCCATCTTAAACCTACGGAAAGCTTTGATTTAAGAGACTGTGAAGTCTCTCTGAGGAGCCTTTTCCCACCACGAACAAAGTCACAATGTGAGGAAAAGTAGATTTGAATTCTAAAAAATTCTGTTTACCCTACTACAACACATCACGAGAACATGCCAGATGTCAATTGATAAGAAACAAAACGCATAAAATGCGTTAGCCAAACACATAAAAGCACAAACGCACGCACGTATGCACAAAAACCTTTTCCCGCCCATTTGTACTGACCCCACTAGAATGTATTGTCTGAACGCCAGTTTAGCCAATAAAATGTTCCTCAGTTGCACAGGGTGTAAAAAAAAGACAGCAGTGTGTTACCCAGACAGACGGACAGACAGAAAGGGGACTGCATGCCCAGGCAAGAATCATTCCCTTCTAGTAGCAATCTCCTTGCTGTTGGCACACATCTACAAGAACAGATCCTATTTATCATGCATTTATCGTTATGGTACAATTTTTCATGAAAATTGGAGAGTTGGTGGTCTATGATCTTACAGAGAGATTTCAGAGAGTACATGCACACACACACAACGATAAAACAGAATACACTCAAAGAAGAACCTGGGAGGACTCACAATAAAAACAATCCCGCTGGTTTTTTATTCAGACAAAAAACAAAGATATTTGCATTTGCAGATCTTTTTGGATACATTGTTCTCCACACCAAAAGAAAGGCTGGACTTGGAAAATACCTAGAATCGAAATGAAGATGCCGCACATTGTCAATATTCTGTAGAAATTCAGAATTCTTCTTATGCTGAAGAAAATAAGATTAAAGGGCTGTGTGCTGCAATAGGTTTCACTGCTCTGGCTCCCTGTGTCCTGCTTTTAGTGAAACTGCGAGTTTTATCCTCTGTTGTGCGGGAAGGCCGGGCTGAGTTCGGATGCAGCATGACACAGTCGGTGTATTCAACCAGCCGAACGTCTCTGTGTGGGCAGTGTGTCCCTCCTGCTGTTCTGCACTCATTACAATGCAAGCACCCCGTTTGAATACTCAGTGCCTGCCTCTCTGAAAGTCACCTTTACGTTTAGACTCAAGTTTGAGCCTTTTGTCCACAGTAATTTACCTAGTTTAGCTCTGAATAAATGTGAGGGCTGGAGTATACCGCAAACGAAAATATCATATTTTAGTAACGATGAGTGAAGTTTGATATTTGTAATTTGATGTACTCTCCCGACTAGTTTTTGACCCCTTTGTGGCTCTCTACATGACTGAGGAATACATCTTTTAGCCAAACCAGAATATACAAATGTAAGCAACCGTTGCCTTTTTCCATTTTCTTTTTTAGAAATTTCTGGGACTGACAAAAAAATTATGTTATGCAAGCATAAAAAAACAGCATGCTCAAATTTGCCACTCAAAATAAAAAATAAAAAGTTTCCTGCAGTTATGATTTCATACAGTGACATTATCTTCTGTACAAAAGCTGGCTTTATGTGCGTAACTGCACAGTACAGAACGTATAGTATATAGTATTATTATTGAGCAACTAAATTTTACAGCATGAAATAATTATGATTAAAAACAATGTAAATGAAAAATACATATATATATATATATATATACACACACATTTGGAACAGTGGGGGATAATAGTCTTGGTCATTCGCCAGCTCATTGTTAATTTAAGTCTCACACACAATGGTGCAACGGTGTGTGCAAGAAAGGTAATCAAACTTCCCTTTGTAAGGGAAAAAAGGCCTTTACACAATTAAAGAAATGCATAGTACTGTCACGCCGAGCATAAAATAGCAAATAATGGGGATGAAGTCTGATAGTAGCCCTCAGAGCAGCTGTCATATCAAATAATAATGAAGGATCTATTAATATGCAAAGGAACCAGCAGCAGACTGCCTTAATGCTGTCATGCTTCTGCATATTGTCAGATTGTTCATTATTAATTAACATGCTTGCTGCCCCATACCTGGCCAATGCCAGAACGGTCTTATAAGCAAAATGCAATGTATGTGGCCCCCTTGCACTAATAGTGTAATTAAATTAAAATCAGATTAACTACTCGGTACACAAAAAAGCCGACTTTATGACTGGAGCGATAAAAGAATTGCTGCTCCTTATCTGCAGCGGTACGATTCTTTTTGTTTGTTTGTCGAATTACAAGGTTGTGCTGGAATTTTGCTCTATTTACCCACCCAGGAACGCAGAGAAGAGCAACCACATTCCAATCAGCAGAGAAGCTTAATTTTATGCATGGAATGACAGCACTGACAGACTACAATATGGTGAGCTGACCGGGATTTTTCAGCAAACTGCTGTCCCAGAGCTGCGGTATTTGCATCATGGCACATTTTCAGGGGCGTCCAATTTCAATTTACTGTCGTCTTATTCTTAAATCTGAGCAAAATAATTCAAATTTACAGATTGCGCAAATGATATAAGAAGCAGTAGTTGTACGAAAGAAGATTATTTATTCTTGTTATTTATGAAATTTACCTGAAGAATATTCAGACTTTTTTTTTTTTTTTAAACAATGTGTCATGTGCCTGCTAAGACAGACATTCATGAAAAGTGCTGGTCATGTAACATTTGCTATAATTTACAATTCAAAGTAAAGAACAAAATTTCTATTCCAACAGGACTGAACAGCCGCCTTCCTGACTGCTATAGAGGGACCCCTTTAGAGGCAGGTTAAGAGTGAAACAACACGCTTTTTCAGCAGTCAAGCAGCTCTTACACAGCTCAGTCAGGTCCACTCTTTCACGGCTCTGCTTTCTGCCGCAGGAACGCTTTAAAGTCAGAGCAATATCGAGAAAACGGAGGGAAATGTTTTAATGTGCTGTTTTAGTGCAGCTTCAACATGCCAAGTTTTAATGGGCTTATCCAACAAATAAAATAAATGAAATTTCAACCTGATAACATTGTCTTTTGAAAAGGATAGTTTCCAAAGTGCTTTTAGTTCCATTGTGTCAGAAGTCATGAAGAACAGAAAGGAACATTAAGAGATACAGAACAGAGATGTAGTGTTTGACTTGGCTTCAGTCTGCTAATGTTTCACTACATTGATCAATTTACTTTGCGTTTCCTCATTCAAGTGTACATTTCATGCCTTAAAAGTCAGCTTGCCGCATGATGATATTAGATTGCAGTACAACTATATATCTCCTTTCTCTCAAGACCTGCAGTTAGCCTTGCAGCTGTTTAGAATACCACAACCTCATCTCTTGCCTGACTTAGGGGGCATGTGGAATATGAAATAGTCATTAAATATTCTTATTGTAATAATAATAATAGTGGTGTTTATTTATGTGATTGTTGTTTAGGTTACCCATGAAAAATTATCTATTAAGCATAAGGGAATATTTCTGAAAGAAACTAATCTAAATAAATACTTGTTTACTTTGGATTCACATTAAATCTAAGACTTTTCCCAGCAATATTAGTGAATTGATATACGGCAAAATATTGTTTAACTATAAAAAGAAAAACCAATCTTAAAAATAGTAAGCTGCATCTAAACATATCTACGGGCGTGTTATTTTGTAGCCAATCATATAACATGTGTAATGTCAACAGTCCTTTCTGTTGACTTTGATACTGTCCCGTGGTTTTGTTTGTTCTCTGCTCATTTTCACAACAAAGCAATTACCGGCTTTAAGACGAAACTATAAATACAAAGTGGATTCCACAGTAAACAGTAGTGAGCTGCACAATTCCTGTGTGAACAATTCTGTCAGAGCCCTGCCAAGTTTTAATGTCAGATGTAGGCGTGGTATGGAAACGCAGTTCAAAAGGGCTGTGCTCCAATAAAGTATCTGTGTCCAAACTCTCAGTATTTCCTAACAGTTCTCCTAAAGTTTAAGAAAATAAAGTGCCAAATGTTTTGTTCCAAAAGGATTAAGCAAATACAAACCCCAATTCCCAAAAAGTTGGGACAGTATATAAAATGCATATAAACGCAGAAAGCAGTGATTTGTTAAATTCTCTTTTACATACTGTATATTTGATTGAAAACAGTACAAATTTAATGTTTTACCTGATCAACTTTATTGATTTTTGTAAGTATACGCTAATTCCGAATTTGATGCCTGCAGCATGTTCCAAAAAAGTTGGAACAGGGGCAAAAAAACACCTATTTAGAACATTCTGCAGGTAAACAGGTGATGCTATCATGACTGGGTATAAAAGGATATCAAAAAACTCTTGATATTTTATTTTCAGGTACCAAGCGAGCCTCAAACCATCACTCTGCTGCCAGATATACAGTAGATATGGTTGGATCACTTGAATGGTTGTTTCTCCTGACTTATTTTTCCATAGAGTTCAAAAGGAAAATGAGTCAGGAGAAACAACCCTTACAGTGATCCATCCATATCTACTGCATATCTGGCAGCAGAGTGATGGTTTGAGGCTTGTTTGATACATCAGACCCTTGATGACTTACAGCCTTTAAGCTTTAGTATTCCATACTATTCTTGTGTAATTTACATTAATGGAATTCATTCCCACCCTTTTTTGGAATTGGGATTTGTCATCACCAAAATCACTATATGAATTCTTCTCAAACTGTTGAGAACACGGTGAATCCTCCCAGGCTGTTACATCTCCAGCATCCACTGTCAACCGCTTTGCTTTCCTTAATTTTTTTATTACGTTTCATGAGAAATATAGCAAGACTGAAAAAAAATGAAGTAAAACACATTTTGCTGAGTCATGCTATGAACATGGGCTCAGAACCTAGCCTTGTGTTATGAGATGCTCCAGCTATGCAAATCCATAAACGTGGCACATATAAACCACAGGCAAGTTAACGCTCAAAAGTTGTGGCTGGGATTCGAGTGAAAAGCTTTTCAAAGCTCCTTCACTTTAAAGGAGATGTCAGTTTTGTGTGGTATCAGCCCGAGAGCAAATGACATGATTTAGAGAAGCAATCTCCCTGTCATGCATTAGATACTGTAAAGCCCCTAGAGCCATGCCCTGAGGAGACCATCATTTACAAAGGATATGTTAGATGTTTTATTAAATGGGAACCTAAGCAGATTATGATGTCTTTACACATCCTGAACTGAAGCCACTTAAAAGGCACCCAGGGTCATTCTCTGTTGATAGTCTATCTCACTATAACCATCGAAAATACGCTCTGTGTACTTATAATTGAAACTAAACATTCTCTCCAATCTCCATGACAACAAGCACTCAAAAGTTGAATCCAGGGAAGTGTTCGGTTGGCCGTACTAACACGCGGATGTTTGCACATGTGTGGATACTGTGGACTGACTAAACACTTTGGTTTCAGATATACTCGTCGCGGGCGCTCCGTGCAGATTCACACTCGCAAGGAAGAAGACAAGCACTTTGGTTTTTCAAAAGATCCTTCAGAGGCAGACAGCTTTCTCCGGCCTTAACAAGGCTCGCTGTGGGGAATTAGAGAAAACAAAAAGAAATCTCACAGTAAGTGAAGCCTTCATACACAAGTTATGGCAGCTCCCTCTTGCCCCGGGGCAAGTTATGAGTTGTGCTATTTGATAAATTGCTTGATTCTGCGCATAGCGTCACGCAGGGCATTTTCAGAGTCATTTCTGTTAAATCGAGTTACCTGCTCTGAGTTAATGGGGAGTGTGGACAAACAGAAGGGACACAGCAGGCGTGTATCTGACAACCTCATACGGTGCGAGGCAAAAACAAAGACCACATTTCAGAAAGAAAAGACGATACAATGGATGAGGCAGCCTAGAATTGGAGCTGTGCAGGTCAAAAAAGAAAAAGGCCATTATTAGCTCAGTACTGCACATTATCTACAGATTAAACGGCAAAATATTTTTACGACCATGCTTACAACTGTATGACCAGTGGCGAACACGCACGCACGCCGCTGTGCGAGACGCGGAATTACTGCCGTTGTAACGGCGTCATCATTACAACACACAGACTGTCACGACTCAGGTTATTAACTACACCATGTGATTAATCTGACAGTTTACTGGGCATCAAACAAAGAAATGCACTGCGACGTCGCACTGTTTTACTTATCTTTTTTCAAACGCCTCAACGAAATGTCAGGATCATGACTTGAAAGCAGAGTTCTGATGAGGACAATATCAAAGGCTTCAAAATCTTTTTTATTATTATTTTTTCCACCACTTTCCCCGTTGAGCTAAACAAAACTGCGCTCTCTCTCTCGTCCTGGCCGTCCCCTGTGGCCTTTAAGTTCCTATTTCCCAAAAGACACTGATAGTATGACCCCCTTCGGAAACATGAAAGCAGAGGGGAAGTGATCCCCGCTCCTGCAGTTGAAAGCATGGGGGCCTGTCTCTCTGAGCCTCCATTGTTCCGGATTGCCTACTCGATAGTTGCTTTTTGAATTTCAAACGCAAATTCAAAAGCAGTTATGCCCAGATGTTGGCTTTCTGTCATTTGGGGGGTAGAACATCAGAGAGGAGCAAAGGACAGAATCTAATAAGAAAACCGAGACTTTTTTTGTCTTCAGTAAATATGTTTTCAAGTTCTGGGCTTATGAGCAGAACACACATGGTTTTGTCTACATGACAGCAATCAGGTAATGCCACTGAAACATAAACTGTAAATAGGTTTCAGATTTAGAAATAAGAAGGCTGGTGAAATACATATTTCAACGTAGCATGTAGAGGTTGATGCAAAAAACAGTATGAGAGCAATCTGTTGATTGGCATTGCCGGAAACGTGGCGTTTGTTAAATATTTAAACCAGCAGTTAATAAAGCGTACATTGCTAGACATTAAACATTCATGTTAAAAGATGCGACGGAAAACAACATATGCAAAACAGGGCACTTTCTGGTACGGACTTCAAAGCTGACACAATGAAAACCGGGAAGCGAACGAAGACCAAACGCATTGGCTGTGATAAGACGTCCTTAAGGCAAATTAAAAGCACAAACGGTTGCGACTGAGCGGTGAGCTTATTTTAACATCACTACCGCCTATGCGCATACAGTGCTGAAGTGGATTTAATCGGGCTAATTAAAACCCACTCTAGGCATAATGCAACATCTAATGAAATAATCTGGAGGAAAAAAAAAATTGTTCCACTCCAATTTATTCTCTTTCTTTTCTGGAGGAATATTGAAAATCCGTTTTTAAAAAAAACATTGCTTGTTTTCCTGCTCTGACCATATATGCCAAAGCACATATCAGTGCCCTAGGAAGAAACAAAGCAAAACGAAAACACTTGGCTTTATCAGCGCTCGTGATTTCAAGGGTTAGGGAAGGAAGTAAATGGGTGAATTTCCATATATTCCTCTCTTACAATCACTGGTTTGATCCAACTCATCATGCATGTGGAAAACGTACTGGGCCTGATTCACTAAGACGTTTAACGCGTGCAAAACCTTTTCAAAACCGTTTTTTAATAACACAACCAATGATTGGTGCAAAAGAAATACCATGTCCAATCAGCGGTCATGTTATTGGCTGTGCTAAAAGGTTGTGCGCACGATAAAGGTCTTAGTAAATGAAGCCCACTGTGTATAATATATGCCGTGGATGAAATGGGTGCAAGCCTTGAAAACATGACAGAAATAGGCGATGAAGGTGAAGGGATCCAACAGCCTGTCAGACTGTGTCGTGACTGACGTACTGACAAATCATGATGACCTGAAATTCACAAGGACTCGTGGATGAGGTACTTAAGAACAATCGCAGAAAAGTGGGCATTGTGAGGCTAAATAAAATGACTATTCCCCTTCCAGTCATGTTCCAGTCTACCCATTTCAAGACACACCTCAGTTTTTACCTTTATTTTTCAATAATCTACGAGATAACCATGTGCTGATTGACAAGCATGGGGTAATTATTAAAAAGACTCTACTGTGGCTTGTTTAGCTAAAAGTTAGGTTTATTAACAAATGATTGTTCAGATTAATAAATCAAAGCAAGCCAATTTCAGACAAAATCTTTTGTTCTCAAAAATTCCCGGCCTTGTCCTTTCCTCGTGGCCCATTGTGCCTCTCTAGTAACGTATCTGACGGAGGAGCTCTGAAGCTGAAGCTGACAATGAAGCTGACAAAGCTGAAGCTCCGTCGACGTGCTCACCAGTGACTATCGTACACCCTATTGGCCACACAGCACAATAGGAGAGAGGGAGGAACCAATCCGGTAACAGCCCGAGGGAACCTTGGCTGATTTAAACCCCCCCCGGCGAGACCAAGCCCAATTGTGACATAGCGAGCGAAGGCTGGCCTTTTATAAAACTTGAGGCTCAAAACTCCATGGACCATCCTGCATTCACACCGAGTGAACCTAAAACGCGAAACCTAGAACCATTTAAACGTAAACTTCATCAAGAATGCATTCTCCCTCAAGAATGCTTACAATGCAGGATCGTGGATATATTCATATGCAGAACAGAGCAGGCAGTTGCATGTTAGGCTTGGTCGATATCAGGCTTTAAAATCAATGCTAAAAATTGGAATGGATTTGAAGACAGTAAACGGCAAAGACGAATAGCACACAGCATTACATTTTCTTCTACTTTCAAATCATCACTCACAGTTGGTAAATGAGTGATAAATATTGAAATTCTAAAGTTTGCAGTACGAGTACTACTTTGGATAATATACCCAAATAATACGTGTTCTCTCTTAGAAACCGCCTAACTGAAAATAAGCATATACAGTATGTGCACATAACCTGTTTATTTCAGTTACAGTGTAAAGGTTTAATAAAGCTAGCTACGGAGGTCTCTGCTACTTATGCATCTCGTGCAGGATTAATGCTTGCAAATTAAAAGTTAGTGGGGATTTTGCTCCTAATATATTAGACCTATTTAGAGGAATTCTTAAGTGGGAGCCCAATGTACTTATCATGGGCAGGCTTTCATGTAAGAACTAGAAGGTCTGTCGTCTTTGCTTTGTAAGGCTTCTAGTACCCCAAGCTCAGAACTGGAATGACTGCCTGTTTGTCAGAACAAAGCAGTATTTTACTGACTATCCTTCAGGACGAATATATTACATCTACCCACACAGTCCCAATGGGTCCTCCCACTGAGCACATTAGAAGAGCAAAATTAACACCCCGGAACAAAAGGATTGATTGTTAAAATTAGTTCAAGGTTATCCTTTCATTTCTGAATTTTAGACAAAGACAAATGTAATTACCAGTAATTATCACTAACCAAGCATTGGACTTTGTGATTCTGTTCAAATATCTTATGTTGTACCAAACAGGTTTTTCCCCCGCAAAGTTAGGTCCAAACAATCCTCCAATCATCCATCCGAATGTTGTTTTCTTTTAAAAAACTTGTGTCAAACTAAAAAAGTTAAAAAAAACGCTAAGGCCAAAAAAAAAGTTGCGCACTCTACTATTTCGTTTGAGCGCCTTTAGCTTTGATTATGGCGCGCGTTCGTCGTAACATTGTTTCAACAACCTTATGCAACGTCACATTTATTTCCGTCCAGAGTTGCATTCATTTTTGGCCGAGAGCTTGTATTGACGACGGGAGAGTCGAACCACTCTGTAAAGTCTTCTCCAGCACATCCCAAAGACTTTCAATGGGGTGAAGGTCAGGACTCTGGTGGCCAATTCATGTGTGAAAAGGATTCCTCATGCTCCCTGAACCACTCTTTCACAATTTGAGCCCGATGAATCATGGCATTGTCGTCCTGCAATATGCTCATTGATGGAATAACCTGGTCATTCAGTACATTCAGGTACTCTGCTGACTTCATTTTATTGCTGCATAACGTTGCTGCTGAGCCTAGACCTGACCAATTGAAGCAACCCCAGATCATAACACTGCCTACAGAGGCTTGGACAGTGGGCACTATGCATGATGGGTGCAACAGCGACTTTTTTTTTGGCCAGGCAGTGTAGCTTATCTTACAAGAAGATACATTTTCTCAAGAACATTCTTGGCAAGTGTTTGGTTTTTGAATTAAGAAAAGATACCAACATTTAACAAAATACAAACCCCAATTCCAAAAAAGTTGGCACAGTATGTAAAATGCACATAAAAGCAGAAAGCAGTGATTTGTAAATTATTTTACATATATTTAATTGAAAACAGTACAAAGAAAAGATATTTAATGTTTGACCATATCAACATTTTTGATATTTGTAAATATAGGCTAATTCTGAATTTGACACACACCACATTGTGTTGCGACAGCAAAGAAAATCAAATCAAATCAAATCAATATTTATTTATATAGCATCACACACACAACTTTTTTCACACCTTTTGTTTGTTTCACAGGGCTGGGAAAAAAAAAAAAAAAAAAAAAAAAAATTTGGAACATTCCACAAACAAACAGGACATGCCATCAAAATAAATAAAAAAAAAAAAAAAAAAAATATATTATTATTTTTTTTTCTCACAATACTATAAACACTAACATTTGAATTTTTCCGTATATGGGGGGGGGGGGGGTTTTAAAAAAAAAAATAAAAAAATTTTTTTTTTTAAAAAAAACAAAAAAAGTATCAAACTGGCAAATGTTATATGAACAAAAAATAACACACATTAACACCATCATCAGGGAAGTGAGAATTTAGAATTTAAGTGCTGCTAGCAAAAAGTGGTTCTGTGGTCGGTTCGACGCGCGCGCGTGCCAGAGGAAGAAGAAGAGCTTTTTTCGTTTTTGGAGAAGCATCTCTTCCCTGACTGAGCGTAAGTAGAACTGCGACAAGAAAGGGGTGGCTACCATTTTGGTGTGGTTAGTGGCAAGCGGTGGGGGGGACAGTGTGTGGCGCAGCCGCTGTGTTAAATTTCTTTGAGAGAGATCCTTTTTTTTTATTCAAATAAGAAAAACAAGAAAAATTGGATAGCCATTCTTTCAGTACTTTTACAGTAAGAACAGACCCTGTAAATTATGAATGCATGTGGCTATGCTTTCTCATTTCCACAGGCGAAGACACAAAAACTTAAAAAAGAATATATAAAAGGTACATATTGTGAAACGATGTTGGACTGCCTTGTTCAATAATCAGGTTTTAAGGGTTTTTTCCCCCTTGTTTTTTGCCTGGTGTTTTTCGTGTTGTGCTGTGTCAGGTTGCCCTCGGGGGCGGGACCCCGCTGTGAGGTCTCCGGAGGAGATGGCTCCTGAGAAGAGACCCCAAATGTACCTGTGGGTGGAATCATTCCAGGTGACATAAGGCCAGGCACGGTGTGCGGCATGATGTGGGGGTTCTCTGGCGATGTGACACTCTGTGTCCTCTTCGGAGGTCGCCCGGGTCTCGAACTGAAAAGAAAAGAAATGTACAGAAATCAAGAAAGACAGAAGAAAAGGAATGGAAAAAAAGAGATGGAGAGAGAATTTTAAAAGATTGTGAGGGAGGGAAAGAAAAATGAGAGAGCAAAAGAGAGAGAGACAGAGACAAATAAGAGAGAGAAAGCAAAAGAAACAGAAATAGCGACAGACAGAGAGGGAGGGTGGGAGAGAGAGAGAAAGATTGAGAGAGAAAGAGAGAGAGAGAGAGAAAGAGAGAGAGAGAAAGAGAGAGAGAGAGAGAGAGAGAGAGAGAGAGAGAGAGAATGGTTTAGCATTCTACCCACTTCAAATCGCAAAACCATTCCAAAGAGCCAACATGTACTGTAAATAAATTTCTTTCTCAAGGACAGTTGCTTTCTGCAGCTCAACATAATATACTTCCATTACTAATTAGATTACACGCTGAATTCATTTCCTTTATTGAAGATCAACCGCTTTTTGATGCATAATTCATAACTCGTACCTCGTTACCTGCTCCTCAGTATTAATATCCCGACACTATTTGAATTGCCTCGTTTGCATATGCTAAAATCCGCCATGCAGCTTTCAGCTTGAAAATTACATGTTAACTTGTTATAATTATTGCAGTCGGGCCTCCGTTGATTTATGAGACTTTTAAAAACCAAATATGTGTAGTTCTGGTAATGAATGATATTTTAAGGTTCTTGGGGAAATTAAAAGGCAATGCCTGCCTAAGGAGATGTTCTGCTTGCTTGATTTAATACTGGAGCTAGCTGGAAGGTGCTATGAAAGAGGGAATCAGACCTGTAGTACATTTCTGATGGAATGTTTTATTACCTCAGTCGACTGACCTCATATCTGGAATGATAAATGACAGTACATGCTTAATCTGGTGGGAAAGTGTCTTTTAAAAACGGCCTTTCTTTCATTTGTGTTTTCCCGTCTTTGAGATTATTAACTCATGATGACGTTTTTTGAAGGGGTTGTGCAGCTCGGGAAGGGGGAAGAATATCACGTTTTTTAAGCAATTGTTGTGTGATTTTAAGCAAATCATAATGACAGTTTTTTAAAGTAATTTTTGCCAGCCATCCACACTTATGAGACAGATTACAGTCCTATAACATAATGTAATATATTCTTACATGACTCCAGCAACAAAAGGGTCTGTTGTGCAACACTGATTTCGGCTCACATAGGCCAGCGAGAAGCATAACACATACCCTTTACCCACCCATTTCAAGAGACTGCAGAAATGAATGTGTCACAATAATATTTACAGTATGTGCGTTCATGCCTCAAAACAAATAAATAGCGATAAAGACATTCCGTACGGCCAGCGAAAAGGTTAATTTGCTGCGGTCTTCATGTACACAGACTGAAAAGACGAATGGGGTCCTGTTAGTGACGGTCGTCAGTGATATACACTTCCACAATGCGCATCTGTTTTATACAGGCTTAACTGAACCACACGGTACATAGGCTTTTCTGCGTGTTGTCCAACAGTACGACACGGATCCTCACGATGGCTGCTGGGATTGACATAACTGTGTTTACACGACGGTGTTACTTTGTTACTTTGTAACGTAATCCTGTGACTCCCACAATGCACTGCATTTGTATTATTGATTCCAAGTTGTTTAGTTACACAGCAGTTATAAAAGTTCAGACACCAAAATTGCACTAAATATGGTATCTGTTCGTTTTTGAGAGGGGACTATAGTGTTATTCCAGTTAAAGAACAAAATAGCACTAATGGCATGTGCACATAGTTACCGGGGGTTTATGTATAAGGCAGATCATGTAGGCCCACATTCCCTCTGACATCATCGAGTTTTACTTTAATTCCTACACAACATATTCAGCTCATTTCAAAGACCACCAGTCGAATGGGAAGTCACTTAAACATATTATTCTAAGTGAATTTGCATGTGTCACAAAGTTATTTGAAGATGGGCTTAATTTCAGCCTCTCTCTTACCCTATACACAACCGCCTTTATGTAACTTATATGAGGGTGTACTTACAAAAGCCACACAGTATTTAGTAAGTAAAGTGTATGTAAAGTGAGCTGTTTAGATGGAAATTTGACCCAATATGTTCAATGTATCTTGTGGAGCACATTGGCAATTTACCCACGAGCCACAGCTTTAGCCAATTAAAAACGATGTATGTCTCTTCACTGGGCTCTCTCTAAACGGCATTTTGTCACATTTCATGGCACATCTCTTTCTCTCAAGCCGGATGAAATATATAATCGTCATTTCTGATAATTCAATTCAGTGAGGCCTGATGGCACCACAGTGGGATAACATAAGACTCTCAATCTGATAGAGCAGCAACTGAAAGGACCGGGACAAACACACCGTCGCAAGAACTGCACTGATAGATACTGAAGTAACTCTGATAGATACTGAAAGAGCAGCCCACAGCAAATCTCACTCGGGAGGAAAGCTACGTTCCGCGCAGCCACACACTCTCGGGCTTTGACAGCTTGAGGAATTCTGGGATTTTATGCAGGCCCATGTTGGACTTTGTCACTTTCATAAAAAAGGGTTCTTCCCAAATGAGGGGGGAATAGGGACAAATGAGAACAAGATCAACAGAGGAATATTTTGAAATACAATTCTTATTTTTATGGAAACACGTCTTTGATCTCATGAGGGAGATTGGAGATAGTTTCTCTGTCATCGCTTTCGATGTGCTCTGTCGCTGAATTATTTATAAAAGACCTCAATAGAGGTATGTGATGTTAAAAGCATTTTTCAGCAATGCTAAGAGCACAAAACCTTGAATGGACAAAACTGTCACATCCACTTTGGCTCCAGTCACTGCTGGATAGGTGAATATATTCTGACAATTTGCAAAGCGTTTAGCCAAGGTTCTAAGTTTAGGTATGCCAAAAAAAAAAAAATCTCTACATTTTGTTTAACAGTGTCCATTGATAAGGTTCTTCATAAACAAATTTCAAATGCAATTAGCTGCATAGCTCACCCAATCTGCACACCCAAAACTGAAATGAACTGAAACTGTAATCTGCAATAGTTTCTCTAAACCCATGTTCTCTATATCCATGCCTTTGTCAAACTACTCTCATAGGGCTTGATTTACTTAGACCTTTAACGTTTGCAAAACCTTTTAGCACACGCAAAACCAATAACATGACCAATGATTGGTCATGGTATTTTGTTTTGCACCAATCATTGGTTGTGTTATTAGTTTTGTGTGCTAAGAGGTTTTGCACACGCTAAAAGTCTTCGTAAATCAGGCCCTTGATGCAAGACCTGCAAAAGACAGGTTTGTTGCCAAAGAAAAAAAACTGAAAAATCTTCCTCGACTCCACTGAAATGATAGTACATATTCAGAAAATATGTCACAATTGACAAGAGGTCATTAGATTGATGTTATTCCCTGAAAGCACTTTGCTCAATGATTAGAGGCAATGTGTACCACTGTAGCAGCCCAGACTGATGATCAGAAAAATAAGAAACCTTAGACTGAATTTATGATTTATGATTTTAACGCTATGCATTTAAATTTATTATTTAATAGGAGATTTCAGAGACTTCCTCCCCTTATTTGGGTTTTCATGAAAAAAGTGTGACAAGTTCTCAGTTCAAAGACTCAATACGGGCTCCACCAAAACCACCAGGCCATTCATCAAGTCATGGATACTGACTGTTGGAGCAGCAGAGTAATTTCTTACAAGTAAGACATTAGTGTGGAGAGACGGTTAGGGAGCTGGGGAGAGAAGGGTTCTGGCAGTAGGCAGCACACTGTAGCCTTCAGAAGGGATTCACAGCACGGTTACTGATACATATCAAGAGAGACTTTTGAGCTGATTTACATGTGTTTTTCCTTCTTATTATTATTATTAATAGCAGTAGAAGTAGAAGTATAGTTTTGTCGTGTGAATATGTCAGTATGATTATATACAGAGAAGGGAAAATAAGCCTCAGTCTAGGATTGAGAGAGCCTTGTAACTGGCCTTGATATTTTGTTGCTCATTAATTATTATCCTAGCACCGAGATAAAGGTAACGGGCTCGGCAAGGCTGCCATTCTGTTTGGATTAAAGGCATTTCTACAGTCAGGGAATGCGGTTAACAGCACGTGTTGCTTTACTCTTAATAACAGAGACATTTACCGAGTCACGGGAGCGGCGTGGAAGACGAGGCCAGAGGACGGCCCGATGGCAGAGCCCACTTGTGCACTGAAAGGGATACTGTGTGTTTATTTGAAAATTTCCATTTTCAAAGAGTGTTACGTCTGGCATGTAATTCAGCCTTAAATCAAGTTATTGTTAGTGGTGCCAGTTGCCATTTCTGTGACATTGGGTCAGAATCAAATTAGGGCAGGTCTAAGAATGGCTTGTGCTGAAAGTGCATTTTTCTATTGTTAATCTCAGTGCTGGGCATTTTCCTTTTCGCATACAGCGCTTTACGGCTGAAAGGTCACGTGACTGTAATGAGAGATACATTCTTGCCACTTTATGCTGCAAACAAAGCATGCACAAAATTAATTTAAGAAGGTGATAGAAATGACCAAATAGAACTGGCCTGCAATCCATCACTGTGAAATCCTAATTTTCTTTATGTGTAAATTAATTTTATTTCCTTTACTGTCGAATGCAGCGTCGTTGTTTTTTTTCTTTCTTTTAAACATATCAAATGGATTTACTCCGTTTATGCCACAGATGATCACTATTCGCGACTTCGGTTCTAGAAACAGAACAGACCATGTTAGCGGCAGGGTCCTAAGAGGCAAACAGGCTACAAATCGAGGGTTTTTTCCTTTTTGTTTAGCAACCACGGGTGAAAGAAAAACAGCCATGAACTTTAGCTGAACCCGGGTTCCTTTAATGGACTTGGTCCATGTTGACCCAGCAGTTCAAGCTGAAATCTGATATTATCCAACACACTACTGCCTGCTAAAGCAATCAGATTATAGGCACACAATACACTCCATAAAGTTCCAATTTCAATGCAACAATGCTATTAAAGCAGAGCATCCCATTTCTATTAATCATACCTTGTGCAATCTTTCAGAAAGCCCAAAGTTAAAACATTTGATACACCAGAATGTTGCTCTTTATGCCCTGCCACTGTTCAGTGCCCAGTCAACTGATAGTGTCATTAGAGCCGTCTTACAACGCTGCGTACTTCCTTATAAAATGATAAAATAATTTTGGGAAATTCCACACATTGCATTCAAACCTGCATTTATATCAGTCTGTATGAGCTCTACAACCAATAAAACAACAATCTGAATCAAAAAATGTGCCTGTATTATAAGTTCAATTCCACAAAAACATGTTTTTTTTTTTTTTTGCAGATATGGCGACGGCCCTGAACTGGAATAAGAAACAAGCAATCATGTTCGTTACCCATTGTACATAAATCATTATCTAACAAGCAGGAGGCAATACCTGTGTCCTGCCACTCAATCTTCATAGGCTCTTTTACTTGAAATGTAAATGTGTTGCAGATAGAAGTCATAGAAATCTATAGTCTAAGAAACTTCATGAAAGCAACAAAAACTACTCAGATGCACCAATACAGGCTTTTAATGTTAGTGATGCAATTCAAAGCACCAAATGACTCATTTCCGGGATCATGTTTGAGCATTTATAACACATTCACATAGGAATTTAGCACTCTCTTATCCAGCTAGACACAGCTTACTCCTTTACATACAATCCATTTGTACAGCTGGATATTTACTGAAGCAAGTCAGGTTAAGCAGCTTGTTCAAGGGTAAACCAGCAGTGCCCCATGCTAGGAATCAAACCTGCAACCTTTGATTTACAAGTCCATTTCCCCTAACCATTATATCAAAACGGTCAGCTTTTATGGCATGCTATTCTATTACAACCTGACTGAAAATGTAAGAATGTTTTTTACAGATATAGCTACAAAAGCTGATGAGTACAAAATGCTGGTTAAATAGTTAATCGTTTCCTTTTTTACACCTAAAAGTAATGAGCCTTCAGTGTAGTTTTCCAGCTGAGGACACGGTCGGTAAGCCAAGCTGGTCGTGATTCCGTTTTTTGTGATGGAAAAGACACAGAGAGCACTGAGCAAATCAGACAAGCGTCCCAGTAGCAAATCCAAAAACGGAATGCTTTTTTATTAAGTTATTTTCATTGTCATAATTTAATTGCAGGACTCAATTGCTTTCACAAATGGCTTCTCGAGTGTCACTAAATGATGTTGATTCTGTCCATTTCTTTTTCACCCTAGTGTATTAGGTAGCTATCTGGCTAATTCTCAGCCACTATTCCTCCACCGAGTCTGTGTACATTTACTTTGCAACATAATCACTAATGCAGTCCACACATTCCTGTTGAGAGTTTCATTCAATCACAACAGAAGTGTGCATTCAACTGACGAAATTAGTCCATAGCAGCAATGATGTCGTTGCCACCGTTACACACTAATTTCTTCAGGGGACTCTAAAGTTCTGAAGTGACAATGACGGAATATCAATTGCGCATCAATCTTTGTTTCCTTCAAATATTTTCACCAAATTATATCCTAATAAACTGAGAACATGTGTAATATACATATATATATATATACATATATACAGCATATATGTGAATATGTACCACCCAGTTTGTGATTGTAAATTATTTGATAATGAATACTTTAACACCAATACAAGTGCAACTACGGTGGCCCAAATGATGGCTTCAAAAAGCAAAAGCACAAACAAAGAGAAGCATGCTACAAATCAAGAAACCATGAAAATGTCAAAACGTAAAACAAAAAGCCAAAGCAAATGTAAAAAGGAAAGCTGCGGCAATAAGTTCAGAAACCAAACAAATGAGGACAATCACGTTACAAAAGTGAAAGCACAAAAATGGAAAACGCGCTCCAAATCAATAAATGATTCACACTTCAAAAGTCATACAAAAAGCTAAAGCAAATGCGACAACGTAAACATGCTGCAAGTTCAGACACGATTCAAATTCAAAAACCCATACAAAAATGAAAACAAATGCAGGGGAGAATCACTGCAAAACCAGGTGATACAATGGAAGTGCTCCACGCCACTAGGGGGCGATATGTGCTCTACAAGAAAGCATTTATGTCCACACCCATATACGATTACATTGGACGTTGATCGTCTGGGTTCTGGTTTATGCAAAACATGTCTATTCCTGATATCGAGAAGTGAATTTCAAACTAGCTAAAATTGTTATTCTTGATATCAAGAATTGTATTTTAACCAGTTTAAATTATGATTTTAACAAGCTAAAATTCAATTCTTGATATTAAAAATAATAATTTGAACTAGTTAAAATTCAATTCTTGATGTCAAAAATTTGTATTATAACTAGTTGAAATTGAATTGTTGTTATCAAAAACTTTAATTATAACTATTGAATTTTTGAGATCAAAACCATAAATCTTAAATGGCTTGCCATACGTATGCAACAATGGCCATGTCACTTATTAACTACAATATGGGAAATGCTAATACAACTCCATTACAAAAGTATCCATTGCTGATACTATTCAGCTTTTGATAAAATAAATGATTGATAAAGGAGTGCCCCTCACATTTGTCTTTGAAGCATGTAGTTTGTTTAAATGTCACTACACGTTAATATTTTGCATTACAAAGTTTGGTAACACACAATAAGTTGCACCTATACCTGTGTAGTTAAATTGTAACTTGTAATTTGGTAACGAGAGGTTATTACTGAGTAACTCAGTATTCTTAATTACACATGTGAAACAAGGCCAGTCCTGTTACATCTCTCCTGCTGAAATTAAATCAGTCCATATCATAAAGACACTTTGTAAAATGAACAGGCAAGGCTTATTTCATTTGTCGTGTATCATAATGTGGCCAATGAGTGTAAATAAAATATTAAAAAATGTTTACATGCGTAAATAAGAATAAAGCTAACTGCTGTTCCATGTTACCTATGTTGGAGTTACTCAGTAATTCCAAATTAGTTACAATTTAACTACACAGGTATAGGTGCAATTTAATTAAAAGTTTTACCCGAAGTACAATCATTTATTGTACTTCCTGTTATTCATTTCTGAGTACTAGTGAGAATACAGAAATGAACTGCCAGGTACCAGGCAGATGCACTTAGCTCCGACTGTCTTCTTCAATGTACCCTGTGACTCACCACGATGCGTGAATAGATGGGCACCATTGCCATGTGTTACTCAGAGAACAAAGATGAGTTATTGTCACAAGATTTGACATATTTCAGCAATAAAGATGACACCATTGTGTTTGTTTTCTGAAAATACAATGCAAAGGTGGCCAAACATTCACTTAAGAAAGTTGAGCCGAGGTCAGCTGGACATTACTGAATGAAATGTTCCAATCAATCTTCAAATGCTTTTCTGCCTGTTGTCACATCCCACTTAGCAACAGCCTTCAACAATCTTTACATCTCAACTTCTGAGACAAAAAGTACGGTTTACTTCATTTTTATTTAATGTAGAAATGTTTTTTTTAATGTCCCAAATCTATTTTTTTCATAATTATCAGATTGGCAGACAAGAAGACTTTAGATCTGATCCTTTTTTTTATTTCTTTTTTTACATTATCGGATTGTCTTACATGGACAAAAACACGACGTTCTTTTGGGTGTCTAAAAAGAATGTGGGTAAATTTGATATGGCCACCCGTTGGAAGCCCAGTTTCCTAACCATTAAACTACACTACCCACTACTTACATTTGCAATTCCCCACTTGCAGTTCAGAAACTATGTAAAAGTATTTTGTTTTTTTTTAAACAATAAATAGTCCTCTGTCAATAATAATAATCTAATTTAGCGTATAAATTGTTAACTGCTTTTTGTAAAGGTTCTATATACAACGGTAATCATGAAAATTGCTGAGGGTTCATATCGTGCATAGAGATGTACACTTTCTTGTGTTTGAGATTTCAGATCGACCTCCACATCTTTTCTGTTTCCACACAGTACTCCGGAATCAGGAGTGCATGAACCATTAGGCCCCAGTTCTTCTAAATAGAGACTCTCTCAGCATAATGCCAATCAGGCCTTATAAAATATTAACCCAATGTCATTGCCCTTTTAAAATCTCTCACCTAAAATTCCCTAATTGTTCCTTCTCTTTATCTCTCTGCAGCAGAGAGTAAATAAATTAACAAAACTGCTTTTATCGTGCCAAATAACCTTTTAACTGAGGGATTATCGCTGGTTTATTTTAATTTTTTTATATTTTTGAGCGATAGGACTGCATGCCTCATTGATTAGTTTGCTGAGACGGTGACCAGCAATGAAAACAAAGTCCTGTCGATATAATGAACAAGCCGACTTTCCCCCAGACTTTAAATGTATATATTCTCTGATTCTTACTTATTTCGAATGTCAGTACAAAGCAAGTAGTTTCAGTTTAATTTGGTGCTCTTATTTCCTAAGAGAGGTTATCTCAGTTTGTTGGAGGACGGGAGTAACATGCTTGTGTTGTCGTAAATAACTACCCATTTACAATCGATCTCATAAGATAAGGACAGAAGTAAAGGGCAATGAGCTCAAACTCAAATGTATAACGGCGAGAAAGGGATCATTTCTCCCGGCTGAGATGGTACGTTTCATTTTATTGACGGTATGGCAATCATACATCATTTCTTCCACGCACAGCCTCCATCTCTAATCTCCAATCACGATCAAACGCATATGCTTCTGGATCTGGCAGTGAGACAAGGGCGTGCCTGAAAGCGCACCTCTCCGTCCTCATTGTGTGCTGAAACGAGGAGAAGAGGGGGGGGGAATAATCCCGCTGCGTGTCGCGCTTGTGCCAACACATTACCGCCATTCACACCTTTGTCACGGCCCCCGACACCTCAGAAAGAAAAGACCACAAAAAACGGTGAAACGGAGACGCGCTTCACTCCATTATTCCGCCCGCACAACATTTTTCAGCCACGTCCGCGATCACGTTATCTGCCCGTCGATTTGCATTCAGTGGCCGTCGGTTTATCTCAATCAGCTGTCTCTTGCACCTGTCAAACGTTCCTTCACCCAGGTAGTTAGGCCCGGGTTATCAGATACAGATAGACGGATTACGTGGAAGCACTTTATATCAAAACCCTCTTCTTTTTTACATTCACTGGAACAGCTGCATCCTGCGCTAAACTTTTGTTGAGAACAATAAGTGAGATCGAGAACAGAGATTGAAGGGGAGAAGCCACCTTCCACTCGTGACCATGGAAACCTTGGCAACATGCTCCTGCAAATCCGTCAACAGCACCATGCTAGTCTGTAGCACTTAGACATATGCAGAACAATGGATATAAGGCTCTCTTCCCGTTCCCTTTTGTGTCCATGCCACAGTCTGATAAAAAAAAAAAAGGGAGAGAGATTTGTGGGCCGGGATATCGGATCGTGTCTGGGCAAAAACACCGATCAGTGATTTTGACTCTCTGCTCCCACCCGTACCTGCAGTAACTTTGTCATGTCTAGAGAATTTCCTCTGGTCCACAGGTCAATAGACCAGCAAATAGAGTGACTGTATAAAAAGTAGAAAAGACTAAGTTAAAATAATGATATAAATGCACAGTTCTTGTGCAAACGTGACAGCCTTGCAGAGAAAGAAGAACGAATGATAATAAAGAAAATAATACTTAAAATCCTGATTATCCTAATATATCATTAGTGGGGGGAAAACCGGTTTCAATATTCCATACACTAATTGTAAGGCCTGAAATTATTTAGTATCATTTCTATTACCACTAATAATGAGTAAGCAGACTTTGTACATCATGGGGATTGATGAAGAATGCCTAATTGGTGGACTTTTTCATTCCTAATGGACGACATACTTAATTAAACAGATACTGTACCAAAATCTTATAAATCTGATACAGCTAAAAGTGAACGCAGTTAATCAAATATATGAAAATGAACAGTTCCAGGAAAGTCTAAATGAGATTGGTAGATATGATTTTTTCCCCCCTCAATATTTATTAATTGCGGTCCCTTTGGTTAACAAAACAGAACAGGCCTTATCTTAAAATTGTAAGGAAATTTCCTTTAACAGCTCTGACTGATCTCTCATTTTCATGAACTGCAAGTGCGTATGAAACAAGTCTTCAAAACAAGGCTTTAAAAACTTACTAGTCAGGGTGCCTTTGAGGATATTTAATTAAAATCTAATCCTGCATTCATTAAGGCTCACATAAATTAAGCTGTCATTCATAAGATTTATGGATTCTCATTTGCATATTGCATACAATTCATCAATTACTCAAGTATGAAAGGAGCACATTTCCGTGGGGGCTGCCTGCTACCCTGCCAACATCTGAAATGGGAGAAAGAGCAAGACTGTCAGGCATTTGAACAAACTTTCCTTACAATGTCTGCCTCTCGATTCATCTCATTTTACAGCCATCCCTTACAAGATTGTACACACGCCGACTGCGGTTTTCAATTATTTCACCTGTCCGCGCAACCAAACTTTTAATGGCGAATAAATATGGAGCGGCCCTACTTTCCTTCCGCTTACTTTTAACGTATATCGTTGACGCACGTTCTGTCCGTTGCGTTCCCCCGTAAATTAAAAAAGACGATTTCCGAGACGAATGAAAAAGGAAACGCAGTAATCCGACTTTGAATGTCAGGCCTTTTAGGCAAATAATATGCACGCGATAATAATATATTTCCTGTCACATATGCGTCCGGTCTATTTTCTGACAGACTGAAGCTGAAGGAGTTAGTGCAGAACCTTTTTGGAGAGCGAGCACTGGGAAACACAGTGTGGAGCTGGTAAGTGCTTAAAACAACCCAAGCATGAACGCTCTCCGAGATAAAAGGTCAGAGAAAACAAACAGAAGACTCGCTAAGATGAATTGGATTAATCAGGTCATTAATATGCATGGATGATTAAGCTCCAAATATGAAAATCACCATCAACTGTGCTCTCCCCGTGACACATTTTATTCTATTTACCTATTTATTTCACATATATATATAAGCCAGCTTTGAGATATTCAAAATGCATCCATCGTCTGATGATGTTCCAACAAACAGGTTGTATTAACTCCTCTGTATTATGCGCTGTTTTTACAACACAGACAAAGGCAAAGTTGCTCCGCTGCAAAGATTAATTTCCAATTAATCCCAAATTCTGGCAGAGGAATACAGCCGTTATAAACACTGAAAAGTCATCCTGAAGGGTATTTAAGTCGGCTCCCTGTAGTACGGACTCTGAATGGCAGAAATAAAAGCCGCTGTTTATTAATCCGCCCCATTGTTTTGGGAAATTGTACTTGAAAGTCAGTTAAGATGACAGTTAAGACTTTAATGTGCTTTTAATTACAATACTTATCGGAGACAGATCCGAAATAAAGACCCCGGTAAACAATACACTGAAGGTGATGCGCACCTTATTTAAGGAACGATGATCTGAAATAAATGTAAATGCCCCTCTTCAATCAAGACAGTGCTCGTACTTCTAGTAACTTCTAATAACGTATTTATTCATTGTTTGATGCGCAATGTTAGCTTTAGCTGTCATGGAAAGTAATTGAAAATGACAATACACATAGCAGTTAGACTGAATAGAGTGCGAATAGTATACTTCTCAAGATTTATGAAAGTCGGACTGTGCCGAACAACAGACGGATTTGTTACTCGCCAAACAAACGTAACATTATACAATTAAATGATTCGCTATCATTGTTGATTCCATTACTTTTATTACTGATTTGTTTTTTTACCAGCTTTTAAGTTTTGGGAACAAGAAGCCACAGGAATTCCAGAAATGAAAAGAAAATTTATAGTTTCATTAATTTAAGTTCCAGTGGGTTACATCTAAAGAGGGCAGTGATGTCACCGTCACACCATGGTCTAGTAGCTACAGAATCGGGAGGGGAGAGAGAGCGAGAGCGAGAGAGAGAGAGAGTCGGTTTCGGAGAGAACGCCCTCTCAGAGACAAAACACACTTGTAGAAGTTAAACAGGAAGTCCTTAATGATTAACATTAATTGGGCTGAGCATCTAAATCCTGTGTGAGGCATTAAACAAAAATTATCTACTGCTTATGCCCTTTTTTTTAATAATTAATGGAATGTAAATAATCCAGGGAGTCCAAAGCGATTCGTAGCGAGAGAGGAAGGGAGATGTTTACATACTGTGAGGAGCCTCACTGTGCGAAAAGAGGTTACAAGCTTGGCCCGCTTCTTCCCTCATAGTCAGAAATAATGGTGCCTTATCCCTTGAGCCCTTAGCTGCAAGAACTGTTTGCATATTTAGATATTGTTTATGCGGCTCCAGTCATCTGCTGGAGTTCTCTCTAATATGGCCCTGATCAATTCTGCCAAGTGCTTTAAAACACTGTTTACAACAGTAATATCAGAGCTGTTTTCTGGCGACAGACCCTGCGTGCATTATTGCAGATGAACATTACTGTACTGTAAGGAGGAATCAAGGCAATATTCTAGGGCAAGAACGTAGGCAATCTATCTCCATGCGGTGCCGTGATCCTCGGCGAGGTCGTTCTCTGTCTGTGTTCACAGGGAATGAATCCAATGGCGGGGGGGGGGGGCAGGGGTGGGAGGAGGGAGCAGAAAAAAGAAAAAAAAACAATAAACGAGGAGGCTCCCGATGCAGAGTTTAATGCCCTTGTTGGAGGCCAGGAGGGGGTTCTTATTGAAAGTAGCACACTGAGCTTTACTTTCATTCCCACAGACTGATTGGCGTCTTCTGCCAAACACGCGGGGACACCGGATAGAACCTGTAACGTTTAAAGCCCACGAATAACAATTACTTGAGACAAGCTTCACCTGCTCTGTGACCTGAGGGAAGCTTGCTGCCCTCCGCTAAGTAAATTACTGCGATTCCTCCCAGCAGCAGATTCCATTTAAAGCCTTCATAAAGAAAAAAGCACTCCCTCCAAGCAAAAAAAACTCACACTCAGCAGATCTAAGAGATCCAACTGTCCTCACGCATGATGATATAATTCTTAATGTACAGCTTGACTAGTCATAAATCTTTAGCAAGATATCACCTGAGTTTTATATATATATATATATAGTATATTCTTTTTCTGATTAAGTGTTTGCATCACAGAGACTAAAATGCTTCGACTCTACCTTCTAATAACTTGCAGGCACCGTGGGGACATGACAACATGATGAATATCACAACAGACAGCTCCAATATGGTACAATTTTAGCCGATCAATATCTCGCCGCAATATAAGAAAAGAGGAGCTGATATTAGTCTACACAGTGTATTACAGATGAGGTACATTTCTTCTTTCTGCACTGATGCTGAACCTGAGCCATATTTCACAAACGTCTGAAACGGTTTACACACACACACACACACACACACACACTCACACTTAAACACACACATACACACACATACACACAAATATACACACATACATACATATACACAAACACACACACACTTACACACGCACACACACACACGCACGCACACACACTCACACTTAAACACACACAAACACATACACATACACATACATACACACACACACACACACACACACACACAAAGACATACACACACATATACACATACATACACACACACACACACACACACACACACACACACATACATACACACACACACACACACACACACAGGAAACTAATCACAGCAGCGGCATCTGTTTAAAATTACTGTTTGCCCACGGAGCTTAAAACTACTTGTACGACACGAGTGTGCACTTGAAAATAAGCCGCGTTTGAGAGCACGACGCATGATGTTTCAGTCAATTATTCATGAGAAACCCCCTAAATTTCATCACACGCTAATAATAAAATATCATGGTACTCATAAGGGATCTTATCTCTTTAGACTATTTAAAATTGATTGTACAATGGCAGATGGTTTTAAAAAAATTTAAATAATGTTTTCCATGAGATCCCCATCCACTTCAAGGCACGGGGAGCACACGAACCAAGAAACACTTGCAAACAGGTTGCTTGAGAAATGACTGAACCTGGAAGACTGCTTAGACTGTCTCATTGCCTACTGTCTGAACACACTGGGGAAAACGTGTTACTATATATAACTCCATAGTGTGTGTGCGCGTGTGTGTGCGAGAGTGTGTGCGCGTGTGTGTGAGAGAGTATGAGAGAGAGAGAGAGAGAGAGAGAGTGTGTGAGAGAGAGAGAGAGAGAGAGAGAGAGAGAGAGAGAGAGAGAGAGAGAGAGAGAGAGAGAGAGAGAGAGAGAGAGAGAGAGAGAGAGAGAGAGAGATATCGCGAGTGGGAATTCTTAACATGACATTATGTTATATTAAATACACTAATTATTTAATGGAGAGGCACAAAGCATGAATATTTTCATCATTTTAAACTAAAATCAATGTTTTATTAAATAATGTACCCTTTGTTAAAACAAATTTTCTCTTAATAATTAATGGCCTTTACTAAGGCAATTCTGTACCACATAGTTCTATCTATACAATTTTAGCAGTGTTAGGCCATATGTCAAGTATGCTCGCTATAGTGTGCGATAATTCCAGTGTATTCATTCAATGTGAAGTCATCTATTAGGAACCGTGCTACTCCCTGCCATAGGCCAACAGGCATAATGATATGACCATAGATATAGAACCATAGATATGACATATCATGTAATGTAATAGTAATTTGAAATTCTGAAATGGAACAATTTGGCAGCCATCTTACCTGGGTACAGCTATAATAGGATAATAACCTATGGCAAAGTGTCATGTACTTTCTAACCCACTGTGATGTCATAATCGGGTCTCAGAAGCCAGATAGCTGATGATTGGCTCATAGATATAAAACCATGGTTACTGGCCGCCATCTTACCTGGGTATGGTCTCAAAAATGGTGCCACTAACTATGACATAATGTCACATCTATGGTTCTATATCTATGGATAAGACTTAATTTTTCCAATAAAAATAGCAGTGGAACAACAACACACATAAACACTTCAGCTTGCCAAAACAGTTTGTCCTTCGTAGTAATAAACGTATGTTTCAAAGCAGAACATAAAACCGCCGACTTTATAGACTATCAATATCAGTTTGCAAAAGTGACCAAAGAGAATAGGTCACTGGAAAGGAGATCTATCACCTGGAAAGCCCATGTAAAAAAAATAATAATGTTCTCATGAGATCCTGATATAATTTAAACTACAGTTTATGGCTACAACACAAGTAGTGTATTTTAAAAAGTACTAATTCTAATTCCAATGAATAAGGAATTTTGTTTCTTAAAATTGTTTTAATTTGACGTCACTTTCAAAGTTACAACCATTTCAGAGTTCAGAGTAACCTCAATTCCCGATGCGTTCCAACTCAGAGGTCCTACTGTATGACTTAATTTATTGTTTCGAAAACGTTTTTTTTGGGGGGGGCATGGGGCTATCAGCTCCTGAAATAGATCTGGGTGATGTTCTCTTAATAATGTCCAGTTAGTTGTAACCATGACCATGGGGGGGGGGGGATTTGAGAACGAGGGCAGTGTTTCCACTTTGAATGCAAATATTTCAATAAACCCATATTAAAGCCTGTCACACTGTAAAATAAGAGCATAATATTACCATCCATGGACATACCCAACCGTCACACATTCCACATTATTGATTCCACATTTGATCACGTTACACCTGCAAATGCTCATTAGTAATTACACTCAATGAACAGACAGACATTATTAATAACTTAATACTGTAAAGTCACGCCGCTCAGATGAATAATTACATTTTATTAACAGGTAAGGCTATTACGAGTATTAATAACCTTACATGTAATTGAATGTACATTTAGTTATATAATTAATGTTATTTCTCCTCTTGGCACCTGAAGAAGAAATGAAATCACACTACGGTATGGTCCGCCAAACGGCCTACACAGGAGACATAGCGAGTCATTTCAAGACATTCTGCGTCTGTTTTTTTGTGTTTTTTTAACTCTCCAGAAAACAGGATATGCCAGACGGCTGGTCGGTGAGAGAGAAAAAAAAGAAGTAAGAATGCTCATAATGGCCGATATCTTCTCTCACCAGGGAACAGAGCTGAGGGCTCCGTCCTGTCACCGCCAATAGGGCCGCGCTATTGTGAGTGCCGGAGGTTCGTTAAATGCCATTAAAAGAACAGAGTAGCCCTGGTGCACAAAACTTGTCAGCATTTCATTAGAGACTGATAAACATATAATGCAAACGTGTCACACCCAGGGTGTGCTCCCTGACAGATTGGCAGGAAGAGCATTCTGGGATCGTTTTGCGGCAGATATTCCCATGCATCTGACTGACAAAATTAATGATTTTGGAGTGGGGGGGGGGGGGGGGGAGGACTGTATCACATTGAGAGAGAAAAAATGAGCATTTGGATGTCTCTGGAAAGACACGTCTGACAACTATTGAAATTTATTTATAATTCTCTGTGTGACTGATATGAATTACAGGCTTCCTACTGGCAAATGTTGAGGCACTCTGTCATATTCCAGTTGGTCTACAATCAAGACTCAATCACAAAAAGCCAACCATTCTGAAATTCTACTTAACTAATTGAGAAAAGTCAATATTATGGCACAAACAATGCTTGAATTTACATGAAGGCTTTCATTTTCAAGTTATCTTACAGACGCTGGTTTTAAATATGGATTTGAATATCAAACAGCACTGTCGTCTGAAGTTAAGAAATAATTTTATTCTTATAGAAATAAAACATCTAACTAAGACAGAATTGACACAAATAAGCCAGTTCTTGTACATTTTAGTACATTTTCAGCCTATGTATGGTGTCAGCTTACACATAGCCATGGAATAGAATGGCGGCAACTGAGAATACCCATTCATAATTACATAATGTACCGTGCATTTATTGCAGTTTTTATAACACTAAGCTCCATGTATTGGGTGTTATTTGACATACTTTGTGGCTTTTGTACATATGTCCCTGAACAGAATGTAGTAAAATAATGATAAATGCATGACAGCAATCTGGTAGAACTGGGCAATGTAATTTTATGCATGTGGGCTGAGTATCAATAAAGATGGCTGATAAATCTGCACGAACAGAGACAAAAGTTGCTGTTGTTTAATATTTCAAATCCCCAGCGAGGGATAAAGAGAGCCATATTGGGAGCTGTAAACAGGTTGAAGAAGAGAAAACAGAACTACACCATAAAACACAAAGTGGTCGTATCTGTGTGCATATATATGCGAGAGCGAGTGAGAGTGAGAGAGAGAGAGAGAGAGGGAGAGACAGAGAGAGAGAGAGAGAGAGACAGGGAGGGAGAAAGAAAGAGAGAGGGAGGGAGAGACAGAGACAGGGAGGGAGAGAGAGAGGGAGGGAGGGAGGGAGAGACAGAGAGGGAGAGAGAGGGAGGGAGAGAGAGACAGAGAGACAGGGAGGGAGAAAGAGAGAGGGAGGGAGGGAGAGACAGGGAGGGAGAGAGAGGGAGGGAGGGAGAGACAGGGAGGGAGAAAGAAAGAGAGAGGGAGGGAGGGAGAGACAGAGACAGGGAGGGAGAGAGGGAGGGAGGGAGAGACAGAGAGGGAGAGAGAGACAAAAAGAGAGGTAGGGAGAGAGGAGGGGACACAAAAAAGGGGAGGGGGGAAGTGAGAGAGAAGCAGAAGGACAGAGAAAACAAGTAAGTGAGAGAGGGTGAGAATCCCAGGTTTGTTTTGTATATTACATAAAACTGCTAAATTCTTTTTTAAATGGGGACCGCGATGCCTACGCACATACACACGCAGTGCGATGCAACCCTTAATGCAGGACAAGTCTGTTTTGACGCGCAATCTCCTTCAGAGCGATTACCGCACGTAAGTAATGGGTTACTGAGACTGTGAATCAGTTCATCTTCTCTTTTTTCCCCCTTCCTGTGTGAAATATCTGGAATTGGATAATTAAAAACGTGTCAGGTGAAAGTCCAACTGGTTTCCTCTTGGTGTGTGTTCTTACATTCCACGCTTTGTTCATCTTATTAACCTCCTCCCTGCTCAGTGCGTCTTTAAATGAAATCTTTAGCCCCTTACATGTGAAATTAAAACCGCGGTCCCTTGAGCGATTTTAATTATTCTCCCTCGGAAAAACTTCCACTTTGTCGGCCCTTTTTTATTACAAAGTTGCCCACTCCCACTCCGAGCGCGTTTGCCGGGGCTCCGTCAACCTTCCCTCCGTTGAATCTTTTTTTTTTTTTTTTTTTCTTCTTCTTTTTTCTTTTTTCCGAGACCCTGTTAAATTCTCACCTTGCGCTGCCCTTGTCATCAACTCGTTCATGCACAAAGCGAGGAGCAAGGGAGTGTTTACTCATTTCCCCACTACATTATCTCACTCATTAATCACCAGGCTGGGACTTCTGGACAGGGGAAAATCTGTTACGATGCGTCTGACGGCCCTGGTCTGAAGTTCCGCTCGCTCGGTAAGGCCGGATCACGCGTGGAACCAGGGGGTCTAAACCGGGGCAGCAAAATGGAGATCAGGAAACATTGCCCCCCCAATGAAATATTTACCTGAAAAAACACATACACCTGTACTAAAATAAATAATTAGCATTATTTGGGGAAAAACTTGAATTGCGATGTGACTGTACGTGTTAAAAATGAAAGGGCCTTTTCTCATCTTTAATTATTTTCTTATTTCTGTGCTGGAGATCTCCCTTTTTCAGATTTGAAGGTAATGTACATTGTTATTTAGCATTTTCAATGAGGATGTGAATGAAATGAGTATTAGCGCGCTTAAATCCTCTTCAAAGACAAACGCTGCATTCAAATTACAATGAATGGAACGGCCAACGGGAAACGACGGTGCTTTCTTATGTTCTGAGCATTACATTCATGGCAGTGTTTCCCTTTAATAACGGCAGGAGATCATATTCAGTCGGTACGTCAAGTCATTTTCTCGCAAACTTTTATGATCAGTCCCTCTGAATGGCTCCTGCATTATTTAAGGTTCTGCAAGGTCTACGGAATTATCTGTACTTTCACCGTAACTGTCGGGCACCGTGGACTTAATGTAGTCCACAGTTTCTTCGCTGACCTTACAACAACAGGGACATTTTGTGCATTTCTGAAACCTTTCAGATGTTCAAGGTGCACTGAAAAGATATCTATGAATAAACCGCGTAACTATCTACATGCTCTTATGTCTAAAATCTGTCGAATGAGGTACTAAAAAATATAAAAAGGAAACGGTGCATATAAGATCATAACATGATTTACATAATTTACAATGATACAGTATACAGTGAGCACCATAATTCATTGGACAGTGACACATTTTTTGTTATTTTGGTTCTGTACTCGAGCACTTGAAAGGATACAATGAGGGTGAAGTGCAGACTGTCAGCTTTAATTTGAGGGTATTTTCGGTTAGAAATTATTGACCGTCTAGAAATTATAGAATCTTTTGTACACAGCCCCCCCCTTTTCGGGCATCAAAAAATATTGGACAGTTTAATGTAATGTAGAATAAAGTAATCGCATATCCTTTGCAAGCCATGACTTCCTGATGCCTGTGACCCAACAATCAAAAAACTCTTGATATCTTATTTTCTGGTACTCTTACAAGTGATACTATAACATCACTGCATTTAAATGGATCTCTATGGGAATTTGGGGGTGGGACTACATTTCGCTGTAAATTACACTGGAACAGTATGGAACACATGGTTGGCTAAATGGCTCTAAGTCATCAAGGGTCTGACGTATCAAACAAGCCTTAAACCATCACTCTGCTGCCAGATATGCAATAGATATGGATGGATCACTTGAAGAGTTTCTTCTCCTGACTTATTTTTCCATAGAGTTCAATAGAAAAATATGTCAAGAGAAACAACCCTTAAAGTGATTAAAAAGAAAAAGGATAAAGCACAGTATATGTCCAGTATATAAAGGGACCAAAATCTAAATGACAAAATAATATCTAACACACTGAGCGTGCCGCCCTGTTCAGTTACATATTTAAGCAAGTGATACATTTATTTCCATTTTAAGCACAAAGTCAGGAGTTCAGCAGAGGCTGAAGACAAAATGTTCAAGAAATACAACACCTGCTTATATGCACGGCTTGAAGTTAAGGACAAAGAAAATCACAGTTCATTTGAACAGGGGCCACACACATCAAAGCCAGGAACTTGTTTCAAACCATTTGACAGCAGCTGCTACCCTTTTCAGTCCCGAGAGAAGAGGGAGTAATGACCAGGGCACAGAAGGAAATGCTCCTGGCATTTCTGCCCACAACAACTGACCCAGGGTCTGCTTACCCACCCTTAATCCACACCTGAAGTGTTAAAGTTGCTGAACTGAGCACTGCCCGGAGATGGAAAATACCCATAGTAATATTTCTGGAGACATATGAACAGAAAAATAAACTTCTGACACATTAAAGTGTTAATTTTAACAGCAGGTTTTTTTTAAATTTAATTACATTTTTTTAAACTTGTGAACACAACATGTAGACAACCGTTTCACTCTGTGGTCTTGTCTGAAATTCTACTAAAAGAACTACTTGCAGTTGCATACCAACTCCATATGTATTTTTTTTGACGAACAGACAATTGTAAAAAACACCGTTCATCTGTTTATTTCTTGTACAAAATCTCTAGACACAGCACCGTACACAACTGCACAAGCATTTTAACATCCAGGAGTTGCTCAATAACAATGTAAAATTACACTTACATCAAACAAACCTGAATTATTACCAGTCCAACAATCGCTGAATACACTTTTAATACACTCTGTAGAGGCCTATGCAATGATGCTTATTTTTCCAGACTGGCCATCAGGAACGATACGATCATAAATCAACAGCATTCCCTCTCCGCTCTGATGTGGCCCACATTAACTTGTCCTGAGGTATCAGTTTTTCCAGGTATTTTCTATTAATAGACAGGGCACGGTGTAATTTACGGGTGTTCAAGCTCTATGACTGTAGCTCCTTGATATTAAACGGGAGGCTAGTATAGATGGATAGCCAGGCTCTAGGCCAGGTACTTGTTTGTTAAAACGACCCGCTTTTTCCTGCCATGCAGGTTATAATGAGGTAATGGACAACAGCAACATTATCATTTACGATGTACTCTTGCCCCCACTCACCCACCCCCCTTCCCTCATTTACCCTCTCGCAATTAACGTTTTACCAGATCGCCAACGGCTGCAGTGTCAGAGAAGAGATGTCTGAAATCTGAATAAATGAGCAATGTAAATAGTTTAGAGAGTTTACCCAGTGAACAATAGGCCTTTATAAGACAGGGACAGAGTCCTGGAGGGGGGGGTGGCGGGGGGGGCCGGATGAGCCCACACAATGTGGCCCTTCTCCTAGAGCAACTTGTTATCAGGCAGAACGCAGAGCCCCCTTTCAATCTGCATTTAAATACATTTCATTCCGCTCGCTCATTTGCATTAATTTCTCCCATTATATTTGGAAATGGCCGAATGTCTAGCCGGCACAATGTGGCAGCCTATCACCGGCGAGCGGGGCCCACACCTGATGCCAATTTAGCCCCGCTCACATCCTTTCATCGCCTCCGCCGCACGATCAGACAAACTCTGGGCTCTTCTCGCAGTCCGGGGGACTTTTCAATTGGATTTACTTGCGGTGACAAAACTGTTTTTCGCTCGTGGACAGAAGGGTTTTTCATTCTTCCTTCCTTTCTTCTTTCCCCCTCTTTCTTTCACACACACACAAACACACACACACACTCTCTCTCTCTCCCTCTCTCTTTCCCTCCCTCCCTCTCTCACTCTCTCATGTGACTGAGCGTCTATTTGGGCACCATGGGAAAATGAGACGTGAGTGATTCTCAGTGGCCTCTGATTTCCACTATTGGTTCAGCATTAGGCCCCACTTATCTCTCAAAGAAAAAAGCAACACGTGGAGAGAAAGTGACAGGCAAGAATACACTCCCGCTAACGGGCGCTTTGTGCTCCCAGGATCCGCATTGAGACAGGAGGGGCCCTCAGACAGATTCTGCTCTGCCGCAGTCAATTACCAGCACTAATCCTTATTGCAACGGAAGGTAAATATTTCATTACGTTTTCAAATAAACAGTCACCTCGGCCTGATGAAGTACCATCTATAATGTGACAAGAGCAGTTACTATTAACAGGTTTCTCCGCAGCGTTAAAACAAAACAAAAAAAAAAACATTCGGCAGCCCCACGGTTTCTGTTCGGTCTCTAAACTGTTGCAATTTATACACCCACATATCTTCCTTATTCATTTAACACTTGATGGAAACCAGCCAAAAAACCAGCGTTAATATGTTCAACGCCACACCCGGTAGGGTTGACGACCTATCACTTGCCATTGTGAAACGGAGATGGGGAAATTAACCTAAACGGCGAATGAGATTTTCCGAACCAATTTCTCTTCGAAACGGCTGAAGATTTTACACGTAAAACAGTGGTTTTTAGATTTCTCGCTCTCTAAACAAAACGGCAAGCTTATATTAATAGAAACTCCTCAGACGGCGTGTCATCTCCATCTGACAGTACAACTCGAGCGGTCTTAGAGGAATTAGCAGCCGAAATAAACACATGGGGGGAAAATGACGGAGGATCCCGGAGCTGCGTGCTCATTAATCACTGCAGAGTCTTTGACCTTTCATTTGCCAAGGGCAGGAAAGCGCAGAGGAGGGTGTCGGGGTGGGAGGGGGGAGGGGGGGGGGGAGCCGTGCAGCTATAGATATGCTAAGTCCAGAAGATGCCACAACACACCCTTAATGAAGAGTGAAATTAATCAGCTTCACGAGTTGTTAGATGAATCAGGCATTTCCCAACCCCTAGGTGGTATCAACTGCCTGGAAAGCTTGATGAAGACCGATAGGCCCCGACCCATTTACAGCTGCTATTGGATGAAAAAAATACGTAAAGACGAATGTCCAGTTTCTTCAGGGGCTTGGACTGCGAATCTAGAAAAGGGAATGGTGGCACAACTGTTCATCTGTATTGCCATGCTTGCTTCAGTAAATACACTGATGCACATTCGACAATTTCAGGAGTAAGGTAAATAGTTCATGATAGTATAGTTACTGCAGTAAGCATGCTATTGCGTATTCTTAATAATGCAATACTCACCATTATTAAGGATGGAGAGAGAAAACCTTGGACGTGGTAGAACGAATGACCATGAATAATATTCCTAAATCTCAATCCTTGTAATTGGAATATGCATTCCACGAACCATAGTTTTCAAAGAACAGGCCCTCATGTTGTAGCTAGAAATAATTTCATAAGTTAATAATCAATAATCAAACAGGCTGTCAGGGGGTCTAATTAGAGAATTTTTTTTCTTCTTCAAAGTCGGATTTCCGAAAGATGCAGCATAATAATACGTAATAAAGCCTGACTATAGGCCTCGTTGAAAAGTGCTAGCACAAAAAAGCTATACTCAACTTATGCTAATAAAAAATGTAAGCTAAAAAAAAATGTGTGGCTAAGAATGTAGTTAATGTGTGTGGAACCTTAAAGATATTGACCAAGAAAAGCACTAGAAGGGGACACTTGGGGGCAATCTGTGAGCAAAAAGCTAAAAGAACGCTTTTGATGGTTCTTGTGAGAGAGCATCGAAATGGGAGCAGCGGTCTACTGATGCAGAGGTAGCTCCTGAGTCCCGACTAACTATCTCGGACTGCCACTAGCACCGTTACTCAAGAACTGCATCTGTCTGTCAGTGCACGGGAGAGACGCATTGAAACGTGCGTTTTATTTTACCTGAGAAGGTACCACTGCTTTCTTTCACTATGCCACTCTCTCGGAATCTTTCTCCCAACTCTGCGGTTTTATATGGACACAATACGCAGTTTCATGAAGAGAGGTGTAATCACTGGTGTAGCGCGCACACGCCGTTGCCCCCGCGGAGCCCTAGTCTGATAAAAAGTTATTAGGCTATTTTTTTATTTTATTTGACTGAACAAGGCGAGATTCGACTGTAGTGTTGATAGACAAGCTGGTGGTCACCTATCGGCTATAAGAAAAATATCCTCCCATCCATCTATCGCGGTACCATCGAATCAAGTCTGGAGTAACCCAAGTAGAACCTATTCTTCCGGGACTGACCAATGTGAATGGGTCAATGTAAATTCAAAACGTGTAGCGGAAAAGGCTGTTACTTGCTTTCGTCAACTAGCTGGACTTACTAATCTAGTCTAAATTAAGAAAAAATATCTGAGGGGTGCTCAAAAAAGAGAACTAGCCTAAAACAAAATGCAGAGCTGAATGGTGCCCAAAAAGATGGAAAAAATATTATCTGAACAAGCTAAAATACCAGTAATAACGTCATTATTCTGACCTGTAAGTTTCATGGATCGCGCCTTCCTTCCCTTATCTCCTTGTTTATTTATTTCCTTTTTCCATTCATCTCTCAATCCATCTGATTTTTCTTTGTTAACTTATGAAATGATTTTGCTTTTGCCTCTGTGATTAGTGAATTCACCCGTCCTCCTTTGCTCTTCGCTTCCATGTTATTTCACGTAACATTCTAGCCGGTTAAGGTATAGGAGTTGTATTTGCTATCGACCGATTTTCTTCTCAACGCGGGACTTGTTAGCAGTACAATTAGTAAAAGTTCGCTGTTGCTCTCGTTCTAACAGAGGTTTTTTGGGTTTTCGTTTCTCACTCAAGGCTACGAGTGCTCTCACCCTAAGGTTTAGGGTTTTTTACTTTTCTCCTTATTTTCTTTTCTCTCTCCACTACTGGAGCTAGATAAGCTTATTCGCTTATTTCTTTTGTTTGCTCGGAATTCAAGCTCCTCGCTTATTTATATCGCAAGGTTTTTTGTGTTCTCCTTTTCCCCTTTCCACTACGGATTATTGTCCGTCTTAGTGGTGTTCATTCCGAACACTTATAGATACCACTTGTCTGTCGCACTTGGACCTCCAAAAATATATTCCTCTGTGTCTCTGGGCATAGAGATCCCTCATAGTAAGAGGCAGCGAAGCTTCCACATCGACTGACGAAACGCAATCAGAGGTAGCTAGTACCTCCGCTGCAGCAGCTTGCAGGTTTAAAATAGTTTGGTGCGTCCTGCGATCACCTGCAAGCTACATCTGGTTGCAGACTTTAACACAAAAATGGGAAAAGCTTAAACCTCATGAACACTGTGCCAGATTTGGTCCCTCAGTGCTCAAATCCGTGACCCATACTACAGTAGCTTGCTTAGATTTGAGGCCTTAGAATAAAGGTATTAGATTAATCAGATGATCAGAATTCCTGTTAATTACTTTCAAATTATAATTCCATTATCTACTGTACAGCAATCCTGTTCATGTTCCAACCTCATTCTTAGTCTGTAGTTTGTGAGGCGTTAATTCAAAAGGAACAACCAAGACAAACTTAGGTTGTCGGGTTGTGCAATGAGAAACATAATCCAACCTTTTATGAAAGCATGGTTGTTATTTCTTGCCGCGATTTAGAAATTGCATCTGGGGAATTTATCAGTGGTGAAAGAATGGAACGGTCAGGGTTGTCCCCCCCCTTAGTGGTGAAAGAATGGAACGGTCAGGGTTGTTCCCCCCCTCAGTGGTGAAAAAATGGAGCGGTCAGGGTTGTTCCCCCCCCCTCTAATCCATTTGCTCTGATGCTCAGGTGAATTCTAATAGATCACGGGAGACGCAATATTTTCCTAAATGCTCTCCGCCACGCTGCTCACATGCAGCTAAAGAGCTCAACGTACATCTCGGCACGCAAAGCACCCAAGCAACAGAGGAGCAGGTGCGAGAAAAATCAATTGACAGAGGATTCCTTCTTTGGTTATCCGGCAGCATCTTAACCTAGCAAAGCCACTCACCAAAATATATAACAGGAACACACCGAGATGACCACTGTTCACAAAGTATTCATTATTAACCATTACATACAGTTATCAATGCACATGCACCCACATATTGTATGCAAATATTTCATGCTTTTTAATAAAAATTTGCATAGCGGTGCGAGGACGAGGTTTGTAGCCACAACGACGTGAGCGAAACACTTAAACCATGTTGATTCTGTAAATATCCATTTGTATAAATGTGTGATACATAAGAGTGTAAATTATGCAGGTTGCCCTTGGTGAGAACATGTGTTCAGCAAATCAGTGTACAGAAAGGCTGTTCACTTGGCTTTGCTTACCTGCCAGAGTACAAAGATGTGCATTTGTTCACTTATATTGTTTAAAATAATAATCGTTGTATTCTCAGTCTTCTAGTGGCCTCTTTTTTTTCTCACATGTAAGAGCCCCAGAAATATAACACATTACTGCAAATTATCTCATTGTCAGATGTAATCCTTGCTGAAGGAGGTTTTCATTTGTTTTGTTCAATAGCCATCACATATATGTCCAGTACAATAGACCCATCATCACCCATTTTGCAATTGTCAATGTTACAGTAGGCGTCGGGTGCCTGTGGCCCCTTTGTCCTGGTTTTGTCTGGGAAACTTTGTGAAAACAATTTATAGCCGCACTACAAAACACTTAATGCCATCAGAGAAATGAAAGCTAATTGGTTTCCATGGAGACCCAAGCCAAGTGTATGACAGCGGAACAGGGATCGTTCTTTGGGACTTAAGTGTGGTTTACGTCAGGGATATGCTGCAAAAAAAAGCTTAGACCACAAACGCTCGGTCCGTACCCTTCACCAGAAACAGAAAAGATACATTTTACAAATACTAAAATAGTTCAGCTGTAGTATCAGTAGATACACTTTGCTGAACGGTCAATGCCTGATCGTGTTATATGGCTGAGATAGTTTAGTGTCAAATTTAGCATGTGGTTATAAATATACAGTTAAGCTTATTTTTAACCCCAGTTGATGTTCAAGGTTAATTTAATCAGTCCATCTCTACCTCAGAAGTGCCTGCTCCAATTTAATTGCCTATTTTTATTGCCTCAGAGAGATTTTAATTGAAACCAATGGGGATCTAACAACAACTCTGACATACTGATGTCTAGGGGATAGCTATAAATATGTGACAAAATATGTGCATTATTAAGGTAATTTCTTCAGGAGTCCATTATTAGAAAATATACTCACAAAGACAAAGTGAATGTCTTGCAGGCCACACGCATTCAAAAGCTACAAACACTGAATTGCAGCGACCAAGAACACATGGATTCTGGCTTGAATGTGAGAGAGTAACAGAAGCGTTTCATGCTCGGATGAAATATATCCACAACCCCCCACCAGCCCCATCCCAACTCCATCCTTAGCTCTGAACTTGAAACAAGCCTTGCGTCTGCGTCGTTGTTTTATTCAGCCTTCAGTCACCGTTGTGCTTCCATGCCTGAAGATATAATTAAATAGTTGCCCAAGTCCCAATTTTGACCTGCAATCTCAAAAAATAGTCAAAGCCATTTTCAAATCATTCTATGCTTTTAAAAATGTGTTTTCCTAAGCATGGCACAAGCAGGAGAGGAGTAAACAAGCTTGTTTGAGCTTCGCAGTTGTCATTGTATACGCTCACCTTTTTAGAGTTGTGCTAAACCGACAAATAAGAGAAAAATTATTAGTGCTGTACCTATTCCATGTGTTTATTACTGAAAACCGTGTTACAGTTCATTATTTCTGTTAGGCTACAGGGGACATTAAATACACAGAATATATTATCTAATTTGTTAAATAATTAATCAATTTTATACCATTGCTAAATGTAGCTATTACAATTTTATAGACAAAACATGCTTTGGATTTTATTTATTTTTATACATAGAAGGTCAGAGGGCTTCCTTCACAAAGGCGAGATGTTAACAGGGGATGTGATGCCAAATACATTTTTAATCACTCTTCCCCCCTGGTCCCTTATTAACATTAAATTAAAATCATATGAAATGGGTGGAGGGTGGGGGCAACATTTTGAAAGCAGCTTTGACATTTAGTTGTTTTTTGAGTTTGGATCCAGCATTTCAGACAATTACATTTCTTTCACAATGCAGTACTTTTCATTTACATAGGCAACCACTGAATTTATAATTCTGTGACATAAGTGGAAAATTAATTCATTGAAGTGCTACTTGCTAAAAATGAATTAAGAACAATGTGCTCTGCCGTTCCGTGGACTAGAGATCTCAATACCCTTTTCCAGAATTCTGCACTGCAATAATTACAACTGATGCTAATGATTTCGCTGCATCAGATGTAGCCATTGGAGTCAGACCTTGGGGATGGAAAATACTGAAACCCTTCTCATCCACTGGAGTCAGCAAGTAGATCTGGTATACCTATGTTAGCATTAGGCTATACTCTCTGTAGGTCTGCTATACTGGGTGCGTACCTATGTTCGCATTAGGCTATACTGGGGCGGGGGCGGGGCGGCTGTGGCTCTGGAGGTAGAGTGGATGTGTACTTATGTTAACATTAGGCTATACTCTCAGTAAGTCTGCTATGTTGGATGCATACTTATATTAGCATTAGGTTATACTCTGTAGGTCTGCTATTCCGGAAGCATACTTATGTTAGCATTAGGCTATACTTTCTGTAGGTTCGCAATACTGGATGTATGCTTATGTTAGCATTAGGCTATACTCTCTGTAGTTCCCCCATACTGGATACATACTTATGTTAGCATTAGGCTATACTCCCTGTAGTTCCGCTTTAGCATTAGTCTATACTCTCTGTAGTTCCGCTATACTGGATGCATACTTAGGTTAGCATTAGGCAATACTCTCTGTAGTTCAGCTATACTGGATACATACTTATGTTAGCATTAGGCTATACTCCCTGTAGTTCCGCTATACTGGATGCATACTTATGTTAGCATTAGGCAATACTCTCTGTGGTTAAGCTATACTGGATGCGTACTTATGTTAGCATTAGGCTATACTCTCTGTAAGTCTGCTCTCTTGGATGCATACTTATGTTAGCATTAGGCTATATTCTGTAGGTCTGCTATTCTGGATGTGTACCTATGTTAGCATTAGACTATACTCTCTGCAGGCCTGCTGTGGAATCAGAGTGACAGATCCACAGAGAGCCTTTAAAAAGTCCTCAGTGAAATAGAAAAAAAATTAAGCCATTTTTGTTGTTCCCATCTTTTCAATAGAGATTGAATAACAGTAAAGGGGGCCCAGACCGAGCAGAAAAACACCAGCAACTCAAGCCTGACATCTGTATAAAAACAAAAATAATCTGCTGTCAGCAGAATGTTCAATGACTTGTATCACCCGGGCGCTGATAAAGGATAGCGGCCGCAAGGATTCTGCTGTTCTGTGAGGCTCAGTGGATCGGAATGCATGCTAATTACCGTCAAAAACATGCGTTAAGCCCTTACAGTTCCTGGCATTGCTCTGTACCTTCGTGAGGGACATGCGGAAAAAAACAGAGCTATGAATGGAGCTGTATCAGGGCAGTGCCATGTCAACAAATTTGTACATTTTACTACATCGGTCACACAGGCCATGTATTATTATCAGGGTTTTATCAAACTACTACTGTTAAGTGCAAAAGGTTTTTCCATGTGTTTTGCTGTAATTACATACATGTATACTTACACATTAACCTTTGCATATTGTGGAAAAATAAACACTACTTTGGCAAACAAGCTCTGTAAAAATAGAAAAGGCAAACAAAAAAAGGCCATATGCATACTTCAACATACGAATATCCTGCTCTTGTCAAGTCAATCTAGTCTGTCAGTAAATAGCAGAGTTCTCCTGCTTTAAAAGGAACAAACCTCTCTCTTTAAATAATTGATATTTTCTGATTAAATGTGGCAGCTCATAGATAATGAATTCTTTATAATACTGAGCGGGTGCCTGGAGCAACTAAACTGCCTGGCTCTTGAAGACAATTTTGTATCGCATTTTGCCCAAATTTTGAAAAGTTTAACCTATGCAGATCAATGTACTTCCTTAAAAGAGTTTAATAAATTAAAGTGCAGAAAGGTTTTTTTCCCGCAGAGCAGAAAAAGCTGATGAGACAGGTTTAGTTTAATCTCAGGCAATAGAAGTCATTAACCATTCTCCCAGGAATTAAAATATAGCTTGCCCTTTTCTTCTCTCACTTATCATTAGCATCACTTTAATCTCCCAGCGTTTCACACTGCTATTTTAATCATTACTTACTGCCTTTTGACAACTGAGGAACAAGGTTTTTTTCCTTTGCTCGGGCTATATCTCGATTTTAGCTGACAAAAATGTAGGACATAACATAAAAATATCAAAAAATTGTCCTTCCAGCAGAAGGATATTTACTATGACCTCTGGATTTGTGGCTATATTTTACTCAAAAATGCATAAAGAAAGGGATAAATGACAACTAATAATTGAGAATAAAGTTAATGCAGGATTATAGGGCTTCTTTTAGTATTTTAGGTTATCATTTTTCTTAAGTAGAGCATTCTGTACATAAAGATTTGGGGACATAATCTATTTTCTGTATAGACTTACACTATGTGGGTCATTTGTTGTATGGGGCCATTCATTTCTTTGTCCTTGTTACAATGAAAATTAACAACAAAAAAATAGCATATATTCTAGAGCAGAGTATAAATCAAGCATTGCGCATGGTCTCTCAATGACTCTGACAGATATAGGACATCTTCTTTAATTTTATTTCTGCACTGTCTCTTGGTCTCACAGTAGAAGAACTTCTCCTCAATCAGATGTTTCTGAGAGAGGGAACATGCTCTCTACCAATCTATGTTTGAAAGCCAAGACATTTAAACAGTGGATAATAATTACTCGGAAAATACGACACATCAACAGTACACATCAACGTAAACTATCATTTAGCATGAATGCCAAATTATGTGTTAGGTTACATCTTTTATTCATGTTACAAAAACATTGGTTATTGTCTCAGTACTGGCACTGTCTTCTGGTTCACAAGGCAACACGTTGTTTCAAATAAATAACGTAATGTTTGTCAAGCAGCTGGGCGGTCTATAATATTTTATACACTTCAAAAGCAGAGAAATTTAGCTCTTCCTTTACAAAAAAAAACATGGAATCAACCAGTCACTGAAGTCCCCTGCCTATCCAGAACCGCACTAAGATTAAAGGCATTACTAAGAACAGAAACGCCAAGCTGTTCAGATTAGTGTTGAATTACTTAATCCTATAATAGAATTTGAGATTTTTGGCAGTACAACAAGCACCTCAAACTAATTTTACTGCTGTCAAATGAGGCAAGGAAATTGAATATAAATATTTTAATAAGTTTAACTCCTCTGAAACCTCAGATCATGCAAGCGATCCAACAATAGCCACATTTTACCACAGAGAAAAAGAGAGCGAGCGCTTGGCCACGGCAGGAACATTTTCTGTACAGTGTTAATGAAAGGCTGTAGCAACAAGTTGCACAACTACAGGAGGCTGAATAGACAACCAGGGTCATTCAGATAGGAAAAGTATTGTTCCTATTGAACTCTTTCTTGTGGCTACTGAGAAGACAGTGTATTTTTCTCTTAGGGTGTACAGTGCTTGGGAGCGCCCCCCATCCCCCCCTTCTATTCTACAGCCCTACACTGTTGCCTCCATTGAAAATCAACACAAGCTTGTCCTGAAAACAGTCGAAAAGAGTACATGATCACTCTGACAATAAAATTCCTCCTTTTACCATCAAAAAACGAGCCAGATTCATTTCTGATCCCCGTCCAAGTTCGAAAGGCGAACTCAAAGTAATACTTCAAAGAAGCACGTAATCAAAGACACGCAGCTGTTAAAACAATCTTTTGTTGGTTCATTGTCTTCGCGCCGGACTCTTCGCAAACTTCACAGGCGAAGGAAAACGGACACAAACAAGCAACTTTAAATCAATCGCACCGTGGGTCTCGCCACAAAACACGTATGATTTATAGCAATATAAAAGAGACGACTTGAAAATAAGGCTCGACATCCTGCAGCGGGAATGCGTCCGTCTTTATTCGGCTGCTGCCCCTGCCGTTTACTTCTTTATCCGCAGGGATGAAACTCAAAATGTGGTTTGATGGCTAATGTGCGTGGAATTGCAGGCCAGACCTTTATTAGATCGGTTTGCACTGCTACAATTTCTTTGAGTGTATACTGGTCATATTAAGTAAGTAATACATCAATTGTTTTGGAGCAGCATATAGTGCTACATTAAAATCAGATTCCCCGTTTAAAATTAACTGGTAGTGGGGGTGGGGGGGGTTGCTGGCAGTGTGGAGACCTGACTTTATTTCTTAATACATGCCAGCACCTTGCTTTAATCCTGCTTTAATATACAATGTCAGAGGTTACCGTTGAGATATATAAAGCACCTGTCAATCAAGTCATTGTAAAATTAAACTATGGCTCCATTAAGTTTAAAACGGGGTGCCGAGGTCTACTGTTAAGTCTCTCAGACCAAATCGCTCAAAGATGACTTTGTAACGGCTATCGTTTCCCACCGCTGATGGAACTCATTCTTACTTGTATTTAAGAACGCTGCGTTATCCCTGCAGAAGAGTGTCATTCGAACGCGCCGCGGCATTCCGCGTATTTAATACAGTATTGTGAATACCGGGCGTCTCTTTTTTTCAGACATTTAAATCGCACATTGCACTTAAGCGGAGAGCGCCGTCATCCGCTGGAAAACGGGGATAACGGGAGTCTGCGTTACTTCCGCACGCAGTAAAATTACTTTAAATAACCGCAAAGGCTTCACAAATAAAAAAGAGCATGTTAAAGAAGTCATGTATAGGAAGACTTAATGCCGAGCAGCTGTTTTTTTAGGCTTTCAGTTTTGTTGACTTATTCAGGTCATATGATCTGTGAAAGCTTAAGAAAGACAAACCTGGGCACATTTGTATATATCAGACAACATGAAGTAGGGCATGTTTGTATATGTCTGAGGAATGTCAAACACAGACACATTTTATACATGAAGGTAAGTACTTATGTGCTTTTTTTTGTGTGCTTTTTTTTGCATTTCCGCATCAGGCTTTCTTGTAACGCGATTTGAGAACAGGAAGTAAATAAATACCCGACGTCTAAAACATTGGACAAGGCCCTTAAAGCTGAAAAGAACCCATCTGAAATACTTTTATCTTAAGCAATTTCCCCCTTGGCAGAGAAAACGGTCTCCTTCACAGTGTAACAGAGCTTGAAAACTCAGGCATCGGCAGGGAGGGAAATCATTACTGAGGTGGTTACTGTGAGACACAAAATGCAATTAAGACTCTCACCGGGGACCAGAAGAGCCAAACAAAGCCCAACATCCACACTCAAGACCCGTTCTCATACCTTCACTCCACTCAAAAAGGGATCAGGTCCTGTGACTTAGATTCGTGTTGGAGGACAACAGGTTTTTTTTCCATATACATTACTATTCCTTTGTCTCTCCTTCAAATTATGTGCCCTGGGGCTTGTGAACAAACTCTTATGGGTTTTAAGCCTAACTTTAGTCATAATGTACATTGGACTGTCATCACTTCACTGGCAACAGGCTGTAGAAGCACTTTTTGGGGTCCAGTCAAACAAAGTAATGCGCCGCTTTGCCTTTAGTTGAATCTCATGACTGCAAAAGTACCGTTCTTAAAACCCAAATCCTAAATCCCGAAAACTAAATTCCTGTTCCTAAATCAGGATGTGTTGTGTGAATTAATAGTGAATGTTGTGCTTCATAGGTAAAAACCTATTTTGAAAACAGTTCAAATAAAATTATGATGAACGTGCAGTATAGTTGTGAAGTATTATTAAGTAATTTAATCAGAACACTGTAAATAACAACCGTTAATGGTGTGCAAGAACGTTTTTTTTTGAACACGCATCCCATTTAACAAGAAAAGTAATAATATCACATGAAGAACGTGCGCAACGCTAACAACCTGCCCTACCATTGTGACTTTTTAGTACATCTGGTAAAGAGACGCCGCGCAATCTCGTCTACATCTGCTAAGGTGACCGAGCTGCATGCTCGAACATGCCGTTGAGTTCACCAAGTTTAAAATAAAGCAAATATGTCTTTTACACTACAGAGACTGAGAGTACACAGCGTACCTGGGTGAATTTATAAATCTATAAAAATTATTGAAATGGATTAAAAAAAAGACCAACCTGTGTGTGTGTAAATCCAGCGCAGGGAGGAGAACCCAAGGGAAAACAAAACAACAAAAGACAAAGACATTAAAAAATATGTCAAAATATTGAGGGGCCAACAAATAATTACATAACTTCAACAATTATTCACAATTAGATTTCCAGTACCGTGTTTACCTCAGGCCAATTATGAGTTATAGTCTAGTCTTTTTTATGTTAATAACCTTAATAAGCACATTTTATTTATCGCACTCCATGTTATACTTTTAAGGCCCAGATGAACACGCTGTAGATTACAACAAAAGTATAATTAATTATGACATTGGTCGCGTAAATAATTTTTTCCGTGACCACTGAAAAGCGGATGGCAAAAAGTGACAGTCACTCACAAAAATAAATGAGTTCAATCGAAAGTCGTTGCGTTGCTCGCGTGGATTCTGCGGAAAAATTTAGCAATCATTGTTTCGCAACGACTAATCGTGATATGACACACAGACATTTGAGGAAGCCGCACACGTGTTTCAGCTTAGGTGTAACTCGTCCCCCAGGTGCCTCTGAACTCCGCACACAAAGTGCATTCCTCTTTCCACACAGGATAAGGAAACGTGTGAAGCTCACTTCCTCACAGCTGACTAAAACAATGTAATCAAGCTCCTCTGCCCTCAAGCGTGGCCACCGTGTTAGCGCACTGAAAACCACCGCAAAGAGGAAAAAAACACCAGGAAAAAGCCGCAAAGCGTGTGGCTCTGTTTAACTTCGGCTTTTTAACGTAGACCTACATTTGGGAAGAATGCAGCCTTGCCAAACCTGACACTGCGTTTCTGCTTTCGTCCTCCTACACTATGGCTGAAGACATTTATGTCACACTAAAAAAAATCTGTGTGTCATTCTCTCTCTATCTCTCTCTCGCCCTCTTTCCCTCTGTCTCTCTCTCTCCCTCTCTGTCTGTCTGTCTCTCTCCCTCTCTGTCTGTCCGTCTCTCTCTCTCCCTCTCTGTCCATCTCTCTCTCTCCCTCTCTGTCCGTCTCTCTCTCTCCCTCTCTGTCCGTCTCTCTCTCTCCCTCTCTATGTGTGTGCATTTGCATGTTTATACGGGTGTGTGTATGTGCGTGTGTGTCTGTGTTGCTCCATCTGGAAGATACAAGCACTCCAGGGCTGTCATACAATAGGGAGACGAAAACCTGCTGAAGGATATAAAAAAATATATATAAAAAAAGAAGAAAAAAAAGGAAAAAAAAAGAAAATGACTTCATGGCAGAACAGCCATTGAAATTCTTTCAGTATGTGGCATTAAATACAACTGAACAAATAGAGATAAGAGGGGGTCGTAGGATTTGAAATGAGATTTCTCTCTCTCCCCCTCTCTCTGTTAAAGAGCTAAACAAAACAAATGGAGGTTATTACTGCAGATTACCTTACACTGGACAGATTCACTGTGTGGGGCCAGTTGTAAACAATGCCTTTCTCTCTGCTTGCTAAGTACATGCCATTTATAACACTGAGCAATCATACTCACGGCAGAGTCAGATAAAGAAAAAATATATTCAGGCCTCAGGTTTAAAAATATGATCATTAACGGCCCGTTACCAAGCGCGTCGCCAAAGCAAACATTGATAAATTAATTAAGCACCATACTGCAACATGGCTGGTGTTGCCGCTATGTAAATACCAGCCAGTTGACGGGGCTTGGTTATGTACCCCCCAGATTCTTCCGTCCGAATCTTCGCCCTGACACATTGCTAGGACCATGAGCACTTGCAGCATGTCAAAATCCGTCTCGCGCTGAACTTATCGTAACATTTATATTTAGAAGTCTAATTCTAAGCCAAAAAATGTTTGTGAAGAAGCTGGCAGTTGCTCACAGTCAACACAAGTTAATGAAATATTCAGGAAACGTACATGTGAAACAGTGGCATTTTACAGGTGAAGTACAAGAATGCAAGTGTGAATTTCCAGACCAGCCATCCATCATGTGCCTGTTATAGGAATCCAGTTTAGGCATGTTGCTAGGCTATTATTTCTACAGATTTCTCCATTGGTCTTGTGGCGTGCACATTACTTATGAATATGGTCACCCTCTCACAAGGGAGAGGTCATGGCTACAGTTCTATCACTATGTAAAGAGCACTGGGGGTAAACATAGACCACAGCAATACACAACGGGATGTCCACTTAACCGCAGCACAGAAAGAATATGTATAAATATGCTAAGCTATGCAGGCCCTTTACACGAACGCCATGGAACTATCCTTTTATTTCTCATTTCTTACTGCTTGAATTAAGACAAAGCTATTGCATTTATGTTGAATGTGTATAAATAGACCGTGAACAAAGCTTTGTTTGAGTGACTGACCATTGCAAAAAAAATGAGTGGCGAATGCATTTACCTTATGATATTAGCTTATATATGTTTTTTATGGCAGACTTTGGCTGATGAGAGACTGCTGCAAAAACGGAAAATGCGTTGCACATATAAACGAGAAAACTTGCGGGGTATGATCTGCTCAATTTCCGAGGAGCTGTGATGATGACAAATATTTAGCCCACAACAGAAAATAAATTCAACGATTCATTTGAATTAATTAATTCATTAATTGGATCACAATGTTCCTGAATTATTCAGCATCTCGGCATCGGGCGGGGCAAGACGACGGAATCGAACGGAATGTATTCTCCTTTCATTCGACGTCCTCTCTTCCCATCGGCGGGACAACAAAGCCGCGAGACGGCGCGGGATTTATGATTTATAAACGGCGCGACGCAACAGGCACAGCCCCGCCGGTTTCTGCGCTCGGGTCCAGATTTATCATCGGACCGGTCCCATCCGACGATCAAGCATAAACAGAACAAAAAGCCCATTCCAAATAAATTCTGGGTGTATTTGTGTGTGGATTTGATTTACAGGCCTTGGGGGAGGCGCCATTTGGTAGCGGAGGAACAGAGCGAGAGGTAGGTGGTGCCTTGGAGGAGGGAAGGCTCCTGCGCCAGAAGTGTTTATTGTGTCAGTTTGATTTATCGAGTGAGCTTCATTTCACTGAATGTTCTCAGATATTTATTTCCCTGAAGGCCCAGCAAAAGATATGAACAGGCCCAAATCCACAGATGTCATCCTTGCCCATTTTACAGAGTCAGGAGATTTTTTCCCCCCTGAACAAGGGAGGGGGCACAACTAAACAAAGTGTGTGTGTGAGGGGAGGGGGGGGGTACCTTTCCATCTGCACATTAGATTATAAATAACATAACCCAGCCATTACAATCCAACTATTAATTGAATTACCTCCAGATGAAGACCGCTCCATGCGGCGGAATGTATTTCGCTGCCCAACGCCAAAAAAACAAGAAAGCCCACGCCAAAAAGGAGGTGGAAAAGGACGGATTCACACAAGACCAGACCTGACGGCTGCTGGCAAATATCAACAAACTCCATAATTCGATGCTGGTGGCTGGTGGCCTGTGGTCTGTAACACAGGCCTTGTAATTTTCCAGTGGATAAAGGTGCACAAAGCGCTCCTCCCATAAGCGAATCTGACGTGGCCATACCAGACTAGATAAATAATACAAACATTTTTTGGCCCAGGCAAACATGTGACTTTATTTTCAGTTGATCTTACAATTGAAAAACTCAAAACAGATGGCGCTGGGCTTTGATTTTCCCGACGGCCGTCGTCAGCGGTGAGAGAAGTGACACTGAGCGATCTCAACAAGCTGCCAAGTTTGACGTCTCCCTGCACACGCAAAAAAAATGCGGGGTGCGCACCAACGCTGAGGGTCCCGTGAACGCGCGGGGTGCACACGAACACAAGCATTTCATCTCAAGAGTACGCACCAAACAAGACTTCAGCGCAGAGCATAAACCGCTCCCATCAAACAAAATGCACCCATTTTTCTTTCTTTATATTAATCTCGTCGTCTAGGTAACATGAAAACAGCAACAATGCTATTTGAAATCACTAAGAGTGCGCTGGTCGTATCAAAATTTAGAAAGTATAGAAAAGGTAATGGAATTGCCGTATGGTTTACGATATAATCATATAATAGACATGAGTTATTATGAGCTGAAACATCCCCTTCCATTTCTGAAAGATGGAAAATTGTCCACTTGACACCCTTCATCTAACATACACGCACACATACATAGACAGACAGACAGACAGACAGACACAGATGTAATTAAAAAAGATTTTAAGATAAACTTCTCGGAATGGGACGAAACACCCTTGGCACCCCGACCAATAAACCTTCACCCGTCTGCCCAAATGAACCCGTGTACATTTGCGTCAAAATGAGCAACTGAAGCAAAATCCACCTTAATTTGCTGCGGACGAGCAAATACCCGGCTAATTTGCAGAAAATCCTGCCAAGCGCACACATTAAACGCTTCATGCTTATTTTATGACCTTTGCTGCACCTTCTTTCCAGGGCCTTGTGTCACATGATCATTAACATATTGCTAGCTCAGAAATTTTGTTTTCAAAATTCCTTAATTAATGTGTGTTTATGGAAGGCCACAGGACTTCGGTTCCACTTAATGAAACGTCACTCTGCAGGTCTCTGGAGCAGCGAAGAGGCTCCCCCTCCATTGTGCGGGCTGCACTCCCTCTCACTGTTTATTTATACACACTTAATTGATCTTCACTCTCCCAGTAACGTTCCTGGGACAAAGTCTTTTCCGTCTCCAGTTATTTCTTTTTTTAGCTGTCCATCCCACCCCCACCCCCACACCATTCCCCTACATTTTAAACGAGGGCCACGTCCGCTCTACGTCCACAAAACTAAGGCGGCATAATTCGCTGATGTTTCGCACATACAGCTGAATCATAAACAAGCCATTGAAATGAGCTCAGGCCATGAAATCATTCTCACTGTATGCCTGGGCACAGACTTGTTTACTAAAAGGGGGGGGTGGTGTTCTATTCAATCTTACCAAGGTTTTCCAGTCATCCTGAATTTAACAAATAAGCACCATTCCCCCACCCCTTTGCCCACCCTGTACCTAGTTGGGTGGAGGCTAAATCTTAAATGACAGAGGTGGACAGGCACTTCCTTAAAGAACCCGGAGCAGAGCGTAAAAAGGCGACGGGGAGGATATCGTTCCTCTCCGTCCGCGCGGCGACGGGCGCTAAAACGCGGGCGGAGTGAAGACGGTTACCCCGAGCGACTGCGGAGCGCGCGCGCTCCTCCGCCCGACCGGCCCGTCTCTATCTGATGATGCCATTGAACATGATCCTCGATCGTTGTGATGTCATGCCTGAAATGGGAAAAACGCGCCGGCGCTATAAAAAGCTCTTTCAGTCACTCTCGGCTGGCAGATTGCTTTCCTTGGGCAGCGCAGATCAGCATAACTGCAGACAGAGGGCACGTCCTCCTCCACGCCAGGGACCGCAAATGGGAAATAAGCATTTCCTGTCCCGTTCCACGGGTCACGGGAAACCCATTTGCTGCGAGGAAACCGGCTTAAATTGTTTAAAGGAGGGCTTCACGTCGCAAGGACCCGCACGACAGAAGACTGTAAACACTTTATTTGTTTCCTTTTTTGTCTGTTTGTTTTTCCCCTCCTCCTCCTACTCCGCCAGGCCGTATTTGATCTGTCAGGGTTACACTATAGATTAAGGAACCTTTTCCATACAGTTACAGTATGCGTCGTCGGCTCTGTAACACGCATCCCCAATGCAAAACAGTACACCGGAAATAAAATGTAATGTCGGCTTTATCACACCAATCCAGTGCAGAAGGTCAAACTTACACAACACAAATGCAAGTTTAAAGAGAGAGAGAGGAAGAGAGAAAGAGGGAGAGGGAAAGAGAAAGAGAGAGAGAGAGAAAGAGAGGGAGAGAGTAGTCCTGATGATGTAACACCGGGGCCGTGGATAGAATCTGGCACTGGAACCCCACACTGCACTGCCCTGACTGCAAATAACTGTGAGACAAACTCCACTTTGGAGCCGAGAGAGTCACGCTGACTTTGAGAGGACGCGCACACTTAGGCAAGGACACAGTGAACAGTCAAGTAAAGAGCATCAACTTCCAAATATGTAGGAAAAGAACAGGGGCTTAGATGAGTGGGGGGGGGGGGGGGGCTCCCGTAGGAAACACTACATACTAAGTCCATAAATACACTCATCCTTGCACTCTCCTTAAAAGGAAATGCAGATGGAGGTTACGCTTTCTCAGACGCACAGTTAAGTGTTAAGGTTAACGAGTGAAAGAAGATTAGACAAAAAGTTAGCGATGACTTAGGCCAAGGGAGGGAATGTTTTGCATAAACAATACGACGGGAGATGATTCAAGGTGAGAAGAAAATATCACAAAACACAAAGTGCATTTCCGAAGCTGAGGAGGACGGGAGGAATTAATGGAGGTCAGGTTTAGGGGGTTAAGTGCAAATTGGCAGAACTGTGATTCTCACACCTCTGTCAAGTGGTGGGTGGAAAGGGTGCATAATTATGGAAATTGTTTTTTAAAAAATTTTTTTTTTACTTCTCAGCCACTGACAGAATGGAAGTGAGAGCATACAGGGATGAATCGGCTGCACCTCCCGAAGAGGGGAACCGAAACCGAAAATCCATTCATCCTGTCGTTATGTGGCCCACCAAGGATTTTAAACAATCTATAAGATGTGTACTATAGAAAAATAAAAACTCAACAAGGGAGGGGAACTATGGAGGATTTAGTCTGGGAAAGAACAGCGCTAGAGATAGGAGCCTGGAGTAAGAGCGGACCACAGGTCTTCACTGCCCCCCAGGGTCCAGGATTACTGAAGCACGACCCACCGCACCTCAGCCACACCCCTCCCTCGTAGCAGTCACTCCCTCCCCCCAGCGCAACAGTCAAACCTCGACGGCATAATAACCTGCGCGTCACCAACGCGTTCTCATTTTGGAAACAAACATTTGAACACCTGTGGCCTGGCGCCGTCATGTAACACCGCAGAAAAAAAATGTCGAAGCGAAACCGCCGATACTTTTCAGCATTCTTCAGCAGTGACAACGCAGCGAAAGCCAAAAAAACGCTCACGTCGGCTGTACCCATGAGCCCGCTGACAAAGATGAACCATCAGCACCGTAGCCACACTGGCGTAAACCCCTGAAAATGTGTAAACGCTTTATCCAAACGTCTGTTCGACGCTACTTCAGGACGCCAGGTGACCACCCGTACGCCTGAATCTTTTGGTTTTGTTTGTTTTTCACAACGTCAGTCAACATGTGACATGTAAATGACTCTCAAACCAAGGAGCAGAACACGCCTTATGCACTAAAACTAAACTGAGAAACAAGCATGCGCCGAATACAATCACACTCCTGCACGGAAGTGCACGTAACAGTGTGGGAAGGATATAAAAAAAAGAATAAAATCCACAAGGAGACGGAGATGTGATTATATCCTGTTCACCGATCCCTGATTTATGCATCGTACATCTGAGCAGGCAGGCGTTACAATGCCCACATTTGCAATCTTATGTATCAGTTAAGTGTACGTTTGGAAAAATAAATAAATAAAAATCTATCCGCCCTATTGAACGTTTTCCCCTGGAGGGCAAAGAGTGGTAATGAATACCCCGGCCCCAAAGAATTACAGTGTGCTTTATCTCTCTGTGTTGGAGGAGAGAGAAGGGGGGAAAAAATCTCGAGACATTTCAGAATCCCATAAACCTGTAAACAAAATCTGTGAAGCAGATAAATTTTAAACGGCACAATGCAATTAAAGCCGAATTCAATTTGAGCACACACTGTCCATCTGTCACTGGGAGACAAAAGCAGAGGAGCTCCATTATTGCCGAATCCCTGCTCATGTTAATTTGCTTGCTGAGAGATCTCCGTTTCCAGGAACTGCACGAATTTAGCGGCCACGGTGTTCAGTCAGGGCTAAATCCTCAGTAACCATTAACAGATGGTGAAAATCAGCGCTAATCAAGTGGCCAAACATATCTGTCCGTGTCAGATATGTGCAGTATATATATATTTTGTGAAACAGAAGTGATTGCTACTACATGAGCTCCAAGAAACCATGCATTTAATACACATTTTCTTTATGTTTATAAGACGTAACTGCAAAAACGTATTCTCAATATTAATGCGGACCACACAACCACGGTCACTCAGAACTTGAATTAAACTACATATATAATATATATACATATATATGAATTATCAAACGATACTTATACTTTAGATGCAAAAAAAAGTGTACTTGTATAAATTATATAACACCAATGAATATTGCAGGTATTCATTGAGTACAAAACAAGTATTTTCCATTATCTTAATTTTTTCATAATCTTGTTTTTTCAAACATTTGCATCAGTTTAAATAAATGCACAAGCTACAAGGCATATATATATATATATATATATATATATATATATATATATATACAAGGAAGGTTTATAATTAACATCAACAAATGTACTGTCCTCAACTGCCATGTAGCTGTGAACAGTATCAAATTCAATGTACGTGGTTATATTAAATTATACACGCCGTCGTATATATGAGGATTTATATTGCTACTACAGAAATAAATCTATAGGCGGGATGAGGGGCATCGTACATGCAGTTCTATAGTATGCACACAGCATGTCTTTCTGTAGACAGTTTATTACTATGCCACTTACGTACAGTGCATTCCTCTGCCTTACCCAGCATTTGAGAAAAAAAAAAAGGATGGTGAATAACTGTGGCGCCAACGTCCTACTGGTAACCACCAATGAGAAAAAACTAGAACTGATTGACTTGACATACACCGCCCGCCATACCCCCCCCCCCCACCACCCCCCCCCACCACCACCACCACCACCACCACCACCACCCCCACCCTTCTCCACTCTGTCACAGTTGTCCTCATTTTGTTAATCACAGGAGATGTCCTTGTATATCACAGCTACCCTGTAACTACCACATAATGCCTCACTGAAATGTAGGTTTGCCCATTACTATCACGTCTCCTCTTGTTCTGGGTAAATATTTAACAAAAATGTCTGATAATGATGAAATTTTCAATGGGCAAAATCTAAAAAGCTTGTGTGACTGCATCATATCCAGGCATTTGAGTATTTCTTTTGACCTTCTTCACCCCTGTCTCAAAAGGGAAATGGTTCAGGCCAATAGCCATGAGCCAATCTAAACCTCACGTATCCACACATTTGCATAAGCATGGATGGAACAGGGGCTAACGCGAGAGAAAACCGTGCATATACAAACATGAGATACTATCATAAGAGCTCGAAAGAAGATCCTTATGATCTATTCACCTAAGAGAAAAATCACACCAGATACAAAATGGTGTCCACTGTAATTTCCACTTCAGTAATGATAATATTAATGGCCATTCCCCTGCAATACATTTGGAACTCAAATGTTCAAACTTTCATGACTAACCACTAACTGACAAACTCTGTGCTGCATTATTATATTTTATATTATATATTTCATTAAATAATTTATTTTATGCATTCTTGGTCATACGGAGCTCAAAAATGAGCCATCTACAATCCTGTTTGTCCACTTTTGGATCATAGATAAGAATCTATATTATCAAAAGGGAGATTTCAAGGGACTGAATTTCAATGCTTTAAGCAAGAAATTCTATCAACTTCAAAGGTGGACGTGTACGTCAATTCAAAATCAGGAACGTATCTCGCATCTTTACGCTCCTTAAAATACAATACATCTCAACTGATTAAAGAACATCAAAGGCTCGTCATTCATCGCTCAGAGCAATAAGAGTGGATTTTAATTGCAAAATGTAAAACCTCACAATTACAGGCTTTGTGGTACTTAAAACCAGCCCAAACAGAAGCGTAAAGAGCACCATGCAAATGAGCTGCCAGAATAAAAAGGCATGCAAGCAACTAAAAAAACAAGCTTATTAACAGAATGCTAGGCTAATAACGCCCAACCATACCCATTAAGAAAAAACACCAACATTAAATGTGGAATTTGCAAACAAGCCTGTGCTTTCAAGATGGTCTGCCTTTTACTTATTGCGTTCTTTCGCCTTCCAAACCTTCAGCTCACGTTTCTCCCTGAACCACAAACCTGTTCAGCACATGGCGACGGCATTTCTATTAGCCGAGTTCTGTGATGTGTGATGGTATCATTTTAAAGCCATCAATATTTTACCGCGATCAACTGCCAAGTTATAGTGTATCAGTAAACGAGGGAGGGAGGGTCTGTTCTTACAGTATCTTGTAAACTGACTGCAATAGAGGAAGGTGCCAGTTAGTCAGAATTGGCTGTGCCTGTCTTGATAACAAGCTGACAATGACACTGTGAAGTTAATAAAGTCAGATGAACTTGGCACTGCGAACCAGCAGGTCTGCTGTGACAGTTCACATGATAAAAACCCTCTCGTCCAGACAGTACGTTTTTGGGTGATGGGGGGGATTTCCTGTCCAGTATTACAAAATTATTATTATTATTATTTTTTTTTAAAACTGTATTAAAAACATTGTACTGCATTGCATTGGTAACCTGCATTGAATAAGAACAAATGTAATCAAGAACAGAAATATTATAAATCATAAAAAGTACTCTCCAAGAAAGGCTTAGAACAATTTTTTTTTTAAATGACAACATTTTAAACTCCCGAGCATCATCAATTGCACAAACTGTGTATCTTTTAAAAATTGCCCCCATCACGATCTTTTCACCCAACAAGCAGAATTTCCAACAAAAAAAAATCCCAGGGCTTGGGCGAGGTCCTGAATTTCAGATAAATACACTGAGGTACCATTAATTAAGAGACCTGACGGACACGGCGCGCATCTAACAGACACATCAGGAATTAAATTTGTATCTGCTACGAAAAGAGCAATGCGGAGGTCCCTAAGGGGATTAATGAAAAACACTTTCATGGATAACTCATCAAACGCCTCGCCAAGGAGAACAAGCAGACCAAGGAGGCGAGCAGCGGGGTGTCATGTGAGGAAAAGGGGATGTGTGACCTCTCATTTCATACTTTAATAAAACCTCACCCAGGTGTCCTTGATGCCTTCTCATTGCCTGGGGCCTCTTAAACCAAGCCGCCCCCCCCCCCCACACCCCACACACACACACACACACACACACACACATGTACGGATGCCTGTATGTTTCACTTTAAATTCAGCACGCAGATTTATGTATGTTATCGAGAGGGAATGAGGCCTTTATCTCAACAGGTAAGCCGTACATCTCATCCCGTCTTCGGCCTTGACGGAGACCCGCGCCAGTTCCAACATCGCTGGTGCAATTTGCAGCGAAACTCGGACCAACTGAAATGAAGAAATGCCCCGACCTTCAGTCTAAACGCTTATCATTTGTTAACCATCGTGAAATTAAGTAAGAAAAGCTGAGCTTTTTGTGGAGTTTATGCAACCTTGCTTTGTTTTCCCCCGTGTATTTTAAACGGTAGCGCCTCTGACTCCCGTAGTTCGTATATCTGACTGACTCGTTAAAAAAAGAATGACGCTTCTAATTTCATGACACCAGCCTGAATGGTCTCAATGTGCTTAAATGGATGAAAATGGATGATATTATTGGCACAGTACATTATGGTGCATATAAATACAAATATATATTTATGATATATTTATGCTGGTGAAGACACATTGTAATATTTTTATGTAAAGAATTTGTAATAGTTAGTATGACATTGGATTATTAGACAAGAGTGCCATTTTGTTCTGTACCCAGAATGTTTCTATTAGAAATAGGGTTTAGCTGCATCATAATAATTAGATTAATTTAGACAATAACATAACAAAGTGAAGTTAATCTTTAAAAACAAGCAGAAAGTATCTACTGATCAATTGTTTGATCGCATTAACTGTCAGTCAACTGCACTGAAACAGAGACTGCCTGAAGCTCCATATTGTGCAAACGATATTGGTGAAATCCTTTCATCATTTCCTGTGCAAAGAGAACTGTGTGGCCAGTGGTGCAACAGTTAGACAGACATCAGGTTAAAAGAGGTGATCCTTAAAACCGAAAATGACCTCACTGTTCATTCTTTGAGCGACAATGCTTTAATTAGTTTTAATATTTCTCATTTATATGTCAGCAAATTGACAATTTAGTCGGGTGACTGGTGGAAGGAAAGTTAAACAAACCTTGTCAGCACCCGTCTGTGCTTTTGATAACAGGTTATCAGCTGCTCTCTTTATGTATAAAGCAAACTGTCACCGATGACAGACTAAAAGCTTGTAGCTTCAGTCTGTTTAAATGGATATTAAGACCAAACACTTCCACCCACCTCTGTGTATTTGTTATCGCCGTGTATGATACCTTATCTGTAAACTATATTTACTTACTATTTAACACAATACCCAGCAAGAACGCTCAATTTGTCTGCGTAGTTAAATCTGCAAGCTTCTATCTTTACCTGTCAGATCCTTTTATATTCTAATTTGGCACCTCAGAAGACAAAGGAAAGACTCTATTTCTGTTATTTCATCATGGACGGCTGCGTAGTAGCAGGATAATTGTCAAGAGTGAGCTTCGCTGAATTACCTTGACAAGGAAGGAACGCTCGCACAGAACCAGTGCGAGTGCTCTGAACGACAAAACGCTGCACTCGTGTTTGCTGAATATGTCAAGGTGACAGAAATACAAGTTGTTTAAAACGTACTCGAAGAGATGTGAGAATCCATGAACGAGGATAAGGCAGGAGGCGCAAACCGTAATCGTCTCTGTACGCGAACACCCCGGATTGCATTTTTGAAACACAACACACCGTCTCATTAAAATTTTCCATTTACCAGGATCAACCATTAAGGGGGAGAGAATGCTGGCACTCAATAAAAAGCTTCATTTGGGCATATCTGGTCCACTTGAAAGTGTGTTACCCGTCTCCCCCGCTACCTTGTTCAAACTTTTAGAACGTGTACCCATTCTTCAACTGCAAAGCAGGTGGCGTGCGGAGATGGTTATGGAGAGCCTTCGAAAGTGACAGCTGGCAAGAGGAGTCTCAGACATCTGCAGACTCGCACAAGTGGAAAAATAGGAGAAGCAAACCGCTCCAATATCCTCCGGGGTGTCAACTCCAATCCTTCCAACCTGCGGCGCTTTTAACCACGCAAACAGAGGGAGAACTGTTGCAGTCCAAAGACATTACGGTCTCCCGCCAAACATTGCCCGGTGTTTTCTGCAACTGGATTCAGGAGCAGTGGATCTATTAGCCGCAGTATTAGCTGCTGTAAAAGTAATAGTGAAGAGAGTAAGACATGTATTATGATATTATTATATTTAAAGAGGTTTGTTGTAAATTAAAAAGAACCCAGACTTTTTCTGTGTGTTTCTGAGAGAAAAACAACTGTCCGTTTCTTCTTGAACGATCAAGCTTGGCTCGTCTTCTACAAGGTTAGTGGAGCCTCGTTCAAAATGTCCTGAGGGGGGAATTGCGAGAAGAGGACTCTGCGCAGATAAATCACTGGTAAAGATCAAAAGAGAAATCAGAGGCAAAGATGCTGACTAGCAGAGAACAATGGGAGAACGTGAGACAGTAACGATATCACAGGAGACATCGCCGAGATCCTGTTCAAAAGGGCGCGGTCCTGGTTTCCATCCAGATCGGGCAGGAAGAGCGAACGGCCGATCCTTGAAGATTGAACTGCCCCCGTTAGCCAGCGTAGCTCTTTTAGCTCTGTCCGTCCTGAGACGGCCGAGCCGACCAGCCTGCCGAGAAAACGTCGCGCATCGCGGCTCAGCGCGTTCTATTAAGCGCTTCGATGCAAGCGATAAATAAATATGTGAAATTCATAACCCTTTATCATCTGTTCAGGTTCTCTGGAGAACGAGAGCAATGTAGAACAAAGAGCTCTTCTGGGATGCGGGATAGAAGATAGGGAGCGAAACCCCGGAACTGCCAGTGTGAATATTAGCATACAGCATCGTATAACGGTGCAACACGTCGCTTTTATGAACGGTATTTTCAATCTATTAATGGCTTCCCGCAAATGAAAACGCTTACATGACCCAGAGTTCAAAATGTAACGCCTGGCATGTTTAATTATCTACAGAGTTAAATGGTGCATTTGCATCAGTGGATAGTGAACTGTTCGAGATATTCATTCTATTTTTCTGTCAAGCCGCTTAAGAAAAGTTGACCGATTTTTAAGGGGTAAAACACAATTTCGGGAAAAGCCTTGGCAATAAGAACCAGTTTACTAATTTACACAAATGAAACAGCAAGCAAGCATTGAATGAAAAACAAGGGATAGTAATTTAGCAAAGCATTATTGAGCAGTTATGGCCAATTTTTTATTTTGACAGAAAAGCATAAAAATTGCATTTAATTTAAACAAGCAATATATTAATAGTTTACATTGTTTAAAACCATTCCCATATTTACATACTAGTCACATTCCATGAAGTACAGTTTGTGAACCATCAACTTACAGAACAACTGTAAGTTTCTTCAAATGCCTGACACATTCTGCACTAAACATTTGGAAAAACTAGACTAATCTTCAGTGGGCATTATTAATATTTCAGTTGCTTATATATTTAGAAAATAAATCTAATCTTCTGAACTTTAAATGATATAAAAAAAAAAAAATTCTTACTGACTGAATGACTGGGTGACAAGTGTGGCTGATGAAGTGATGCAATCCACAGCAACTCTGAGTCAGAATTTACTCAAATTGAATTACAATAACAACGGCTATTATGTTAGTCGATTTCCCTAATGGATTTGGATTGAGGGTCAAGGCCACTTACAGGCACGTACCTATGTTGCAATTTCAAGCTGCGTTTGCAGAGAAATAAAACCGTTCTGAACAGTTTTAGAGACGATTAAAAGGGCACAAGAGCACCGCAACAAGGAGAAACTTGATTCAAACGTAAGGCTGGAAAGAGAAGAGAAAATAATCAACAACTATTTTCTCGCAAAAGAATAAAAATCCCAAATAGCTTCCCCCCCCCCCCCCTTTTTATTTTTATTTTATTTTATTTTATTTTTTAGCATTTACCTTTAGAGACTGTAAAGGAGTACAAACAGCGCCCGGAGCCGGCCGACACCTGCGATGCATTTTCTCTTTCCCTCGACATTAAAGTCCTTCACAGAAATCAGAATTTAATAAATCACCCAGGAGTCTGACAGAGTTTATCTCCGGGGGTGGCTTTGACTCCGGAGTAAGTCGCAGACAGACAAAGCAGAGCCGATAAGATGTGAAATTAAATACAGTTATCACTGTGAAACAAAGGAGAGAATATGTCACACTGAGCCTTTTTATGGCAAAAGAAAAATGCTCCCACACTTTGAAGTGCTGTGAAGACAGGCCTGATTCATTCCTTTTAGCCGCATTTACTCTCATTTAAGTCTTCAATGCAGCCCCCCCCCCACACACACACACACACACACACACACGCACACCGCCAAACGCTCCCCTCTTTAAAGAGCAGGGGGCGGTGACTGAACGTGACACCCTTTTCTATTGAAAAACACTCACATTTATCATTATATTGCAAGCAGGCACATCTCGATCAGAGATCTTCAGTGATCATGTACAATTTCCTTTTATGCGCGTGACATTCCTGACATGAGTGATCGCTTAAGTTAAGCAAAGGGTTACGCTCTTGTAGTCCTACTCATCCTCCTGACAAATTCTCAGTCGTTTAGCACTTTTGAAGCCACCACTTCAAGAGAACAGCATACTGTTTTCACAAAATAAATTTAAATGGAATTCTTGATTTCTTAATTTTCTTTTATATTCTTATATAATAGCATTTTATATATACAGTGCCCTCCACTATTATTGGCACCCCTGGTAAAGATGAGTAAAAAGGGTTATAAGAAATTCACCGTTTGGTGAATTAGCTTAATGTCACACTGAAAAAATTAGAAAAATCCAACTTTTAGTTGAAGAAAATCTATTATGAGAAAAAAAAAAGCCTCATCAAAAAATTCTTATTTTTAACAAAACCACGTGTGCCACAATTATTGGCACCCCTACATTTATATATAGAATAAAGTAATAATTTTTAATATTTGGTCACATATCCTTTGCATGCCATGAATTCCAACATCAAAAGGCTCTTGATATCTTATTTTCTGGTACTTTTACAAGCGATACTATAACGTCTCTGCATTTGAATGGATCTCTATGGGAATTCGGGGGTGAGACTAGATTCAGCTGTAAATTACGCTGGTACAGTATGGAACACATGGCTGGTGAAATGGCTGTATGTTATCAAGGGTCTAAGGTATCAAACGAGCCCCAAACCATCACTCTATGTCCAGATATGAAGTAGATGTGGATGGATCACTTTAAGGGTTTCTTCTCCTGACTTTTTTCCCTATAGAGTTCTATAGGAAAATGAGTGAGGAGAAATAACCCTTGCAGTGAACCATCCACATTTACTCCATATCTGGCAACAAAGTGATGGTTTGGGGCTCGTTCGATAGCTCAGACCTTTGATAACGTGCAGCCATTTAGCCAGTCATGTGTTCCATACTGTACCAGCGTAATTTACAGCTGAATCTAGTCTCACCACCCAATTCCCTTAGAGATCAATTCAAATGCAGAGAGGTTATAGTATCGCTTGTAACAGTACCTGAAAATAAGATATTGAGTCTTTTGGTGTTGATGGGTCACAGACTTCAGGAAGTAACAGCAAGCAAAGGATATGTGATCAAATATGAAATATAATACTTTAAAAATACATTAAAGCAAAGGGTATGAATACATATGTACATGAGATTTCAGGTTTTGATTTTTAATACATTTGCATGTTTTCACTTTGTCAATATGGGTTATTGAGTGTAGATTGATGGGGAAAAATGACAATTTTATCCATTTACAACACAATAAAGTGTGCAAAAAGTGAAGGGGTATGAATACTTTCTAGCACCACTGTATATAATATAATATAATAGAGAAAGAGAGTATTACAGGCATATAACAGTAAATAGTCTGTATCCTGTTCTATGAGACTGGGGCTTGAGTATGTGCAAATTTTTACCCAAAAAAAAGTTAACTGCAAAATAAGATTATTTTCTCCATTAGGACTGTTAATCTTAAAATAAGATTATTTTCTCCATTAAGACTGTTAATCTTAAAATAAGATTATTTTTCTTACTATAAGGCAAGAAATATGTTGCAGCTCAAGAGCTTGTTCCTTTTTTTAAGAGGAAATAGCTTTGTGAGAAAACAATCTCAAGATAAGATGAAAATTCCTACTTTATAGAAAAATGGGGGCCACGTTAAGAAAAAACAATCCATACAAACAGCTCGCGCTGTAATTCAAGATGAATAATCATGCAAAGAAAAATATTTGCTTATGAGATTTTATTTTCTTTGAGAAGCAAAAGCGATTGTTTAGCGAAGGGGTCCGATTTTTTCTTTGTTCCTTTGCTTTTATTAATTACAAAGCCAAAGCCAGACAGCCTGCGGTATCGGTGGGAACACTGTGACCCAGGGGCCACTTATAAGCCTGTGAGCTTCTGTCCACACTGCTGACCGCACTCTCTGCGTGTTCGCTATCCGTTTCTTCAACTGATGTCTTCCTGCTGTGACAACACTGCTGGATAGCTGTCAGCGCGCAGGCTTCGCCGAGGCCCTGCAGTATCCGCGCGCGGCTACATTTCTCCGGCTGCTCTGCGCCCGCGCTGTTGAAAGGGGGCTGCTGTGGCCTTACGGCTCTCTGGCATTCCTGACGGCTTGACCCCGGCCCAAAAGTGCATACCTTTCATTTTCACCGCGGCATCTTGGCTATGGCTGATAATCATCACGTACACACTCCCGCGTGCACGCGCGCACACACACACACACACACACAAACAAACGCAGGAACACACACACTCACTGTCCATACAGGACAAGGCCTCTCTTTTAAAGTGTAGTGTCACTCAAAATACTGTTAGATTATCTGGCATGCAACTGCAAGAATAGTAAGTGACACAACAAAAGAAAAATCTTTCTTTATCATGCGACGATTACATGAAGCACTAATATACACCGAGCGCCATTCCTGCGGGCGGATATAGCAGTCAAGCAATTCCAGACATTGTGATGATGATACCAAATGGAAACCATAAAGATGAAGTACAGAGTTAACTTTGCCATTTCCTCAGAGCGCGAGGGGCACAAACAACCTTTATTCATGTAACCAGATCTCACTGTATTGACTAACGTTCTCATTTCTGCCATTTCAAAGAGCAGTCGGATAAGGTAAAATCTACAAAGCCTTTTTTTGTCTTATGGCACAAACTTTAGTCTCAGTTCCAGGAAACAGTAAAACACAAAGACCTTTCTTTTCTTAAAAAGAAAGAGAAAATAACAACCATTGTGTTTACTGAAAGCATGGCGAAGGTGACTCTTTTTTTTGCCCTCAGTGGAAATATGAAAACCCAAAGGCATGTGGTTTGCGTGTGGCCGGTTTTATACCCATACCTGGTGTCGTCTCTCATTTCTGACCCAGTTAAGCGGAGATACTGTACGGCGCCACTTTACTTTAAGAAAACGACAAACACTTAAAACAAGTGCAGGGAGTGGAAACACAGCTATACGCTGCACGCACTGCTCTGTTCCAGTTTACACAACACACAACACCATGCCTGTGAATAAACTAAATAGTTGAGGTAATAGTAACAGCCCCCCCTGGCAACCTTTCTCTTGGTCCTCGCCCAACACCGCTGTTCTCTAGCATGTTCTCGTGTGGACAGTCCTGAAAATAGGTCTTATGTTCTCAGGCATGCGGTGGACATGTTAAAGTGAAAATGAATTGCTATACTGCGCACGCCCTTTGCAATGGAGCGCGTCATAAATATACGAACGGGAGCTGGTTGTAGCCGTCTCCTCACTACAGGTTTGGCGAGGTCCTCACAGTGTGTGGGAAAGCACAACACAGGACTTTTCATAAAACACCGTGTGCAAGCGTCGCTTTTCCAAGGCTCCACATATCTGCTGTGCTAAATAAAACCATTCACTAACCTGAATTTCCCTCCAATAACACAGACTGAAGGTTATCATCACAAATGTATTTGTGATACTTGACATAATAGTATATATCTCTACTCGCTAGATATTTCTACATTGAAATAATTGCTTTACGCACACGAACAAAGAATATATTCTCTATGAATCAATAAATGAACATTTGCTAAATTCATTCCAGTGAAAATAAGGTGATAGCAGACAATTGGGGAAATATTACCTCAGGCAAACTTAAGACAAGCCTTTTTCCAAAGCACAAGTAAATGGCTTGTAAATGCGGGCAATTTCCAAGCACAGCTTAATTAAATTCTGGAACACAGCGAGTAACAGAAACTACTTTGCTCCTGCAGTTGGTCAGAGAAAGTTTAACATAGCTTGCATGCGACAATACATTTTTAGTATTTAAAGGGAAGACTATAGGGAACTTTAGTTGGTTGAGTGACCATTTTTTCAGAAGAGTGATACAGAACTGTATCATATGTTAGCTGATCTGCAGCTAAGACTGGAATTCTCTACATCAGAACATGAAAATAATGTTTTGCCTCTGTCCATAAAACAACATTTGTAAACACTTCTAAAACTATGTTTAACTGCATTTTGCCTTATTTTACTGCAATCTACCCTGTCATAAAAATCAGCCACACATTTACTTGGTAGAATCATGCTAGAACAGATGAATAAAATATTACAGTAGTTAGACAGCCATAAATGAGTTAAAACGGACTTGTTGGTTTATATAATGTATTTGTAATATTATCAGTCTGCCAGATATGGAGTCACTTATATGGTGGTTACGAACATTGTATGCAGGGTTGAGTAGAGCTCACAAGAATGATATATGGATATTGTACCTAGCGAGCCAGTATAAAGCTGAGATGATAGCATGCTATGATATAGTTGCATGCATGATGATAGTTGGCTATAAATATTATTCTGCCATATTAGCAAAGTAATCAGTCTTTGGTTACTACTAGTGAGATAGCTAGGTATTTTCTACACATCAAAGAACAAGTTGTCGTAATGTCTTCGATTGGCTCAGATGATATTATGTTTGCATCAAAATGGTCTGTTCAGTTGTAACTGGACTTGATGTTCTCTTGGTTTTGTAATCCACAACAATTAAGGTATGTTTCAACGTGCTAAATATGATGAAGATATGGATATCTACTCAAGTGATCCTCAAGAATATTTAGTATTGTTGGAGTTAACTGCGGAAGTGAAACTCAAAGAAAAGATTTAAGTGCAAAATCAATAAATACTGCATTTCCAGCGTAAGCATTATTCATTTTCATTTTTAGTTTTTTAAAGAAGAGCCGTCATTTTGTATTTATTTGTTTGTTAATTGAGACAGGTAGAAAGCAGAGAAGGGACCAGTGAGAAAGTGCCATGGTGGAGACTGAACCCCGCCCACGCAGTGGACTGTGCCAAACATCTCGCCAACATTATTGACTTCAGGTGACAAGCCGTTATGATTTCAATCAAACCATTATAACTCTTCACTCTGAGACACACCAGAGATGTTCTCAAAAAGGCGGAATTAGTTTTGTCTTGGTCTCTTTCGGTCTCATTCAAAGAAAGGAAACAGCCCAGCCTCATTCCATGAGATAGGCAATGAAATGCAAGAGGGATATTAGCACTTTAAATATGCACCAAGCGTAACATTTGATCCTTTTCTGCCTGCGAGATGCTTGTTTCCCCTTGAATTACTTATTCTTTTTAATAGCAACCTTGGGAGAACTGCCTTGCAACAGCTACACTTAACACCTTGTACTCAGACAAAAATGGTTTTGATATGCTGGTGTCATTTAATCATCCCATTTTCTACCAAGCTGCACACAACAATTTTGCAGGATATTAACTTGCAGCTAAACCTTGCTTGAATCATTTGCGGTTCCAGTCAGCCAGCAGTCCCAAGAGTCGGCGTGACTTCCTTCCGCAATGAGCTCCACTAAGCACAATAAAAAATGAATAGAAAGGTAATATCAAAAATGTATGAATCATGAAATATTAGGCGCCATTAAAGAGTTTTCTGAAAATCGCACTGGCAGAGTGACTTTTAAAAAATGAGTCCACTGGCAACAAACTGTCACAGATAAGATTGAATAGCCAATGGCACTTTAACAGAATGCGTATCACATACATGTTAACGAGAAACCATTTTCTTTCCTTTTTTACCACAGATCTGATGTGGTGTAAAATCTAAATTGTGAAGAAGAAAAAAAACATCATTCAACAAAATGAGTGAGAAAAAGCAGGTAAACACAAACACATCAACGGGTAACGTCAAAACCGCATTATCTGCCGCTCCATTTCTCAGTATGTGTAAACATGTACGTACATAGTTTAATGGAGTAGAAAAGTCAAGCTTCGCATGACGTAATAAAAAAGGAAAACAGGGATTCTATACAATGTAATGCTACGTAAAATAAATGTCCATGTTGTCAAAGCAATTCAGAATCTAATTTACTGAGGCGTGAATTCTCAGATCTTTAAATCTGTATCTAGGGCAAGGAACGAGCTGCATTGTCAGGCAGGGGTTTACACAATGCAACGGAAGGTAAAGCCATCCTTTGAAAAACCATTTTTGTTCAATTACAAAGAACTAGGTCATCCTCTCATAATTGTCAATCATGCAACAAATCTCTCTTTGGCACAAATTAATACTGCACAAGGAATGAAACACAGCTTATTGGCATGCAATGTCAGCTTGACTTAATTCATTCCCCCTTTCAGAAAAGCCAATTCACAAGCAAAGTTTAAGGATGTCACAGATAAATCACTTTCCTAAGTGAAAGTCAGAGGAGGACAGTGTCGGCAGACACCCTGCCATTTTAAACAGGTGTCTTTTTTTTTATTCTACAGTCAACGTACTTCACATTCTATTTGCTGCAGCCAAGTGGAAACACCCAGTGAATGCATGCATTCCATACATAGAGGGCAGGCCCACGGGAGAAACTGGGAACACTATAATACACTGTTCTGGAAGTCTGAAGTCTGGAAGAACATGATAGCCCACACAAGGCTAAGCTGTACAACTCATCCTATATATATATATATATACACACACACAACTCCTCCAATTATTATTGATATATTTAATTTAAAATTTTTTAAAATAAAATAATTTTTAAGTTTAAAAACATATAAAAATAAATAATATTTACTCCAAAAATAACACCTGCTTTGTAGTAAGTGAACAGGACGGTGCAAAAGGGGCCCAGGGTTCACAACAACATCCTGACACTTAATGAGACTACTGGACAGCGATCCTACATATTTCATGACATTACCAGACGTTACGTATGCCGTTTTGCTTTGTCTCCGGTACTACAATGTGCTGCATTCTCCCTTTACCTTATCGTGGCAGGTGTTGTCGGTTTACAAATATCTCATTGAGCGGCGTGCAAAAGGAGCAACGGTACAGTTCCACCTGACGAGTTCGGTGTCATGTCTCCCAGGGGCAAACTGTCAGGCTTTAAAAGGAAAGTAATAATAGCAGGACGACACAGCTTTGCAGTGTCAGAGGCCTCGGGTTTGAGAAACACCAATGTGCCAGTGACATTTGAGTCAGGGAGAGAGGAACTAAGTCCAGCCATCAAATAAAGGGCCTTGAGTTATCTTAACGGGCTTCATGCAGAGCATCGAACAAAAAAGGCCAAAAGAAGAACGCCATTCCACTGCAGGCAGAAAACGCGCTCACTCGCTTATTCGCCACACCTGGCTTCTCCAAAATACCAAGTGCGCATTAAGGAAGGTTTTCACAGCAGGAACAGCTTTCACGTTGGCTGCGAGGACGATTGCTTTTTAACCCCCGATTTCATCCATGTCCAAACATTTCTGAAACTTCTCCCATAAGTGGGTGGGTTTCAACTGGGATTATTTTAAGGATGAAACTTTCAAATTAAAGACCATCCAAATAATCCTTCCCGTCTGTCTCCCAAGAGAAAGATGGCACAAAGAACATCCATAAGTCATAGTCCACATTTGTGTCAAGCCATGGTCCTGCTCTCCATAGTTTCCCCCTTCACACTCTTGTTGTTTTTCCACCAGAAGGTTCAGATGAACTTCCATCCGAACCCTTTGGAGGAGAGCCTTCTTCGGATGGCCACTGATTCAGTTGCCCTCTGGTCTCAATGTTCAAGAACACCTTAATGAGAGCTCCCCGTCAAATGGGATACACTTTCATTGGCCCGCGACCCCCTTGTCTTGAGGACTCAAGCCTCTGGACGTGCATGGCCAGGACACGGCTCTGACACTGTCCCACCATGCACCTTTTATATAGTCGCGGACGCCTTGTGCCTGGCAGCAGAATCCTACAGATGGGGCACGTTGCGGTCGCGGTGAGGCGCTCAATACAAAGATCGAATGTCTGGAGTCGCAGTGTTTCTTCTCTTCTTTCTGCCTAATAAGTAACGTCACCAGCAACATCCACAGGGTTTGCGGCTGCAATTAATATTGTCCGTAGAGCTATCCGAGAACTACCAGCATGGGATAAGCGTCTAATTATGCCGTTTATCCAGGGAGTCGCATAGCTCAGGCATCAAATGGCAGAATCATTTCTTTCATTGGACCTAGGATGGGTATTGAGAGCTTGTGTGTTTCCCCCTTCGAGCACTTGGATGTTGTCTAGCTGAAATGAACCTCATCGGCAGCTTTCGTTTTAGCCGTAACATCAGCTTCAGCTAAGAGCTGCATCTTGCTAGGCTAGAGGTTTGCATAGACACTGCCGACATAGCTTGGCGTGACAGTCGGCCCGCCAATTGACACCATACATGGTTCGTTCATATCCCAAACTACTTAACTCAAGGGTGCAAGTAAAACGCTTGGTGTTTATGTTTGCAAATTTCCCTTTTCGTACTTCTGTTTGGTGCCGTTTGGATGTAAGGAATTGTTCTTCTAACATCTTATAGGTAAGAATCATATGCAACTTATGCAAGATAAAAATGTGACTGCATAAGTTGCATATGATTCTTACCTATAAATGCTTTAAATGTTTAAAGTCTACTTTCTGATGTTTTACATTTTTTGGATGAATATAACTTAGTGATGGTTAAATTGATACTAGTAGTCACAAGCACAAGCGGTTTTCACCAATAATAATATTTATTTTAAGTTTGTGAAATTTAAGTGTTATCCTAATGAGTGACCTTCTTGGCTTCTTGGGCCAATTAAGTGTGAGCAATGCAGTCAACAGGGAAGCCGTTGCAGCCAGTTAGCTAGTCAATGAACTGTTGTACTTTATTGAGCAGACATTAGATTGTGCATGCGATGAAAGATTTCTTATAATTCCAGCAACTGTCATTATCAGGGTAATTACCGACATTCCCATCATCATATGTGTTTGTTGTGTGTGATTGTGTGATTTAAAAGATGTAAGTGGTTTATTTAATCTTTTATCATTTAAAAGTTTGTAATTTTGTTCGTGTAACAAATTTCCCCATGTATGTTAGTCTTTGTAGTTAGCCTGCAGACTAACATTAATTTACATCCCAAGCCCATCATGCCAAAATGATTTCCTCTGTAGTCTAATTAAAAATGTATACTTTTGGTTTTTGACACATACATACAACCATGTCAAGCATAATTAGCTATGATCCCAAACACATAAATACAGTAGTGTCCAGTGTCCAATGGTGTTTCCTGGGAGATCTTTCAAAGTAGCATCGCCATTGTTTGGTCTGAATATTGTGTTTGTACAGACTTCTCTGCAGAGGCGTGCTAATCTGAGTTGTGTCAGACAAGTCCAGCGAAGCAGAAGATATGAGCAGTGATATCATTGTGTGAGACTCAAGTGTCATCATCTGTGTGGGGGTTTCCCCCGCCAGGTGTACATCAAGCACCAATCAGGAGCTTAACTCATATTTTATAACTCGAAGCCAGAGGCAAAGAGTGACACATCGAGCAAATACAAAATTTTGTACGCTAACATATTTGCATAGATCTACCAGAATTTGGAATCGATCTTGTGAATGTGTATAAAATATATTTTTTTAAAAAGGCCAGTATTCATAGTCAACAGTGTTGGCAGCTTTTAGAAACTGGGGGTACGATGTAGCATCACAAGACTGCTGGCAGAACTCACAAGATTTAACAAGACAAGTCCAAGTAGGCTGACCTAAGCTTGCAGCGATATACAGTAACAATCTACCCCGTTATAACTTTATCCAGTCTGCATGTTACACAACGCTTATTCGGCGGATCGGGCCCAATTGTATGCGGGCGGCTTTGTACGGGTAGTTCTGACTCAACCGTAAAGATTCAATCTTAGGCAGAATGGGTTGCCGGTCATAGTGATTCTCTTGCTGGCATAATGACGGTTTGCTTCCCACCAAGTCACTAAGCAGCAGTCCTCACACTATGTTTCAGCAAAACAGGAACAGCTAATAATCAAATCCATCTCTGAGTTGAACTTTGAAAGTGGCTTCAGAGACTCCAGGCTTCATTTTCCATACATGAAAGGGCACTTATTGACCTTTCTGTTTCCATTAAGTATTATTCTTAAACTCGGTCTCTGCTCTGTGTCATAACTGGATGGCTACATGCAAAAATGAATATTCCTATGCCATTTATACAGCCAAAAACCAAGTGCTGAAATTTCTGAGAAGAAGCTGTCACTGACACCGTTTTGTTTCCCTCATGAAAATAAAAGATTCAGATCAATGTCATTTGTGTCATTTATATAAAATTTAGCGCAGACACATTTTGAAAATACAGTTTTTAATAAACCGAGTTGCAAGTTCTAACAACTTCTACGTTGCTAGCACAATACTGGTGTTTACGCTGTGGAGGATTCATCCGATAGCCTTCATGAAAATTAAAATGGAGGAAAACAAGTAGAGGAAATGTCTGGAATCCCATTTGAGACTGGTTCCCTGATGCATTCTTTCTCCTGTCAGAGCCAACATGAAATGAAGGGAGGGAAAATTAACTCCTGATACAGCAACGCTGAATTAGACAGTGAAAAAAAGAAAAAACACTTTTTAAGGATTCCAGCCTTGTCATTTTCAATTTTCTGCTCTTTGGACATGCTTGTATTCAGATTCCCGAACATCTATTCGGCATATCAATCCTAATTAGACAATCTGGGGCCGCGAAGGATGGAAGCGGAGTTATTTGCATAATTTAATCATAAATACTCAGTGATACATATTTCCAAATGCATTTGTACAATTATCTTTTCATCCTTGGGGCAAAAGTATTAATATGATTAGGCAATAATTCTTTTTTTAAAAAGAAAGAAAAAAGAAGAAACCAGCAAGTGCACACTCTTTTTAAACTGCAGCTTAGGGCTATATGAAAAATTAATTAATTTCTGAAGAAAATCAATTTCTCTACGTGACCATATTAGACAGTGCCAGGCTAAGGCCTGGATTCATTCTCCAATCAGGAAATCTCATCTGCTCCGTCTAACTTCTGTCAGTAGCATTTAACGTCCCTGTACAAGCACCAGTGATTTCTGCCATAGTCCCTAAATATGCTGTAATGCGAAGAGCTGGTGTCTAAAGAAATGCCAAGTTTGTGTATAGCCAAGCGCTAAAAGAGAGTAGCCCCAAACACATTGCGTTCTGGGCAGGAAATCCATCCAAAATGCCACCACGCCTTTCTTTCCCTGTTCCCCAACCCACTCTAATCACTTGAGATTGTTCTGAAATAGTGGTTTACAATCATTTTATACCTTGATCCCGAAACTGCACTTACAGAACAGCGCTTTCCAATGTTCTTGACCGCTATTACAGGTTTAATAAGTTTTAATGTCTTTGTCATTACCACCGTGATGGATTGTAGATTGCCTGTGTGTGCCTGCGTGCGTGCGTGTGTGTGTGTGTCCGGGAAATATATTGCTCCTATTTTTATCTCATCATTTCAGAAACTAAAGCAGGAATGTGCTAAAACCGTCATTGGTATACCAGATATCCGTCTCACTGCTGAGCTATTTAAAATAAGAAATAAACAGCATGGACAGGCAACTGTACAACTGTACTTCATTCAACCAATAGGAACATGCAAAGCTGTACAACTCATCCAACCAATAAGAACAAGCATAACTGAACAACTGTACCTCATCCAACCAAAAAGAACATGCAAATAAGATGCGATCCTGTGGAGTTTTTACAAAACAACAGGCACACTTGCCATGCAAGTCTACATTTGTGAACTAATGTAAACCAAGTGCCCCAAACTGCTGTATTAAGACAACCCGACATAAATAAAGAATGTTTTTAAATGGTTTTTTTTTCCTCCCATTTTGCAATTACACAAGTGTACCAACTGTAATATTCAACATAAAAACCATGTAAAATGTGTCCACATTTGTACAGCAGGTTCAAAATAAATCTCCTTTCAATCACAGAACACCACTGTTACAATTTCCTTCTATATTAATGCCATGTCTACAAATCAATTATCATTTTCCATTATAACCTTTCTGTCATCACAAGACATTTTCTGGCATATGTCGAAGGCACAGCAGCTCTGAACACAGGTGGCTAATTCCATTTGAAAACAGTGCTCCTTTGACTGTTAATTAGTGTAGAAATCACATTTATGGTTTGAAACAAATCCCCTATTTTGACCAATCAACAGAAATACTACAGATCACGAGATGCAGGGCTGCAAATGTTCATTTGTCTGAAAGTGCTTGAATGAAATACTGATTTTAACAAGCCTAATTTTTCACGCGTCTTCCCTCTTCCACTTTCATCCTAATCAGGCATCTGTCACTCCGTTTTTTGAAGTTATTATCACTCTGGCTCCCTCTTGGATGCGGTTGCTGGGTGACAGGGTATCTTAGCACCCACTCTGACTAGGGGAAGATTTGAGTCTGATCCAGAGATTTCCCATGAGTACCTGTAAACACATTCAGACCTTGTATAAAACAAATAAATCGTAAGAGCGCAACAGACAGAGAGGGGGAAAAAACAAAGTGCATTTGAGAATATTTTACTCAAACAGGGTGCTAAGAAACATAAATAGCATAACCTGTAACTGTGTGCATCTATACACCTCCCATCCCACACACCAGAAATTTAAATTTAAATTTTCTTTTTTTTAAAATAAAGCCACAACATATTAATATATGCCACTGAATGTGATTTGACTGCAGCAATGACCACAAACACTTGACTTTTAAAAAATCACTGAAAATGGAGGGAAAAATAACACCAAACAAGTATCCGGCAGTTACAGGATCACGCCCCCAGACTTCAGGGATGTGTGACTCCAGGCACAATTAAACCTTTAGAGGTAGCCGAGTAGCGTCCATTAACGTACACAAACCAACACGTTTTGGGTCGTGCACAGGGAAGGCAGCTTCGGAAAGAGCGGAGTGAGACCGCAACAACATCACTGCGCTGGTCCCCTGTTTTAATAACCTCTCCTCAGAGTTCAAAGGTCACAGACCAGGGGAGAAAAAAAGAAAAGAAAAAAAAACATCTCTGTCCCACAAGCTGAAAATGAAAAGGAAAACACAGAGCTGAAGTACCGGAGCTCACGAGGCCAGTGTCATAACTCCTGAGAAAGCAAAGAGATTACTGCCGTGTATCTGTTACTGGGCAGGAGGTGGACATTAATCTCATGTGAGAGTCCCTCTGAAAGAGAAGGCAGAGGTGTACATTCTTCGGCAGAAAAGCACTTATCTCACAAGTGCTCGTCGCAGGAAATTCTGGGGTGGGGGGGTGGCGTGGGATGGGGTGGGGGGTTTGGGCGTAAAGCATGTTGTTCCAACAGCACAATATCACTGTGAAATAAAAATAATTACATTGTTCTCATGACAATATGCAATGGGGAACAATGCCTTCCTGCGATACAGTAAAACCTATATGAGCCTGATAAGCCTCATTGTGACTGAACAATCAGGGTTAATACGTCTGGCAAAATAATTGCACATTATAAAGCCGTCTAAAACTCTGTAAATATGAATATTTCTTCATCAAACACACGAAAAAGAGAAAATCTCGATCACGTGAAGGAGATAAACAAAGCATTTTCACAAATGAAAACCTACCTACAGTAAAGCAAATGTGTTATGTAAATAAATTTACTCATTTCATTTTCTACCAAACAGCTTAAACAATTGAGAAGTTATGGGCTCAATGCGGTATGTAACTGCAAAAAACTTCACACTTTGACCTTTGCGTGTGTAACACTAATATACAGTCACGCATATTTACAAAAGCAGATATTTTCCCCTCCTTGGTGTTAATACAACATATACTTGGTGACACTTCCTTAATTCAAATGATGTAATCTGACAAACGGACAGAAGCCACAGTGAAAGTGATTGATTTCAGGGCAAAGACCCACAATCAGGTGCTTTCAAAGACAATTATGGGCCTCTCTGCAGCAGTACTATCCGAGCACTCCGCCATCATTAAACCAACACGTAGCGCTGCGTTAGCCTTCGACTCCGGCACCGGCCATTATTATTCACAACGTGGAAGTTAAAAACAACACCCTGCTCGTTGTCTGGACCCTTTACGAAATGTGACAGAGAAGCACTTATTAATGAGGCACGGTCTAGACTTCGGGTTCCTTTTGTAAATATGGCGTTAACTTTTTAACCATCTAACCATCTAACATCAGTGGAAATGCCATTACGGTACAATGTGTAAAAAGGCACAGCCTGTCAAATAAGTTACGTCAACTTTGTGTGTGTGTGTGTGTGTGTGTGTGTGTGTGTGTGTTTTTATTAATAGAATTTAATTTAGGCTTTAATACATTGAAATACCTGTTTCTGTTTTTGATGGATCTATAATTTTCCGTTTACAGCATGAATATGTTTTATCATTACACAATGTACTGCTGGAAACAGCATGCTCTAAAATGATTCAGATCACCATGCAAATTATTTCAGTCTGAAATGCAGGTGTTATTTAAACCCGTTGGCTCATTTTGCATAGTCCTTGCAGACACTTGTTTTAATAATGGCAAGCACATGTTCTGCTTATCAAACTGCATAACAAATCGATAGTTTATGGTCAATTCATAGAAAGTTCAAGAATATTCACAGCACATGCTAATCAAGAAATTAGCACATTTTGAACCGTGAGAACTCTCTCTGAGGCATAAACAAACTGACATCAAAGCTTAAACTACTAATGTTTACACCATAGAAAATACCAAACAGTTTTATGCATACACTGATAAAATGACTGAGAATTCAATTTCACCACTATCAATGATGTCATTATTTTAGAGTCATATATGAACTAGCGATGATGCCAGATTGTGCCCTGGCCTAAGAAGAAATCCACAGGAGGAAAATATAGTGAGAGAAAACATTTATAACTACCACACACATGCTACTTCCACTGATTACAAACACGCCTATTCTGTGCATAAGGCTGTGGGCAGAGTCACAGAGAACAGAATTGCCTGAATCTCAAAAATGCAGATAAAATTCTATATTTGCATTTGCTGTATGTAGGAATCAACAAATCGGTGGTTGTCCGGGGCAACTTCCCCTGAATGAGATGGAAATGATGCACAAGACAATGCTTTGCACACAAGTGACAGAACATGCAAAGTCAGTGGAGTGTACTTTAGTTATATAGGCCTATCAAAGGAACACTTTCGTGAGCTAATTTTTCAAACAAGTGTATTTCCATTCAAAAATTTTAATCATGTCATGGTTGAGTAATCAACGATTTTTTTGTCATACAATTAGATTTGATCAAACTATATATTTAAAAAATGAAGCAGGGTCTATCTGCCTACTGAATTTGTCATGGAAGGGTAAGCTTGTTTTTAAAAAAAAATCAGAACAGTTACTGTCAGTAGCTGGTCATTTCTGAACTGGTTACTTGATGTTAATCAATTGGTCTATCGATGTGTCAATAGCAGTTATCCCATTAAACAATAATTTAACAACGCCTTTTTTTGTTTTGGTTATTGTGTGGGTATTTATGAAAATCCTTTTATTGAAAGAAACGCGCAGTTCTGTTACTGGTGTTTTTCATAATAAATAAATGAGGCCGTACAATTAACTAGATTCGAATCATTCAAAGTAGCTGAAAATGAATCGTGCCAAGTCGTATTAAGCACTGAAGAAATTGGTTTAAGGCGCCCCGCAACCTGCAGTGGGGGTTAAACATAAATAAATAAATAATAATAGAACAAAATAAAAAATAACGTGAAATATACAAAACAGGTCTGTATCACTGTAGGCTATCAGCAGGTGTAATGCGCATGTAAAAACCCCTTTCCAAGTGCTATCATAACTAACCACACAATCCGCTCGATATAACCTACAAGGCCAAACATATTTGCACTTCCCTGCTAAACAGAATAGCCTACATTGACAACTACGCATCAGGTAGCATTATTTAGTCTGTATTCACTAATGTACGTAAAGTGATTTGATACATTTCCCGATGTAGCTCCTAATGTTTAGCCTACAGACAAAACTAGGTTCACCTTTGCACAACTCGTCTCTTTGCAAATAAATCAGATCGTCGAGAGACCGTTGGTTAACAAAGTTCACTACTAGATATTTGATTACAAGGTGCTTGTTATGTTATATATTATAAGCGAGGTACTCTATATTGTAAAAGCATACTGACCTAAAACAGCTGATAAATGGCTGCTTTGAATTTTATGGAAATATGCGTGTTGCCTCTCCTGCCTGAAAGAAGGACATTTGAACTACTTCGCAGTCATCTCAATTATTTGTCCTAACATTAATCTTGTGGATTTCGCTGTACTTTTGTGAATATAGCTGAAATTCAACTGCTTTACTACACCTGCCATATTGTCAAATGGATACAAGTTGTCAATTGATTTTTCGTAGACTGGCAGGTGTAGTAGGCTAAAGCATAAATAGCTTAGTCGTTGCTATATTCTGGTTAAAACTTAAAAGACTTGTTCTTGGTATGAAACAATACACAGAAAACTAACAATATGAATCTGAAAGTTTGGGCTGAGAGTTCCGGCACATCATTTGAGGACATTGACCATAGCCTAAGCTTATTAAATGGCCTGACGCGTGTAGACGAGAAGCTTACGAAAAATATCATTGTTACAGCTATATGGACATCTCACTACTTCACACGGATCAAGCCTCCTCTTGCGTCTTTGTCACATTTGCAATTACGCAGTCCAGCTACAAATAACAATATATTTTTGGGCGATATTCACGGAGTTATGCCACTATTGTATGGAAATTAAACATAGCCTATATAGCTTGGCAACAACGCATAGCTATAGCAAGCCTTGGCTACAACGCGATCACGTAAACAGAAGCCAGGGCAGGAGCATATTTGTTCTACTCAACCGAGCTGATTTAGGATGGCTTATCTTCACCACCTTACATCCAAAATACCAATTAGGTCTTATGTGTGTATCCTTGCCTTGTGAAGCCTATGTACTACCCTATATTTTTCAACGAAGGATTCCACACGTGGACTGCAACCTAAGCGATTACGATAAACGTTTGGTGACGCGTGTGTGTGTTACTTCGCGCGAATGTGCCCTACTAGCCTATGACAAAGTAACAAGCCCAATGATAAACCGTATTATCTAGTTTCCTAGGACACTTTGACAACTCTTTGAAAAAAGCTTTGCATATTAATCGCAGTGTGGTTTGAATGGTTGAAAAGTAAATGGTAAAAGAACATCTGGAATGTAGCCTTCTAGTGTGAACTTTGAGGTTGAGGAATAAAAACCTTTCTATAATTTAGAACGTAAAATCTAAAATCCGTTTGATTAATCCGGGCCAGTGTCTTGACTCTCTGACTGAAACGGGTGGAGTGACAGTCCGTCTATCCTACTATAAATTAAATATATATATTATTATTTTTAAATACGTGCACAGAAACTTCACTTATTTATTCTTACCTTGCATTAGTGCAGTCATTGTAGAGAGTCTCGAAGTCCTTCCGAGAGATGAGTTTGCACCGGTTGACTCCTGGTTGGATGGCTCCGAGCCCTCGCAGGATACGGACCTGCTCCACATTGCACACCACCGGCGTGATCTCAAGTCTCTTCAGCTTGGTGTACACAGTGTGCAGTCCCCCAACCAAGTGCTTCAAAAACAGGTCGAATGCCTGGGGAAGACAGATGAGCTCGCAACCGTCCACCGTGAAAGAGGCAACCTTAGCGCCCCGTAATTCTACCATTTTACACTCATTATTCTGCGGTGTATTTTCAACTGGAGATGGAGTCGAGTACACGGGTTTGCTGGGCAGGGTGCCGGCTGGGATTCCCGGACTGCTTGTGGTAATCAGCTCCGATCGAAACAGGCTCTGTCCAGAAGGTGCTATTGACGGAGACGGAGACGAGGTTGTCGAGGGCGAGGAGGTTGTAGCGGCAGAAGTTTGGATCAGAGGTGGATGGACCAACGGGGTCGGGATCAAAGCAGCCGGTACGGCCATGGTCACCAGTGAGAATAAGTTCAAAGTATAAAAAAACAGAGTATAAAAGTGTTCGTAGAGATCAAAACGAGAAATCCAAGCGGGCGAGCTCTTCCGATAGTATTTGTTTCGCAATCAAAAGAGTTTGTGAAAGAGATCGGGTATGTGATATTTAGACTGCGCAGTAGTACATTGATCAAAGATTGAGCGAGAATGACAGGAAGAAAAGGAGCCGAAAAGTGAAGCTCGCTCTCCGGACGAATTGTTGTTGTCACAAGGTACAGAAAGGGAGGAGCCACAGGACTGCGAGCCTTTGAAATACACCACAGACAATTCAGCGTGATGCGCAACTTCAAAGTGTAGCCTGGGCGAAACAAAAGAAACGTGGGAACATTATCTTTTTAATAACTCAAAAACTTTTTTTTTTTTTAATGGCATCAGTTTGTAGTAACACATACTATAATTACACAGTACGAATACGCAATTTCCTGCAGAGAACGAAGCTTGTAACGTGCTCTTATTTACGTTCTGGTATTATTTTACCCCATTTGCGAACGTAATTATTTAATCTGTATAAAATATTGCGCAAATTGGTTATTATAGCAGCCGGCGTTACGTTCATAAAAGTCCATGAAATGGATATGTTTTCCGATTTGATATGTTAGGCGTTTTTGGCTACGTCATTCAACAATAAAATAAAAACAATATTTTACAATAAAAAGAAACAGGCTACGCGCATATGAAAAGTAGCTCACACAAGGTTGATGAAGACAAGGTTCAGCAAAGGGTTAAACCTCCACTGATCTCCAAAACTAAACAAAAATGCTCATTGACACATTCTTGTCAGAGTTCAGTAAATCCGCCGACATGCGGATTATTTGCAGATGTCTAGAGTGAACAGGAGGATCAACGTACGAAGTTCACTAGTTACTCAATCGTTACTTTAAGGCCAGTTATTTTAACCCCAAGGCCTACAGTCATCAACTGATTACCAAGTGCCTCCGAATACCCACTTTACGGGAAGGAATAATCAATGTGATAAGGTTTTGTTGGAGGGTTATCTTCATTGCAGGTTGCATAAAAACAACACATACCTTAAATGCGTTTCTTCCTTAGTGGCCTTTGTGTAGCAGAATAAACATAGACAGTGTTGAATTGCTTGCTAATATAATAAGACTGTAATGCTTCTTAATTGCATACTTGGGTTCATAAAATACATAGCTATAAAAATAGTCTACATGGAGATTTAATTGGCCCTGCACTACGGTTGAAACATATATTGTAAAATACGCACACATCTTTCAAATTAGCCTATAGCCTACAGTATATGCTTCTTTCTGTGTGTCTGTGTGTGTGTGTGTGTGTGTGTGTGTGTGTGTCTCTCGCTCTCTCTCTCTCTCTCTATATATATATATATCTATTCAAATACAAAAAGGTATGTCAATTCTAAATTATCATTCAGGCAACGAGGTAGCCTTTGGTGTAGTGAAGAAAAATCAATGACTGCTTAAAATTCATAGCCATACAATCCATTTGCCCTTTATGTTGCTAACCTTTACTTAAATATGCACCATATTAAGATTTAATTATTTATACAATTAGCAAGCAGTTTGCCTGTTATCTAATTTGAAATGTTTTCATAAATAATAGCTAGTTTCTGTAATGTCGCCATCCAGCCCCCCCCCCAAAAAAAAAACAAAAAACTATTGTCTTAGATTTAGATGCTGTGTGGCCTTGATGAAAGTAATTTTTTACCTTAACAGCAGGCCTGTATGTAAACAGCAAACCACGTGATGTTACTCCATAATCACCTCAGTAGTGTTAATGTGTTGTGGACCTGTAGTGTTTACACATACCAAATGTGACGATAGAGCAAAAATAAATAAATACCAGTGTGTTGCCCTATGAATATTTATATCACTTGCTGCTCATGTCTGTGTGTGTGTGTGTGTGTGTGTGTGTGTGTGTGTGTGTTTGTGTGTGTGTGTGCGTGCGTGCGTGCATGTGTGTTTAAGTGTGAGTGCACGTGAGAAAACAGCATGTGAGATAGGGACAGACAGTGACAGAGAGAGTTCTTTGTGTGAATACGGTAAAAAATTTAATAAAACACATTTAGTGTTGTTGACATACGTCTCTGTTCCCACCTTCTTAATTCTTATAAATTGATTTCACTGTAGAATTTGCGGCTCCACAGAATCTTCTTTGTATTCAACAGCTGTCAATGGGTGCTTAGTGCTGTGGATAGTGAAATGTTGTACTGTAACTACTCTAACATACTGCAATAGACATTTACCATGCGCTTCTTCCATTTTATCGTGTTTTTACGAGCTACAAATCAAAATTTGTAATAGTATTGCCTAGTAGAGCGCAAGCAACAATTTTCAGTCACAGAATATGTACATTCCAGATTTCAAGCTTTAAAGTTTGACAGGAAGTAGATTCTTAATTTGTTTACGCAAAACAACAATACTTTAAATGTGTCTGACGTGCTTAAATAGTACCATAGTCTAGACAAATTGCAGTGGGGTCCACACATTTCAAGGGACAGTATATACTCTAGCTATTTAACAAATGTCAACTGAGGCAGCATTTCATATTCGATGCTCACTTTGTTTTCTGGTTAACAGTGTGTGTGCCCAGGTGAAAAAGTAGTATACTTTAGTGTAATAAAAATATAATTTAAGTATACAAAGGTTATTACAAGTATACTTTTCCTTTTTATACTTAATTTGAAGTATGTTTAAAATTTACTTTTAAAAAGTGTACTTCAAGTATAGTCTCAAACACACCGTAATACTTTTAAAGTTTGTTTCAAACGCACTGGTGACATAATGAAATTGTACTGCAAGTACTGCAACAAATCATACTTTTTGTTAGTGGACTTAAATATACTTAAGTACACTAAAAATAGTCCCATTTTAACATACAGACATAGTGCACTTTAGTATACTAAAAATAGTCCCATTTTAACATACACACTGCACTTGAAGTATACTTAAGTATGACTCAAGTTCTACTTTTGAACAAATTTAGTGCACTTCGTATACTATACGCTGCCAATTTAGCAAAAAGCCGATAATTAGTACAAAAACTACTAAAAGTATACTTTGAAAAAGTATCTTTTAAGTATAATCTTTTTTCCCTTGTGTGTGTGTGTGTGTGTGTGTGGAGGTGGGGGCTACACTAAGGATAGAAAAACAGAATCCCTCTATACTGTACCCAATAAACTAATGTTAAGACAGTATCTGCCGGTGAGTAGTTGTAAAAAATAAGTATGCTAGTAAATAAGGTACAGCTCTAAAGCTGAATATTTGTACAACACATTTAACCACCAATGCTGCTGTGTGCCCTGATCAAACAGAGTCGTCGTCTTTTATTTAAAAATTTTCTGCCACATTTAAGTTTTTTTCTAAATTGATAACCTCCAACGCTATGTCATTGTGACATTAATATATATGTTTACTTCATGTATAAATGGAAAATTTGCAGGAGCTTCCAAACGGGGTTGAAGTATGCACAAAGATTCTGTGGAGACTAACTGGTAATGACAAACTCAGCTTGCATCATCTGAAGGTGTACATACACTCGTACTTTTAGTGCAATCCAATGGTTCTTTTCTCTCTACTCTGTGGGTCTCTATCTCACTTATGTGTGTATACCAAGTAAATATTACACTCTTAGGTTTGGCTGCAGGAATGGTCATAATAAAGCAACAAGCCCTTTGATATTTGAACAGGTCTCGCTTAAAAGTATTGCTCGACCACTTCAGATGGTCTACTTTTCCCACCTTTTCTCACAATGGACTAACTTTGAGAGCAAGTCAACATAGATTGTACTGTGTACCTGTGTGGTGAGTTATATTTTCTGCATTGTGCGTGCATGACCAATGAAACCGTAGCCGATGACAGAAAAAAATGTGGCACCTTTTTTATTTATTTATTTATTTTTAATTCCATTGTTTTCTGACAAGAGCAATGAATTTAACCTTTGTGCAATTGCCTGTGCGCATTACATACTGGGGCCACAGTGCCAATTTTTGTCTGTATAATTTATTAATAGGGGCCTTAAAGACCTGTTTAAACAAGATTACAACTATATTTATTAAGTCTTGTGTTTGGCTGTGAATTATAGGAAGTCTGCTCAATTCGCCTGTAGGTGAGAAAAGAGCATAAACATTTGCACTATTTTATTGCTTTTCAGTGTTCTCAGTTCCAAGAGGCCTTAAGGAGGCAGGCCACATAATGAAGCTTTTATCTTTAACAAAAGTACTGCTCTGAAGGGAAATGCAGCCTCCATGAGCTGTAGGCTTTTTGGAAGACAATTAGATGTCAAGCCGCTCGGTATTTGTGGTTTGAACAGGCTGCCTGCAAACAGAGTTATAGAGTTTGTGTGCATTTCCTCTCCTGGTTCATATCCATCATGTGACACTGCTACCCTCCAGTTGTTAAGATTGCTTTACTCCCTGTGAGCATAAGACTGAAACTTGGCTTACACCACCTCTACTGCATTCCTGTTAAGAGTACAGCCACTGATTGGGGCGTACAGCCACTGCTTCCCGGCCAATTAGGATCGTACAGAGACAACACTATGTTTATCTGTATCAGATCAATCCAAACAAAAATAATATGGGGGGTTTTTGTCAAGCACTGTCATTCAATTAAAGCATCTGTCAGCAGATGCATGACACACAAGTTTTAATGTGTGCAACAAATGACCATTGTTTCGGGTTCTGTATAATGCTAACCTTTTTTGCTAATCTCACCTTCCGAACATTATTGGCTAACCTCCGGAATAAAAAAATATGTGTATACAACACGGTATGTGCGGATTTCCGAAATGACTGTACGGGTTTGGACACACCCCTATTGTACATGTAGGAGCCTTGCTCAGGATTACTATTTATATGGCTTTGTCCCTCCAGGGACACAAACTTGAATCATTCTGGTTACAATCCCGGTTTGTCATCTAATACTCCACACTACAATTTACAGTAACAAGATATCTGACTCAACACATTTCAGATGAGAAACTTTTCCTATGCCCCCAAACTGTCTATAACCATGACACTTGAACATCTTAAGTCGCAGCAACTTCAATGGTAACAGGAACTCTCAAGCTGAACCAGGAAGGACTGCAGTCTCTCTAGTGATTAATCATCTCTGCTCTTGTACATGTGTCTGGGCAGCAGTGTGGTAAATTGGTTAAGACACAATGGGCTATAGATGAGAGTTTATTCTGTTTTCCCATCAGATTTTTTCATCAAAATAATTTCTACAGAATTTATGCTGTTGTGCCACTTTCCAAGACACAGTATTTAAATTTAAAATATTTGGAAATATAAATGTAAGCCATGCTTTCCACAAAGTGACTGAAGTTTGCATTAACCTGCAGCAATTTCTGTTTGCAAAGTCACACCAGCCTGTTTTTGAAAACATTTTGCCATCAGGGATAGTATGGGCCTTTCCATTGCAGAGAATAAAATAAAATAAAAGGATTTTAACCTTTTATTTCAGAAGAGCCGTATATAAGCAAGTTAATTTACATATGAGCAATTAACGGAAAATATGACAACCTACACTGCAAAATAAATATAAATAGATTTTAAAAAGCTGCAGATGAGGAGAATAACCCTAAAATGACTCAAAATAATGTGACAGAGGACCTTTCCACAAGACTGAATTATTGGTCTTGTTCCCTTTCCGTCTTCATAACAAACAGTCCTATTTTCTTCTGTCAATTTAAACATTGTTAAAAGGTTCTAATTATTTTAGTTTTCATTATAACTCAGCTGTGTGCAACATGCATGATCTAGAAATACATATTAAACTGGTGTTTTTGTAAAAATTTTATTGTGTTTTTCCTGAGCTCTGTAAAACTTGTATTACCTACCTTATGATATTTACAACATCTCCAATGCCTGCAAAGCAGGATATTGTTCAGGCTGGAAATCAGTGCATGAAAAAGTGAATAGAGCAAAAGACACTATGGCCTATATTGTGAGGTGTCCAATCTTTTAAAATATCAGACACATACAGGTGCAGCTCAAAAAATTTGAATATCGTGAAAAAGTTCAATATATTTTGTCACTCATTTCAGAAAGTGAAACTCATATATTATATAGATTCATTACACATAGAGTGAAATATTTCAAGCCTTTATTTCTTGTAATTTTGATGATTATGGCTTACAGCTAATGAAAACCCAAATTCAGTGTCTCAGAAAATTTTAATATTATGAAAAAGTTCAATATTGGAAACTCATGGTGTCACACTCTAATCAGCTAATTAACTCAAAACACCTGCAAAGGTTTCCTGAGCCTTTAAATGGTCTCTCAGTTTGGTTCAGTAGGCTACACAATCATGGGGAAGACTGCTGACTTGACAGATGTCCAGAAGACAGTCATTGACACCCTCCACAAGGAGGGTAAGCCACAAAAGGTCATTGCTAAAGAAGCTGGTTGTTCACAGAGTGCTGTATCCAAGCATATTCATAGAAAGTTGAGTGGAAGGAAAAAGTGTGGTAGGAAAAGGTGCACAAGCAACAGGGATAACCGCAGCCTTGAGAGGATTGTCAAGCAAAATCCATTCAAGAATTTGGGGGAGCTTCACAAGGAGTGGACTGAGGCTGGAGTCAGTGCATCAAGAGCCACCACGCACAGACGAATCCAGGACATGGGCTACAAATGTCGCATTCCTCATGTCAAGCCACTCCTGAACCAGAGACAATGTCAGAAGCGTCTTACCTGGGCTCAGGAGAAAAAGAACTGGACTGTTGCTCAGTGGTCCTCTTTTCAGATAAAAGTAAATTTTGCATTTCATTTGGAAATCAAGGTCCCAGAGTCTGGAGGAAGAGGCACAGAATCCACGTTGCTTGAAGTCCAGTGTGAAGTTTCCACAGTCAGTGATGATTTGGGGTGCCATGTCCACTGTGTTTTCTGAAGTCCACAGTCAACGCAGCCATCTACCAGGAAATTTTAGAGCACTTCATGCTTCCTTCTGCTAACAAGCTTTATGGAGATGCTGATTTCATTTTCCAGCAGGACTTGGCACCTGCCCACACTGCCAAAAGTACCAAAAGCTGGTTCAATGACCATGGTATTACTGTGCTTGATTGGCCAGCAAACTCGCCTGACCTGAACCCCATAGAGAATCTATGGGCTATTGTCAAGAGGAAGATGAGAGACACCAGACCCAACAATGCAGACGACCTGAAGGCCGCTATCAAAGCAACCTGGGCTTCCATTACACCTCAGCAGTGCCACAGGCTGATCGCCTCCATGCCACGCCGCGCCGCATTGATGCAGTAATTCATGCAAAAGGAGCCCCAACCAAGTATTGAGTGCATAGAAATGAACATACTTTTCAGAAGGCTAACATTTCTGTTTAAAATATCCTTTTTTATTGATCTTATGTAATATTCAAATTTTCTGAGACACTGAATTTGGGTCTTCATTAGCTGTAAGCCATAATCATCAAAATTACAAGAAATAAAGGCTTGAAATATTTCACTCTATGTGTAATGAATCTATATAATATATGCATTTCACTTTCTGACATGAGTGACAAAAAATATTGAACTTTTTCACGATATTCTAATTTTTTGAGCTGCACCTGTAAGTATAACTATGTAAATATAAATATGTATATAATTTCTTGGCAACCAAGGTGTGCCACCTATTGTAACTGTGAATTAATTTGAACAACCAACCATTATATCTGAAATGTTGATTGGGGAAAAGATTTATTAAACGACAGTGTTTTTTTTCTTTCCTGGAGCTATAATTAAATTTTTCAGTGCAAAGTGCAGTGCAAATTTGTTTTTACCACAATGTGGCTCCATTCTCATTAGTCAACAGATATACCAGATGCACTGTCAGCTTTCCGAAAAACAAAATGATATCTAAGGCCAGAGCTGCATACTACAAAAAAAGGCCTTTCCTGAGCGTGTACTGGGGAAGTCCTGTGCTCAACAGCCAAAGGGTGTACCCAACGATTGTGGGATTCACATCTCCTTAAAGTTTGTTTACCTCAAAGTGGCCTCCTAACCAGTTATCTCTTTTTTCAGCTGTTCGGTTTGGAGGGACGGCCTGATTTAAGCAGTACCTGAATCTGTCAAGATAACTCACGTATTTAATATATGAATGAATATATAATATTTTGGTTTGGCGCTGAATGGATCTGCTCTATGCACTTCTAGTGCACGCACCAGCGTGCTCTACCTATCAAACAGGGAGCACGACACATCTCCCCTACTATACAGGAGATATACACCAAAACCCCCCAAGTACATAGAATCAGATCCAAACAACAGGTGGAGGCTGGGGTGGTGGAGGGTGAGCAGCAAAATATGTTTTAGAACAAGAAGCAGCGAAACAAGAGCAGCGCAGCCAAAGCAGTACGGGAGAGATCTGAGTCTCGCTTTTATAGGCGCGGTCCATTAGTGATGTGTGCAAGTGATTGGTTGAATATGAGAACATTCGTTTGCTGAGGCCGACCATTGTTCAGGCACAGCAAGAGCTTTTTGACAGTAGTTGCTCTGCGCACTCGTTTGCGACGCTCATTTCTCTCTGCGAAGGCTAATAGGGCAGTTCATTGCACAAACCAGGGAGCAAGTATAAACCCTTTTGTGCTGTTCTGCATGCCCAAATCTTGAGAACTTTCTCTTAGTTTATTGAAAATAAATGTTCTTCTTACAATTATTAAGGTCTGACTTTATATCAGTCCATTGATAGACTTGCATTTCTGTCATGTGATGACGCGTGAATAAACTTGGCTTGTGCAAAACTGCAAAAAGACCAGTGAAACACTTCTCACTTAACCCAAAACAAATCACTGACTCCACATTTAAAACAATGGCAATAGGCCACGTACACATTATATCAGAATAGATCATATCCATCTAATAAAAAGTAAACATTCACTGTGTCTACTCCACTTACGCGCCCGAATAATTAACCGCAGTATGATATCAGTTTTTAAAATATGCACTTAATGGAGTTATGAATTCCACATGAGCAATGCCTCTGTATATATTTTTTGATGTAATAATTTATTCTTCCTCTAAGTCTTTGATAAAACAATGTTGAAAAGCAATTTATGTGATATTCATTTAAATGTCAATTCTCTTGGTTAGGATTTTTCTATAATTGGCTATTTAATTAAAATAATTTTCATAGTCATTAATATACCCTGCAACTTGTAGTGCACTGACATGTTTTAATTACATGGTATTAACAAAATTGATATGCTTTAGAAAGCATGGTGAAAATTTGAATAAGAAATAATTAGACCAATCATACATCAGCCCCTTATGGACATGAAGTGTATCACAATATAATTGATGAACTTTTTAAAGAAGAGAGATAAATAACTTTCATAGTATGAAATTAACATACACTTTCAAGAAATATCTCACCAACTGTACGTGCGTGTCAACATATACATACATATATTTTAATATATATTTACATTATATATAATTTCAATTTATAATTTAAATGAATATGCTACGTATAATGTACCATGAGTTTTAAAATACAAAACAAGGAATTTATATTTTAAAACACATAAAGTGTAACACAATATAAGTTCCCATATACTGTACGCAAGCAAGCATGCACGTACACACACGCACACGCAACTGGAAAAGCTCTGCAAAGCAACACATGCTATTTAAAATAAGATTGTGTGTCTTTTGGGATGTTTTCACAACACAAAGTTTGTTTATTTATTATCTAAAAATATGTAATCCAACTTTGGAGGTCTCCAGTGAGCCATGATGATGTCTACATTGAAAACTTAATTGCTTCCCACTGTAGTATTAGAATTTGATACTAAATGTGTCTAGTTAGTTGGCAGTGAATTCTTAATTCTTGTAAAATTAAATTAACCCAAGTACTTGTGATTTAACCATAATTATAAATGGGTCCATTTCTGATCTATTCATGTGTCTTCATTAATTAATACATCTTGCTTTGTTGGGAATCAGTACCACCTTTTCTTACCAGCTAGGCCATATATTAATATAATTGAAAAACAGATAATAACTGCAGTACCGACCATGATTGCAGGGACTGTTTGTTTTTCTTCTGAGAAAAAGGCTGTTTACTTGGGACATCATATCTTCCATTTCATTTTTTTATTTCTTTGTTATTATGTCAAAATATTCTGAATGATTTCTCATATGGTGCATCATTGAATGGACCCCACTTGCAAATGAATAACTTTGGATTTGGAGACCCTGATTGGTTAAACTCTTTGAATCTCTAAATATAATGGACAATCAGCTTGCCTATCCAATTAAAAATTATTCTTTTTTTAACCCCTTTGTGTAAATTTGGTCAATTTTTACCTATTTAGGGGGTGTTCTATTTAAAGCTTTATAACTCCAGGTGTGAACAGAAACTTGGAAAATGGCTTAAATGAAGCAAGACAGTTGTACCATTTACAATACTAACTTTCATAATTTAGGTCAAAATAAAGTTCCACAAATGCAAAGAAATATTGGCAAAAGCGCTACATATTTAAAACAGGCAAAACTATACATTTCCTTGATCATAAACTCCTTGTGTGCAAGCTCGGAGGGTGATATGCAGAATGACCAAAGTAAAAATGTAAGTAGTGTACCCTGTTGTCCCTTAGTCTCTCCAAAATTGTTAAATTGTGCACTGCTGTAAATCATAAAATAATCATATATTGAACTACAACAGTTTTCACTCATACAACTTTTCATCAGTATTGGGGAATAGATATCTATGGGTCCAAAAACCTATCCAAAAGCTGTCATAAAATGAATAAAATACTTTTTGTCCATTATAAAGCATATTAATTTGCCCCTTATGATGGTTTACGATGAAAACATTGATATCACACTGGTACACACACCTAAATATGTAGCCTAATCATTCACTCTAGTACATCAATAAAACATCACTTTTTCTGTACTCTACAGCAATTATTTGCTGCAGGCCCTGGAATTACTTATTTCTCTGTAGTTTTTTTACGAAAATGTTGTCATTCATAATGACTCCAAGGAAATTTTTACATTCATCAGCACATATCAGTGCACAGTAAATTGGAATGAGTATTTTGCAGGTCCAGTTGCAGGTGAGACTGGGTGGGGTGTTGCTTGTTAAATGGAGTAGCTACAAGACAAGAGTGGCATTTAGAAACTCTGTATTCTGTATTGTTGTCACGAATTGCGTACTCATAAAGATAGAACACAGAGTTAGTTGTTTCTACTCATAGTTTAGTTGCAGGAGCAATTAATGTCTCAGTTGAGCAATCTCACGCAAAGAGGTTAAAAACTGTCATATCGTTACAGAGAAGGTCTGTAACTGACAGGTCGAGGCTGAAAAATTGCTCAAGGACATGGTAGTTTCCTGGATCGGTGACCTTGGGGATTAAGCAACTACCCTTAAACTGCACAGTTGTGGGTTCAATACCCAATTGGATCATACTGACTTAAAAATTGTACTAACTGCATTTGAATTAAAAGAAAATAACTAACCTTCACATCCGCTTGTACATCAGGCTGCCGAAAGCCACTGAACTCAGGACAGGAACTGACTCCATGTGACATCCAGCCTCAACAGGTCTTCCATTATATAGTGGTCTGTGGTACATACCGTACTGTACTGTAGATACAGGGAGAGACATGAACACAAACATGACCCTTGTCATGACACTGCACCGGAGTGTGTGCTCCTACTGACACCACACTGCACCGGAGTGTGTGCTCCTACTGACACCACACTGCACCGGAGTGTGTGCTCCTACTGCCACCGCACTGCACCGTAGTGTGTGCTCCTACTGACACCGCACTGCACCGGAGTGTGTGCTCCTACTGACACCGCACTGCACCGGAGTGTGTGCTCCTACTGACACCACACTGCACCGGAGTGTGTGCTCCTACTGACACCGCACTGCACCGGAGTGTGTGCTCCTACTGACACCGCACTGCACCGTAGTGTGTGCTCCTACTGACACCGCACTGCACCGGAGTGTGTGCTCCTACTGCCACCGCACTGCACCAGAGTGTGTGCTCCTACTGACACCACAGTGCACCGGAGTGTGTGCTCCTACTGACACCGCAGTGCACCGGAGTGTGTGCTCCTACTGCCACCGCACTGCACCGGAGTGTGTGCTCCTACTGACACCCGCACTGCACCGGAGTGTGTGCTCCTACTGACTCCCGCACTGCACCGGAGTGTGTGCTCCTACTGCCACCGCACTGCACCGGAGTGTGTGCTCCTACTGACACCGCAGTGCACCGGAGTGTGTGCTCCTACTGACACCACACTGCACCGGAGTGTGTGCTCCTACTGCCACCGCACTGCACCGGAGTGTGTGCTCCTACTGCCACCGCACTGCACCGGAGTGTGTGCTCCTACTGCCACCGCACTGCACCGGAGTGTGTGCTCCTACTGCCACCGCACTGCACCGGAGTGTGTGCTCCTACTGACACCGCACTGCACCGGAGTGTGTGCTCCTACTGCCACCGCACTGCACCAGAGTGTGTGCTCCTACTGACACCACAGTGCACCGGAGTGTGTGCTCCTACTGACACCGCAGTGCACCGGAGTGTGTGCTCCTACTGCCACCGCACTGCACCGGAGTGTGTGCTCCTACTGCCCCCGCACTGCACCGGAGTGTGTGCTCCTACTGCTCCCGCACTGCACCGGAGTGTGTGCTCCTACTGCCACCGCACTGCACCGGAGTGTGTGCTCCTACTGACACCGCAGTGCACCGGAGTGTGTGCTCCTACTGACACCACAGTGCACCGGAGTGTGTGCTCCTACTGCCACCACACTGCACCGGAGTGTGTGCTCCTACTGACACCGCAGTGCACCGGAGTGTGTGCTCCTACTGACACCACAGTGCACCGGAGTGTGTGCTCCTACTGCCACCACACTGCACCGGAGTGTGTGCTCCTACTGCCACCACACTGCACCGGAGTGTGTGCTCCTACTGCCACCACACTGCACCGGAGTGTGTGCTCCTACTGCCACCGCACTGCACCGTAGTGTGTGCTCCTACTGCCCCCTCACTGCACCAATTGGATCTTACCTTGTCTGTCTCTCCGTGTTGTGCAGGCTGGGTGTGGTTTCTCAATTTAGTTCCTCATTTGCCCCCCATCATCTCCCAGTCAATCACTCGCCTCCCCCGCTCGCATTCCGCACTCACCTCATTACTCCCGCATACATTCCTCACTCACTTTAATCATCACTCATGCTTCACACCTGTTTTCCCTTTATTTCTTTATTTTTGTTTGTCTAGCCACTAGTTCAGGGGTGGCCAATTCCAGGCCTCGCGGGCCGGTGTGTATGCAGGTTTTTTTTTTACCACGGTTCCACGGTTCAATCAGCTAATAATACACACACACAATCACACCGATTCACTTGTAAATTACACGACGAAAAAAAATACAAATACACGCATGACGCGCATACCGGCACAAGAACATCATTCATGCTTTTTTCATATCGCGGATATGTAGATTAAAATATCAGATCGTGTAAACGATTGGGCTAATTCAATAATTGTTAACTGGCGGCAGCAAAAACCTGCATACACACCGGCCCGCGAGGCCTGGAATTGGCCACCCCTGCACTAGTTTGTTCCGTCAGTTGCTTTGTGTTTGACGTGTTTTTAGCCTGTGTGTTTGTTCATTCCTAACTTGTCCAGTCTTGCTTTCAGTTTCGCCTGTCCAGCCTGCTTCCCCGTTCCTGCCCACCTGTATTCGCCAACCCTGCAACCTGTCCGTCACCTAGCCCTCCTGCCTGCTGCTGTTTCTGCCTCATCTGTGCTACCCTATTGTTATTCACCAACCCCGTATCCTGACCGTCACCCAGCTCCCGTCTGCTTGCTCGTCTGTCCTTATTGCTAATAAATCCACTCCTTTCTGAGTTTTGCCTGAGTCTGTCTCAGAGTCCAATTTCCTGGATGCCACCTTTATCTCCCAGTCTGGTATCCGCATTGAACCACTCACCGACCTGCTCAAGTCCTACTCCCTCGACAGCAAACCTTTAGCTCGAATCACCCACTCCACTGTTCCACTCGAGCTTGTCTTGTTCGGCAATCACCAGGAGCGAGGGTGGGCTATGCCCCAGCTATAAAAGCGAATCATCATTTAATTCCTCATCTTCCACTCATCTCAGTCACCTATGGTCCTCGACCTGCCCACAACTGTGTATGGATTTTCTCCCAGGGGCCATCCAGCCGCCTCTACAGCCTTACCATTCCAGAGAAGGCATCCATGGAGACGTATATCCACGACTCGTTGACTGCAGGTATTATTCACTGTGACTGCAGTACTGTGACTGCAGCTTGCAAGGTGGTAAATTATATAATCTGTTCACTGGATAAGAGAGAGCATTGCTTTTATCGATTTATCCTAAGCTTTTGATACGGTAAATCATATTATTCTTCTAGATAAGCTTAAATCAATTGGCTTTGATGGCAATACCTGTAAGTGGTTTGAGTGTTACCTTAATGACAGAACTCACACAATATTGGCGGATGGGCATCAGTCCAGTTTTCTTGAGGTTTCCATAGGGGTGCCCCAGGGCTCCATATTAGGTCCTTTGCTTTTTACTTTATACATAAATGATCTTGGCTCACTGATTACAAATAGTTCTGTTCATTTTTTGCGGATGATACCATAATTTATACTTCAGCACCCTCAGTTGATAAAGCTTTCACAAATTTACAGGCTGCCTTTCATGCCATTCCAAATGCTCTATTGGATCTTAAAACTTGTGATAAACCCAACTAAAACAAGCTATATGCTCTTCAGTAAATCAAAAATCTATGGATGGTCTTGAAATTCAGAGCCCAAGATTAGAAGTACTTAGGCATCTGGTTCGATGAAGAATTGTTTTTTTAAAAGACGTGGAAGAAATGGTGAAAAAACTAAAATATAAATTGGGTTTTTTCTACAGGAACAAAAACTGTTTTACAAGAGCATCAAGATTAGAAGTTATACAGAAAACATTTTTATCTGTGTTGGATTATGCGGATATAATCTACATGCATGCATCTGCCAGTACCCTCGAACCACTTGATGCAGTGTATCATAGTGCACTTAGGTTTATCACTGGTGCTAATTTCAGAACACATCACTGCATATTATATGAGAATGTTGGCTTGACCTCTCTTAGTGCCAGAAGAGAATACCACTGCCTTATGTTCATTTATAAAGCAGTGTTAAATAAGTTGCCATTTTATATCTGTTCCCTTTTAGAGTTTAGATCTATTGTGCAGTATACTCGTTCTCAAGGATATTTCACTCTCTGTAACCCACGTGTGAATACTGAAACCGGAAAGGCTGCTTTTGCCTTCTATGCACCTTTTAAGTGGAATCAGTTACAGGTTACCCTCAAATTGGACAGACGGACTAGTATTGAGGGTTTCAGGTTTATTTAGAATTAGTTTTTTTTATTTTTTATTATTTTCATATTGTTCACATTACTCTTGTAATATTTGAATTTATTGTTGTGTTTTATCATTGCATTGTTGTATTCTCAGGGTGCCATTGTAAAAGAGAGATTTGCTCTCAATTGGCATATCCCTGGTTAAATAAAGAAAATCAATCAAAATCGAAAGATTTGCCCGTTCCTCTTCTCTGGTGGGAGCAGGATTCTTCTTCGTGTCCAAAAAAGACAGTACCCTTCGTCCGTGTATTGATTATCATGGCCTTAACTCCATCACTGTTTGCAACAAATACCACTACCATTAATCAACTCTGCCTTTGAGCCACTCCATGGTGCTATTGTGTTTTCAAAACTAGACCTCCAGAACGAATACCTGGTCGTACCGTTCGGGCTCACTAATGCCCCGGCTGTGTTCCAGGCGCTCATAAATGATGTTCTCTGGGACCTACTGAATCGGTCCGTGTTCGTCTACCTTGACGACATATTAATATTTTCCAAGGATCCTGAAGAGCATGTCCAGCATGTGAGATAGGTACTACAATGGCTTCTGGAAAACAGGCTTTATGTCAAAGCTGAAAAATGTGAATTCCACGTCCCGTCTGTGTCCTTCCTTAGTTTCATTCTTGAAAGCGGACGCATCAAGCCTGACCCTGCCAAGATCCAGGCCGCGGTAGAATGGCCCCGTCCGACATCCCGCAAACACCTTCAACAATTCCTGGGGTTTGCTAACTTTTACAGGCGGTTTTTCCGTGGCTAAAGCCAGGTCACCGTGCCCCTCACCAATCTCACCAGCTCCCTCTGTTCCCTTTGTCTGGTCACCTGAAGCTAACTCTGCCTTTGACACCCTGAAAACCAGGTTTACCTCTGCACCTGTCCTGACCCATCCTGATCCGAGCTGCCAATTCGTGGTAGAGGTGGATGCCTCTGATTCCGGAGTGGGGGCTATCCTTTCACAACGCTCTGGTAAGGACCTGAAAATTCACCCTTGTGCTTACTTTTCCCGCCGGCTGTCCCCGGCCGAGCGTAATTTACCGCAAGCTCCTGGCAGTAAAGCTGGCCCTCGACGAGTGGAGGCGTTAGCTGGAGGGGGCAGAGCTTTCCTTTATAATATGGACTGACTATAGAAACCTGGAATACATTCAGTCTGCCAAACGTCTCACCTGGCCCACTGGTCCCTGTTCTTTAGCCATTTCAATTTCACCATAACTTCACAGACTCGGTTCCCACCGTCCTGTCCTGCCTCTATTCCCCGGAAGCCAGTCCTTCTCTCCCCGACCCTATTGTTCCTCCTTCCTATCAAGGCCACCCAGGTAACCCAGCCAGACTCCCGAAATAACCCTGACTCCCATTTATTTGTTCCCGACTCCGTCCGTTCCCAGGTCCTTCAGTGGGCGCACTCCTCTTGCCTATCCTGCCACCCGGGGGTTCAACGCACCATCTCCCTGGTCAGGAGAAGTTTCTGGTAGCCCACGTTAAAGAGGTATACCCGTGTCTTCTTCCTTGTCTGTCCCGTCTGTGCCAGAAAAAAAGCATCCCACGAGCGTGCCGCCGGCCTTCTCCAACCCCTCCCTGTCCCGGGCCATCCTTGGAGCCACATTGGGGTGGATTTTGTCACCGGTCTCTCCCGTTCGGATGGCAACACCACCATCCTCACCATTGGGGATCGGTTCTCCAAGGTGGTCCACTTCATCCCCCTACCCAAGCTCCCCTCTGCATCGGAGACGGCAAAGTTCCTGGTGCTACACATGGTGAGAATGCACAGGATACCCTCAGACATCGTCTCTGACCATGGGCCCCAGTTTTCTTCCCAAGTATGAAAGGCGTTTTGCCACTCCCTGGGGGCCTCCGCCGGCCTATCATCCGGCTACCACCCCCAGACGAACGGGCAGACGGAGCGGGCTAACCAGGACCTGGGACCTGCGCTGCGTGACCTCCCACAACCCCTCCTCCTGGAGCAAGCTCCTCCCCTGGGTGGAATATTCCCATAACTCGTTGACGAGCTCTACCACTGGGATGTCCCCCTTCGAGTGCTCCCTGGGGTACCAACCTCCCCTGTTCTCCACCCAGAAAGAGGAGGCTTCCGTTCCCTCCATCCAGGCCTACCTCCAATGGTGTGAGAGAATATGAAAACAGGCACGCACTGCACTCCTCCACACTACCTCCCGTACCCGACGCCAGGCCACCAGACCGCAGCCCCCCAGGTCTGGCTCTTCAACTTCTCCATTCCCCTGCAAGCCACCTCTAAAAAGCTTCAGCCCCGCTTCATCAGTCCCTACACCATCAGTGCCATCATCAAACCCTCCCCCCTCCCGCTGAGCTCCCTCCGCCTCCCCGGATCATCGACAACACGGCCGCTTATTCTGTCCACCGCATCCTGGATGTCCGCCGTAAAGGGTGCGGTTACCAGTACCTGGTGGACTGGGAGGAGCTGGATCTCCCGCCAGCTCATCCTCGACCCCTCCCTCATTCTGGACTTACCCGCACAAGATCTAGCCAATCACTCGCCTCCCCCGCTTGCATTCCGCACTCACCTCATTACTCCCGCATACATTCCTCACTCACTTTAATCATCACTCATGCTTCACACCTGTTTTCCCTTCATTTAAGTTCCACTCTTTGTTTGTCTCGTCACCAGTTCATTCCGTCAGTTGCTGTGTGTTTGACGTGTTTTTAGCCTCTGTTTGTTCGTTCCTAACTTGTCCGGTCTTGCTTTCAGTTTCACCCGTCCAGCCTGCTTCCCCGTTCCTGCCCACCTGTATTCGCCAACCCTGCAACCTGTCCGTCACCTAGCCCTCCTGCCTGCTGCTCTGTTCCTGCTCGTTCCTGCCCCATCATCTGTGCTACCTTCTTGTTATTCGCCAACCCCGTATCCTGACCGTCACCCAGCTCCCCTGTCTGCTTGCTTGTCTGTCCTTATTGCTAATAAATCCATTTGTTTCGGAGTTTTGCCCGAGTCTGTCTCCGAGTCCTACATTTCAGTCCATTTTCGGAACCGTAACAGAAGTCACATTGGGCAAGATTCAGAGATGGCCAACTTAGGTAATGTGCTTAAGTGCCTCTCCTGCGCGGATTTAACGCGGACTGAGTTATGCCGTATTCTAACCTACGCGGGTTTCTCAAAATGTGGGTAGCACAGGGCATAATATTCTAATGACCTTTTTCTTGTACCTGACCCCTGGGTTGCCAGAAATGTTTGTGGGGGTATACATTTTCAACGAGTCAGTGACAGTGCCTTTAATAACCGCATTTGCCTTTGTAAAATCCTGCCTTTGCGCATTGTTGCTCTTGCGTGACAAGGTATGCTGTGAAAGTATTAATACATTGCATTGATAAAATTATCATAGCTCCTATTGACTGGAATATCACACAATCAAAAAAAGAATTGCTGGACAGTGGTTGCACGCAATATTAAGTAAACAAATAAATCGTTGGATTTACTTAAAAGGGGAACAAAGCATGCTGGTTTAGCTAGACCCCGCCCCTTTTTGAAATGCAAAAAATGCCCAAATCTGGGCGTGATAAGGTAATAACATAGGGGCGGAGCTCCAGGTATCAAACCACACCCCAGCAATTTTTTCCACTCGTAGCCAAAAGATAATTTCTACTCTGGACAGCGGCTGCTCTCTCTCTCTCTCTCTCTCTCTCGCTCTCCAGCTCCTGCTGAGCCACAAGATGCGGCCGAGGCAGAAGCAATGGTGGAGAATGAGAGGGTTTTGGAGTGGTAGGCGGTGGCACGCATAGCTGCGTTTGGGCTTATAATGATGCGGCCAGCAAACAACAAATACCCATGCCATGGAGGCTACTAATTGTACACAGCCTGTAGGCAATCACACTAACGTTACCAGAAAGATATCAACAATATTGGTTTGCATTTCAACGGTCACTGCACTGAACTCTCTCCAAGTGAGAATGTCATAGGGACCTTGCAAGCCAACTATAAAAAAATATACCAAAAATAGGTTACTAACTTACTACAATAGTCAAAAAAGCTAAACTCTCAGAGATATCGCTCTCTCTCAAATCTCCTCTCCGTCCACGCAGATCAACCACCGAACTATATAGAAAACGGTGAGATGAGATCAACCGCTGAGATTCGCTTTTAGAGAATAGCCCACCCTCGCTCCAAAACTTCAGGGTGAAGCTGTACAGGTTTCAATTTCGTTACTGAGAGGAATACATCAGCTGGATGAAGTTTCTGGCCAATGACAGAATGAGCATGCACTTCCTAACGTTTTACCACTAGAGACACAAGATTTGGACCAGGATCAATCAGTAACACCAATTGAAAAAAAAACAAATGTATCAGTTCTCATCTAAAATAAGAGGTTTTAGTGCTTTGTTACCCTTTAAAAAAAGATTTTAAAATATTTGTTGTACGATTTACCTCATAAAGTAATGTACGGTTGAGCATAATAGCCTATATGCTATATACTTAACCAGTTGAAGTCACATATACTTAATAATAGCCCATTACTAGTCAACCACTGTCCAAACATTTCTTTTTTGAGTGCATCTGTCACATACTGGAAGGATGTGGCCAGGAAGGAGAGAGATTTTAACCTGGAGCACTGGTGGAACTACACTGCGGGGAGTTACTTTGCGAAATAGAATTGGTCTGGTATTATATACCAGATGGTCAATCATAGCCTACTTTTACATATTTTTCTTTTTATGACAAGCTCTTTGAAAATAATTTATTTTACTTATTTTCCTTTGCCTAGCCTACTTACAATTATCAAAGAACATGCACTCTATTATGCAAATTATTAAGTGAAAACGCGGAATTTTGGGAGTAAGTCCCATTTGCGCGTGCTTATCTCAACTCTGAATCTGGCCCATTGTGAGGTATCAGCTTTTAATCTGATTTCAAACCACCTCTGCATGTGGTTCAAATCTGTTTTGAAAAAAATCTGATTTGATGTGGTTTGGGACTGTCCAGACTGGCAGTATAAGATAAGACTGAAATCTGATTTGGGCTACAAATCAGATTTCAGTCACTTGAAACTGCCAGTCTGAACATAGCCTAAACGCTTAAGCCCTGCAACACACCAAAAACTAGCAAGCACTGTGATCCTCCAGATTTTGAATTTGAGATCCCCGCTCTAGAGAGTGTGTGGTTAAGGCATACATATAGACACACAGCTACAGTTTATTTCCTGGAAGGACAAGGATGCCTGTTGGACAAGTAAAAAACGAATGTCACGAGGCAATATCGCTCAATATCTACATTGTATAGCGCAACGCAAAATAAATAGAACAGTGTCCAACTATGTGGGCGACAAGCCCTTTTATAACAGTAAGACCAGGCAGTTTCATTACTTTTGGGACAACTACACACCCTCTCATTCATATATAAATAGAAAAACTTATTCAGGGTTTCAATCAGAATTTCTAATGAACCAAAACTATATACGACAAGCGAATAGACAATAGATAACCAGTGCAATAGATTGGCCAATAAAGTAAAGAATCAGGATTTAGAATGCTTGGGGGTGGGGGGGTTTCATGGTAACTTAATAGAACGTACAGTTTGTACATTTAAAACGCATAAAACGCACTCAACTGACAATGGATAGGCCCATTCTGATAATAACCACAAATTACAGGCTGTGCCTTCAAATGATTTTGTCAAGCTTTTAACAAGATCAATTTCAATTGGACAGCTACGTCATTTCCTGTGAATACTGGTCCGTTACTCCTATGATGTATTCTCCATGTACCTCTTTTTACAACTGACCTCCTCGACACTACAGAAAAATAGAGGCCGTAAGGACCCCTTGAAGTTAAAATAAACTACACAGACTGAATTTTATTTCTTGATTATCATTTGATTCAGTTGCTTCTTCACATTAAACACAACGATCCAAACACGATTCTTTATTTTAATGCCTTGTGTTTTAACTCTTATGTGTTTTGATTGCTGAATACAAGTAAAATGCCTGGGTATTTTAAATCCATGGCAGGTAGCAGTGCTGCCAACTTATCAACTTGACGAGCTCTACCACTTTGTGTTTATTTTGTGCAAGTTTGCAATGCAAGATCAATAAAAACTGAGTAAAATAAATCAGTGTTGGTAAAGCTAAAAGTATAATAAAAAAAACTTAAATATATAATAAATAAAAATATAATACTTAATTTATTAAAATTTTTAAAATGTTGCTAGATCTACCAACCTTTCAGATCCTTTTAGTGACCTAGCGACAAAACCTTTGTAACTTTGTCATCGTCCAAAATAGACCTCATAACTGCTTTTCTGAGAAGATAATGAATTCCCTTTATATGACAATAGCCATAGCTGATAGACTAGAATATAAAATAATAGTATAAAGTAGAATACATATATTCCTCCCAGAGGAACGTCAGGATAGTTATAAGCCTACCATCCACTGAACCAATGGTTATTTGACAACACTATTTGACCTCCTGTATTTCACTGGTTGTACCGTCATATGGCCTATTGCTTTAACTGTTTTCAGCGGAAGGGAAATAGGAACTTAATTGTTCTGTGACATTACAGCATCTAGCGTTTCCAACTGACCAATCACTAGTGACAGTTGGAAATAATGGCAGCAACTTGGTGGAATAATATGACTTGATTGCATACAGTCCCATTTTCTTTTTGGTAGAAGCTAGAGAAAAGGGTTTTGGACTTTCATGACTTGTTACATGCCATTTTCCACCAGCCTGATGTCTTACATCTGCCTCCCCACCATGGGACACACACACACATAATTAGGCTACCGTTCTACCCACTTCTGTCAGCTCCAGTTTTTTTGGCTTCTTTGAAGATGGCCTGACTCGTATTACATTTTTTCATGTAGCTAGCTGCTAAACCAGCCTTATGATTTTGATGGGGTTGTCTCTAGTTGTGCATTCCAAAATCAGTGTCATGTTTTACAATTGGCGTCATGATGAAGGGGAAACCTGATCTTGGATCAGCACTTTGAGGTAACCTCACAGACTAAACACTCGTCTCAAAGCAATGCATTGTTGTTCTTGTTGTTGGTTTTTCAATTTAGTGCATGGCAATACATCAATGGACTAAAAAGCTACATAACCTATCCCCATGCATCAAGTAAACAAAAAGCTCAAATTCTGTGCTTAAGGGCCCACAGAGCGACACACCCCTGTGCTGAAGGTGACGCATGGCAAAAATAGGGTTTCCGAAAGGAACAACTGATTGCAAAACAGGGCTTTACTAAATCGATTGCGACTTTTGTTCACCCTAACACTGCAATGGTTTGTGTTTCCTGTTTCAATTTAGGGGCGAATGTCAATATTACTACATAGTCCTTTGTACTTAACTTTGAGGGATGGATTTAAGATCAGTTTTTAAGCTTTGACATTAATTTGACAGCCAACAAAAATAAAATTAACAATTGATGTTAATGTCTCATTGTGGCGAGTCCAATACCCCCCTACGCATCATGGATTGAGAATAAAGTTCATTTAAGTGTCCCCATTATTGAGTGAATTAACACTTAATATTTGAAACACAACTGTTAGTAAAATCAGTTACAAACAAACACTGGGTTTTTAAAAAAACTTTTTAATAGCTCACTGCAAAATGCTACATGGTGTGGTGGTTAAACGTTCTAATCATTTGGCTGCAGTAATATGTTCTTCTGGCATAGGAAGATCTTATTTCACATTTATTTCTCAAGTCTTAGCAGAAAGGCAGAACGTGCACCGAAATGAAGACTGTCAAATTTCACATTGGGTAAAGCCCACTAATATATATTCTAATTAGTGGGAAGCCATTGGTTTATTCAATTTCATTCCCCCACTGCAGCTGTCAACGCAATTGATATTTTCTGTGACATTGTGGTACACATTTTGCACTTGTCAATATTGTAATTCATCTCAGTCACATTGTTATGCATGCGGTATCATTGTGAGAGTAAATATATATATTTCTTGTAGGTTTGCTTGTTTTAATAAAGCTGGTGTGAAGTGTCGCTCATTTTTGAATGAATGAAGAATGCAATTTTCAGAGGCATTAACCTCCACCAAAATGACATGCAGCAGAGCTCCAATTGTTTCAGTGTTTGTCAGCAAAGAGAGTTGTTGATTGTGAGTTACGACCAGAATTTTAAAAATGATGTTTCATTCCGCACTGTGTATTGCCTCTTGCCTCTTTTGCTGGAAAAAGAAGCTTAAACATTTTGATGACATTTCATTTACTGTTGGATTTACTAGTCACAACAGAGGTGCACTTGCGAAAAGGTATTTGTATTTGTAGTTCAAGATGTATTGCCCATTCATGTGCCCGTGTTAAAGCAGGTCTGACATCCAAAGTGTTTGACATCCATCAATGTTTTTTTGAATTACTATATGCTATGGTATCCACTATACTATGGGCTATAAATTCCAGTTGAATTGAAAGTACTTTTTTTTTTTTAAAGAGAAAAATTCTGGACTAACGAATGGGTTAATCAAAGCGCTAAGCTTTATGACAATGATATTTTATAACATTTTAGGAGACTTTACACGTGATCATTTTGTTTCATGTTCCATCCATCCATCCATCCATTTTCAAACCACTTGGTCCAAGTCAGGGTCGCGGTGGCGAGAGGGCCAGCAGAGTGGCCCAGACATCCCTCACGCCAGCAACTTCCTCCAACTCCTCCCGGGGGATCCCTAGGCGATCCAAGGCCAGCTGGGAGATATAATCCCTCCAGTGGATCCTGGGTCTGCCCCGGGGTCTCCTCCCAGCTGGACGTGCCCGGTACACCTCCATAGGGAGATGCCCAGGGAACATCCTTACCAGATGTTCGAACCGCCTCAACTGACTCCTCTCAATACGGAGGACCAGCGGCTCTACTCCGAGATCCTCACGGATGACTGAACTCCTCACCCTATCCAGGAGGGTAAGTAAGCCCTGCCACCCTACGGAGAAACCCCATTTTGTCCGTATTCGCAATCTCACTCTTTTTCGGTCACTACCCACAGCTCGTGACCCATAGGTGAGAATAGAAATGAAGATTGGCCGGTAAATCGAGAGTTCTGCCTTTTGGCTCAGCTCCTTCTACACCACCACCGTCCCGTACAACGCCCGCAATACTGCTTGTTTCAAGTTGAATAAACAAAATATTATTCAACCTGACACAATTCATAATGAAATGCACATGTAAGATGCACGTTTTTTCATCAATGAGACAGCCGCTACCATGAAGTAAACCATATAGACTAGTGTACTCAGATTTCCTTTAATATTGGTCCTTGAAGTCATCCGGTATGTAGCTGACTTATTAATGTTGAATATTTTAACTGAAAAGTTTGCAGAAACATTGAAAAAAACTTTCATTGAAATTTTTTTCATTTGACATTCCACAATTGTACCAGAGGTTTGTAATGTTGTGTTTTAAATTGTGTTTTAATTTCGAAGACAGCACAGAGCCAAAAAACAAAATGAAACTCATTTCCATTTCAAAGACATCTTTTCAGACATTCAGACCCCCACACACATACACAATGCCCTATACCCTACAATTTAGTGTTATACGCCTCTTAACATGAAAAAATAAAAGATTTGTAGATATCTAAATTGCAAGGTAAACCCATATAAACAGTAGTAATTACCGTACCATTGACAGTCTCTGTTATGCTCTCTCTGCAACAGCCGCAGTGATTAAAATGAATCCCCATCGACTTCTCCATTAAATCGCTGGCAGAGGCGATCCTTTGACCTTTCCTATTGATTGAACATAACAATCACAATTCAATTGTAATGCAAAGAGAACATTTGTTATAATGTACATGAGATGCAGGGGCCATTTCCTCTGTGCTTCGGATAATCAATGAGGTGACTTCAATAGATGCTTGGAGTACGAAACCCCTACCCCAGCCTAATTCACAGAGGTTACAGCATCTGTTTGATGAGGCTAATAATATGTATTCAAACAATCCCATTTTTGGTCCTCAGACTCAGTAGACTGGTGCGACCGAGGGTTCAGCCGCTGGCCTCTGGTAGCACTCACATGGACACATGTGGATCTGCACTGTATGTTGTGTAAGTATGCGTGCGCATGCTGCTAGTGGATTACGTGTCCGCGAGAGTGTTACCAGAGGCCAGTGACCGAGCCCTTGTTGCATCACCCTCCCCTTCGTTCAGATTGACTAAGTTGGCCAATTGCGAGGTAATCCGTTACGATGTTCCTCCACCTAGGCTTATGCCATATCTGGAATTTGAATGGCTGGAGTGCGAGGTACCACCGGGTTGCCCTTGAATTATGGTCTTTCATTGTCTGGATCTATGTCAATGCAAGATTGTAAGTGTCAATGTCAAAGTACCAAGTTTCACAGGGAAGGAGCTTCTGGCTCAGATAGAGCCCCGGGGATTCTTCACCCTCCTCAGTCCTCAGCTTGGGCAAAGAACCGCCCCAATCCCAACTGCTGAGGCATACACCTGGACCAGGAAGCGTTTGTTAAAATCTAGTGGAATCAGAACAGTTCAGACACACTTCAGGGTGGTAAAAGCCTCCTCACACGTCTCTGTCCACTTCACCGGATTGCTGCGGGCCTTAGTGGTGAGGTTCGTTAGCGGCATAACTAATGTTGCAAACTGTGGGATAAAGCGGCGATACCACCCAACAAGGCCCAAGAAAAATTGCACCTGTCGATTGGTGCAAGGTACTTTGTCTCCTGCCATGTCCACGCACACTTCCTGGTGTTGAGTCTCGCCTGGTGAATCCTTCTCAAAACATCTTGGAGGTGTTGCAGGCGGTTAAGTCTTGCTGTAGACCACAACATCGTCCAGGTAAGCAGAGCTGTATGACTCACTCCCAACCAGCACCCATTCCATTAAACACTGGAACGTCACTGGAGCTCCATGTAGACCAAAAGGTATCACAGTGAACTGGTGTACCCCTTGTAGTGACCGGAAGGCAGTCTACTCCCTGGCACTCTCCTCCAGTGGCACCTGCCAATATCCCTTACACAGATCCAGCGTGGTGTGGAGCCAATCCGTTCCACTAGGCCGTCGATGCATGGGATATGCGATGAACCGGTAGGCAGCATTTACCTTTCAGCAGTCAATACCCGCAATGAGCCATCTTTCTTGGGGACAATGACCATGGGACTGCGTCCCTCATGGTTTTGGTCTCCTGTGGTGCTTGTAAGCTCTGTGGCGCTCGGTAAGGGCGCTGACGGATGAGTGTAGCATCCTTCAGATGGATGGTGTGGTGGATGAGATCTGTCCTCCCTGGTGTCTCTTGGAACAGAGCTGGAAACCTGCAGAAAATCTGCTGGGGTGTTACCGTTTACATATCTGTGCATGGACCACTTCAGCTCTTAACATTTAGGATGGAACTACAATTTACAATACTCGCATCAGAATCCACCGTTTATCACTTGTTGAATGGAAGCACACCATATTTAACTGAGAGGCAGTGTAAGGTAGCTGGTTTGATTCCCAAGCAGGGCACTGCTGTCGTACCCTTCAGCAAGATACTTAAAATTTCTTCAGTATAATATCTCGCTGTAAAAATGGATTGTATGTAAAGATAAGAGAATCTGCTCAATGCTTAGTAATAAGTAATTGTCCTGTAATGTTTGTTGAGAGCCAGTATTCAATCAATTTTCTTCCCAAACTCTGACTTCAAGAAATAAAAACTGATGTTACTTCTTTTTAATGCTAACAATATTTTTGGTGATCATTGAACTCAACAAAATGTGGTTGTGAAGAAATAAACAAAACCTGAATTGAACTGTGTATGCAAGCTAAGGACAAATGTAAGGACATTTTTACAATGCATAAAATAACTCATCAGCATTGAATTAGCCACTTTCAGTTGCTTGCAATTAGGAAATCATGTTAAAGATGTCAAAGCAATGAAACACAAAGTATTCTGCCTTGTTTATTCACTCTAGGAATCTCAAAGGAAACGTGTGTTTAATCACATAAATACATTACGTATGATAAAACAAGACTCTGTGGAAATACAAGATACAGCATTACATTATTATTACCTATAATATGATAAACTACGGCCTTGCTGGGGCCCATGTCTGAAACAGAAAACAGAACTTTGGACCTCGGACAGACTGCAGCCATGGAAAAACGAGCTCTTGTTTATGAGACACTCTGAGTAGTGTCCCTCCATGGCTCAGAAAGTGACATGTTGTTGTGACTGGTGTACAGCAAAAGACAAAGAATGGGAAAAGCGTCCAGTCATCTGTTGACCATATTCACCCATATTATTATCAGCCAGTCATATTGTGTGAGAGTATTATCATAGATATTCATTAGCCTTCAACTTTAATTTGAATCCTTTCCCCCTGGAACAGTATGTTTTCAAAGAATGTACACAAACGCACAACGGAATAGAAATGTCTTTTTAGTGGAACATCGTAGTAAAAAAAACAACAACAAGTTTCACTATTTATCACAGAACATCATTATTTGATTCATACTATGTAATTAATCCAACTAGACAGAATGTAAATTCACTGCCCTTTACCTCACTTTACCAAGCCACCCAGCTCAAGGGAAAACTCCTAATCTGCACATCACAAGACAAGCAGGGACAAGAACTACACTACCCAAATGTTCCTGAAATGACTGAATACATTTATGAGCGCTCAAACAAAATCTGAAGGACAAAGACACAACAGGCAAAGAGAAAGACTGGAAAGATGTACCTAAAAAAAATATATATAATTTTACACCTTTCTCCTTTCTTTTCTTTTCTTGTGGGACATGAGCAAAAAAAAAAAGGAATGTTTTTATCTCACAAGCTGTTTGGAAACCAACATTTTTTATTTATGTTTTTTTTATTTTGCCAACTGCCAAAATAGGTTCATTCCCAATAATTATTTGACAGTAGGTGAGAGTGCGTGTGGTATTTATGAGATGAAGCAAGTTCACTCAGAACTGCAAAACAACCCGCCAAGTATGAGATAAAAACATTTTTTGGCTTTGCGATGCAAGAATTTGCTATGCCATAACTGGAACTCTTCACACAGAAAACAGCCTGGAGCGGATCAAACATCGTGCACCAGTCATAACGACAAACCGCCCTCCACTACTGGCCACGCGGACTGAAGCTTGCTGGGACATTCCGCCAGAACAGGCCAGGTGCACCTGCTTTGATGAGGGATTCCAAAAACCAGGATGCGCACTTTGGTTTCAAAGCCAAAATCTCCGTGGTAAAGGACAAGCCGGTAATGTTGTTGCACACAATGCACCACAAGGCAGCTGATGATCAGAGTGAGAATAAAAATCTATAAATCATATTATAATGCATGCCATAATGAGACAAAAGGTGGTGAAAACCGTACGTAACTTTTTAATTTTTACATAGTATCCTTTTATACACCTGGATATATATTGAAGAAATGTAGGTTAAGTACCTTGCTCATGGATACACCGGCAGTGCTTTACATGGGAAACAAACCTGTAACCTTTAGGTTACAAGCCCAGTTCCCTAACCATTATACTACACTGCCACCCCACCCAGGAGCTTTGTACTTAGTCCTGTAAGCACCAATCAAGATGGTTCAATGTTTGACTTTTCCAGCCGGAAGGCTTTCTCACTGTGCACATGCATCCATACTATGGACAAAGCATAACGCACAAGCATTTATTCCTGAAAAGAACTTGAGGGAATCTGTTGCTGCATACAGGAAGTGAACAGGAAAGCAGTCCCGACCTTCCGAAAAGGGTTGTGGCCAAAAATTGGGGTAAGGAGCAACAATGCACGCTCACAGACAATGTCTACCAACCAAGCAGACTTATACCCTTTGAAAAATGACTGCAAAAGCTCCGTGATACGTGTGAATTGGGAATACTGTGCATGATCGGAGCACAGCCACATTGTGTCTGCAAACTACCTGCGGTAAAGACCCACAGTCATGAAAAATACTTGGACAACATTTTGTTCAATCAACCAGAGATCAAGTGTAGTGATGTTGCGACTACCCTTTTCTTATCAAACTTCATAAATAAAAAGTTTCTCCACTTAAAATGTTTTGTAGGGTTATGTGTACAGCATTTAATGTCCCGTGAAATAATGGGATTAACCATTCTTAAACATTCTCAAAATGTATAATTCTATAAAGTAGAGGCTTCAGGAGCCGATCATAGAAGCAACGTATAATATTACAGGACTGGGAAAATTGGTGAAAATAAGAATCTACTGTATAACCCTTGGCAAATGGATGATTTGGGTTTGTTATAGAAAAATCAGCAGTCCAGGACTATGAGCTGTGTTCAGCGCATTGAGTGATAACGGTATGTAATAATGCTGGTATGTAATTACCCCCAGAAAACTTCCCCGATGACAGAATTAATTCTATTCAGGTTTGTGTTTAATAAATGTTATGCAAACATAGTGCCCTATCTCACAGTATTCCAAAAACAAAAGGAAACCTTAATTGCTTTAATCATCCGTGGCTTTGACGTTGTTATTGGCTTTTAAAATAGCAGTTAACAGTAGCCGTCTTGTAAAGGAAATTGCACCACATTTACAAAATGATCCGCAATTAAGATACGGGCATCTTGAACAGTCAAGCCAAGGCACACTGTTGTGACTAGGAAAAACTAGTCAACGCTATCGAAAATGCGTTCAATTAGCAAAGAGGCCAAAAGAAAACACCCTGCTTTCTCATACATCGCATTAATCAAATATTGTGTGATTGCAGCCTTTTGAAGATAATTTTAAAAGGATATGTTAATTAACCAATACCAGATGAGGAAGCTGTATTTTGTTTTTACTGTTCTTCTCAAGCTTCACGCGTATCTGCTGTCATTCTTATGCCACTCGAGAGCATCATTTTCCTGCCAACAGTTACAGTTAAAATGTTATTAATGGGTTTCAACACAACGTAAGGAGTTGTACCTTTAATCTACGCTGAAAGGAAGCCATGCGTTTCCTGCCTTATTTACCAGGCTTACTTAGCGAGCGTTCCTGTACAATTAGAATTGTTAATAGATTTGGAAACAAAAGAATATTGAAGGTGGGAAAGTGCTGACATTATTTCGGAGGGAAAAACACTCCTGAGGAAAAAAAAGATCTGCAATAAATGTGGTTTCTTGGGACGTGCGTCCATGAAATGCAGGTTCCCCTCATTAAAAAATGCCACGCAGAAGGTATAAATCAAGGACAGTAAAAATTTCACTGCGGCAGCACTAAATTACACACTTTGTGTGTTGCACCCTGATTGTGTTTAAACATTATAATTTCGCATTATTCTCATTAGACGTATGCACGGTTTTACAATCCATAAACAGATCTTGAATAAAAGTTATTAAATGTCAAAATTTGCATTTGAAAAAAACATCCCGCTGCATTTTAGCAAAGATCAATCTATGAACCTTTCAACATTTTGTCAAACAAAATGCTAATTGTACCTTTAGGAATTTAAGAGACAGTGACAAGAAATTAGATGCTCGGTCCCTTCGAATGGTAGATCCGGCCTGGTGTAGCATACAAAAACCTCAATACCAGCAGCGCAAACCATGACGGGGGACACACGCGTCACTGGAAATATAAAATACAAGCGTGAGCATGAGACGGTATGTCCTTTGGCTGTGTTTGTTTATGTCCGGCAGTTAATGCGCGCTGTGGTGACATATGTTGACGTTCTCATTAGACCCCAATAGTATGCAAAATCAAAGAGCATCAGAAAACAAATACTATCGGAGGCCCAAAAACCACCTCGTGCTCTGCAACCATCCTTCTGCTCCATTCTCAGACAGCGTGACGGGTCAGGAAGAAAAACGCAATGCAAGAAAACACAGTACACCACTATTACGCGCTTTTAAAGGTAAATCAGCCAGGCTCTCCAAATATAAACATTCAGACACGGAGACAAATTCTAGCAATGCCCATCAACTAAACACACTGTTGTGCGGTTCCGATCAGATCTGCCCCAAAACCACGATTAGGCGTTCATTATAATGCGCACACACTCAACAGCGTGCGTTTGATTGATTAATCGTGTCAGTTTTCGAAGGTCCTTCAACGGGGAATTGAGTTTTGCGCAGTGGTTATTGACACTCGGCACATTCATTGGAGCTCACTTTAAGACTGTGTCGTCTGAATTCTTGTTCTCCGAGATAAATGTGATCCGCATATGTACTCGGATTTTAACGCGTGGATTTGGGAGTTAAACGGCATATACAAATGTGTCAGATAAAGTATATTAGGAGATCTAATTTGTGTACTCGGTAATAAAGCCCCACTCATAATTGCTAACCATAATCATTTCCGGATTCACAAATATGGGGATTTAGTGATTAATAATGATGAAGTTCTCATAAGATAAATTGATCTTACAAATGTAAGATGTCTCTGGACATATGTTAATGGGATTCATTATTTACTCGTAATTTATTCAGTAATAACAGAAACAAGCTTAATATCTGTCTGGGTGTAAAAAGAGAGAGTGTTTCACATTATGTCGGGATTAAACAATAAAGGGATCCTCTTCAAAATGTTTATCGAGCGTTCAGAAAGTCACTGTTCTTTCCTCATCAAAGGCGATTTCCTGCCGCAACACGCATGTGCTTTCAACTTCTGAAATACTTCAGAGAGCACATTCTAGCTTCCAAATGTGTGTCTGCATCACATTCTCAGATTACATTTTGCATGTAAACAAGTTACACAGATGTCAGTTATGTTTAATCTTCCAAAGAAAAGAAAGGAACAGGCCGTTTGGTTCCCTCTGATTGTGGCGATGCATGTAAAGCATCAATAAAGAGGCATGGTGTGCAGCATTGTATTTACACTCCATGTACTGCAGCTCACGGAAGATGGAGGAAAACTGTTGGATTGCATTATCTTTTATCAGTTTAAACTCTGATATCGGTATTGACTTTCATTTAAACATTTTTTATATTTTTTATATTTTTTGCAAAGCACTGTCCTGCCTATATTATAATCACATCTATGGAAGTTCCAAATTCCACGTTGTAAGCTTATTACCCTATCCAAACAAACTTGAGATAAACTGTTTCACATTGACATACAGACATGTTGTGGGCGCATGAATAAAAGACTTCAATGACAATGACCATGAACAATGCCAAGCAAGAGTGCCCTCTACAGGGTGTTAAGATAACATCAACCACCGTCTAATAAACTCATTGGACAAGCTGGGCCCACCACAATTTCACCGGATATCAAACAGCATTACTGTGTCTCTAAAAATAAAATAAAAAAATGTGATACTAGGAGGTCAAATGTCACAATTTCAAGAAATTATCTTAAATTGATAGTATAAAATAACGTATTCATTGTATTCGTCACAACATCTGATATAATCCAGTGACATAATGATGACTAAAGGTAAATTAAAAGTTCAACACCCGTTGCGTGTCAAAGTAGACAGCTTGTGATGAGGGTACAGATAGAACCACTGGCTCCATGGTCCCGTTGACAAATGCTACACACAGTTATGCCGTCATATGCTGTTTAAACCCCAGGTCCCTACTGACCGTCACTAAAGTCAAACAAATAAGATCCAGGGAGTTTATCTGGCAACAAGTGAGTTAAATGACACTGCAGACAGGACTGAGGTAATCCTTTGGAGAACGTATAAAGTCCCCAGATTTTCTCTGAAAAAGACAAAGCTCTTTTTATAACCTTATATAACTCGGTGCATTGGAGAGGGACTATTGATTTACCAAGGTCTGAGAGCGCTGGCAAGTGCATGGAACCTATCGCAGACTGCAGTCGGTTGCACATACGTGTGGAAACTTTTCTTTCCCTCAAATGGTGGTCACGTACACATCTGAGGAATGGATGCCCTTGTAGCTACTTCACGCGCATCCGACACAACTACACGCTTCGTCTATATTTAGTGGATTACGTGTGTGAAGTGTCGTGTTTGTGTGAAACTATCGAGAGCGGGTGGACAAGGTGTGGGTCGTCTGAAGAGAGAAATAAAGGGCGAGACGTTTAATTCTTTCGTCATCTCTTTTTTTGTGCAGCAAAGCGCAAGCGTTTCTCATGAGTCCTTTCTTGCTGGATTCTGAAGGAAACAAGGCCCGTCTCAGGCATGGGACGAGCCGGATTATTTTTTAGGTCATTCAGCAGACGCCCTTATGTGCAGGCCGCCCTTACAGCGCGGGGAACCGTGGGATAGGGGGTGACAGTACCAGCCGAGCACAGCCAGAGCAGCTTTCCCTCACCCCTTTCGCTCACAATCGGGAGACAAAGAACGGCGAGGAGAACCGAGGAGAGAAGGAGGGTGTGCCAAGAAGCACTCAGCGGGGCCAACCCTGGATCAAGGGAGAGGAACGAATGATAGGAAGATAAGGGGCGGACTAAAGAGGGCAGACCAAACAGGAAGATGAGGAAATGTGGCGCTCTGCCAGCCTCAACGCCGTGACCGTGGTGGAAACAGAAGGCGCGCGCTTCTTTGCTCTGCTTAAAAGGCTCCCGGGAAGGTCCCAACAGTTTAGAAGAGTAGACCCAAGAAAAGCTTTTAGACGGAGAGATACTGTATTTGCCTTGTAACAGCCAGTTTGTGCTTTTGTACTATTTTTTATCCGTGTATTTTTTATTTAGGCTTTAATGTACTCGAAAAAATCTAAAAAAGTATAGATCCATTTACTCAACTGCAATTGGTCAGTAAATTCCTGCTAATGTCTCAGAGATATATATATATATATATATATAAATACATCAAGTATAATGTAGCACAACTACAGTATATGTATATATTGTATATACAAGTTCTATCTTATGAAAAAAGAGCTGGTCTGCAGTGTACACAGTATTCCATTAAACATTTCTTAGGTTTCAGACAATAGACATGATAAATCAGCCCCGTTAATGCGTGCTGCTAACTTTGGCATTTAGGCATTCAGCGCTAACATTCTCTCAGCCTCCTGCGTCTTTTAGAGCACGCCTTAAAGACTCCCAACACCACGGCGCGCAACACCAGACAGACCGCCGGATCACATGCATACACGCACGTTCATAGAAAACAGAGCGGCTTTTTTGTTCGATTTTAAAATAAATAAATATTAAGCAGAATCTTCTCCGTGCTCAGGGCCGTACGCTAAAGACCGCAGACGTACAAACATTCTCCAGGCTGCTTTATTTTTTTTTTCTCCTTCCCCCGCTTCAGAAAAGGGACACGGGGTGTTGTGCCCTTCCCTCTGTTGCCGAGTTCTTTATTTATTCACATTTTGCGCAGCAGCATAAAATCGTCCCCAGAGGCCCCTATTGTCTTGGCGCGTCTCCCCGGGGCGAAGCGACACACAGCCGCATCTCTTCATTCACACAACACAACGCCCAGAAGATAGAGCCCCGAGGTGTCTGCTTTTAAAGAGTCTCACACACACACACACACAATTTGAGGAAGATTAATTAAAATGCTTTTAAAGCCACTGCCGATTGTGTCGATTTTCAAAAGGACTTCGCAATTTATTCCACTTTTCAGAAACGCCTGAAACAAATGGCCTTTCACTGGATTTTACTCTCGGAATAATAAACATCTGTTGTATCATTATGTGAAGAAATAAAGGGAAACATGCATTTGTTGGCTTTGTTTTATTGAATATGCTGAGAGGGAAGAAAAAAATGGGTCTGGGGGAGAGCAAATTTCACACCAATGGGTGATTTACAATTGCAGTGTTACAAATGCATGAACGCAACCGTTTTATAATGCCTCGGTTCAAATGCGTCGAAAAGCAGAGGGTCTGCTCGACTGAACTAGAATTCGAACTCTGTGGTGCATAAAAGAGGCACAAAGCGAAGAGTCTGGCAATGAACCTTTTTTGATATAATAAAATAGCAAGGCCCAAGGCCTTACAGATTATAAATGTTCACGGAACAAGTGAGCTTTACAAAAACAAACGCACAAAATGGACTGCCACAAAGCAGGTGAACACAGAACTCTCTTCTTTTGATTGCACATTTACCCAGTGTCCCGTGTTATGCTTTTATTATTATTTTTTTTTATTATCACAGATATAAAATGGTCTTCTGTAAACCAAATCATTTATCAGAAAAAATGATACAATTTTTTTGACTGAGTGTACAAAGAAGTACAAAAAGGATTGTTAGACATTTTGTAGATATTTATTCTTTTATGGTTTACTAAAAAGTGTTGTGTACCGTGGTGTTCGAAAAACGCGTGACGCCATGACAGGCTGTGTCCGAATCAGCACCCTTCCATACTTGGCTTGTTGAGTAGACAGGACGAGAAAGTCATTACGCGGGCAAAATTCTCTCTAAATGTAGCATACTTAAAACCCCCGTATGACCTAATTACTTCCGGGGTTTCGCTGAGTATATTTCTGAGCATACTTTTCATTAAGCACGCAAATATTTTGGTAGCATACATAATGATACGCAGCTTCTTTTTAAAAAATGAGGCGGAGCTTCGCTGACATTTTTCTTCAATAACAATAAAAACAACACGCGACATGGCCGCGCACTTCCACAGTACGGTTGAAAAATAGCATGGAGGATATTTTTTTTGCATACTGCACGTCACGTACTAAACAGTACACATTAAACAGCACACATCTGCCAGTACACAGTACACAGGAGACAGGATGCAGCCTAGTTGACTAAGCAGGAAAATGAAGTAGGCATACTAAAACCCAGCATAAAAACTCAAGAAATGTATATAATATCAGATTATGCTATGCTATGCTATGCTTGTGCCAAGTCTTACTAACAAGGGTACATTTTATTGCAAAGTTTTCAAAAATAAATTACACCTTATCTTTATGGTGCTATGTACATAGACCTGTAAGTATTGTATATTTTGGAACTATGGAAATCTCGTGGCTGGGATTCACTAAAATGGCACGATATCCCACGTTACATTATATTGTCAAAAAAGTGTGCAGTCGCTCCTCTCCTGACAAAATGCAAAACACAGCAGTTACAACTGAAAGTGGAAGGCCGAGCATTCCCCCTGCTGCTGGAATAGATAATGATTTGCCCTGACACTTTCTTTATTCTTTAAAAGGACTGCATCAGACACCAAATATTAAATTATTCCCGTTGCACTGCAAAGCAAGAAATACAGCATGCGCTTTGAATACTTAGAGCTGTTTTTATTTTTTAATGATTAAAGGACAATGGGCTTTGTGCTTCCGGCAGAGTGTGTTGAGAATATTCAAGTTATTCCCTAAACTGCCGGAGACTGATCTTAAAAGACAGCATAAATGAAATGAATAACAGGTAAAGACATTGGGATTAGTGTGCACTAAACACTCTGTATGTGTCCTTCTGGACTGGCAGGTGTGGGAACGTTTGCGTCCAGTTTCATTCCAAGTCGCGCCATGAATCTTCTTTAAAGAAATGCCAATAGTTTTGATTGCCAAATGCTTGATCCCCCCCCTCCCCTCCCCCCCCCTTCCATAAAGATGCATTTGTAAAGAACGGCACAGAGGAGTGACATTGACAGAGGAAGTGCTGACTTGCATCACTGTTTGTCTTTTGATGTGAGAGATCAAATCGATGGGCCAGCTTTGGCGGGAGGGAGATTAGTATGCAGGAGCGGCTCGTTTGGGAGAAGGCGCCTGCCGGCCCTAAATCATTAGCCGCTCTCGTCTGCTTTTCCAAATAATCGCGATTTACGGGCGGTTCAAGCCTGCTGAAAGTGGGGAGGAACTCGCTCTCTTGTCAGAATGAAGTGGCCCTTACATTTACCCAATTCAGAATTGCGGGCGACATGTACGCATGCTAAGGCATTACAGGACCCCACCCCCCCCCCACCCAGTTACTGCACTGAACGGAAACAGGAGCTGCAGCGGGCGCGAAACCGCTATCAGCCGGAGTGCAGTCGGCGTAATACGGAAGCCAAGATGCAGCGTAAAGGCTTATAAACTGAATGTACCGGGTGACCTCTTCACTCCCTACTGATAAAAACCAAATTCCGATCTGAGTAGACGTCAAGTCAATTCGCTTTGGCATTTATCTTTCACTCAGCTCCTTTAAAATAACGAGCACATCTCTATGTATGATTAAGATCCACACTTCATGTTTGCTTGGGGGTAGGGGTAGTTGCAGCGATCCCGAGATGCAGGTTATTAAATTAAAATATCCCGTAATCTAACAAGAGAGCACACTGCTTTTCAAGAATGTGATTAAAATGTATTGTAGGAGATTTATTCACGTTCAAGGGAGAACAACATGAATTTGTTAGAATGAGAGGCTAAAATTATGGCAGGGCAACAATAATCCCAGTGTGTGTACGTACGTGCGTGCGTGCGTGCGTGCGTGCGTGCGTGCGTGCGTACGTGCGTGCGTGCGTGCGTGCTTGTCAATGCCGACTGATCGATTGAAGAAGAGCAGATGAGTATATCAGTTATTCCCAGTCATTCATGACTGAACATCTTTCCCTGGCTGAACTGGCCAATATCAAGGAGGATCCCCTTTTTCCCCCCAGTTAGATAACAGGGATTGTTCAGGTTTTTGTACATTTAATTTGGTTTCCTGTTCAGTTCCAAACATACGGGCATTTGAAGACCCGAAAGACCTATGGGTTAAGCAGCAGGCATTCTGCGAAAGGCTAATGCTTATCAGCATTTAATTTTAGTTTGGCAAATTACCTCAAGGGTTCTGGCTGCTCTCTGAAAAAAGGAAATGTAAGAAAAGGAGTCCATGCTGCCAAGAATTATCAATTGACCCCTGTAAAGGCCAACTACTTTATGAGTATTATTACTGTGCGACTGAAGAGACATATTTTCCCAGGATGCTACAGCAGTGTGGAGTATGGGCTCGGCAATAAAAAGAAGACAATAAACAACACCGAAAACTATTTTAACGATAAAGTCAACAGGAGTCAAACCATAACCGTCTCCCCCCCACTCAGTCTCCAGTTCTATAATGGACTTCCACAGTTGACTGGCCCACTGTCATCCTTGGTATGTCATTAACTCTCACTTACCCATTTGAGAGCCGCTGCATCAAAGCCCTTTGTCCTACATTTACCAAGACCTGCTGCTCCCTGGGCTCTCAGCAGTGTAATTTCAGCCATCCGAAGCTTTCATGACACACTGGTTGACTTTGTGAAATCTGTGCCGCTTTGCAGACAGAAAAACTTTAAAAGTTCAGAGGGCCTCTCGTGTTCAGGTACACCTGGTCGTTTTATGTTTAATTGATTATTGGCTAACCGTTTAAAAATGCTGTAAAATGTTATTTTGGCAAAAAGCAGCACCGTGCTTTGAAATCATATTACCAACTGGTCAGACCCACTTACAGAGTAATACCCATTTAAAAAGTTAACCTCAAACTATCAGATTTTGTAAACGCGCGGGTTTATTTTTAAATAGTTTTTAATTAAAAAATAATTTTCTGTTTTAAAATAGAATACGTCATTTTTCGTGAGCGGTAATCGGAGAAGTGTTCTTACAAAAGAATCACAATACTATAGGCTAGAGTACCTGGTTTCTCTAAAGCAATTCTGACTGGAAAATAAACAGAACGAACAGAAACAAAATGACTCCAGATTTCACAGCACGTTATCATACCGTGTTACAGGGTAATGGCCAAACGACTCAAGTGGAGGCAGTGTTTTTACACTACATTTGAATTCATGATGCTCGCTTGGAACTTCATGCTAATGATCAAAGTTGAGCAGGGACAATTCTCCTGAGTGCGAGTTATGAAGATGGAAAGAGAGAAAGAGAGAAAGAGGGAGAGAGGGAGGGGGGAAAAAATGCTTCACCACTCTTCTTTGAACACTTTTACACTTTCCAATAAGCTTTGTTTTTTAATTGGCTGAAATTAATCTTAGGGATGTAGATGCCTGATTTGCATTCATTAAAACTCAGCCAAAGAAGTCATGCTTAATTCCAATCAAATTTGCTTAATTATGCATAGCGAGAGATTCCCAAAAGACCAGAGGATTTTCTTTGCCTTTTTTTGTTTCCTGTAGCAAATAAAATGTAATGAAGCTGTCTTTTTGTGTTTTACTGAATGTGCGAAAGAATATGGGGAGCACCTTGAGCTTGGGCTGAGGAACAATGTTATTGCTAAAGTAATTATAAGAATCTGCATTTTTCATTGTTAATTGTGGATGTCAGCATCATTAATTTTCATTTACAGCGGGCAATAAAATTAAGAATACTTTGTGCTGATGTTTTAAATCAAGCCTGTGAAGGAGATGCATAGCACAACTCTAAATATCCACAAGATATTGATTGGAGGGGGGGTTGACGGACACATCAATGAATTTTAAACAGGCCAACAACATGAAAGTGATCTGGACACATCCTTTCGCTTGTTATAACACACACACACACACACACACACACACACACACACACGCACACACACACACACACACAGAATACACCAGGTTTAAAGAGGCTCAGACTGTTATGAAACTACACAACACAAGGCCTAGTATTTTATGAAAACTCTGTTTTATGGATTCTGCTGCTTGCAATTGAGAAGTAGTTTCTTCAACTTGCCATTTAGTGTGAACAATTAATAGTTTTTCTATGTTGTTGTACACGAGTTCTTCTAAATCTGAGCCGTCGTCCTTCCTTTCCACGATGGCAGGGAACAATTTTGCCTTGAGAATTTTGAACAGCGTAACCTGAGAGAGTGCAGAAAAGATCAACGCTGCCTCCGTTTAAGCTGGTCTCCTCTCTACGCGACTGCACACATTGATCTGAAGTGGTTTTATTTTAGTGTACTCTGACACATCCTGCTACAATCAGCTTTAGCGCATTGTAGTCTGGAAACAAAGGAAGAACAAAATTGATCTTTCTGGAATAAAGAAATCAATGAATGGTCATTTCCTGTTTCATGCATGTTTGACCAGCTAACTTGCTCAATCCTTGAACTTGGCCTGTCTTTTATTTTTTATTTTTTATTATTTTGAGCTTATTGCAAACTCTTTCGCTCTTTCGTCAAACAACTGTAAGTAAAGGGCGCATAGCACCATTCTATGTGTTTAATCAAACTCAAGAACACTGGAAAACATTCCCCTGGCAGCCCTTTTCCTCATAAAAAAGTTGGGACAGTATGTAAAATGCAAATAAAAGCAGAAAGTGTAGTGGGTTTATTGATGGTTTGGAGATTCACACGCAAAAGTGGGGAGATCAGAACAAGTCAGCTCACAACCGTGAGTACCAATAATTAGGAGGAGAAAATTATAAAGGAAGAAAGAAAAGACAGGAAACTAATTCCTTAAGGCTAACAGCCAAAACGAAAATCAACCCACGAAACGGGCAAACTACTAAAACTAGTAGAATACCAACTAAATCTCCCGAGCTCACGTAAATAAGCTAAAAACGGGAAACGTCGTAAAACAAAAAAACACTCTCAGCTAATAATAGCTCAAAGCCGGAAGAGAGCAAAACCAAAACGAAAGAACAAAAAAAAACTGTGTCAGAGAGAACAGCAAAGTACAAAATAGCCCCAAACGCTACCAGGCGGAAAACAATCCTATACCCGATTAAGTAGCTATAGCAAGTCCCCCCTGAACATAAACAGAGTTTAATATCAGGAGGTCGCTAGTACCTGACTATACCTGGCTCGAATGCAATGTCGTGAGACAAACAAGCTCCAGAGATGCGGAAGTGAAGAACTTAAATACCCTGCAGGTAGAAGCACAGGTGGAAACAATAATGAGGCTGGCAAACCACAAAACGGAACGTGAAAAAAATCTGATTGATTAACGATCATGAAAGCAGGACGAGAGCGGCAAAAGAAAAGAAAACAAACAGCCGCAAACCACTACAGAAAGCAGTGATTTGTAAATTCTCTTTTACATATATTTAATGTTTTACCTTATCAACTTTATTGATTTTTGTAAATATAAAGCAATTCCGAATTTGATGCCTGCAACACGTTCCAAAAAAGTTGGGACAGGACTAGGACGGTTGTGGAATGTTCAAAAAATACCTTCCACAGGTAAACAGGTGATGCTATCATGACTGGCTAAAAGGAGCATCTATGAAGGCACGGGCGTTTACGAGCAAGGATGGTTCGAGGTTCACCACTTTGCGAAAAACTGCCAAATACAGTCCATAATATTATTAAAAGATTCTGAGAATCTGGAGAAATCACAGTGCGTAAAGAACAAGGCCAATATTGAATGCCAATGTCCTTCGATCCCTCAGACCGACATGCTTCTGTAATGAATATAACCACATGGGCTAGGGAATACTTCGGAAAACCAATGTCAGTAAACACAGTTCAACGCTGCATCTACAAATTCAAGTTAAGACTCTACTACGCAAAGCGTAAGCCATATATCAACAACATTCAGAAACGCTGCCGACTTCTTTGGGCTCGAGCTCATCTGAGATGGACTGACGCAAAGTGGAATCGTGTGCTGTGGTCTAACCTTTCAAATTGTTTTTGTAAATAATGGACATCGTGTTCTCCGGGCCAAAGAGGAAAATGATCCTCCCAATTCTTACCAACGCAAGGTTCAAAAGCCAGCATTTGTCATGGTATGGGGGCGTGTTAGTGCCCATGGCATGGGTAACTTGCATATCTGTGAAGGCACCATTAATGCTGAAGGGTACATATGCATTTTGGAGCAATATATGCTGCAATCTAGACGTCTTTTTCAGGGACGTCCCTGCTTATTTCAGCAAGACAATGCCAAGCCACATTCTGCACGTGTTACAACGGCGTGACTTCATAGTCAGAGAATGCGAGTGCTTGACTGGCCTGCCTGCAGTCCAGATCTGACTCCCATTGAAAACGCGTGGTGCATTACGAAGCGCAAAATACAACAATGGAGACCCCGGACTGTTGAGCAGCTGAAGTCTTATATCAAGCAAGAATGGAAGAAAATTCCACTTTCAAAACTACAACAATTAGTGTCCTCAGTTCCCAAAAGATTACTGAGTGCTGTTAAAAGGAAAGGTGATGTAACACAGTGGTAAACATGCAACTGTCCCAATTTTTTGGGACGTGTTGCAGGCATCAAATTTAGAATGAGCATATATTTACAAAAAAAAACAATAAAGTTGATTAGTTAAAACATTAAATATCTTGTCTTTGTACTGTTTTCAATTGAATACAGGTCAAAAAAGATTTGCAAATCATTGCTTTCTGTTTTATTTACATTTTCTACACTGTCCCAACTCATACAAATTGGGGTTTGTATTACAGCTAAATGTTTTCATCAATAAAAAATACACCCAATAACAAAATTTCTTTATTTATCCAATTTTTTTCCATCCCATTTTCAAGTGTCCAACCAAGTCCAAACATACAGTGCTCTGGCACAAATATTTAAGAGATGGTTTTGTTTCCATCACAATGCCTTTTCAAATTCAATTGTTCTTTCATAAGTTGGATTGAAGCCCCAAGGTCTGTTCCTATCAGCTCCACTTTCCTCTTCCTGCTTTTTTCCTGTCCACCAATGAAACGAGTTCGCTTAACGTTACAATAACAGAAGAAGTGATTTCATTTTGCTTATCAGAAACAAGCGAGCACTTAAACAGCTGCAGTGGCTTTGATCCAATAACTTCCCGGAGATGTATTTCCAAAAATACTGAAAACAGGTTTAATCGTGCTGCAGTTAGCCGAAATACCAGCAAGATCCACACTGGACAGTTTACCTGTTGTCGCAGTACCTCTTCTTGCTCGACTGTTGTCGATCTTTGTGCCGTTTCCCGCACTTTATACTGGATAAATAATCCTGAGAGTCCCAGTCAACAGGATGGGATGTTCTGCTAAATGTAGCTTTATAAAAGAAAAGACACTTCAGAAAAGAACACACTTGTTTTTGTCCATTTTCAGAATCTAAAACTTTGTTTTTCAAAACTGATGTTTTGAACACTGGTATAAACCAATACATTTTATACACCTATGCATGTACAAATACACAAGCCTTCATAACCACTGGCAATCAATAAATAATAAATAAATAAAGCATGATAACAGAACATTTCTAGTAAATTGTTCCTTGGGAGTTTTGTATGGCAGACTATAAAGACTTATAGTAAACTTTCTGTGCAGAACCAGAGACATATGCTGATAACCACCCACATTTACAGGTTTCATGAGTCACTGCTTTGGAGCTTCTTACACAAAAAGTCCAAGTGCCTCTTTCCAACAATGTGGGTTGCCTGGCAAGATAAGTGAAGAGCTTGTGGAGATAGCTGAACGAGTTGAGTGACAGACATCATAAGCCATGTCGTTGCCTGATTAGCACTAATCTGTCCTATATAGACATGCGACCCTCTCTGATGACTCTTAAGGCTAGAATACCAGGACCCGAATACCTCTTTCACAGCAACGACCCGGGTAAAACCTGGGTTTGCCGTTAGTGTGAATGGGTCAAACCACGTTATCCGACCCGGGTCCGCGACCCTGTTCACGACCCAGGATTTACGTGGCTTGGTTCACGGCTCGGCTTCGGTGTAAAAGGGCCAACACGGGTTACTCTATGCTGCAAGGTTATCTGACCAACCCTTGATCTTGTAATGTCTTTAACTTGTGCAGTAACAATGTTCCGAAACTTTTATATAAATGATGAAAACCGCAAGATATTCGTGTGAACGTATATTATAATTGAACAACTCTGGAATTATCTTCATTTTCGCTATAGAATCAGTTAGATTCACGCATTGCTCAGTTGTCGCATGTAAATAGGCTATGTAACAGTGAATAGCCTATTAAATAACAAATACTTTACTTAAAATGTCTTGACAGTTTTTACAAAAAAAATATTCGCAAGATTTGTTGCACATCAGTGGGCTATAGATTCAGGAGTTAACATGCTGGGTTCAGCCTGTGTAATGGCAAACTACATTGCATCCGCTAGCCGGCTGGCTACCAAACTAGCTGTATTAGCAGGAGAAAATTGAACGTGTATAGATGTAAACTTGCAGGCCCGGGTCTTGTGTGAACAGCGAAGACCCGGTAGCCTACTTACACGTGACCGTAGTGTGGTGTGAACAGGTCAAACGCGGGTTGAACTCGTGTTCAATATTCCGTGTCAATTCCAGGTTTTGTGTGTGAAAGGGGTATAAAGCAGCTGGTATAAGGCAGCTCTTGCCAACCCTCTGAATTTCTCCGGTCGGTTCTGTCAAGAAGGTGCGATTCGGGCGCACAAGCCCAGTCAGTCATCCGCTCCTGTTCTCCATTTACAATCCCGGCCTGTTGAATGAGGGACGACCACAGACACCACAAACATCTTTTCCCAGAATTGCATAAGCAGACACCCTCCGACAAAAAAAACTGGCGGTCGTATTTCTAAGTAGATGACCGAACAGCTAAAAGCCGTATCCATTTACATTGTGAGAATTATAACTGAGAATTATATTCAAGCTGGAATGCAGAGAACATTAAATAAAATGACTAAACACGCACTACAATTCACATATTTTGTGCTGAATTGCACCGCTGGGTCCTCTGGCTTTTTCAATCTAAATTCCTTCTGTCTTGTAATACAACACATTATTAAGATAAATACTTAACTCACTATTTAGTTTGTATTTCAAAGTGGTTTAACCAGTATTTCTGTATCCCCTGGGTTATCTTATCTTTCCTTTATTCAATTATGCCCGTGTGAATACCAACGGCGTAGGATTTTTTAACCCACTCTGGATTCTTGGGAGTGTGTCTTTTTCTTCATTTCTTTTAGTAGCCATAACTGCAGTGATAATTATTCCCTAACAACACAAGTTTCATCTTTTGTTACAATACAATAAGTAAACTAAAATTAAGAAGACCTAGGCATTCTTCTGTGAAAATGAAATACTAAAATGCCTTTATTCCATTCCAAGTTCCAATAAACCATTAAATTGTTATAAAATTTGTTTAATTGCTAATTGGAAACCGTCATGAAATAAAGGTATTGTATTACGTGTATTTTGACCCCTATTGGAGTCATATGTACACACACTGGACATTTTACTGTGTGCCCACTACCCAGGTAGCGCTACAATCTATTGTTTATATTTTGTTACAATATATTAACGCGTCAAATTACACAAAAATTCATCAGGCAATTAAAAACAGATTTATTTGAACCAATCTCCAGCATGAGAGAGAGAGTGCCCTCCATCTTGTGGTGATTGAGTGTGATCTGCGATGAGACGACCGTCCGCGGTGTTCCCACACTGACTCCTCCGGCCTCAGGGCACCGGTACGCTCACGTCTCTCAGCTGTAGAATCAAGTGGGATGATTCATTTGTGTGAATGTGCTTGTTGATTTTGATGGATCGTTCTTTTAAAAGCGCGGTGGTAATCTTGTGGCCATCTTCTTTAGGTTATTCACAGATCAGTAGGCTCTCCAGCTAATTCCGGTCTTGACGCCCCTCACTCTCTGTACATGGTATTCATCATATCTTGACAAGAGACGTCCTTCAGTCGACAAGTAACCTTCGCCAGCGGAAGGCAAGCAGGTGGTTTGCAGTTATTTTGGATACACTTCACGGCGGAGCAGGAAAACAAGACGGAGATGTATGGCGTCCTTGTTGGTTAAGGGACTGGACCCCCATTCACTCTCTCAAAATAATCATTCTGCTCCCCGGTCATGCCTTCGACAACTCAATCAGCCTGCTCTCTACCTGCAAAGTGCCTGGGTTCATTTAATTGCCATTTTTATTGGATCAGAGTCATATAAATCAAACCAATGGGGATGGTTGTACGGATGCGGACACTCGTCATTTGCCGGTAGCCTTGGAAACATTGTTCCAGGAGCTGTGTGTCTGTCAAAAGGAGGTAAAGTGGGGTATTGAAATTTTTCTCTCTTACCAGAGGAGCATAGAGTTAAATCATCCTGAAAATTGATGTCACTAAACCAAACTGGCTCACCTATCTCTCAGTACCCTCCCGCTATATCCAATGTCTCAATGTCAGCACTTTTTACCATGCAAAAAAAAAAAAAAAACCTGTATCTATCCACAAAAGCTTTATGTGGACTTGATTCTCTCTTAAGCTGCTCAGTTCATCTTTCAGCCTGTATTATCTTAAGACAGGTATTGATTATGCAATTCCTTGCAGATTGTATAATCTAATGCATAATGATTTTCTGAATTCATTAAAAAAAACATTGGTTCCCTTTATGTGCTGCAGACGCGGGTTTAATTCAAAGAAAGATCTTTTCTTTGTAAGCCGTACTTTGTTCTTTTATGTTGAACAGCGCGATTGAATGAGAAGTCAAACGTAAGACACTTTTTAAGGTTTAAGAATATAGACCCAGTTTGTTTAAAAGGCACAGTGTTTTTAAGTGCTGCATCAATGCTCGCCGATCGAGGACAGTTCAGGAGCACTTTACCTTTTCACTTCCAGCACAGGGCAGTGGGGCTCAATTCTGCCTCTTCAATATCCAGTAGATGCAAAGTGTTAAAACAATCCAAAGCCCATAATATTTTATAAGAACTTTTACCTTTAGCTTTAGGACTTACATTACCCCAGGCCAAAAACCATACATTTTGGGCGGCAGTGTAGTATAATGGTTAAGAAACTGGACTTGTAACCGAAAGGTTGCAGGTTCGATTCCTAGGTAGGACACTGCCTTTGTACCCTTGAGCAAGGTACTTAACCTGACTTGCTTCAGTATATATCCAACTGTATGAATGGATAAATGTAATAAGATGTAATCAGAAATTGTGTAAGTCGCTCTGGATAAGAGCGTCTGCTAAATGCCTGTAATGTAATTTTCCACAATCTCTGACAATCCACAATCATTAGACCACCAAAAAATAAAATCTGTTCATTCTGTTCATTTGCACAAACCATCAATTTTATGGCAGTTTTTACACTGGCAAAAAAAAGTCTAAATCACACAGAATTTATACGAACCACCACAATCATTGCCATCTGTTCACTTGTAAAAACAGACAGCCCATATCACACAGGCCCAGGGCATGGACATACAAAGTAAGGCTCATGCAATGAAAAATTCCCTTCTGGAAGAGATGTGCCTTTAGGTGGGAATGGATCTCTCTTAGATGCCATGTAAACTAACCTACACTACAATGCCGTATAAAACTGTGAGGAATTTTATCATTATGAATATAGGCCACAGCCCTACAACATCCCTGCCATGTTCCTTGTTTGACCACGTAAACATTTGGTTTACATGCCCAAACTACCTTTAATCTTGTATTTAACCTATATATTTACATTCAAATTCACATATTTGACCTATATATTGACATGTTCAAATTAATATTTTTAACCTATATATTAACATGTTCAAATGCATACATTTCTCTCCTCCCTCCTCATGCAATAAAGCCACAGCTTGAGTGGGTCAGCAGAGAAGTTAATGCTGACCTTGATAAATGAATTGTTGAAGTGCAGAAAGGCCCTCTGATATGCAAATGATGTAAAAGAAGAACACAAGGAACGCCATTGGGAGGCAGAGCTTAAAGGGTTTCATTTCTAATCAATGGCACTGACCACTTCTCTCAATGGGTGCCAATATCTTTCCGCCTCCCTTTTTGGTTCTTTTAAAATAATTGCAATAACAGCACAACTATCACAATTCATCATTCAAAGGTGTAACTGCCAGCATGGTTACATTTCATGGTTAGCGTATGCTCATCTTTGTTAGTGTATGCTCAAATATCAGAAACACTGTTCAGTTGTTCTTTTAATTCATGCCAATTTTGACAGGTGTATCAATGTTGTCAAAAGGCATGGCATAAGGCCAATTCAGTACCCCTCACTCACAGGTATAATATTGTCTCTCTGATTCCATTCTATACTGCATTGGCGGTTGTTGCTTCTATGGTGATAGTGTCATCAAGAATAAGTTCAAAGATAGCAATGCGTGGAGATGTAAAATTTCCAAAATAAAATAACCATTTACTTTGACCATTTACTTTGACCATTTATTAATTCAATTGTTAAATCATTTTTATGTATGAATTGTCAGATGTTCATGTTGAATGAGCGTCGCGAACAAGTGCGCAAAGCAAGTTCTGTCAAATAACTCTTGCTTTGCTGGTCTGCCTCAGCAAACGCATGTTCTCATACTCAACCAATCACTTTGACACATCGCTAATGGACCGCGCCTTTAAAAGCGAGACTCAGATCTCTCCTGTACTGCTTTGGCTGCGCTGCTCTCCTTTCGCTGCTTCTTGTTCTAGAAAATATTTTGATGCTCACAGTGTTCGGGTGTGGCTGTCCCAAAAAAGGACGCCACTTTCGTGTTTTGTGGCGTTGCTTGTCATGGCAGAAGCCTGGAGTTTTGTAAAAACTGAAAGTACTACAAAAACTGAACGTTAAGTGACAATTCCACGTTATTTTGCTAGCAGCTGGTATAGTCGATTTAAAAGACCGGAACGTTAAACGCATGCACTCAGCTGCAATAAGTAGCCTAGCTAATAGGCTATACGGTCTGCCAGACAATGAAAAGGACAATGTAGCTATTTAAGTAGCATCGTTATTTAAAATGTACAGACCAGCTGCGTAGGCCTAACCCAAATTCTTCAACATTTCTTGGTGTAGCAGCGGTGGGCGCTATTAAATCAGGTGTATTGAATCAGTTGCCTTTACCTTCCTTGTCGAGAAGTCCTCAATGATTTTATTAGCATTAGCGTCTGCAGCTGATTCCTTCTGAGATTTAAAGATCTCCAGTATCCTTCTGTGGTTGATTGTTCGCAATGCTTGGCAGAGTGAGCTGTGGGTTGTGTTTTTATTTTCAGCTAGTCTTTTTATTTTCTGCAGCAGACAATTCGCTGGGCAGTGGATCTCGGCGTCGGCAACATGCTAAACAGTTTTAAAATTTTATCTTTAGCCTACTTTCATTTTGGGGCCAGTTTGTGCCCCCTAATGCGTGTATGAGAACTATAAGCCTAAAACCGTAAGTCTTTAGTTATTGTGGATAAGTAGGCTTCACTACACTTTCGGTTTGTCCAACCTTTGAGCTGGTGTTTGCAGCAGCAATCTTGGTCGCGGTGCCTTAATTGAGCGAATAAATATTGCCTCTTCTGGAACGCACTGGTTGCAAGCGGGTGGCGACTGTGCTTGCTGTACGTGCTGGCGGGTGTGCATAGTGGAACACAGCATAGTCTTCTCCACGTCGTGGAATGAGAGCCATAGCCTACGTTCTGCGTCTCTATGGCTACGTCTCGTCTCCTGTGTGCTGTTTACTGCGTACTGTTTTTTGGGCAACGTGCAGTCTGCTAATATCCTACTCACTATTTTCCAACCCTACTGTGGAAGTGTAAGACGTCCCACCAAAAATTTCAGATATAAGATACGGGACTGGTGCTTTTCCCTATATTTTTTAAATAAATCTTAAAGGAGACTTGATTTTCTTCTGTCTGGAAATCGCCCGTTGAGTGAACTGTTTTGTAAAAACTCAATTGACCTCCAGTCATTCAATGAGCGCCTGTTGTCTAAGTTCCAACTGCGGACGTTCCAGCCCCGAAGGTAGGCTACACCTCTTGCTCAGCCTTCCCTCTTTGGTCCCACCCTTGCAGGGTATGTCACTTTTTAAAGAAAATGTCATATTTATGGAACCAAAATGTTTGTTCTTGAAAAGGTGTGCTCCCGAATATACTCAGCGCAACCCAGAAAGTAGCCTATCATTGGGGGGTTTTAAGTGTCTGCATTTAGAGAACACTTCCGCAGTCTGTGCCCTCGATTAAAGATTTTAGATATATGACAAGATACGCAACTGGCGCTTTTCCCCGTTGGATTTTTTGTCCGCACAAGAGGAAGTGATCAGGCATGCGCAGTAGTGCTTTCAGTTAGCTTAGCAACTAAAGTTACATAACAAATTCTTAGAGTGGCATGCATCTGACCGGCGCTAGCTGTTTTAGTTGGATAGTCAATATCGTAATGGGTTGTAAGTAGTAGTAGCCTAGTTGGTCTTGACAACCTAGGCATATATAATCGAAAAAGAAAAGGGAGACTTGATTTTTTTCTGTCTGATAATGACCCGTTTAGGGTCAACTCCAGCGCTGTAACACCCGTGTTACCATATGCATCCAAAAAAAAAACGGGGTTAAAGTCCTATGACTGCATGGTCCTATTCCTCTTACTTCTGTGTTAAGCCTTTCCATTCACCTCTCCTGGTTAACATTTCCATGGTATGTGCCTTCAGTTAACTGCTTCATTCTTGTAAAATTAAGCTCTCCATCATCAAAGGCATTATTGCAGGCATTCAATTTCATCTTTGCTACGCAACCCTGTTCATGACCGATACCGGCAACTTTATGTTTTGTCAAAAAACGCAGGAGGCAGCCCTCCTGACTGCTACACTGCCCACTCCTCCAGAGTAGGTACAGTTACCATGGCAGCACCTAAAGTTCCAATGGCACACTCAGTCCTGGGTGTTGGTCATCTGCTGTTTTTTTGCATTTCTTGTATGCATTGCTAATGCTTGCTGCTAATGTTTTCTTTAATGCATTGCTAATAAAAATAGTATGTCCTTTTTCGATCCCTATCATCTGGTGGCTTGTTCAGTGGTTATCTGGGATATCAATTTGGACTTCCTGATCTTCAGAAAGAAGCAGGTGCTCTGCTGTACACATAGTTTTTCTATCACTTAAGGTTATAATGGCCCATGTCTGATCCAGGATCACAGCAGTGTTCCATCTCCGTGCTGGAAGGATATCAAAATGGCCTTCCTGATCTTTCAGAAAGCAGCAGGTGCTCTGCTGTACACATAGTTTACCATCACCATGTTAGAATGGACAATGCCTGATCCAGGATCACAGCAGTTGTTCCGTCTCCATGCTGGAGGGATATTGATATGGTCTTCTTGATCTTTCAGGACACAGTAGGTGCTCTGCTGTACACATAGTGGTTTGGCTCTTGGATGATCTGTTGTTTTGGGTGTTGAGCGCTTGGATGATTTGCCATGCTGGGGGTTTTGGTGTATATCTCCTGTTCAGTAGGGGAGATGTGTCGTGCTCCCTGATTGATAGGTAGAGCACGCTGGTGCGTGCACTAGAAGTACGTGGAGCAGATCCATTCAGTGCCAAACCAAAATATAATATATTAAACACGTGTGTTATCTTGACAGAAATGAACATCGCGAACAAGTGCGCATAGCAAGTTCTGTCAAATAACTCTTGCTGTGCCCGACCAATGGTCGGCCTCAGCAAACGAATGTTCTCATATTCAACCAATCACGTGCACACATCACTAATGGACCGCGCCTATAAAAGCGAGACTCAGATCTCTCCCGTACTGCTTTGGCTGCGCTGCTCTTGTTTCGCTGCTTCTTGTTCTAAAAAATATTTTGCTGCTCACCCTCCACCACCCCAGCCTCCACCTGTTGTTTGGATCTGATTCTATGTACTTGGGGGGTTTTGGTGTATATCTCCTGTATAGTAGGGGAGATGTGTCGTGCTCCCTGTTTGATAGGTAGTGCACGCTGGTGCATAGAGCAGATCCATTCAGCGCCAAACCAAAATATTATATATTAAATACGCAAGTTATCTTGACAGAACTAACATTGTGACAAAAAACCCCTAGTACCCCAATGATGGGTTTTTATGCTGCAACATGTATGATTGGCAGCATGGTTAACTTACAATCATTGAATTGCAATTACAATCATTACATCATAATCATGACATCGCAATCACAAGCAGACACTCTTATTGAAAGCAATGTATAAACGTGGAGAACATCAGTGTTAGTCCCAGAAATAGAAATGTGTGATATCAACAAGAAGGCACAGAAGGCCCATTTATAATCACTTTCCAGATTAGCAAATATCGGCCCCTATTGTTTAGTTTACTTTTAAAAAATGACTGCCCTCAGTTCTTGGATCAAGTTCCCTTTTGGATTGTGAAAGTTATTTTTTGTTGCATACTTAGCGTTCAGCTTGCCCTTTTCTACTCTTCTTTAGATACTTCTCCCTTTTCCCATAGTTCATCCATAGTTTTGGAGACCAAAAAAGCAGTTGCACATTCTTTTTTTTAAATAACCGGCCATTCACATCCACGGTTAGCGGCTACGCCTTTAATAATTCTGTCCGTGCGCATTATCCACCGCTAAGCCACCGCTAAGCGGAAAAATCTCTATACAGCACTCCAGCAACAGAGGTTATGCATGTAACCTGCATAAACAAGGGATAAAGCGCCAGAACACGGAGCCTGTAATAGAGACTCATAACCTGGCAGGGGATGCGCGTGCTGCTCTCTGCTGTGCGTCAGCATTGCTACAATGACCGAAATGCAGATGCCCGTTGTTCTTATTCAATCTGCTGAACTCCACAGTTTGGCCGCGGTCCGTAGTGCTGCGCTCAGCTGATCATGTCGCCTTCGGCAAGACGGCTGCACTCGACAGAAGAAGAAGCTGACAGTTTGAATCAATACTTGGACATGGCAGTGGCCATCGTATGAATTTGCATGGTAATATTGTATGCTAGTTATCTAATTGCCTACGCCGCTGGAATAGTGTTCGAATTGCGCATAACGTCACGTTCAAATTTAATGTTACATTCAGTTCCCAATCACATTCAGAAAAGATTTACATTCAATGTATTTAGTTAAGATAAATTATTTAAAAAATTGAGCATATTGCCTTCATCAATGAAATAGTATACATTGACTATACATCATTACCATGGATAATGAATTGGATGGACTTTCCTTTTGAAAATAAATCAAAAATATCATTCATCACACACAAAAACTGTATCGGCCAATCTAAACATACACGTAAATTGAAATAATATCAACTGTTAAACGTTTAAAATGTATTATGGGTGGCAATACACTTAAAATTAAATTAAAAATTTTATTAGTCAGAATTGTTTAGTCAGAATTAGAATATACCCATTGATGTATTATAATTTGTGTTGAACAGTTATGATATGTATGTGTGCTGTACAAAATGATTGCCTGTTCTTTGACACACAAAGGTCCATATATCACACGCACACACACACACACACACACACGTGTCACATATATGGACCTGTGTGCATCAAACAGGCAATAATTCTGTCCAGCACACAAAATAGATAATGAATACATTCATCAACAGCTAACTAACCAAAATAAATATGTGTTATGGATATTAATACAGGAAAGAGTTAAAGAAAAAATGATACCTAAAAAGATATGCTGTCTGCATTATTCCTACAGAATATTATATAATATTGTATTCTGCAAATACAGTGTTCAGAGTGTACATGGCCAGGGGGCTTCTAAATTTTCTTAATTACCCAAATAATGACTTCCTTTAGATTACATGCATACGAAACATCCTGGCAGGTTGCTGATATAACATCACAAGCGTTTGCACTCAGCATCACGGCTCCCTGAAACGGAGATTGTGGCAACGGTCCAGCCGCTGACCAGTACAGCCATTTGCGTGTGATTTATGACCAGTGGAGTTTCATACAACTGCATTAAAAGCCCATACATTAGAGCCTAGCTTAAAGCACTTCAAGCCCACACATGAGAGAATAATTTAAAGTAATTGATTAATTTTATTTGTAAACAGACATTGAAGTATGCAGAAACGTGCCAGTGAACTCCAGCAGTTATTACAACACGCGACAAATTAAATATCCCCCTTATTCGTATGAACGTTTTCTATTTTCATATCATAAAAATAAATCTATTAGTAATATACACTAGAAGGCTATTCCAGTTCTAGTATCCAGTTTCGGTTATGCGGCTTTTTAAATCTTGGTATAATATTTCATGGCTTTTTTATTTTCTAAACAAAACATCTGTTCAATCACTGTGGCTACTTCAATCAAAATATCGGCTACGGCTAGAGAGGGTTTTTTATTTTATTTTGTCCACCAGGTGGTTTATTTTACACCAAAACAAGCTCTGGTAATGGCTACAGATTCTTATTGGGTTATCACCGAGTAGGTGTTCCAAAGAGGGGGTGTCACTACCTCACTAATAGGTATGGTAGGGATTCCAGCCAGGAAATTAATATGTTAGAGGCTTTTGACCCATGTGGCAAAATCAGGGTGCAAAATTGACACCAGCCACTAGCCAAATTCTGGTCAAATTTTTATTGTGGCTAGTAAGATATGTAACTCTAACAGCCACTTTAGCCGGTAACCAATCAGGATGTGTAAAAGTTAATGTGGCTGGTAAAATGTTGATACTGGCTGGTGATTTTTTAGAATCCACTCTGGCCAGTGGATGAAAAGGTAAATTTTTGTTTTACCCTGGACAAAATATAACAAAATTCTATTTGGTTAGTATGGTGTGCAAAACATTTGACCATGTTCATTTAAGGACCCGTCTCTGAACCTGGAAAATAAATAAATAAAAATAAAACACAGACTCTATTGAGACGTCCCTGAAAGCAACATGTCAAACTGCAGCGATTGACAATCCTCCAAAGACGGAAAATGACCATCTCGGATACGTCCAAACTAGTAAACTGGTAAACAAGCTGGCGGTTAGGAGCGAGGATGATTTGAATCAACAAGGGTGAGAAGATATGGATACTCGGTGCATTAGTGTTAATAGGAATAGATTATGGAGGGATATTTGCGATGTGACCTTCAGTGCGCTAATTGAAATAGTATTCAGAGTCAGCAGTGGAGTAATCAAGTTAAACACAGAATCATAAATCATCATGAATAGCGCTGTCACAACGAAGCCATTAGCACCCTGTTTTTTTCCGGGCAGCCTCATGAAAATATCTGCCACAGCGATCTGTAGGTTAATAGGAACAGAAGTGGCATTTAAAGTCTATTTGGATCAAACGTACTGTGAGGTTCAGAGTGTTACTTTGTTAATTTGCAGGTAATGTGAATTGATGTAGTTACGGAAAGAGATGCTGCCGCTGACACGACGGCAAAACTTTTAAGTTCGCAGAGGCGCTACCACTTTCCAGGGCGTGTGGCCACTGCTGCAAATGTACTGCTTATAATACAGTGTCCCTAAAACATCTAAAATAACAAGTTGTCATGGAGACACTTTGAGCAGTATTGAAAGGAGAGGTTAAATATACCGTGGTGTAATACCTTTGACCTAGTGTTAATTAAGCTTGTATAAGACCTGAAAAAGTTACCACATCATAAATTGAGGTAAGCAGTGGTTGACAATAAGAGAGTTTATGATTTCAACTTGCCTCAGCATCCTTTCAGATAAATAGTATATGATGTGGCAGTTCTGGAAATTTATATTTAATAATGTTATATTAAAACATGAGCATCCAAATTTGACTTGGAACAGTTTTTCAAATTCAATGGGGAATTCCACCGAAAAACAACGTTAACCTTATTTGACAGATCAAGGCGCAACTGATTAAGTCTCTTTTTATGGCTGGCCAAAACAATCTGTGAACGGAGTTATCAGCAGCTAAAGGTGCAAATTTGGCAGTAGAATAGAATAGAATAACTTTTATTTTCCCATTCGGGAACTTCCGTTGTAGCCCCAGCAACAACAAAAAAGACATAGACAGTGGGGCAGACCCACAACACACAAACAAACATATCAAATAAAGACATTCAATAGAATCATTGCATTAATAAAACGAATTAAGTAAATTAAAGTGAAATACAGCCATGATTAAAAATAGCCCCAGCTGTCCCGAGATGTCCAGTGTCATTAAGCAGTCCAACACACAAACTCCGCCTCCACGACTTTCCTCCATACATGCAGTGTTGAGGTCTCTGTCCACTGTCGAAACGGAGCACCGAGCTGCGTCATCCTTCCCAGTCGTCGCCTCACTCGTCAGCCGCATTATTCTCTCCTTCCCTTCCCTGGTTGCCTTTTGAAGAATTGCCTGCACTCCCGGATCAGTCCCGACATCATCAACTCCGGTGAAGAGCGATGGTAAACTTTGTTGCTGCAGATCCAACGGACATTCCCGAGCATATGTTGAAAATGCGTCTCCATGGTGACGACCACAAATAAAATTATATCGACTAGACAATTCGTCAATATTATCAAAATGAGCAGTAGGAGTGCCCTGAAAAATCTCCAGCCCGCTTCCCCGTCCCGTTGCTAATCGAACAAAAATTACGTGCATGGCAACTAATACTTCGGTAGATAATGGTTCTCGTCTATTTTTGTTACTGTAACCAGCCACTGAACAATACGACAAAAGCATTTCCAAGGCATGGTTTATTTGGCAAGATCTTAACTATCCATTCTTTTCAATTATTATCTGACGAATGAGCAGTGCACCAAGCAAAAATGACCCGTGAGCGATTAGTTCGTTTCCATGCTGAGCTGTGCAAGGAGCAAGCTAATGTTACTAGCAGCAAGCACCACGGAGGGATGGATAAAAAGGTGAAAGATTTGGAGAGGGATAGCATTGGTATAGGGATAAGGAGAGTGGGAAAAAATAAACACTATAGCTAACTAACTACATCCAAATGCTGATAAAGCGGACAACTATGCTCAAGGGCAAACAAAACGAGCGTATGGTTCAGACTTCAGACAGGATTTCTTAGTGGCGCTGTGGGACAGGACGGTTTTATTCGCCTCAAACTATGGGAGGAGTTATGTAATGAGATCAAAGTATGTATTGGTTGAGTTTTGACGTCTACGTCACCATGGACCATTTCGACTCCACCCTTTTTTTCAGCATACAGGAATAAAGAGATATAGATAGACTGAAATTTAACAAGATTGCAATGGAATGTATTCCTCACGCTTTATTGGTGCTCAATCCATACCTTAATAGCCATAAATAACGTGGTTATAAGCATATTACAGATTTTCCTTGACTGTCACTTTAAAAAAGTATACTCAACTGACATACTCAATCATAGCCAAGTTAGATGATTCAGACACAGTCAGAGAGGCGGTGACTGGTGGTGGGCCGAGAGGAGAAATTAGTAACGAGTAAGTGTTGCAGACTTCTGGCTAGGCTAGCTAGCCTGTTTTCACTGTAGCAAAAGTAGATCAATGAAGGGCTGCGTTTTCCTAAATAAAGCTTAATGAATGGCCGTGTTTCCCCCCTGTTTTTCTCTGGAGACGTCAGCTAATGGTGGTGACATTTTTTTATCTATTAGAACTGTAGTGGCTAGCTGGCCAGTGAGTGACGTTAGCCTCTCGAAGAGCAGCTTCCAGGATTAGTAGTAACGCTCGTCTTTGAGGACTGCCCCTCCGTTTGTATTCCGTAGAAGTGGCAACCTGTGACTGGCGTTGTCTGACACCCACACATAAACAGTAAGCCCCTGGCCGTTGTCAACAGTAAAACAAGTACCTGGAACATGCGCAGTAGTTTGGGGTTATATCTCAGCTCTCACTACAGGTAGAAAGTTGGCTGACCGCTACTCTGATACAAATAAAATATCATTTTACAGTGGAATTCCCCTTTCATGGAAATGCACCTAGTGGGAGATCTTCAGATTCATGCCAAACATCGTTCTCTCAGATAACAAAAACAACACACATGGTATTTTACAATATACAAACATAATCAGAGCATTATTTTTCAGCTTTGGACTGTAATTGGCCCATATTTAAGAATGAGGGATGTATGCTGTTGTTCCCTACTACTGGAAAGAGGAACTCAAACTGGAAATTAAATATTTGTCATCTCAATCAATATATTTACACATTTATAGCAGTCAATCTTGCCAATTACCGCAATACAATATTAATTACTGTCCCTTAATTGAAGTTTGGGATCCAGACAAAGTCCTGTGGAAATGTCCATAGAGAACACTTGTCCAAGACCCCTCCAGGCCTCCACTGTTGGGAGTTCATTTACTGAGGGCATTGCCCTGCCACTCAACAAACTGGCTTGGAATAATAGTGGAATTGCCCAGATTAAATCTCATCACCACGCCTCTCAGTAGGCTACTTGAAATACCATAAGTATTTTAAGCAAGAATTACATTTTGTCTTGACTTGACTTTTCACCTTCCTTGTAATGATAAAGGAGACAACATTTATTTTGTTTATTCAAGGTAAAGAAAAAGCATTCCATTGTGATTCGATTTAATCTGGTCTTAAATATCTAAAAGCTCAGTACCACCAAGTATTAAATGCATTTTAATTTAACAAAGCTTTTGAACATGAATCTACTTAATGTATAAAACATTCTCCATCTCAATTTATTCCTTTGTCAACAATTAGGAACACAAGGTTAATGTAGGGTTTCAGTTCTTAATAACATTAGTGTGTTGCAACAGATTCAGTTATGATGTTTCAAAACATATTAACTACTTTGTTAGGGAAAGGAATATTTAAAACATAAAACAAAATCAATTAGTAATTTCCACAGGAATACAAAATGTTCATTACTTATTATCACCATTATTTAGACACTATTTAAGTTCTAAGATCAACTTATTAGTATTTACATATTACTCGAGCAACAATATACTGAAAATTAATTTTACATCCATGGATACAATACAAAGTTCTAATTTAACAAATATTTCATTATCATAAACTGAACACAAGGGAATTAATGCAAATTTTGTCTGTAGGTAGAGGCAATGATAGACTACATACATTATTTGTAATATAATTGGATTTTTAATTCAATCAATTAATGCACTAAATTAAAGAACAGCTGTATAATAATTGGATATCTAGGTAGGAATGCATAAGTGCAATCATAAAATTCACATGATCAGGTCTGTCAAATAACAAAATTCTGATTTGATTCATTAGGAGATGCTCATAACAGGCAAACTTTCTCAGTAGAACAGAAGAAGAAAATATGGTGTATTGACAATGATGTCAATACTGATTTTTAAATATTACAATAATTTAGATTATAGAAAGAATGAGAATTGTTGTGTTCAGTTGTGAGAATGCTCTATGGGCAAAGTTATGAAATGCATGTAATGCTTTTTTATTTAATGCATTTTTGTCAAGTTAAATGCGGTTTAACATACACTGCTCAAAAAAATTAAGGGAACACTTAATCATCACAGTATAACACCAAGTCAATTAAACCAAACCGGTCATGCTGGATGATGCTGCAGGCAGCATAACATTCGCCACGGCGTCTCCAGACTCTTTCACGTCAGTGTGAACCTGCTCTCATCTGTGAAGAGAACGGGGCGCCAATGGCGAACCTGCCAATTCTGGTGTTCTCTGGAAAATGCCAATCGAGCTGCACGGTGCCCTCGGGCCCTCATGCCACCCTCATGGAGTCCGTTTCTGACAGTTTGGTCAGAAACATGCACACAAGTAGCCTGCTGGAGGTCATAGCCTTCTACGGCTCTGTCCAGCTCTCCTCGTGTAATGGCCCGTCTCCCGGTATCTCCTACACGCTATTGAGACTGTGCTGGGAGACACAGCAAACCTTCTTGCGACGGCACGTATGGATGTGCCACCTTGGAGGAGCTGGACTACCTGTGCAACCTGAATGGGCTGCAGGTACCGCCTCATGGTACCAGTAGTGACAAGGGCACTAGCAAAATGCAAAACTAGAGAAAAATCAGTCAGGAAGGATAAGGAGAGTGAAATGGTCTGTGGCCACCACCTGCAAAACCATTTACTTTTTGGGGGATGTCTTGCTGTTGCCTCTCCTGTCCATCTGTTGTCACTTTCATTTGCACCAAAGCAGGTGAAATTGATTCACAATCGTTTACGCTTCCGAACTGGACAGATCGATATCCCAGTTTAATTGACTTGGTGTTATACTGTGATAATTAAGTGTTCCCTTATTTTTTTTGAGCAGTGTAGATCAGGCCAGGATTCAATCAACATTTGTTCTTAACTTTAACTCAATGAAATGTAATTGTAATTGAATAAATACATTCACTTTGAACTGAAAGCTCAGGACAAAACCTTCTTGACTGCAGATCAATGGCACGTTACTATAGCGCCCCACTGTCAGAAGAGGACAGTGCGGGCATCTACGACTGAGCATGGGCCACAGGCGTCACAACACTACACAAATGCCCCAAGAGCGGACACCAGGCTGAAGCCATATCTGTAAATAAGTTGTAGGAGCATGGCTATAGACATAGAAGTTAGGGAAGTTCACTTGCTGAAGCTGCCAGTTCAAATCCCAGGTTGTGCACTCCCTTGAGCAAGGCACCTAAACGTACTCAGTACAACTGCGTGAATGTAAAATATGGGAAGTCGTCCAAGTGGCCCCAGATAAGAGAATCAGGCAAATGAACAAAGTAAGAATGCCAGCTGTAGTTTAGCCTAGTTTGAGAACATGGATCATTTGAGAATGATGGCTTGTTGTGTTTTGTGGCGGTCTAATCAGATTACAACATTCTGGAACTGTCTTCCAATGACATATGTAATACATTCCTACTGCAGCAACGCTATGATACACTATAATACTGCCCAACTGACCAAAAACCCTCATTCACTGGTACGCCACAGCACTTTAATAACATCTATTTATTACACCTAAATATGTGCAAAACAGACATTTTACTATGACACTCATAAAACAATTAAAAAGACATTTTATGATGTACTATGCACTGTTGGGTTTGCAAGACCATTATCTTTCAGTATTCTACTGCCTGTGTAAATTAATGGTACACTCTGACATTTATGGTAATCAAGCTCTACAGAATCCAAGTTTATCATCTTATAGAAGAAAAGGCAAGGACCTCTCAGTTTAAGAGCACAATTTGAAGAGTAACAGCACTCACCGTAACGATCAGGGGCCACATGTATAAACAGTGCTGAGCAGAAAAATGCCCTCAGAAAGCTGCGTAAGCGAGTTTCCACTCAGAAATTCAGATGTATAAAATAAAGAGAACCTGCGTACCTCTGCACACACTGGACGCCGTACGTACGCAGTGTTTGGAGTCGGTGCGATATGGCGACACCGTGACTGAAAGGCAGAGGGAGAAAATGCGAAACTTTGCAAAAGCAGATTTCGGACTTTCTCCCTGAGCATTCTTTTACGCATTAGTTCACTCAAAGTTTTATACATGTGGCCCCCAGGCTCGGCAAGATGGACAGCCAGAAATATGAAGCCGCCTTGCTGTCACAACAGGCAGGATTCGTAAGGTTGTTGTCTGGTAAACTTGCCCAACTTGTTCCATTGTAATACTCTCACTTCACTTAGAAAGTTAGCTAATATGCTCCTGCATCATATAACTATACTGCCTCTGTCCACATGATACAAACATTGATGAAAACACAAATAAAATCCCTATGTATGATCACCTCCAAGGTAGCATTAAAAGAAGCTACAAAAAGGCTACCTTTAATGGCATCAACCTGGATGGAGTTGGTGGGTTCGAGGTATATACCTTTCATTATCTTCTTGGGTAAAATACTCTCTGAAATTATCATGAAAGGGGTTACCGCGAACGGCCTCACCTCTGTACCACTGCTGCAGCGGCACGTCCCCTCAGTCTAAATAAATCTTTAATTCTATATTTGAAATCAAGCCAACTGTGCCATAGTAGAAGAGACAATTAACCTTAAGAACCCCAAATATTCTGCAGCAGAATTCTTTGAGTACAGACTATTTAATCTAGATGGAAATGGAGCCACAATGAGTTCAGTTGCTCATAAAATACAGTGGGGACCAAAAGTCTGAGGGCAGTGACACAATTTTTGTTGTTTTGGCTCTGTATTCCAGAACATTGGATTTTAAATAGAACAGTGACTATGAGGTTAAAGTGCAGACTTTCAGCTTTAATTTGAGGGATTGTACACATGCATATCGGGTGAACTGCATAGCAATTTTAGGGGACGAAAAGTAATTGGACAAATTAACATAAACTTAAATGAAGTCCTCATATTTAGTATTTTGTTACATATCCTTTGCATGCCATGACTTCCTGATGTCTGTGACCCAACGATTCTTGATATCTTTGTTGATAACACATGGTTGTCTAAATGGCTGTAAGTCTTCAAGGCTCTGAGGTATCAAACAAGCCTCAAACCATCACTCAGCTGCCAGATATGCAGTAGATATGGATGGATCACTTTAAGGGTTGTTTTTCTTCACTCCTTTTCCTATTGAACTTTATGAAAAAATAAGTCAGGAGAAGAAACCCTTAAAGTTATCATCCATATCTACTGCATATCTGGCAGCAGAGTGATGGTTTGAGGCTTGTTTGATACCTCAGACCCTTCATGACTAACAGCCATTTAGCCAACCATGTGATCCATACAGTTCCAGTGTAATTGAAAGCTTAATCTAGACCCCCCCCCCCACCTCTAATTCCCATAGAGATCCATTCAAATGCAGAGAGGTTATAGTAACTCTTGTAAGAGTATCAGAAAATAAGATATCAAGAGTCTTTTGATGTTGTTGGGTCACAGACATCAGGAAGTCATGGAATGCAAAGGATATGCAACCAAATATTAAATACGATGACTTTATTTAAGTTTATGTTAATTTGTCCAATTACTTTTCGTCCCCTAAAATGGGGAGGACTATGTATAAAAAGGGCTACAATTGCGACACGGTTCACCCGATATGTATGTAAAAAAAACCTCAAATGAAAGCGGAAAGTCTACACTTTAACCTCATAGTCACTGTTCCATTTCAAATCCAATGTTCTGGAATACAGAGCCAAAACAACAAAACTTGTGTCCCCACTTTTTGGTCCCCACTGTATCACTGTTTATTGATAGGAATTTCTTTCAGTTGAATAGTTGAGTATTATGTATGTATGGAAATAACATTATTTTGCATCTGGAACCACAAGTGTGCGGCTTCTTCAATATTTCTATGACTATTATGCACCCCCATATCATTTTAATCTTGCCAAGCCTACTTATGACATAAGTTCAAAGACTAGTGCGTGACACTGTACATATTCCTAAACGGATGACGTAGCATGATTGTGTACTGTACTAAACGCGGCACAAAGATTTGTGAACTAATCTGTAATGCTCTAATATTCCATCTCAACACATCTATGAGTTTCCCTGCCATGAATTATAAATAAAGAAGGAAGCATCTCCCCCTCAGTCAATTATTTTCAGCTTGGCCAAGGGATTATGGAAGGGTCCAATAATAATAAAAAGTACCTACGGGGTGCCTCGGTGGTGTTGCCTGGACAGCACGTCCGTACGACCGCACGCCATGACGCCGGCGATTCGAATCCGGCCGCGCGACCTTTGACGCGTGTCTCTCCCTCTCTCACTCCCCCTTCACCCTGTGTCTCGACACTCTGCCGTCCAATGAAGCTGAAAAAGTAGGGGGAAAAAAATGACTATTTCAAGAACGCAGGCTGCCACAGTGCCACACCTGTCTCTTTGTGAATGACATTTTTTTTTAAGACCGTGCCTCCCTGAATATTGCTGCACACTGTCTTGTATTGATAATGGGTGCTTTGTCAGAGTTGACAACATCTTTATTTACCTCAGTAGGTGTTCTCCTGGTAAACAGCTTCTTAATTGCAGTAAAGTGACTGAATTGGATGCTAAACAGTTGGTTGGCGTCAATAAAATGTCTTTCACGCCAAAATACCCAAAAAAACTTCTCGTCTGAAACCTTATAGGGATGTTCTTGAATTGACTGCACTGCATTAATCAAACACCAGGTCTCATTAAAAGAGCGTTAAACAAAGACTTTTTTCTAAATGTTGCTCAGGTATTGCAATAATTTTTGATCACCCAAGCCTGGAAGACAAATAATTAGAACTGCGACGGCATTCTGATGAGTGATGTCAGCATCTTCGAATGACCTTCCCTCCACTAATTAATTTTCATCCCAAGGAGAAAAAAAAAGACCCTGTTGTTGCACATTATTAATTGAGTTCACAAGAAGATGCGCCTGATTAATTTTTGTTGATAATACTTGTCATTCTCGGCAGCGTTTGCAATCATTTTATGGGTTTTTTGTTTCAGTCTTCTTCAAAGTTGATCTAAGTCATCTGTGATGTGATTAATTTGTTCTCAAGCAATACCTACTCAGAAGGAAAACAGGTTCGATCTTATATGTTTCATCAAGTTATCTCCTCTTTTATCTTCATAAGCATAATAATTTTTCTATATTAATCTTCCTCAGCAGGTGAGTTTGGATAAATCAGTGGCCTCTGGATACCAACAGCAAGAACTTTTGGGTTAGCTTGTAAGTACTTTAGACAGCACAACCTGCGTTTCCTTCATAAAATGCTTTAAGCAATCAGTCACATCAAAATAATCACATTGGCCAGCTGACAAAAAAAGACAGGGCCACAGATCGGTTAAATTGTTTTTGTCCATTCAAAATTTTTATCTGTGGTCCAGATTTAAACACTCATAGCATTTGGCCATGTGATCCCTATAAAATAAAGCATGTGTCAAATCTAAAATAAAACGGGCAAAAATTAAGATTTTCAAACAAGCCGTCAAGAATTATTTTTCAGGAAGAAAAAAAAAAAGTGCTTGCTTAGCTTCCCAAGCCTGGCATTGAGAGATATGATTAAAAGAAATTTTGCATGTTGTATGAAAATCCATTAAGCATTAATAATACCAGCAACAGACTTGTTAATGAAAAAGTGTAATTTCTCTGAAGAGCTTCACAGGCATCTGTGAAACGCAAGATGTCATTGAGCTGGTATTAATGCGGCCCTTAATGAATACATTGGCAATTCCCCAGCATTGTCCTTGACAGTATAAAATTATGTGAATAGTGCTGCTTGTCATTGTTGTGAAACAATATTAATTGAGCCATAATTATGTTGGGCAAATTGTAGATTTTTTCATATATCACATGCTGATTATGCTCAGTGTAATAAAGTGCTGTATTGAGACTAACAAATGGGTCTCATCATTTGATCTTTTTACGAAGAAAAAAAATTCCCTTCAGCAATACTGAACAGAATTATCAACAGAGTATTTTTATTAAATGAATACCCATATGATTTTAAGTATATTTCTAATATAAAGGCCTGCAGGTCTCTACAAACGTTGGGACAGTATGTAAAATGCACATAAAAGCAGATAGCTGTGATTTGTAAGTTCTCTTTTAGATATATTTAATTGAAAACAGTACAAAAAATATATATTTAATGTTTTACCTCATTAACTTTTTTGGAACGTGTTGCAGGCATCAAATTCGGAATTAGCGTACATTTACAAAAACATTGATTTTTGTATACGCCAATTCCGAATTTGATGCCTGCAACATGTTCCAAAAAGGTTGGGATAGGGGCAAAAAAGAGTCTGGGAACTTAAAAAGAAAAACACCCGTTTGGAACATTTCACAGGTAAACATGTGATGCCATCACGACTGGGTATAATAAAATATAAAAAGACTGATATCTTTTTTTAAATTTTTTTATGGGAAAAACATCACTCTGCTGCCAGATATGCAGTAGATATGGATGGATCACTTTAAGGGTTGTTTCTCCCGACTTATTTTTCCCTAGAGTTCAATAGGAAAATGAGTCAAGAGAGACAACCCTTACAGTGATCCAAGCATATCTGGCAGCAGAGTGATGGTTGGTGGCTTGTTTGATACCTCAGACCTTTGATGACGTACAGCCATTTAGCCAACAATGGGTTCCATACTATTCCCGTGTAATTTACAGCTTAATCTAGTCCCACCCCCCAATTCCCATAGTGATCCATTCAAATACAGAGAGGTTATAGTATCGCTTTTAAAAGTACTTGAAGAGTACCGCATATTTACAAAAATCAATTAAGTTGATAAGGTAAAACATTAAATATTTTTTCTTTGTACTGTTTTCAATTAAATATATGTTAAAGAGAATTTACAAATCACTGCTTTCTGCTTTTATGTGTATTTTACATACTGTCCAAACATTCTTAGAATTGGAGTTTGTAGTAAAGGGGACGAATGAAGGTTAGGGTATATTATTTTGTCCCATACAGATTTCTGTTTAAATGAGTACTGCACACACATTCAGCCTGATTTATGTGCACTGTAATGATGGACAATTTAGGAGTCTAAACTGGAGTAAACATTATCACCATGGTGATACTACACAAACTTAATTTGTGCTCCCTCCTGTTTTAAAAGACATAAACTTCTGAATTTGAAAGGCACTAGTCCACTGCTCATATAAATGGTAACCTTTACACAGTGTGTAAAACATCTGTTTTAACCATTTTTTTTGATAGATGATGACCTGCCGTTGGTATGGTAATGTACATTTGATAATACAAGATTAATGACTAATGATTAATGGGAGAAAAACAGACTAATGGTTCAACAACCAGACTAAAATACCTTTTACTATAGATAAAATTCAAACCTAATTACATTTTTGCAACTGAAAATTTTTAAATATCGAACACATCCAATTGATTTAAAGTTATATTATTTCTCCCCACAGCAATGCTTGAGCACATAATGTCTCATTTTGTATATGAAAAAAAAGATCAGCGTAGTCACGCGTAAGGGAATCTCCGAGTGCAACAGTATATAGGCATTCAACTGGAGGGAGCAATAAGAGGCCGTCTATAATATAGACATCTTAATTACATGAGAACAGATACTTTAATGAGAGTGGCATTGAGCTCTACACTGAGATCGAATGAGTCTGAACAAGCAAAACATATGGGCATTCATGATCTGAGGTGCTTAATGACAGCGGAAAACAGACAAAAAATAATAATCAATGCCTGTTCCAATCCTTCTGCATGGTACCACCCCCTAAAGTTTGAATACCAAGTTCAAACATTATTTAACATTGTACACAACATCATGTGTTGGAGGTGGTTGAATAAATGAAAGAGAAAAATTTAATAAAATTAAATAACACTGAATCAGGTCCAAATGCATTGTTTGTAATGATAAAAATGACGACTTGATTATACACTCAGTGGCTAATGTGTTAGGTACACCTGCTTGTTAACGCAAATAGCCTCCTCCTCAAAACAGCGAATCATGTGTCTGAATTTGGCGTAAACAGCATGAATCCTTAAATCAATCCTGCTTGGGGTCAACAACAGTGCAGGCTGTTGATGGTGGTGTAGTGGTGTGGGGAATGTTTTCTTGGCACACATTAGACCTATTAACACCCCTTAATAACAACGAAGCATCATTTGAATGGCACAGCCTACCTTAACATTGTTGTTGACCATGGGCATCCTTTTATGGCCACAGTCTGCCCCGTTTCAAATGGATACTTCCAGTAGGATAATGCGCTATGTCAAAAAGCACATCTCAAGCTGGTTCATGCCAATGGGATGGGGCGGAACGGGAGGTTCGCAGCACGAATGTGAGATCAAAGAATATGCAGGAACTGCATGATGCTATCGAGTCAGCATGGACCAAAATGCCTAAGGAATGTTTCCAGCACCTTGTTGAATCCATGCTGTGAAGAATTCAGGTTGTTCTGGAGGAGACAGAGAGCCCTACCCGGTGCTTGACAGTGGCTACTGAGTGCATTTGTTTTTCAAAGCCAAGGGCAAATAATAAAGCATATCAATATAAATAATGTTACATGATAATTTTTTCCCCCAGAATATATCATTTTAAAGAATGCAATATTATCTGTACTTTGTATTTAGTATGGCCACTGCATCCCATAGTGCTGCGGGACAAAAGGAGGGCCGACCGTACCGCGTCCTCCTCTCAGATAGGGAGAGCTGTTGATGCCCGAGCCATTCAACCAGAAGTAGGGATCTTCTTTTTGTTAGTTTTTTTAATTTGCCACCCAATCGAGGGCTGTAAATATCCAATTCCCTCCCCAATCTGGAATGTCCAACTGTCTGCAACCGCAGCCACGTTCCAATGCGTGAACCACCATGCCAATTCGGGAGAGCTTGGATACCCACGGTTCTCCTTCGAAACGCGTGGCGTCCTATAGCTGCTTCTGTTCGCATCGCAGACCGTAGCTAAGCTCTGTGTGCAGAGTGGTGCCAGAAGAGGGACCTTTCAGATGCGGCTTTGACATGCAGGGCCCTTTCTTACACCCGCCGCTAAGCGGTGCTAACCCAGACGCAAGTGTCTTTGCTAGTTTCAGACCGGCGCAGGCGTCATTTTAGCGGCCAGCACTCACGTTGTTTAAATACCAAGTGAACTTGCGCCCATAGGTGAACTGGGCGGGTTGGTCTTAAGATGAGTTGTGGGCATGAAAGTTTTTGGTGTATTGCTATCTTAAGGCAGCAATAGGATGTATTAATACGTTCACTGCATGCCCTATATCTTATAATAATTCACCAAAGAAATACAACAACTTTAAAAGTAATGTTTTAATAGATGCGCGACCTTTTGCTGAATTCATTAGGTTACTAAGCAACGATAGGCCGTACGTAGCCTACGGATTGCAAAACTGAGAGTAGCCTAGCCTCCGGCACGTTGAGTTTTTGTCATGAATAAAATGATTGAACTGGCCTAATCATTGTCATCATTCAAAGTAGGCTATTAAAGCAAATACAGGTGAGCAGACAATAAAACTACACAGCACGTGAAAATGAATAATGTAACGTTATTGGCTAGGCTAGTTGTTTCCATAGGATAGACAGTTCAACATGATTGAACATGAACATTCCCCTTAGGCCTCACACAGAAGCATTAGGTATTGAATTTTCAATTTTAGGCATTTGAAATTGAATTTTAGGCATCCTCCCGGTTTCAGTCTCGCTCTTGCTATGTCCATCGTTTGCCTCACGTCATTAATGCCAGAGGGCAGAGAAAATGCTTGCTGTTTTAACTCACCAGATCAGATGCATTTGTTAACTAGCTCTGTCCATTTGTATAACATAAGTTAACTTTACACAACCTCCTTCTTCGTGTAGGCTATCGTTAGCAAGATTGCTAACCGACTGTTACTATTATTAGCTAGCTTAGACAGACTTGATCTCCTAACGGTAGACATTACAACTGCTAGCTAACGAAAAGAAAATGACACCATACCGGTAACGTTTAGGCTAGACTGCTTTTTATAACGCAGACATAGTCTACGTTTTCGAAGTTAGTTAACGTTATAGCAGAACGTTGCAATGAATATGACAGGTTGGGTGTTTAGCCGAAGCGGTTCGGCTTACTGCGCAAATTGAATGAGTTTTTATCGTTTTTGCTTGTTTAGGATGGACAGTGGGCCTAACAAACCATATCAATTTAATCCGTCGTTATATATGAAATAGAAAAATGTATAATTAATTACACTGATCACAGCAAAGGATTTACACGTGTGAATGGTAGCTTGAAATGCTTGTGTAGGCTATCGTTAGCAAGATTGCTAACTGACTGTTACTATTATTAGCTAGATTAGGCAGACCTGATCTGCTAACGGGAGACATTACAACTACTAGCTAACTAAAAGTAAATGACACCATACCAGTAAGGTTTACAGACTGCTTTTTATAACGTAGCCTACGTTTTCTAAGTTGGCTAACGTTATAGCAGAACGTTGCAATGAATATGACTGGTTGGGTGTTTAGCCGGAGCGGTTGGGCTTACTGCGCAAATTCTATGAGTTTTTATTGTTTTTGCTCATTTAGGATGACAGTGGGCCGGCCTAACGTACTGTATTAATTTAATCCATCGTTATATACGAAATATAATATTTTTAAATTAATGCTTGAATTAATACGGCCCTGTGTGTGACGTCGAAATTGTGCAACGGGTCAGGGGTCATTACGAGTATGCTAACTACTTAGCTGCGAGCTAACCACTTAGCTTAGAGTTAACATCATCATCAATATTTTTAATTTGCGTTCAAAAATGAATGGAGCCCAATGGGAAAACTGGCTTTTTGAGCGCAAATCATAGATATCAGCAGAGGGCGACATTAAATCCAGTGCTGAGGTTGAGAGCCGAAAGCTGGCCCCGAGCCGAAGTGTCACGTCACTTTCGCTGAGTTCAGTTCCGGAAGTAAATTTCCAGAATGGGGTTTCCCCATTGGGATTTAAACAATCTGAGATTATAAGGATCCTGTTTTCAGTACAACTACATGACTTCAATATGTTGTACCTATATAACCCTTCTCTCAATCACAGCAGTCCTGTGCAGTTTGGTTTGAAATTGCACAAATTACATTAATTTATATAACGTTGTCCACTAACGAACTACACAAAGCTGCACTGCTCCTCGATGGTGTTGTTATCAGCAACATCGATAGCTAATCTGGTGCATTTTCTCCAGTGTAGACTTTAATTGACCTCGATTTTGATCACTTTGAATGATGACAACGGGCTAGTACAATCATTTTATTTGAGACTTTGGTCAGGATACAGACCAGTTCAACACGTTTAAACATGAACGTAACATCCAGTCATTTGTTTGCATTAACGGAGGCCGCGCACTGAAGCAGTACAGTTTTAGTGTTGCTCTTGCTGTGTCCACTTTGCTACATATTGCCGTTTTAACTCGCCAGATCAGCTCCATTTTTAGCTAACTCGGTCCACTTGTCCAAGTTAACGTTATACAACTTGCTTTGTGTATATCTCGCGAGGTAGATTGCTAAATGTGTATTATTAGCCAGCTATCTTCAACAAATTATCTGCTAACGTTAGCCACCTAGCTTGCTAAAAAAAATGACACCACGGTAACGGTAGTAAACTGGTTTAGACTGCTTTTTTTTTTATATGTAAGCTATGAAAACATGACTACAATATGGTGTGTTCAGCCGGAGTGGTTCGGTTTACAGCACAAATTTTATCAGTTTTTCACACGTTTGCTCATTTGGGATGACAGTGGACCTAATGTAGCTTAAAAAAACACAATCCAAAAGGTGAAGTCAGAAAACAGAAACAAAAAGTCAGGAACACAGAAGACAGGCAGAGAAAACTATCAGAACAGGGGTCAAAAAAGGCTTATAGCGAAACAGGCAAAGAGGGCAACTGTGACAAACTCATGACAAACTCGCAACAAACACCAGACAGAGTGGAACTTAATACACAAAACTAACAAGCAAACAAAAAACAGGTGAGTAGCGGGGCAGGTGAAACACATGGTAATCAAGAGCTGAAACGAGAGGCGGGGCTGACACAATGGGGAAGTGAAAACACAAGCACATGGATGGGAGATGGAGAATGAAAACAAAAGCACACGAACAACACCGAACAAAACAGAAAAGCACAATACGGACTCATATACTGACACCGGCGCTACTTCATGCAAAGTAAAAGAATAAGAGATAAAGCTCACTCAAAACCTGTAGGAAACATAGGTGCTCATTTTAGAAGTTGGCAAGATGTTTGAGAGTGAATTGGTTTAAAGACAGACATAGAGCCCACATCTACTGGACAGATAGGCCAAAAGTTGCAACACGATTTACCTGGACTTTCTGCATGCCAGCCAACTGTAATTACCTATGATGAATAGTGGCTAGGTTGCTGTTATTGATAACGTTACTTTATTTGGCGGCTAGTTCTTGGAAGAAGAAAATGTTTGCTAACATTATATGTCGTATAGATCGTGTTCGCTAGACCCGGCTACTCGCAACCATGCATACCAGCTGTAGCCAGATAATGCCTGGTTCAGACTTACGCTACACAAACTCAGTGTTATGCAACAATACTGCAACAACAAAAAAGATTCCGTTGTTTCACCTGGACTTTTAGATTACATTTTTATTGTAATGTTAGCTGTCTGTAATCCTGCAATTGTATCTAGAAGACTTGCACGTTCACAACAAGGTCTGTGGAAACATTGGGTGGGGTGTTTGTCTCCTCTGTGGGCAGGGCCAAGAGATGTTATGACTTTGAAATGTTTTGACAACAAATGTGACCATTGAGAAAAAGTTGCATACTCAAGCTTTAACAGAATGAGCCATCCAGCAGCTCAGGTAGGGATCTTCTTGACTGCCTGTCAAGCTGAGATTTAACAATTTCCAGAGTTTTTCTTGTAGACTCAAATACACAAAGCTAATGACAATTTCCACCCCCTGTTTTAGACCCTCACACACGAGACATTTAGATGTTTACAAAAATGTATTATTGGAGCGTTTAATTGAGTGCGATGGCAGGCTGCATAATATGCACAAGCTGTGTACTTTTTTTAAAAGATATAAATGGCAGAGGAATATCTTCCACTGTGAGAACTGAAAGGCGGAAATATGGCATAATACGAAGGTCTTTATAACAAGAGTCATCGTCGGTTTCATGATGTCCGCCATTCAAAGTCAACCTGCCATTTCAGATGGAGGGATAAAAAGGTGGAAAATATACGCTTACACAGAAAATCCTTGTAAATCTCTGGGAAGCTTTGAAACCAGTCAGTCTAGCTTAGGATGCAGTAATTTAGAGAACTGCAGCAGTATGGCTTTGGGGCCTCTCTGAGTAAGGGCATTATAAGTAAATGAGCATGCTGCAGTTTCATTTGTTTAAATTATTTCCAAGGAATTCCTGTTGAAAGATGTATCATCACTTCTGCAGTATCACTGAAGTTGCTGTTTTTGTGAATAATTCAATAATTTGTGCTGACAGAATTTGCATGAATTTTTAACATTTCAATTTTTCTGCACATTGGTTTTCAATGTTTAAATATTTTTCATATCTGCTGAGTTCATTGTCTTTTTATCTGTGACTGAAAGAAATAGCATGCCCATAAAAATACTGTATACCAACTATAACATGGAGATATGATCCAATGGTATTCTCTATGCGTCTTAATAACCAGTGTACCCGGCTATGTAAACTGTTAAGTCAGGTGACAAAACCAGTAGATTTTGTATCAGCTTAATACAGCAGTGATAATATTCCCAGGGACCTTGTATACCGAACGATTCCCCCGTGCTTTGGGTTTAATTTTGGAAGGCCGTGTGGTCATAGTTATCAATATGAAACATATGCATTCTGGATATTGGCAGCGCAGTGGAAAATAACTTGCTATCCATTAAGAGGCTAAGCTTTGTTTTATCTCACTATTGCTTTGTGAGAAACCTTGGTTCTTGGGTGGCTGGTTGATATGGAGGTTAGGTTACAGAACTTATAATCAAAAGGTTAAACAAGAGGTTTAAATCTCAGAAGGAACTGAATTATTTCAGCAAATAAGCAGTGAAAATTGGCAATATGTAAAATATAAGATATGTAATTACATCCAGATTAAGGCATATTCTTTGTAAATGTATAAATATTGGTTATGGAACTATAATTGTTACTGGGAGAACAGTATAGTTTCAGCATTCGTGTAGTGAAGCTTCTAAAAAACTGAGTGAGTAAATGAAGGTTAGGATTGTTGTAAGATCTCACCTCATCTCCAGACATTGACAACAAAATGTGAAATGATTTATTCAGACATGCCTTTCAGAGTGAAGCCATTCATATTCTAGATCAAAGAACTACAAACCGCACTGTCCAAGTCAAACATAACCCCGGGTTATAAACATATTTTGCTGACTTCACATACCTACCGTCATGAATCCAAAACGGGCAGCTGTTTGATGATATACAGAACCTTAAGGATCCTTGGGGTATTTTTAATTTATTCAATTTCAGCACTTTTCCCTTAAATTTCAGGACGGAAAACTTTTCAAAATAACGTTTCCATTCTGTCACTGTTTTTTTTAATGAAGCAGGAGGCATAAAATATTGACATCCATGCAGAACACGGTAAATGTTCACATCAGTGCCCACAGTATGCACTTCTACAAGACATTCAATATTTTAAATAGAAGCGGACCAATATGTTTGATGAAGGCAGCATGATGAAACATTTTCAAACGTCTTTAAAAAATAGTTGACTGTGGATTTGCAGTTGTATACTTAAAAATTAAATGTTTGATCAGGTTACAAATTGCTTCCTATGTCCCATCTCCACTAAAAGCCAACCAGGGTGACTTTTAAATTAGCTATTGCTTATAAACCTTCTAACACATCCAATCAAGAGTAGCCTATATATGGGAGCAACATACAATATAATTATATAACATACAAGCTCTAGCCATTATGCATGACCTGTTGCCCCACTGACATCTTTTTGCCACCCATGACTAGTTATTGAGAGGAAGCACTTTATACTTTAACTTGCTAGCCTGCTAGCTTTCTTTGCCTTTCTGTGGTCCATCTGAGACCCAGACAGGATTTCATTTTTGTCAGCTCATCTGGTAAAAAAAAAACGGCTAAAATACTGTGTTAAAACACAGACATACCTCAGACTAGTCGTAACTCGTTACATCACCCACAAAGTCCTTCAGTTTTCAGTTTCGGCGGGAAATTTTTAGAGGGCAGTCGGCTACCCAAACTTGAATTATACCCGTCAAATTTGACTACTTTGATCCTAGTTTTGATCAGTTACCAACATCGTGAAAAGCGTAAACACTTCAAATAAAACTGTCGTGTGCCGTTACAAAAAGGAAAATAAGAATTGGAATCAACATTTTCATTTCAGCGCATGCTCTTATCCAGAGTAATTTACAAGCGCATACTTGCAGGCTTAGGCAACGGACAGTGCCAATGCATCAAGGACACAACCGTTGGTCTCATAACATAACCATACAACATATAGATGCCACATTAGACATTGGCCTGCCAGTTATATCCCAGCCCCATGTCATTTTTTAACCAGTTAGCTACGATTGGAGCATGTACGTTTCTGTGTGGGCTTAATGAGTAAGCTGTTTTAAGTGCGTCTTGATGGGGCCTAATCTTCCTTGGCATGTTAGTCTTTAGGGATGACAAAGTCTGACTGAGTTGGCCATTATGTTCTCTATAAATATTTCCCTTGCACTCAGTTTCTAAAACAAATTTCACTTAATTGCGATTCAAACATTTTTTTCGGTTTTTTATTTCCATTAAATACTTACCCTATGAGTTGACTTGATCTCTCTTCGGGGGGTAGGCTATGTCTGGCCTGGATCGCTTGTAAGAATGCGTCCTTGCAGAATGATCTTCTCTACCCAAATGAACATCATAATAATAATATGAGCGTCTTTCTACAGCGTCTCATTTACATTTTAAAGTGAAAGTTAGTGAGTTTACGGATTTAAGCATTGTCCAACTGATGCGGTTGCACCTGTTGGAAAAGCTAGCTTTCTACAAACTAGTGTGCAAATAATTTAATAATAACTTCTTAGGTCTATTGAATGACTGCAAAAAAGTAACGCACTGGCACATATCAAGTTGACGTGCTCAGATATAGCCTACTATGAATTATTCCTAGACAATGACTATCCAAAATAATGCAATGTGTCTTACTTAACCTTAACTTTGCAACTTACTGCCTAAGAATCTACTGCACATCGTTATTGAATCGATGGGCTGGTCTCGCACTTCCGTAACAACAACAAAAAAAACCTTGGCAGAAAACATTACTGGTAGTACTTAATTAAATTTCCCGAAAACTGAGGCTGCCCCCAAAGTGAATGGCCATTTGGCACAAACAGAGAGGAAGGGCAGCGTAGAGAGTGCCAGGTAGGTGGATTTTCTGGCCCCTAGAATTGCTAAATTAAGCAGAGGAATCAGTGATGCCAACACTTTCTCAGGGAATTTTTTTAAAGAAAATAATTTGGCGCCCAACACCGGTTTGTGCTTTCTCAGAGGAAGAACACGGGGCTGTGCTTTCTCAGAGAAAGTAGCGTGTAGATTTGTCGTTAGATGACGTCTAAATTAATTTGCATATTTGAGTGACATCCTCACGCAAATTTGCATATATCCACGGCTCATTATATTACCGTAACTCATGTGGAATTGAATAGCATTCATATTGTGGTTTTGAAATGCAAAACACATACAAAAAACTTGCATATGCAAAATACAACACCTGAGTGTGTGGTTATCCTCACCCATTGGCTATCTGCTGTACTGACCACTGCTGGAAGGAGCAGCCAGCAATCCCATTTCAACTAGGCTACCCTACCCTACATTCACCTCACATCTACTATAAATACCATACACTCTACTGCACTGTAACTACCTCACACTCTGTTACGTACTACACACGCCACACTCACAAACTAGCTACCCCACACATGTTTTCCATTGATTTCCCATCTAATTGTTTAAAAGGATTGGCTGATACAAAAACAAGCATACACATTGGGTCCCCACGACCAAGTTAAAAAAATATATATATATTGGTCAAACATGGCTACAAACTGGTAATACGTTAGTTAAGTGAGCAATAATTGTTTACATGATAGCACTGGAATTACTGCAATTAAAAAAGAGAGAGATAGGTGGAGTGCTTTAGTCTACACACTGCATAGATTGATAATGGCTTCCAGACTGCATAGACTGATAATGACTTCCAGACTGCATAGACTGATAATGACTTCAAACACTTAGTAGCAAGCAAACACATTGAATCTGACTAATCAGCCCTGAATTGAGATTTTAGTGGCGATGGCAGCGAAGCTTATTAAAATTTTATATGTGTAGATGTTATAAAACACTGATTAAGTATGAAGCGCATGTTGAAAAATACCATACATCTCAGGAAGAAATATTCAGGTTTCCAAGCACAAGCTGCATCATATGGCACAGATATTGTAGACTTGAGCTTGTGTTATTCCATCAGTGGCCTCTGACTATATGACTCATAAAGGTTCCTAATTGAAGCCAGTGAAAACTATGTCACTCCTGTAACTTGTGTGAGTTCACATGGATTTTGCTGTATGGCGTTTTGTGGGGCAAATATCCATTGGATATTTGGAAACACGCGTTTCCAGTTTCCTTTTCGGTTCCTTGAAACGGATTATTGCCCTGTATTGTTTGTGGCTGTGTCTTTGTGTGTGGATATGACCAGGAGCCCAATGCCACCTCAGTATTTAAGGGTAGTAATTGTACAAAAAACCTCTCCCAGAAATTCTGTCTCAACAGATTTATCTCATGTACAATTGACTTATTACATGTCCCAAGAAGTCCAAATGAATAACAAAGGTCAAAACGCTTAAAAAAAGTTATGATTCAGCCTTGCTTGTGCATAGCTCTGAGCGTCTAATAGTTTGTAGTTTTAAAAAAGTTAAGACCGTTAAATTGTCCCCCCACGCACGCACGCACGCACGCACGCACGCACGCATCACAACACACACAACACACCTTAAGAACACACAACCACACATAAGCTTTTTTCTTTTGTTGCTTTCTTGTGTTTTTTTTTTATTATATATATATATATATCCTCCCTTGCCCCTCCTGTATTTTTTGATGATGATTAAAAAAAAAATCAAATAAAAATCATCAAATGGGTTAATGTTGGTGTGTTGTGATGAATGCGGACAGTGTGGCTGTGGGCTATCGCTATATCTATCGCACCTCAACCCTGCCATGCCATGGACATGCGAAAATATGCAAAAAAAAATTCCTCCTCCTCTGCTGCTTTGCTGCGAGCCTAGTGTGTGTCAGTGTGAAAAGAACCAGGTGACGACACCATGGGTGCGTCCCAATACTTGACACCCTCCGGTCCTCCACTACCACCTCCTCTCCTCCGTGCCTTGGAAACTGATCTTTGTGTCCTTAACTAATGTTGCCGATTTCATATTCATTAGATATTAATTGTTACATATGAATTAATGTATCAACGTGAACCGCAATGTCAGATATATTGCATACTGTACATGCAACTACTTGTACTTGAAAGGTACAGACAGTTTTGCCTATTTCCAGGGAGGAGATGAGTGGAGGAGAGGAGTGGAGGAAAGGAGGTGGGGAGTGAAAAATGTTTGGACGCACCCCATGTGTTTCAGAGGAGAACCACGGATGTCTACACTCTTCCAAATCAGCCGTGGGGTCCGCAGCATGAACACGGCTGTGGTTGCAGACTATTGGCTATTCCAAATTGGGGAGGGAATTGGGAGATTCTCAGCCCCACATTGGGCACCAAATTTATATAAAAATTAAATAAAAATTAAATAAAAAGAATAATATTACTGAATTATTATATAACCTAAATTATGAAGGATTGATCACTCTCCTTGTGCTAACCACTGAAAAGCATAAGGATTGAAGTCCATGTTTAGCAAAATGACATATTGCCACAGCATCAAGTTCCTATAAATAGGCAGCAATTGGTTAATTTTTTATTTCCTGTGGCCTAATTCAAAACTACTGCAAGTTCTTCCATGGATGAAAATCAGTACTGTGTGTGTAGCTTCAGCAACATAGAAGTTCAGCTGAGTACGTAAGCAGAAGCTTAAAATCATTGAAAGAATACATGTCCTGACTCAGCTACTGGAGTGGGTCCAAACACATACCTGTATCCGTGTATCAGAATATAGAGGCATGTGCATGGATCCTAATAGACCGGCTTGTTTTCTTTTGGGGCTCATTTTCAGGTAATTTGACTTTTACCAGATTATGTTGAAGCTCCAATAAGATGCACATCTTAAATGACAGTGTTAATACCTGAGAGACCCAACTGTCTCAAACGATCTGTGCATGGCTCATTTTGCATAGCACTGAGTCGCTGCACCACGGCCAACGCTTCTGCTTGTGCTCCCTCCAAAGTGTAGTCAGCACATTCATTATCAATGTTTCTGACCAGAACCACCTTTGCTTAAAACAATATCGCAAACTCCCCATGTCTTTGATTAATGAAATCTTAATTTGAGATTGTGATAAATATTTTCAATTATCATTTTTAACACTGCCGTGCATATTGTTTTGAAATATAATATTATCAATGCAGCCAAACATCAAATGGTTCATATATGCATGGTTTTGTGTACTCTGGAGAGTATACTTTCAGAAACTGAATGTAACCAATAACCTTGTGGCTAAAAACCAATGGTAAAAAAAGAAATGTTTGCTGATAGTGTCTGTGTGAGCTTAGCTGGTTACTGCGGACTGCACAGAAGCAATGACTGACATCACATTTCAGAGGAGAGCACATGTTCTTTTGTGTTTTCCAATATTGACAGAGGAGGTATCAAACAGTTCATTTGGCATTGGGGTTAAATTTAAATAATTAATTGGGGTAAAAAAAAAGGTAAAAGAACACACTAATAACGCTCATTGCGCCCACACACATGTGAGAGAGGTCTGAGTTTACTCGGTGTTGTCTATGGACACACTGCAGTAGTATAGTACCTCTACAGTTACATACATACGTTCTATGTAAGTATTATGTAATTACATTGTGTTACAAAGACTTTTGTGTATGTCAAACTTTTTTGGACAAATGCAAAACCTCTGTGCTTACATTGTCATCGTATGTTATTCAACATCTGCAACGGTAATATAAAAATTTACCGTTAATCCAATTTCACTAAATTAGCTCAAAAAATCTTTAGGCTACAAATGCTGGTGTTTGGCTGAGCATAGATTTGTTTATCACAGAGGATTATGTGCATACTTGAATATTCTCTACTGATGGTATAAGAAATAAGGCTATACACACAACAATTCCTTCATCATTGTATCTCATATCTGTAATTGATGGTAAAGAACAGTAAGCAACTGCAATATTTTAAACTTTCAGATAAAATCTCAGGGAGCATAAACAACAGAACTCAAAGAGACAATCACGGCACCCTCGGAGAGAAGACAGTAGCCTACCACGAACAGAGGACCCGTTACCCAAGACCATACTGACCATATCTATGTGGCCACAGCTATGAATACTAAATCATCTGTCAACACCCACAGGTCTGATTCATTGATTTGAACACAAACCACTGTCTGTGATTGGCTAACAAATTATCCTCTGTCCACAACCAATGGAATAACTGAAATATTTAAACCAGAACTGTTTTTTTGGTTATTGGCCTAAGACCCCTTATATTCTAATCATGTTGTCCCAACCATCATTTTCATATACATTGCATAACACTATCAATTAATCTCTTTTTCCAAGATGGGAAATATTTTTTTCCAAGACAGGCTGAAGATGAACTTTCAGGCTTTATTTAAACTTTCGTTTTATAGGGTAATTTTTAATTGGTCGAAACATAAATAAACTTGAAAAATAATAGGTACATTTAAAATATGGTGGGTGTGATACCAGCTGAAGATCTATAAAAAGACCATTTGTACCTCTGAGCATACAATATCTCCAAATGGAACATGCAGTTCTACCCCCCGAGTGACCCAATCTACCATACTTTTCGTCTCCTCAAAGACTAGAACACTACACTCTTTGAACCCATGGACACCTGTGTACATTTTCTCAAATAATTAATCCTGTCACGCAACCGAGGGAACAAACCGCCGGAATCATCTGTGGCAGTCCGGGAGCACGGTTGCCAAACCCTGGCCTATATCTTCAGCGTTCAACTTCATTTCAGGCCAGTCTGAGATCTGTCTTTCAGCACCACCCACTGGTGGAAACAAAGGAGCCAGTACAAAAATGCTTCTCGTACAGATTACATACCATCTTGCACAAAATCTGAGGTGAATATATTGGTTTTCTACAGATCGTATGGTCTCAGCTCAGGGTGTATTCTCTGTCTCGAGTGATTGAAGTCCAATATGGTGTTCGTTCAGATAAGAATGCTAAAAAGGAGCTGTTAATTGCTATCGCACATTACTGTTCCCAAAACAAACAAAAATAACACCTGCAAATGCAATTTATAATCCAACTTGAAAGGCGACATGATACGAGCGATGATATGGCAAGATAATTTCTGAGGTATCAATGGACAATGGACTTTCAAACAATGGACATTCATAGTCTAAGTCCTATAAGTGACCTCCTAAGATGCATTGACAAGGTTAAGGACTGAACAGCATTCCCAAAATAACGGTCATAAACCGTTTCCCAAACAACACAATCAAATCGCGTTGCTTCCCTCATTGTTTAATCTTCTTGTTCCTATCGGAGATATCTCTGCGCGTGGTCTTATCTTTGACCTTCAGCTTGTAGCTTTGTCGTGGCTTCCTCTTAGATGCCAGATGACCTTCAGAGAGATATCATTAATCCCTGACCCATTTGATGGTCCCCTCATGCGGAATGCATATGCCGAATTGCAGCAGTTTTGCACAGTAGGGGTGACGCGGAGTACTTAGAAAAATACGAGTTGACGCGCTTTATCAAACGAGGGGAGAGCTGAAGACAAAACAGCTGCTGCTGCTGTCGTAAGCAATCTGGCCGTGATTGAATAAAAGTGTCAGGAAAAGGGTCGCTTGACGCTCTTTTGTTCTCTCCTATCCAGCTTGATGTTAGTTTGAGCTGTCAGGAGGGAATCGCGGCCGTGTGATTTATCAATACTCGGAGTGACCTTGCGGCTCTACCAGGGCTGTGTTAGCGCGCCGCGCCCCCAGATTAAAACTTTAAACTAAACGCCTGGAAAAGCTTTATTTGGGTGCAGAGGAAATCTTTTTACTCGTGATCTTTTTTTTCTTTTTTCTAAAAGGCAGAGGGGTGAGATTTTTTGACAAGATGTGATCTTGTGTAAGTGCAGTACGGAAGTTATGTGGTGAACTGGTTAAGCGTAATCGGATAGGATATTCCTACTGTACCCTCCAACTGTGTCTGTACAGTACCCTCCGCTATTATTGGCACCCCTGGTAAAGAGGAGTAAAAAGAGTTATCAAAAATTCACTGGTGAATTAGCTTAATCTCACACTGAAAAAATGAGAAAAATCCATCCTTTAATTGAAGTAAATTTATTCATCAAGAAATCATTATTTTTAACAAAACCACGTGTGCCACAATTATTGGCACCCCTACATTTATATATAGAATAAAGTAATCATTTTAAATATTTGGTCGCATATCCTTTGCATGCCATGACTTCCTGATGTCTGTGACCCAACAACATCAAAAGATGTATTTTCGTATTTTCTGATACTCTTACAAGCAATAATATAACGTCTCTGCATTTGAATGGATCGCTATGGGAATTGGGGGGTGGGTCTAGATTTAGCTGTAAATTACTCTGGAACAGTATGGAACACATGGTTGGCTAAATGACTTTAAGTCATAAAGGACCTGACGTATCAAACAAGCCTCAAACCATCACTCTGCTGCCAGAAATACAATAGATATGGATGGATAACTTGAAGGGTTTCTTCTCCTGACTTATTTTTCAATAGAGTTCAATGGGAATATTTGTCAGGAGAAACAACCCTTAAAGTGATCCATTCATATCTACTGCATATCTAGCACCAGAGTGAAGGTTTTAGGCTTGTTTGATACCTCAGACCCTTGATGATTTACAGCCATTTTACCAACCATGTATTTTTCTCATTTTTTCAGTGTGACATTAAGCTATTTAACCAAACGGTGAATGTTTTATAACCCTTTTTACTCCTCTTCACCAGGGGTGCCCATAATAGTGGAGGGCACTGTATGTATATCTATTTAACTGGCATGGATAAGGGTGTTTTCCAAAAAAAATAAAGAAAAATAATAATATTACTACAAATACTACAACTACTACTAATAAAAATAAAGACGGTGAGCAAATGGGAAAGGTTTGGAAAGAAACAAATGGAACGGATGTTGAGATTGGTGGACAATTAATTGTGTTACACATTATTGATTGAAGTAAAAGACAGTTAACCTGATAGCAATCTTCAGTAAATCCAAAGAGCACAGAGAGAGTGAATAGAAGGCCACCACTCTCCTTTCACACCGGGATGTTTATCACATACCAGCGCACAACAAAATATTTCATTTCATGTTATTGTTCATTCACGTCACATTGTACATTGCATGGAAATATAACTAAAAAATAAATCTCAAAAATACAACAAAAAAAATACCAGTATCAGTTTTCTGTTCAAAATAATACTACTAGACTACTTTTTGTCAAAAATGAATGTAAAATACCATAATGTATCCTTTAAGAATGCCATTCTAGATGCTCACTCATATCTAATAATATTATGCTGTATGTATAGTTCTTGAGAGAGAGCAAGAAAGACTATTTCTAATGCAGTTTAGATTGGCTGCACTGGTTACCGTATACCTGTATACAGGACTTATTTTTGAACGTGTGAACATAGGGTGAATTCCAGTAGTAGCAGGCATGAGGGAGTTTTTCAATTTTAAAATATGCATCTGTCGAGTAGCACTGGGCTTTGAAACTTTGCATATGGCTAAAAGAAAATGGATGTCCACTTGTCCAGTTATCTCAGCAACAGCTGCAAAATGTGAAATCAAAAACAACATATAAATATTTTTGAACAGTAAGAAAGAAGACATTTTCTATGCAAGAAATATCTTTCGCCTGGCAGGCGATCTAAACAGAGCTTTAATATGAAAACCCTAAGACAAATGCTGTGGATTTACACTTCTTCAAATAGCACATGCTGCCCATGTAACTTTTACATAGACATCCTCTTTCATTTCTGTCAAGATGTTTTTAACCAGCCAGTCTCAACATTGCAATAAACCAGATGTTACGTTACACGATGAAACATTCATTACTCCAATAAACCCATCTGTGGAATTGCTTTTTATGCAAATTTCGGAGGCATCTGCATAAATGAAGTTCTAATTAATACCTTTGAACAAACCCCCAGTCTCTTTGATGCCAAAGTGCTCTTAATTATTAAAAACCGGTTAGAAATTACAAATTGTTCTCAATCTAAAAACTTTATGGGGACTTTGTTTTCCAAATAGCCCTTTCTTAATTAAACCATTAATATTTTCTTGACGTTCAAGCTCCTATCATAACAAGTATTAGGCCTATGTCTAATCTAGATGAGCTTCAATATTCTATAAGTGTCTATTTTACTTTTAAAAAACTCATTTTGAATGCCTAATCATATTTAAGAGTGCTCATTGCTGAGATGTCTGCTATTCATTTTGTTGAGTGCAGACAAGCATGTGATGTCAGAGCCGCTGCCTCTTATCACACCACAGTGTGCAAGTCGGGCTGGTAAAGACATGAGTCAGGGGAAGTCCCTTCATGCACCGGTCAATAGCTGGACTTACACTGACCTATGGTTGACCAGCAGGGGGTTGCTAATGCATGATGATGGTCATCGCGGCCGACTGAAACGCTCCCCTCTGTGGGCAATACTAGAGCCAACTGTGCATTGGCCTGTGTGGTACAGGTCATGCGGCCCATTCATGCACTTAAAACGGAGCCTTACCATGATTAGCCACCCAGCAGCCCCCTTACTTGTCCAATGAATGTGTTGTGAACGTTAAACTTTGTGCCAGTTCAGTACTGCTTTGATAGTCTGAATGCTATATTAAATCTGATGATGCCAATATGACATTGGTGTACCATGGAAATGTATTATTGACAAACATTTTCTATGAAGTAGCACAAAAACAAAAAATATCGTTTTGACAAAGTTCCATTTTGAATAAACAGGTTTTTGATCCGTTTGTTATGTTATTAGGGGGCATTGTTTACTATATTTAGTGGGCTATTCAACATGAACACTATGGTTTTATCCTTAACATTGAGAAATGAGGATTAGTGTTACATATTTCATGTTTACACAATGTGTATTGCAAACTTTAGGGACTAACAGGCTTTTAAGGGTCTGTATCGCAGAAATTAGGCATTTTAGATTTGTGGATGCAAGAGGCAAGTTCAGAAAAGCAGCCATAGCCACGCTCTTAAAGAAAATCTGAAAGAAAACATTTTCAAATGCACCTCCATAACTGAAAAAAACAACAACATCAGGTACAAAGTCTAAAGGAGATGAAACCAAGCAATTTGTTTGACTGAGAACTACTGAGAAGTAATGGATCCCTGAATAAAATACAATGCAGTAAGACTCTATCAGCCCTCATGAGGGAAATTTCCGAACTACTGAAGTAATGTATCCCTAGAAACATGTACACTCTTTTAAAGATTCCTTTGTTGTAGCTGTGCCAATGAAACCAAATTAATTTCCCCAGGTTTTTGCAAAGAATGTAGAACATGTGGCAATGAGATTTCCTCAGAGTATACCAATGATTGACAGGTCTGCTTTTCAAGGGATGCTGATCTCTTTAATCGTGAAGGTGCCCCTTTCTTCACTGACTTCAGAACCACGAGCAAAACCCAAACCTGATATTCACTGAGAGTTCTGCCATCTTATCAAAACACATTTAATCACTGGATACTAGTGTTCACATACAACTTATTGGGTTCATTTTTACATTACATCTCCATTTTACTTATCTCCTGCCAAACTCATTTGATCTAATGTAGTGTTTTGAAGGTATGTTTGTACCAGAAAAAAAGCTATTCGCCTAATTCTAGCCAACACTAACCGTGTTATTTTATTATCTGTGAAAATGTCACACCAGTAGTTAAAGGCAGACTAAACAAACAAGTAAAAATATATATATTTTCAGTATGCTTGTCGCTTCGTGGGACAGTGAGTAACAGCCCCATCTAAAATAATGTGAGATATTAAGGGAAAAACAGGTGGGAACTGGGGAGAAATTTTATTAGGAATTTTGCCTGAAAGTGTTTTGAAAAGAATTTTGCCATAGTAAGTAAAATAAACTTAGCAATGTCATGTCCATGAGCCATTCTGACCCATTCACACACGGGGTGTTTCGATAATAAGATAAATCACAAACAAAGGGAAAGAGGTTCTATGTTCGTGTTCGTGTTCGTGTGGGTTTCCTCCGGGTACTCCGGTTTCACGCCACAGTCCATACAGGTTAGATGAATTGGAAAAAGCTAAATTGGCCATAGGTGTGAGTGTGTGTGTGGTCACCCTGCGATGTACTGGCACCCTGTCCAGGACTTGTTCCCGTCTTACACCCAATGCATTCCAGGATAGGCTCCAGGCCCCTGCGACCCTGAATTGGACAAGTGGGTATAGATAATGGATGGACAAACGATGGGTTTGTTTGGACTTTCCGAGAAGCTCAACTTCAGTATTTTCCCCATATTGTCACCTAAATTCAATATCCAACCACTAAAATAAGCCTTTCAGTGTCAATTGACTTGGCTTTTACTTGGTTCATCCTACTAAACACATACCAGTACATTTCCACAAGCTTTGAATATATTATATATCATAACTAAAAGGGCTTTTTGTTCTAGCAAAGTCTTCTCCGCATTATTTTTGTTCGAACCATAACTTATCAGATAACCACAGATTATCTTGTTTGTGAAATTATCTTGAGATCTTCAATCTAGCTATTTAGCTAATTACACAGCAACTGTATGCTATCGCCAAAGCAGCAGTCATGATAATATTTTACCTGTGCGTAGAGGTGTTGATACGGAAAATTGTTCTGAAATGTGATTTAGTCCATGTTAAACTGCAGACATTTAAAAGCGAGAAGTTCAATATGTCAATATGAAGTTCAATAATTTATTGCTATGAAAGCTACCCAACATGGAGGCCTCCAAATATTAAACAGTACCCCTACTGGCCTTTATGTAGTCCTTCTTCATGCCCACTTCTTGATTTGAAAATAGGCCTACACATTCATGAAAATAAAAAAGGCCGTGCGCACTATATCCACCAACCTGTAAGAAATGTGAATACTAATCCTGGACTAAACGGTACAGGAAATTGGGATGTTGCAATTAGCCGTGCATATGAATTCTATCATTTGTGTTCTCAGCTGAGGGCAAAAACAACATATGAACAATATATCATTAGTTTTAGAGGCCACACTCCAGAAGGTCTGCCAGCCCATTAAACGCCATTGTTGGGGCATCCTGTTTTTGCATGCATAACTCTTGACTCATTTTCTAAGTTTGCTGAAATTTGGCACTATTTTGGTCATTGTCTATAAACGTGAGCAAATTTTTTTTTGCCATGCCTTTCACCTGGTTTGGGAGCCATATTGGAAATGGTAAATGCACAATAATAGGTCACAGCCATTCCTTCTGTACTTCCATTCACATGAGACCCATCTCCCACTCTAAAAAAAACTGAAATTGTAGCGCAAATACAGATATCATATCATGTTCAAACGTTATTTTCCTGATTCTTTTTTAGAATGGAGGGTTGTTTGAGTATAAACACAGAGGTCTGACTCATTTATGGAGTTTATACCTTAACAACCCAGGTTCTGTGCATTGAGGTTGGATTTTATACAAAAAATCCTTTTAATGCACATATTGCCCTGAAGTATTCCTGCTCCATCTGTTCAAATATGGCTTCTGTTGAAATCACACAAACTCTGTTGAATCAAGCCGACTTAGACTGGCAGTTCTTCAAGACAAATGAGCATTTCAGTGAAATTCAGAATGGACATAGTCTCATCTACACACACCCGCCCAGTGGGTACTACCGCCTATAAGTTTGCAAAAGCAACAATATAAACACTCTGGAAGCGTATCATTGACAATTTAATTAAGTACATCATTGCTTTTTAAAAATGTTAAATAGCTGACAAAGATTCATGCAATATCAACAAATTTCAATATCTTGGGCCAAATATAATTTGGCTAAGTAGCTTTTATTTTATTGTGTTATAAAATAATGGAGTTACATGTGCCTTTCTACAGTGCAGTTGCATGTTCGGCTTCCATTTACTTCTCTGTGCTGGAGAAAACCCCACTGTCCAGACATGCATGCCATTGGTTATACACTCATCCCTTCCAGTGGCAGAAGCTAGTTATGACGGGCCGCTGTGCAAGATTTTTACGGGCCCACTAACCCTCAGATGCATGCACACACGCTGCACCATTAGGCCTACAGTCGATAATAGTAGGGAGGGCAAACCGGAGCTTTGGAACGTAACGTTACACAGTACAGCTGTGACTGTACGTGAGTTTGACAAAACATCTCACAGAAAGAAAAAAAAAAGATTTTCTTTTTTTACTTAATTGCAGTCGTGATAAAACGTACAAGAAGTGCTAGTGTGTTGTTAGCCTTTATTGATCGCCGTATGAGGCTAAATGATGCATCTACAAACCAATAGAACTAACCCATAAAAAAAATTGGTTTCTAAAGTTACCTGTTCAATCCAATGGTAAAAAGTAGGCTACTCACTCATTTGAAGGGCATCCGACGACAATCTCCTTCGAATTAAGAAAGTATAGCCAGTCCATACAGTCTCTCCTGTCCTTTACTGCTTCTCAGGTAGTTATTGAATCATTTTAAATACAACAGCAGTGCAGTAGCCTACACACCTCACCGAAGGTAACGTTAGACATTACCGGATGGTGTTCCACAGTAAGAATTTTGACCTTTTTGACACGGTTGAGTCGTGGCTGCTTTTTTAAAAAGCTATAGGCTACACATTGGCAATTTTTCTACCTTTTTCTCCTGGTTCGTTTTCGCTTTTGAGATCCACTTTTGTGTTTATAAAGCATTTTGATTTGATTAGCTGTCACAAGGACTCTTTCCTCACTAGCTAGCTGACCTTAAAATGTCACTGCCAAAACTAGGGCTGTGTCCGAATCAGATCCCTGTCTTCTGCGCCCTGTCTCCTGCATACAGTGCACTGGCAGAAGTGTGCTGTTTAATGTGCACTGTTTAGCAATCCGCAAAAAATACCAGCCATACTATTTTCCAAAGGTACTGTGGAAGTGTCGTAAGCAGGTCATAAGACGTCCCAACAGTGTTGCCATGTCCGCAGTTGCCGGTTTTACAGCAAAACTGGGATACTTTCAAAGTGCAGTCACGGGTAAAAATGAAAAAGTCTTGCCAGATCTGGCAACCTTGTGCCCCACTCTTGCGCTGCCATGTCACGTGTTGTTTTTGTTGTATTTGAAGGAAAACGTCGGCGAAGCTGCGCCTCCTTTTTTTTAAACGAAGTGTTACGTTATATTTATGTGACCAAAATGTTCGTGTATACTTCTTGAAAAGTGTGCTCCCGAATGTACTCAGCGAAACCCTAGAAGCATGTCATCCGGGTGTTTCAAGTATACTGCGATTTGAAAAATGTTCGCATACTCTACGATTTTCTCGACCTATCTACTCACCAAGGCTACTCAACAGTGTGGAAGAGTGCTGATTCGTAAACCGCCTAGCAGTCAAAACTAACAGTTACGTAGCCTAATTCTGCATCATCACATGATAAATAATGGACACTTGACATTGGACAACAAAATACGCAGACATTTCCCAGCAATCTTTGCATATCAGAAAATAGCACTAATACCTATAATTGAATAGATTACAATACCTTATCTGTAGAATAGGAATATAGTCTAAGTTTGACTTGATGATACTATTGGACAAAAGAAATGTCATAACCATGACAGAGATGAGTTTGCTTATTTAAGGATATATAAAGCTGTTGATAATATTTTAAGTTTGAAATGCAGATATAAATTTTGGGTGCGTCCCAATACTCGAAAGATGCACCCTCTCTTCCTCCACTACTACCTCCTCTACTCCTTGCCCCAGAAACAGATCTTTGTGTTTTAATCTAATGATTACATCTTAATTACATATTAATGGTTACATATTAATTAATGTCTCAACGCAAACCGCAATGTCAGATACATTGTATACTGTACATGCAAATACTTGTACTCGAAACGTTCAGGCAGTTTTGCATACTTCCGGGTAGGAGAGGAGGGGTAGTGGGGGAGTGAAGGAAAGGAGGTGGGGAGTGAAGAATATTGGGACGCAGCCACTCTCTGATGCTTAATGAGTATCTCAAATTTAAGGGCCAGTGCAGAAACGGACTTATTGACGTAGGGTACACTCTCCGCGATCGTGACACAGGCCCTCTCAGTCCACGGGCCCCAGTGCAGCTGCACTGCCTGCACTGTCTAGGGCCATGACCACAGAACTATAGAGTTCAGTGGCCATGACCAAATGCAACCCCTGTTTCCTGTCCCCTGTCCACTCAGACCCCTGTCTACTATGTGCCCTGTCCCCTCACTTTGAAAGCAGTGTGCGAAAGAAATTCCAAACTAGTGAAGAAATCATTTGTAATATATATATACAGTATATATATTTTTTTTTTTATTGAGAATATCAATCAGTTTACATATGACGATGGTTACAAAGTGTAGATTATGAATGAAGATAGAATTAACAAAAATAAAAAGAGAGTAGTTTGTCATATGATCCGCTCTTGTACCATAGATATGCATATACGCTCTATGTCGTGTATGTTTTTACTTCCGGGTTACTTACTGAAATTGTCGGATGAGTGCACAATTCTGCGGATGAGTCTGGTCCTGAATTCCCTCAACAAAACCCCAGAAATAAGGGTTTCATCCTGGTATTTTAAGTGCCCCCATTTGTGAGAAAAAGTCGCCCACTCAAAAGCTTTTTGACAAAGTTGACTCAAATATGCACCCTCTAAGGGGTTAAAGGGTCGTATTCGGACACAGCCTATGGGTGGATTCCAATTGCTTATTTTCACCCCTTGCATCCTTTCCTTGCTCCTTAGCTCTGCCACGAGACACGAGAAAAGGATGCAAGGATCAGATACGAGGACGGAGGAATCAAGGCAACATGCATTAGGCAAATGGAACATCCTTGCTTAGTCAAGCATCAGCCTTATATTATGCTTACGTGCTTAACTATAATACTTTTTTCATGAATAAACGTTTATTTTCTTAATAATAAAGAATGAGTATCATGCTTATGCGCTTTATAATAAATGGAAAGGAATGGTAAAATTGTATTTGTGTAGGGGAGTGCCTGCGACGTGGCAGATGTGGAGAGTGGTGGATAATTTATACACATCTCGCATTCCGAGAAAAGACTTCCGCAAAGACTACACTTGTGCTTCCTCACTGAAGCATCCTACGGGAGCCTCTTTCCCCACTCCTCGCTCCTTCGAGGAGCATTTAGTGGTTTGGAATGTCTTTAAAGATGGCGGACCTCGATCAATTTCCGAGTCAGGTGAAAACCGAGGAGACGAAGACGGATAAAATAAGCGATTGGACTGAACCCAAGATCTCCGCCACTGATCCCTTCAGTCTCTGATTGGCTCGGGGATGTCCAATGAGGGCTTGCAGTTCAACCTATGGAACTTCAGCAGACCTGTTTACTGTACCATCTAAATAAAATAACATCCATTGGCAGAGGCCTAAGAAAGCGAAACAAACAAAAATTCCCACCAGCAGAAATATGTCAAGGTGAATAGTGAGAAATCACTTTTAATATGATATGTAAATGAATGCATGCATGCCAAATGGAATATGTCTTCTGAAGGACTAATACAGTCAGACATAATCTAATCAGACTGCACTGAGCGCTGCTGGGCCAAAGGGTTGGGTCTTTCTCTGGACCTATTATGTTGATAGCTGAATCCAAAACAGGTTTAAAGCAGGTTCTACTACTTGGCTGAAAAATCACAACACATTCAAAAACCAAGATTTGTCTATAATATTTCGTTCTGTTGCTCGAACTAGACCTTGAAATCTCAAAAACCCTACAAGGAAAAGGAAAGCCGTGTTTCATGGTATTTATGATTCTTACTGATGACACATACCAGAAGCTGATCTTACCCAATGGTGAAAGACAGAAAAGGTTTATGCTGAGATGAATAGGGCTTCTGTTAAATTATTATTTATAGATTTTTTTAATTCAATAAAAAGGCAAAAGAGAGTGATACAGATGAAATCTAAAGCTTGTCGTGCATTTCACATTTGGGTGGGGCGGTTGTGCATCACAAACCATTAACACAAAGAATCTCAGCCAGAGTACCGTCTAATGCTCTTTGAAAAAACCTTATAATGTATCGGTGCACTTTCCTGACTTTTTCAAAAAGGTGATTGGACAGGTGATTGGTTGCACAGTGCTTAGTGCCGGATTCAGCCCCAACCATTTGAGGAGGAAGTTACTGATTTTCTGGCTTTAGCAATAGGAGTGAAAACCTTTATGTGTCTTTTTCATTCTCAGTTATAGCCATTTTAAGCTTTTGGGATTACAAAAGAATTGTCAAACTCTGTTGCAATATTCTCTTTCATGTGGAATCGGATTTCCGAGGGCTGATTAATATGTTCTGAGACCCAGAAATCTCATTAATGCTCTCCATAAAAAAACAAACCTTGAGCTGTAACATGAATGAATACTTTTGAATCACTGACCAGAAATACATGGACTTTTAAGAGGGACTTTAAATGACAAGTTAATTTGACAGAATTAATTTGCATGGTCAAATAGCATTACTAAATACATAATACTGTAGCAGCCCATTTTTCACAACTTTATTTTACATTTATGAATAAGTATAAATATATCAATCCTGAGCTACAGTTATGAAACGATGAGCACAATTCTTCTGTTTATTTCTTATTTAAAAATAAATGTTATTTACATTATTCTAATTCACCAAGAAATGTACAAGCTAAACAAACCGGTAACAGATAATACAAGCTCCACCCTGTGGATGTCATTTGTTGTAATGCGAGAGCCTAAATTCCTTGATTTCTTTTTTTTTGTTGCCATTTTGCTCAGGGCTCCTTATTATTTTGCACATTCCAGGGAAGCTCAGAAAATGTGAGGTAGAGTTTCCACTGTCTGTTTTATTCTCTCTGTTGGGACTCCCCCCCTCTCGAACAAGGCCTGGATTGTCCATCCCGGGAGGACACCTGTGAGCAATGGCTGCAGAAAAGACCCCTTCACTGGACTCTCTCGCTTTAGTCAATAGCCGATTATTTCCACAGAACATAGACGACCGTCCGCTTCAAACAGCCGACATTCTTCAGGCAGATTAGCCCAAATTATGTTTTATTATTTTGGCTCGGTCGGACAAATTGAACTCTGTCCCGTCTCCCTGCTGACGGAATTTAAGACAGAGTCAATGTTTGAGGTATGTTCAGCGTTCCCCGCAAACACTGGGCCCCCTTTATCAAATGACTGCTGGTATAAAAAATAAAAAAAAGTTGGACACCGGCTATCTTTCAGCAGTTATATCCATCTTGTCACTGTGCAAATACATGTCGGGAGATTAAACTAAATTGTGGGAACACGTGTATTAATGTGATATTACTGACTATGAAACAAACACTGGCAGGAGCGGCACACGAAAGATCAGACGAAAAACAAAGAGAGAGAAAGAAAGGGGGAGCAGGAGAGAGCAAGGGGACAAAACCTGTCTCTATAGAAACCGAGTCCTTTTAATTCAAACATCAATTATAATGGCATTGCAAGGAACAATTTATATTGATGAATGCTTTCTGAGTTACAGTAATTAAATTATTCCATTTAATTAGTGCATTATATTGAACATCTCTCTAGAGGATTGTTCCAGTGTTGTCTGGTGTTTAACAAACAGGGACTCATTTTCCACAAGGTAGAAATGATTACAAGCACTTCAGCAAAATGTGTTGCCTTCATCACATGGTGTCAGATCTCATCTGCAAAAACAAAGATGTGCTAACCTTTTACTTTGAGCATCCTTTGCCGGCAATGATTACACACAACAACAAATTAACGAGTGGACTTGAAGCAATTAGATTTTAAGATGTTTGTTCTGTTATTACAGGGGACTCAACACCTAAACCATGTGACCAGCAGAATCAGCCTGGATCTCTAACTGCTTAAAAAGAGAAGTCATGAAAATCAATGCCACACTTGTATGTGTGCATTTTAACACAATTAATGCCTACATTGCATTTGATTATGAGAAATGAGAACAAAAAATTATTTGATTAAATAATTAAAATGAGTTTCCTGTTAATTAAAGATTCGCTGTTTTTGCCCCATTGCTGACGTTGCGTGGTGATTGACGAGACCCACAAGACCTTGGGAAACAGCGCCTCCTGATGGGTGGTTTGGGACTCGGGAATCCGGACTCAGCAGTTTGACTTAGAGACAGCGCATGGCGACAGATCATCTCTACACTCCCCGTCTTCCACACGGAGCCGCATTCTGGGAGCCGTCTGCAGGTCCGTCTCGCACCGGCACAGCCCGGAGAAGGTTGTGGTCCCCCGGGGAGACTCGCTCACCGGCCAGCGCGCCCGTTATCTTCACATTCGCAGGCGCTGAATGATCGTGCACGCCATTTAAATGCATCTACAAGGCAAGACACAAAAAACAAGGCCTCGGTTCTGCAGTGGTCAGAACAAAGGAATCCAAATAAATCAAGATGGTGTAGTGGTAAGGGAATTGGGCCTGTAACCAGAAAATTGCTGATTTAAATGACCAGGTATTAGGCTACTGTTACACCCCTGAGCAAGGTATAGGCTACATGTTACCTGAATCACGTATATATTGATAATTATAATGGTACATAAATCTTGGATAAGGGTGTCTGCTGTGCAGACAAAAAAAAAGAAAGAAAAAAAGAAGCAACTAATGTCCCAGTTTGCACTGTAGTGTTTTATGTAATGTAATGACAATCTAATTTAGTTGGATCTTTTCAAATTCATAATAAAGTGGTAATCATTGAGGAAATGAGGTTGCTCTAATTGAAAAAAGGAACCACTGCGTTTCTTAATGTAGAGTCTGTGCTGTTGAATCATGGACAAAAGCTTATTTATCTCAATCTATGTAGTAGAAACAAGTCTGAGCATACTGGAAGTAACGCCACTGAGGCCACTAAATTATTAGAAACAATACTGATTCCGTTACTCCTTTCCATGAGTATTCAATGAGGCCTATATTGAATTAACCGGTTTGTTAATCAGACCGTTACAACACCTGTGCATTAAAGCAATCGATGCATGTGTAGTTTGTTTCTGTGAATTGATACGAGGCGTTTGAAAGTATTATGTTCCATTCAAAGCCGCCAACAAGCATTAGACATTGTGAATGATTACATCTAGACTAGTTTCATCTGGTTCAGTGAAATAGTCAATCTCTAAAGAATATGCAGGTTATAAATGAATGTACTGTCATTCATATGTAGATATCACATTTACAAACCTTCTCCACATCCTCACTGCCATTTTTAGTCTCTTTACCTGGAGCAGTCAACGTACAGTAAATGCCTGTGATTAATCAACCAACGTCAAGGTCCTCATTGCCTTCACTCTGATGAGGACAAAGCGCAAGTGTTTTTCATGGTTTTTGCATATTTGTAAAAGCAACTCCTGCAACAGCTAACTCACACCACCCTGTGGGTATATAATGCAACTGCTTGGAGAAATGCCATTGTGACAACTGACATACTGTATACTGTGTGTCAATTGCAAACGCTCACTTTATTTTTGCATGCATGCTTTTAGAAACCGATTTTTTAAAAAATCTATCTAAAACTAAAGCACATGGCCATTGATACTGATTACATTTTTTTTTTTTTTGCATCAATTTAATCAATTGATCAAATGACTGCTGAATAGGAACCCCATCACATTTGTCAGAGGTGCTTGAACACAATGAACAAGATGATTAAAAGTGTGATTGTCAAACATGGGGTATAAAACGGAGGCACCGTTTTCCATTGGATTACCTGAGGCTGCACGCAGCCAGCAATGCGAGCCAGCACCTGGAAGAATGCTATAGCTGAAGACAGAAAAGCACTCAGCTCAGCTGCAGTCACTGTTGGCAGGCTACCATTGAGACCCAGGGCTGACCACAGTGTAATCGCTCAGCGAGCTCTCTGCTTGTCCTTAACTCTACGAGAGGAACGCTACAGGAGGCTGACGTGAGGACATTTCAAATCAGGTTCGCATGAAGTCTCACAGGTGTAGAACCTATATTGATTCTAGTGATTCTCAGAAAATATACTAGCCAATGACTTGCAGTTTAATACATTAGAGTGATAACCAATTTAAATCAGTATCATGGAGTTTGCAGTTTTCTTGTGCGTTGATTGGAGGTATACAGTATAAGTGAAATTACTACCATATTGGACACATTGAATGCCAAAGGACTGACTTAGTCCAGCCTGTAACATACAAAAGAAACACATTTTCCCCTTGTTCTTAGGCTTTTTTGCTCCTTCATTTTTCTTTTATTTCCACGTCTTGAAATTCAACAGGTTAAACTGCCAGATGAACCGTACCCAATGTCTTCCCAGAGAAACACAGCGCGTGCGTCCCAATACCGGAAAAACGCATCCGCCTCTCCTCCGTGCCCCGGAAATCGATCGTTGTGTCCTAATCTAAAATAGCCGATTACACATTAATTACATATTAATGGTTACATATTAATGTATCGACGCAAACCGCAATGTCAGGAACATTCTATACTGTACATGGCGTACAGGCAGTTTAGTTTTACATACCTCCGGGTAGGAGACGAGCAGTAGTGAGGGAGAGGAGAATATTTGGATGCACCCAGTGATACAGGCCTACTGCCTCTGCAACAGAACAAGACCCTGGAGTGCATCATGGCCAGTCAACGATGACCAGTTTACAAAATGGACACCAAAAACATGAATTCAATGACCAGAACCAACATACTTCACATAATTAATGGTGGTGTTGCTTTGACGTTCAGTATTTAACACGATTGATACAAACTACATAAAATGCCACACGTTTGGGCAATGCACGCCATTATGTATTATTCTACATGAAGCAAAATAAAGCTGGGGAACACCTTCAAAGTATATTTTCCTGTGTTGTGACAACTTGTGAGGTATTTTCCTGAACTCACTGCCAGCCTGTCAGACACGGATGAACGCACTAAAACTTTGAGCAAAGTGCACTAGTATATGAAGAAATGTCCAAACACTTCATAAATCCAGAGCATGAAATCTCTTTAGAACAGAATAGGGAGGTTGGAAAAGCAAGCTGTTTAAAAATAATCTCAAATCTTAATCTAATTAAAGTAGTGATAGGATATATAATCACTGACCCTTTACAGAAAGGTGAATTTTCCAGGAATTGGAAAATTCAGACCGTTTACAGATTGTAAGGTAATGTGGCATTACGGTGTCAACAGTCCTGCATGTACATTTCCACACAAAACCAGCCTCATACATTTGCATTCACCAGCAACCCCTTCAGAAAATGTACACACACACACAAGGCATTTTGACTGATAATAAAAATTAAAGCATGAAATAGAAAAAATGATGCGAGTGGCACGACTAAATGTTGCAGATTCTACTGGACTAAGACTTAAACAATACCTTCAGGTATTTTTCATGTTATTGAAATATGTAATGAATAAATACTGAATTAAAAAATTCTTATGTCAAAGCGGTCACCGAAATGAATTACAAAAAACAAAACAAAAAAAACAGCTTACTCAGGGTGTAGCATCCTTATAAAAAAATAAATAAATGAGGAAAACCAGAAGAATAATATACGGTATACATGATATACATAAAGAGTCAAATATAAGTACTTTATTTGAAAAATGAGAACGAGAATAAGGTGAGAGTTTCAGTCGGTTTCTGTTGAGGGAAGACACTTAAAAGACAAGTAGGCAACACTCCCTGAACAGTCAAACACAGATCTCCTGTCAAACACAGGCTACTTTCTCCACTCTTTTGATGCTAAGCACCAAGCGGACAGAAGGTGAGCGTCATTTTTAAAGTCTGTTCAGACCTTGAATTGTGTTTTGGGTTGAAAAGCAAACAACTGCTGTTCCAAGGCAGCCACTTCAGGGAAGATACCAAGCAGTTGGGTAGACCACATTGGGGGAAATTAACGGGGAAATTAACGGGGAAATTAACGGGAAAAACGGTCACAGCCATGTACAGCATACAGTTCTCATTAGCGATGCAACGCAATCCTCCATCACATTTATAGCTTACAGGCAAAAAGTATTATATTAAATTGCTTTAAACTGTCATGAAGACATCATGCTAATTACTTTCCCATGTTGCAAAACTGAAAAGCTACCCAAGTGGTATCCTGTGAAGTATGAGAAATTATCACTTGTTTGCGTTTGCATTTCGCATCAGTCCAATTGATCCATCCCTTCAGTACGCATTTCTTCTGTTCTTAACTTGCGCTGTTTTCTGAGGCCTGGAAAGTAAAATAAAGCATTAGTGTCTTTGTCGCCAATCACATAGCTACTACAAAAGCCAATCTACTAAATCCACAAACTAGTACTGTATGCATGCATGCACGTAGTTGTTAAAAAAAAAATAGCAGTACAACATCAGTAACCTGATGAACCACTGTTATTAGTAGTAGTGATATTTCTGCATGGCAAATAATTTACTTGTAGATGTAGTAGTGTAATAGAAAAACAACAGACCCAACTGTCATGACATGCACGTTGCTTGTTCTGAGTAATTGACTCATTCATTGAAAGGGGCGTGTTCAAAATAATAGCAGTGTAGAGAATTAATTCATTCTGTGAAAAAACAGGTGTCATTAATTGTCCTTTATTAAGGAAGAAGGGAAGCAAAGGTTTCACACATTGTTATAAAATATATTTTTTTCTGAATTGCTAAGTAAAATGGGCCGTTCCAAACATTGTTCGGAGGAACAACGTAATTTTATCAAAAAGTTGATTGGAGAGGGGAAAACATATAAAGAAGTGCAGCAAATTATAGGATGCTCAGCTAAAAAGATCTCAAATGGTTTAAAATGGCAACAAAAACCCGAAACACGCAGAAGAAAATGAGCAACTACCGTTAAAACGGATCAAAGAATAGTCAGAATAGCAAAGATTCAGCCAATAATCACCTCCAGAAAGATCTAAAATTACCTGTAAGTGCTGTTACAGTCAGAAGACGTTTGATCGAAGCTAAACTATCAGCAAGAAGCCCCCGTAAAGCACCATTGTTGAAAAAACAGCATTGGTTAAAATTGGCCAAGGAACACATCGATTGGCCCAAAGAGAAATGGCGTAACCTTCTGTGGACTGATGAGTAAAATTGTTATTTTCGGGTCTAGTGGTCGTCGACAGTACATCAGACGACCCCCGGGTACTGAATTCAAGCCACAGTACACTGTGAAGACAGTAGTCATGGTATGGGGATGTTTTTCATACTATGGTGTTGGGCCTATATATCATATACCAGGAATCATGGATCAGTTTGAATACATCAAAATACTTGTTGATTATGTTGCCGTATGCCGAAGAGGAAATGCCCCTGAAATGGGTGTTTCAACAAGACAACGACCCCAAACACACGAGTAAGCGAGCAACATCTTGGTTCCAGACAAAAAGGATTGAGGTAATGGAGTGGCCAGCTCAATCCCCCGACCTCAACCGCATTGAAAACTTGTGGGGTGACATTAAAAATGCAGTTTCTGAAGCAAAACCCAAAAATTCACAGGAACTGTGGAATGTAGTTTGTTCATCCTGGGCTGAAATACCTGTTTCTAGGTGCCAGAAGTTGGTTGACGCGATGCAACGCAGATGCGCAGCAGTTATCAAAAACAATGGTTATGCAACTAAATATTAGTTCAGTAATTTAAAGTGAAGTTAAATCTTGAAAAATCTCTTCAGTTTATACAGTAAGTGTTTGAGTTTGAAGAGAAAAATGTCGACGCTGCTATTTTTTTGAACAGATTAATATTCCTTTTCTTTGCTTCCTGTAAAAGAATAATGCAGACTTGATAAAATTTGTTAATGCTTTGATTTGGAATTGAATGTGTAATGTTACACTACATTTGAAATATGGAGCTAAAAGCTATTAAAAATATTTGCACTTTATTCACTTTTTTTAACGCACTGCTATTTATTTGAACACAACTGTATGCACGTATGCATGCACGTATATACTGTTTCAAACAATTCTTCAAATAATTATGACAAGAATTCACTTGAGCCATCAGTCCATTTTAGTGGTGATAAAACATTTTGACAAAGCTTGGATTTCAAAACACTTCATACAGCGATTCTTAAAATCAGTATTAGATCAGGAAAGTATTTATCACCGTTAGGTGTCACTATTACTAAAAAGCACAACAATTACCAGCCTTTCTTATAGGGTTTCCCCCCAGAAAATATTACAAATATCAACAGAACATCAAAATATATGACCAAATATGTGAAATACCCCCTATGTGAATTAAAACGATACTCAATCTATATGTTCACTGTTTGCAAGGATCTGGAAATACTGTGACATCATGTTAGTCCATATTGCCCAGCCAATCATAATTCACCTTTAATGTCTCAGAGGCTTTGCGGAGCTCCTTTATAACAGAAGAGAGGGCCTCTGGGTTGATTCCTTGTTCACAAAGACGTACACATATGGATAGGGACTCCATATCAAGCCCTGTGTTCAGAAGCCTTGATATCTCCAGCAGAACTACAAATAAACACACAACAGTAATGACACATTGGGATACAATGTGTTGCTCCCATTATGGCTTTATGTTGTATATAACCCCGTTGCCTAGGCTACAACAATTGTTACCAGCAGTAATAGTACCAGTATAGACATTTAACAGAAACCTCTCGTCCTCACTTACTTGCAATGAGAATATATGGCACTGTAACATACTGGTAAATAGCCACTACAACATAAATGTCATGAATAAACACAAAATTGAAGTTGTCTTCGAATCCAAGTGGATGAACAGACAATATGATAGCATACCTATACATACCTATACAGGGGAAATTGTTGTAACGGACATTAGCCCACATCTGTAATAACGTGGGTCTTTATAGCTAGAGATGAGCACGATAGACTAACGTTACGTGTCTTTGGTTGGCCGGTAGAACAGCGGGAAAAGAGGCGCTCACCAAGCAGGGAAACAATAGCCATCATGGACGGGTGTCAGTATGACGGCTAGCTAACGTTACGTTAGTGCACTCTAATCCGATGTTGTTGCTACATCTCTAGATAGCTAACGTTACCATCTGTAACATATACTAATACTGGAGAAAAAACAACCGGTTAGCTCGATAGCTAGCTACATTAATTCATCTTACCATCCATTGTTTCCCGGACAGCGTTCATATTTGTTGCACTAGCCATGTCGAGTTCGTGAAACAAAGTAAACCAACGACACGCACTTAACTTAGAGATTCGTGTAATTTTTGTATTTTCGCAGTCGACCAGAAACTCTTATTTCAACGTTCATTTGAGATACATATTCGCCATATTTTATGTGCACAAGCGACGATCCAGTGGTGGGGGGGAGAGGTAGTGGACTATTGTCAATAAAGCTTCAGTTGTTGAACGGAAGTAACATGCAGAGCGTTCGAATTCGGGGAGGATCTTCAAATTGATTGGTCATTCAGCAGTTCCTAATGGTTCCGATTGGTTAGCAGACATCGAGGGAAAATGAAAACGGTTTGAACCACAGGCTAAGGACAGTATCTATATTTTGTGTCAGGAGCGGTGAGGTGCAGCCGCTGTAAGTATTGGTCACTGGCTATATAGTGGATTTAACGGTTAGACCTCAGTAACATGCTAACTAGTGTAATATATGTGAAAGACATTGTTATTTAAGGACATTCGCCGTTAAATTTTTTTTGTTGATTACTTGGCAGCCAGAAAAGAAAGCTACCTCGGCTGTTTTCAAATAAATCTACCATTGGTTATGTAGGCTGGTTAGCTAACGTTCAATTATCTGATTGATATAACATTAACTGAAATTTGCTTGTTTGGCTAGATTTAGCACATTATTTCCTGTTCCAGGTTCAGGGCTGTTGTACGTTAGGGACTACTGGAGAGAAGTGGTGTCATGGGAGATGTGGCCGAAGTTCAGATCACGCCAGAAACACCTGGGCGGCCAGCTATTCTCAACCCTTTCGAAAGCCCGAACGATTACCATCGTCTGCACGAATCAGTTGTCGCCAGTCCCTCTGTCTTCAAGTCTTCATCAGCCGTAAGTACACGTGTGGAAAGGGGTGATGCGGTCTAAACAAAAGCATCTATTTTAGACAAATTCAGTGGTTCAGTAGGCTGATCTGAGGGAGCCAGTAGAACAGGATTTAATAAAGACCGAAAGACAGTTGTTATTAATCACAAAAATGTAGGTTACTATTTTCAAAGACTTTGGCAGTTGTGGTATATAAGTGCTTACCAAGGTCAGCTTGCCGCAGGATACTTTATTTGCTGTAAAATACTCTAGATTGAATATGATACACGGCCTCTTACTACTCATTAGTTGTAATCTTTTTTTTTCTTCAGACCCCAGCAAAGTTCAAGTGGTCAATAGATGAAATGGCAAATTTACTCCCAGTTGATATTGACCCTGAAGACATTCACCGTCAATCCCTGTACCTGAGTCAAACCAGGTGAACGTCCTTTATTTTACGTCAAAATGATTGGGAATGAAGCTAGGCTCCCACAGGTTTCTTAAAAATCGGGGCGATGGCTACATTTGTGGTTTAAAATGTTTTGAGATTCATAATAACCCTTGAGCTCAGTGTTGCCAGTAGTAAACTGGCCATCAGAATTGTATTAATCTGTGCCACCATTGGGTGTCATAAAAGCTAATGATTATCTTTAATTTTACACAACTGTTGAATGGAGGATATATTTTTGGTTATTGGCTGTTTGGCAGGTAATTAGGACCTCTACTGCCTTTATTGACTTCTGACCTACAGCAAGTACACTGGCTGTATGGTCATATTTACATTTGGGATAATGCCTGGAGACTCCATTACATGTGAATGCATATGAACACAGAAATGAGGGTATCAAATTAGCAACCAAATTATTGCATATTCAGAAATAATATTAGTTGGCTTGTACTGCATCACCAATTGTAATGCATAACTTAAAAATAAATATTCCAGGACTGATACAGAAATTGAGGAAAAGCGACAGAATGCAATTGAACAGGTATGGTATCTTCATTTTGAGTGAAGTTCCTTTGTGATTGTACAATTCAATGTACAATGTACTTTAATTTCAGAAGACTAGTTGGTTGATTTAATATTTTTTTTGTTCCAGTTTTTCACAAAGGGTGCAATTGTTCCTTCACCTTGGGCTCCATCAGCAAGCAAACTATCAACACAGATGTACATTGTGAAGAGTAAGTACATCCAAATCGGGAGGATATGGTGCTATTCAGATTCCCTCCCACACACCACAGTTTATTGTATTTACACATTACTGTATTTGTAACATTCATCATTTCTGAATCATGGCTGAATTGTCAGTGTTTGAAAACAAACTGAAATTATTCTTTCAGGTTCCGTCTCCCCAGAAATTCCAGAGGAGGAAGTTCCTGCTGGGAAATGCAGTGGTTTGTACTTTAATTTCATTACATAAAAACATTTTACATGGGTATTGTCCTAAAAGAGTGGTCCCCCAACCCTGTTCCTGGAGATCTACCATCCTGTAGGTTTTCACTTCAGCCCTAACAAAGCACACCTCATTCAACAGCTGGGCTGTGTCCAAATCAGAGCCCTGTTAGAATTCGGACACTCAAATAAAATGGTATTTATTTAGCGAATGCAAAGTCTTTAAGCCAAGCAGTTGCCTCCTGGTCTGCTGTATGGAGGGTGACTAATCCTCCTTTCAGTCTTTGGAGAGGACAAACTTCTATGATGTGCTCCATAGTCTGCTCCTCTCCACAAGCACACAGTGGGCTTGGGCTACTGCCCCATTTGTGAAGGCTGGCCAAGCAGGGGCCATGTCCAGTCCTGAAACGATTTAGCGTAGACCACTGTCTCCTTGGGAGGTTGGTGCCAGGAACCTGTTGGTTGGGGTCTGACACCAGATGTTTGTTTGGGACCTCCTTGGACTCCCATTCATTTCTCCAAGCTGATTGGATGGTGAAGTCAGCTGGTGGGGTGTTCTTCCAAATTGGCCGTCTGGATGGAAGTCGAGCAGTGGGTGGGTTGTAGATGTCTTTATGGATTGGAAGGTGGAAGGTGAATATATAGTGCACTATATAGCGGATAGGGAGCCATTTCGGACGCAGCTTTTGAGATCTTGTGCTGCGAATTGGTAGAATCAGGTGTGCCAAATTAGGGTTGAAATTAAAATGTAAAGGATGCTAGATCTCCAGGAATAGGGTTGGGACCACTGTCCTAAAATAACCATCTGATAGAGGACACAATTACTTAACTTAACCCGAACAAGGAATTTCAGTAATCTACCTGCATTTAATGTGTTTATTCTTAATGTATTGACCTTAGTAAGTATTCTGGGAAAAGATAACGCACTTTAACAAAGATCCAAGGAAAGTGTTTTGCTGGAAGCGTGTGGTCAGTGGTACTTCCACAGTCGATTTAAAAAAAAAAATGAAAAAAATAACTTTTTGAATGTTGGTATGTTCATTAACAATAACATTCCTTGAGTTTTGATTTTGTAAATATTCTTATCACATTATTTCTTTGTTTTCCATTAAAGTCGAAAATAACATGTAGTTTCTCTTTGTATTTCAGCTGCCTGTCAGACAGTACTCTCTTTACCTGTGGATTTTGATCTGGAAAAAGTATTGGGTACGTATGAACAAATGACTTGTGTTTTCACTGTATTGGGGGATGCCTGTGTAATTACTCGGGTTGTTGCTGTGCATCAATAGGAGAGTACCACAAGCTGGACGAAGGTTCAGATCAAGTTCAAGAGAGCCTGAGTTCTTCCTCCCTGCGACGGAAGCTCTTCCTGGATGGGATCGGTAGTGGATCGGAGTCCTCCGCCCCTTCCAGCCCAGATCGAAGCCCTCAAGAGTTGGGCCCCAGGAACAGTGGGCAGCTGTGCTCTGTCAGCGCTTCTCCACTGCAGTGCGGAATGGCGGCTTTAACGCCCACCTCCGTGAGTGATTGTGCCGCTTCTGTTGTACAAGGTTAATGATGACGGCGCTGTTAAAACGCTTGCCCTGGCTCAGTGGAGCTGCATTTGAGTGTGAATGAGCCGATTGATTAAATAAATGAATAAATAATACTAATAACATAAAAATTTTAATTTTTTGTACTTGCAGGGTCAGTTCTCGTCAAGTCCAATTCAAAGCAGAAGTAGAGCCTACAGTTTGGGCAGTGTGACGAGCCCAATGTTCCCTGAAAGGACATCTCCAGGTTTTAAGTCCCCTACGCTGTCACCCATTGTTCTTCAGTATGTGGAAACGCCAGTGTCAGGTACAGATTTAAAGTGAAAATATACATATAGCTTTAGAATAGTTGAATGCTCTGTTGGGTTAGGGCAGTGGTTCTCAAGTTTGGTACTGGGGTCCCTCCTGTGTATGCTGGTTTTCGTTCCAACCACAATTGCAATTCCAGAATTTTAACAAACTTAATTTCTCTTAATTGCGCTTTTCATGTTTAAGTTACCTTACGCCAGAAATGGCTATACATGCCATGTTAAATAAATGTCCCATGTTCACATGGTGCTTATTGTGCTATATTGCAAACAATTTAATTGAAAGGGGTAACAAAATTATTTAATTTATCAAATTAAAGACTGAATCGATAAGACTCCATCGATAAGACTCCTAATCGGTCAAAGTGTGGACACATGGCCACTAAACCAACTGGATGCGATCGAGTCACATGACAAAGGAGAGAACCGGTGCTGAGAGGAAAAAAACAATCTTTTTTTTTATGGTAGCCTAAACATTTAATGGATAAGGTGTGCACCAAATTAAGAAAAATGAACAGCTTGATAACATTTCTGGAATTGCAACTGTGGTTGAAAGCCAGCATACACAAGGCGGGGGCCCCCCCAAGACCGAACTTGAGAACCAGTGGGTTGGAGAGTTCTGGCTGAAGCTGAACTTGAGAACCAGTGGGTTGGAGAGTTCTGGCTGAAGCTGAACTTGAGAACCAGTGGGTTGGAGAGTTCTGGCTGAAGCTGAACTTGAGAACCAGTGGGTTAGAGAGTTCTGGCTGAAGCTTGAAATGCATTTGCTTGTTGATGCTTTTTGTGCACATTAAGTGAACACAGCGATTTTGAAGACTGTTAAACGTGTGGTGACACAGGTTTTTTCCCCCCCATTCGCAGGGGAGAAGAAGCGGCTGACCTTCGTGACTCCTGAAGGCATGACCTTGGGCAGCGCCAAAGCCGCTAACCACGCAGAGAGCCCGTACGTGGAGGGATGCTCTCCCATCAAAAGCTCTTCTCCCATCAAAAGCTCTTCCCCCATCCGGCCCCCGGTTCGCGGCTGGGTGCCGCCTTGTTACAAAGCGTCTCTTTTGGAGATGTCCCCCACCTTCAGCCCTGCTCCCGAAGGCAGAGACGGCCGTCAAAGAGCCAGCTCCATGCCTCCCGTGGACATGGAAACGTGTTTGCTGCCGATGGACTCCTCACCCGCGGACTGTGAACCTGCCTCGTGTAACCCGGGGTTTCCGTGCGATAAAGAGGCTGCACTGCCTGACCTCATGCCCATGGAGGAGAACGGGGACGGCAGCACGGTTAACATGGCGGAGCCAGCGGAAGGGCGGGAGGACTACTGCGCCTGGAACAAGGACGTGGCAGACAGCACCCCCATCCGCCTCACCAGCTCAAGGACAGGGAGCATGTTCAATATGGAGAGCTCCAACATGTTTGTGTCTCTGCTGGCAGAGGGTAGCACCATACCTTACGATAACAGTATGCAGGTTCGTTTGCTTTTAATGCACTAAGTACTCCTAGGGAATCGGCCAATCGATAGACATATTGGTACATTTGTAATTCTGTAGAGGCATTTTTATTTTAATCACGCAGCTGGCGTTCCCATGTAATGTGATACAAAATTAAGCTTTCACAATGGGGAAAATGTGCATGAATTATTCTGAAAATATTTAAATTCAGAAGAATGTTTTTTCTTTGAGAGTAACCTCTTTGTTTTGACTGAGGCTGTTTATGTTCAGGTGGACAGTGGTTATAACACGTACTCGGTCGGGACGAATGGCACTGTTGATGGGGCCAGTTCAGACAGCCAGACAAAGGAGTCGCTGGATCCACAAGTACCCGAGGAAGCGTTTTTGTATACCAAGACCCGACAAATTAAATCAAAGGTAACCTACATAGAGAAGGGGATTACGGAGCTCCCAAATTCCATAATCGGGGTATCCGCTCCGGTTAAAGGATTCTGGCGCTGGTTGGCACAGTGTTGCAGAATGCACAGACACGCGTGCGACTTCATTTGAAATGGTACATCATGCTTTGTTTTGTTTGTTTTCACAGATGATTAATCTACACCACTGATAACGACGGGGACACATGCACACCCACCGTCCCCGGAAGCTTAAGATGAAATGACAATCGGGTTTCCCAAACGTTAATCCACTCGTGCAAATCGTCAAAAGGGACATTTTAAACACTCACTCCTTTAGTTGCACAAATGCTTATTGTTTATATAGTATTTAATATTCTACAGTTAGAATGAATAATGAACTATCAAATCCGATCACCTGAACATTTGCAAAGTGTTGGTTTTAAATTGATATTGTATTTACTTGAATTGATTGTGGACTTCGGCAACAGTTCATGGCGTAGCGTTAATAAAAGATGGGGGGGAAATTGTTGTGTACTGACGTTTTATGTATTTTTTTTTATTATTGAAGTGGGAAACCCCCATTGAGAACCACTAAGAGGATTTATGCTGCTCCAAAATAAATGTTTTTTATTGCAGTTGTGTGAAGTTTTATTTTTCTGTAAGCTGATTGCTTTTAGCGATGTGTAGGTTGTGTACTTATCTTCAGGTATTTCATAAAACGAGTTATGGGTGTGCAGAATGCACAAAGGCACGGCCAACAAATCCCTCACTAAGACACTAAGTTTGTTCGCACTGTACACATTTTAAGGAATATTCAACATAATTTAATTCATGTAATGGGTCTGTCCAAATGGCTTGACTGCATTTTGTAGGGTTCCCTTATTGCAGTGACCGGCGTAGTGTACACCTGTGGCACAGCACCATCGCTGTTCACCGACAGGAAGGTCTCATCAAAAGCCGGAACAGAATTTCTACTCACTACTGCTTTAAGTAGGCCTGCTTTTCTTATTACAGAACAGCCACTCTTCATCCCTATTGCTTTTGTTCAACTGTCATGATGGCACAGCACTGAATATAAAGTCTGGATATTATACTGTGCTATTTTGAAATGTACAATACATAAATAATCCATCCAACTGAAACTTGAGATTATAAAGTGTAAACTGAATCTTAATGCCACTGTCTAACAATGATCTTTTTCCCAGTATATGTAAAACCATATTTCTGTCACTTGACTTCTACGCCAAACCAATATAAGTGTCTACTGTATATGATCACACTACACATCAGATTAAAATTACATCAAATTTTATTTCAATTGCTAGACTTCTGTGATTTATCGCAGATATCAGTATCACAAAATGGTTTTATGACTGAAATATGGATAAAAATAAACAAAAATTCAAATTTATAAATTCAGTTATACATGGTAGCAATTTGTGGGGAAGGGCACATTTAAATGCACCTAGTATTCATTATGCAGCATTTAGGGTTGCCTTATGGACTGGGTAAGAACAGGCAGAGCAGGCTTAAAAAAACAAAACATAAAATGCGTATAAAAATCACAATGAGGAACGTTTGGGTTGGCCGACTGAGCTGACCATTTCAGCGGTCAAGCTTGGCCTTCTTTGCTTCTGGTCCATCCTCAGGTGCAGCGACACTGACCCCAGGTATCTGAAACATGCCAATCATTCTGCACTTTAAAGCAAAATTTAACTTTGGTAGAACTTTGGGTTGTGTAGTTACCTGGCCGTGATATGAGTCGAAATGGTGGCGAAATATGTTCGTTAGTTGCTCTGTGCTCCCCTGGGGCGATGATCCAGAATAGGGTATTTGTCGCTCTCCATTCACTTCTATAGCGCAGCTAAAACGGTCTCAAAATGACACTTCTAGCACATATACGAACGCAAACGAAGCGTCAATCCAAACAATAACCAGTCCTCTTACCAATTTTTTTGAGAAAATTAAATGGCCCTTTCCTGGCTTTTTCGTATTTGATTTGGAACGTAGATCCGGTAGGTATGTTCTTGTATGTGTACTGTTAGTTGATCAGCTCAGTCTTCAGGCAGCTACGTAATCTTGATGAAACGCAGCAAAATTACCCCACCCTCTCCTGTTGCTTTATCCAGTAACATTCCGCAGAGGGAATTAAGAAAATATTACTTTTATAAATAATTTAAAAAATTGGTAAGAGGACTGGTTATTGTTTGTACTGACAGAATCCGCTTCGTTCACGTTCGTATATGTGTTAGAATTGTCATTTTGACATCGTTTAATGCAACTAATGAACATATTTCGCCACCATTTTGACTCATATCATGGCCAGGTTACTACACAAACCAAAGTTCTGCCGAAGTTCAATTTTGCTTTAATACAATTAACTGCTGCTGAACATCCAGTGATCTACGTACGGGGAAGGCAGGGCCTTAAGCATACGCATTTATACATCCAGTGATCTATGTACGGGGAAGGCAGGGCCTTAAGCATACGCATTTATACATCCAGTGATCTACGTACGGGGAAGGCAGGGCCTTAAGCATACGCATTTATACATCCAGTGATCTACGTACGGGGAAGGCAGGGCCTTAAGCATACGCATTTATACATCCAGTGATCTACGTACGGGGAAGGCAGGGCCTTAAGCATACGCATTTATACATCCAGTGATCTACGTACGGGGAAGGCAGGGCCTTAAGCATACGCATTTATACATCCAGTGATCTATGTACGGGGAAGGCAGGGCCTTAAGCATACGCATTTATACATCCAGTGATCTACGTACGGGGAAGGCAGGGCCTTAAGCATACGCATTTATACATCCAGTGATCTACGTACGGGGAAGGCAGGGCCTTAAGCATACGCATTTATACATCCAGTGATCTATGTACGGGGAAGGCAGGGCCTTAAGCATACTCATTTATACATCCAGTGATCTACGTACGGGGAAGGCAGGGCCTTAAGCATACGCATTTATACATCCAGTGATCTATGTACGGGGAAGGCAGGGCCTTAAGCATACGCATTTATACATCCAGTGATCTATGTACGGGGAAGGCAGGGCCTTAAGCATACGCATTTATACATCCAGTGATCTATGTACGGGGAAGGCAGGGCCTTAAGCATACGCATTTATACATCCAGTGATCTACGTACGGGGAAGGCAGGGCCTTAAGCATACGCATTTATACATCCAGTGATCTATGTACGGGGAAGGCAGGGCCTTAAGCATACGCATTTATACATCCAGTGATCTATGTACGGGGAAGGCAGGGCCTTAAGCATACTCATTTATACATCCAGTGATCTACGTACGGGGAAGGCAGGGCCTTAAGCATACGCATTTATACATCCAGTGATCTACGTACGGGGAAGGCAGGGCCTTAAGCATACGCATTTATACATCCAGTGATCTACGTACGGGGAAGGCAGGGCCTTAAGCATACGCATTTATACATCCAGTGATCTACGTACGGGGAAGGCAGGGCCTTAAGCATACGCATTTATACATCCAGTGATCTATGTACGGGGAAGGCAGGGCCTTAAGCATACGCATTTATACATCCAGTGATCTATGTACGGGGAAGGCAGGGCCTTAAGCATACGCATTTATACATCCAGTGATCTATGTACGGGGAAGGCAGGGCCTTAAGCATACGCATTTATACATCCAGTGATCTATGTACGGGGAAGGCAGGGCCTTAAGCATACGCATTTATACATCCAGTGATCTATGTACGGGGAAGGCAGGGCCTTAAGCATACGCATTTATACATCCAGTGATCTATGTACGGGGAAGGCAGGGCCTTAAGCATACGCATTTATACATCCAGTGATCTATGTACGGGGAAGGCAGGGCCTTAAGCATACGCATTTATACATCCAGTGATCTACGTACGGGGAAGGCAGGGCCTTAAGCATACGCATTTATACATCCAGTGATCTATGTACGGGGAAGGCAGGGCCTTAAGCATACGCATTTATACATCCAGTGATCTATGTACGGGGAAGGCAGGGCCTTAAGCATACGCATTTATACATCCAGTGATCTATGTACGGGGAAGGCAGGGCCTTAAGCATACGCATTTATACATCCAGTGATCTATGTACGGGGAAGGCAGGGCCTTAAGCATACGCATTTATACATCCAGTGATCTATGTACGGGGAAGGCAGGGCCTTAAGCATACGCATTTATACATCCAGTGATCTATGTACGGGGAAGGCAGGGCCTTAAGCATACGCATTTATACATCCAGTGATCTACGTACGGGGAAGGCAGGGCCTTAAGCATACTCATTTACACATCCAGTGATCTATGTACGAGGAAGGGAGGGCCTTAAGCATACTCATTTATACATCCAGTGATCTACGTACGGGGAAGGCAGGGCCTTAAGTATACTCATTTATTTACATGAAGCCAAATTAAAGCAGGTGACTATTTGCAGAGCTGTTTAGTACTCATACTTATTTACTGCAGTTTATTACTCAAAAGACAGCAGCTCCAGCCTTAGATCTGTGAGACTTGTGTATTAGAAATCCCCACTGGATTTAGAACAAACCTCAAAATATTTTGAGCACAGTGCTGTGACTGAGAATTTGGTACCAAAAATATATGTATACGCATACGACGAGCCACAGGGTTTTGTCTTGTAATATTTATGAAACTCAATAAAAATGCTTCCACTAAATGTACTTACAAATAGTTATACTTAGTACATAGTTATCAATCTGTAGTATTTATATATAATTGTAGAAAACTTACCACAGGCTCAATAAGAGACATTCTTATTTTCTGATGTTGGATGTTGGACGCGTCCAAGCAGATGGTCACTGTCACTTTGTCAAACATGCTGAAAGTGTGCTTTTCCACTGTCAGCGTAGGCCCCTAAAGGACACACATTTCAAAATGGATACTCACATGAAAAATAACCCAAAGGACCTCCCACTTCCTTCCCTTTTCCATCTGATCTTATTAAAGAGTCGCTGAATTGTGCCCTTACCTACAGATAGCTGCTATACAAATGTAACTAAATAAGACGATAGAAAAAAAGGATTCAAGACAAAAAGCCCATAACTAATTTTTGAGCAATTAGCACAATCGCAGAGATATTTATCTACCTCTTCATCGAAGGTGAGAGTTGGGCTGGGTTTATCTTTGTTCTGGAAGAACACCGTGCCCTCCAGTCCAAACTTTGGGATGAGGATAATTATGGCATTCTTTCTCACAAAGAGGATGAAGCCATCTTCATTGAGAATGCCTCTGTTCTTGAAAAAGAGCTGAAAAATAAAACATTCATCGACAGTTAAAAAGCATGAAAACACAAGATTACCCATTTGTAACAATTAACCGACTGGAATAAAAGAGGAGTTGGTCAATACTGTTGCGAGATACAAGACGTCTCAAATTGGTTAACCAGATATTTCCACAAAACAAGAATCTACAAGAGAGTACCTGTGTATGGAAGGCAACAGAAGCCCTTTGTGCATATTGAGCCATTTTGTGCCTGTAGTTAAGGTTGGTGCACAGAGCGGACTGTTTGTGCTTGTCCATCAGGTCTGGGTACGTGCAATCTGCACTTATAGCCACGGCCAGAAGGCGGTGAACAATGATGTCAGCGTACCTGAAGGGAGGAAATGACAGGAGAGACCCATATTAATAATGATTTAAGATGAGGCAAGGTAACCCCTCCCCCTCCCCCTCCCGTGAAACCTCAGCACCACCTTCTGATTGGTGAGGTGAAGTGGGTGTAGATGGGGGAGGCCAGGCCGTAGTGGTGGAAGTCGCTGTCCATGCCGGAGCAGAAGTACACGGCCTGCATCATGCAGCGTGTGGCCAGGATCCTCAGCAGGGTGTTGAGATAGGAAAACCCGTCCACCTTGGCTTCGTCCAGGGAGTCCGCCAGGGCCTTGGCCGAGTCTGTGTGGATGTCAAGGTTCTGAGCGGGAAAAAGAGTCCTGCTGAATTACTAGCTATGTGGTCCATTCAAAACTCGAATGTCTAAAATCACATTTAAAATACATAGCAAATGGAATATACAATGCAAAAGTTAAGACAAATCTGTTGAGTAATGACTTGTATATGTACCGCTTGGAAAAGTGAGAGTGAGGTCACTGCCACTTGTATTACTCTATTATGTCTGTGGCACAAAAGTCTCACATCTGATCTGGCTGCAAAGTTATGATAGATGGCCGAGTCTGTCATAAAATGAACTAAGTCAGAAAAAAACATACTTTAGATTTGGCCGCCTTGAGCAGAATGTCATAGTTAGACGGCGGTGGAGCAGGGTGTTTTCTGAGAAGTGCACATTCTGAAAACTCATCGTATATCTTCTGTGCTACAGAAATATTAGCGAGCAACATGAATTCTTCAACCATGGAGTTGGTGTCCCTGTTAAAAAAGACAGACATTGACAACGGTAGTCAAGTTCAAATAAACGCAAGACTTTCAATAAATTCAAATACAACACAGCACACCACACACATATCACAATATTCATGACGCTCCCTTTGTGTAAGAGTATCTTACTGGTCTCTGAAATGTAACCGACAACGCACAGCCACTTAAGTAGCGGATATCTGTATTGATGATGGGCACCAAAACGGTTGTGTGATGGATTTAGAAAGCTCGGTCACTCACTTTAGCTCCTTGGTCTGCAGATCGATGGGGTCATGAGTCTCGCTGTCAATGTGAAATCGCACCTCTGGAGAGGAAAGGGTCAGAGCCCTGAATGAAAAGCAACATCAACTGTTATTGCACTACATTACAATACATCATTACAGGCATTTAGCAGACACTTATCCAGAGCGACTGACACAGCTTTTGTATTTTTACACAGTATACATTTATAAAGCACTTTGTAACTTTTGATTGGATGAGTGCTATATAAGTAAAGAGTTATTATTATTATTATTATTATTATTAAGTACCTTCTTCAATGGTACAGTAGCTGTGTCCTACCTGGGAATTGAACCAGCAGACTTTAGCAGCTAGATCCCTACCAATTATACTACACTGCTGTTATTATAGAAGTATTACTTAATGGTGGAAGACAGAATAAACAAGTACTGATAAGTAATCGCACTCAGAAGCACCACCGGGTAATTAAATGAGTGTTCTAATCACATGCACGCAAAGTTCCACACGTACTCCATAGGTATGGGGTATGAGTTTGCAGCAGTCTTAAAGTCTATATAGCCCTGGCTATGTTTTGGATAACGGAACTCATGATGTTACCATCCGACAGTACGTACCCCTTTTCAATTCGTTTCTTCTTCAGGATCTTTGCTAGCTTGTTTAAGCCACGTAGGCTCTTGGTGACGTCATCGTTCATGGCGGCATCATCTATTCTCATCTGGGCCTCTGCGTACGTGAGGGAAGCCTGAAACCACAACGGATCATTCAGCTCGCGTCTTTTAAAAATGCCAAATGACGGAGAAACAAAAACTGTTCTCATCTTACCTTGGAGTTTATTACACTCTTGGTGAAACGAGTGTTAAGAATTTCAGCGTTGTGGTTAATTTCCCATATGCAAGAAAATGCGAACCTGTAGATTGAAAAGATTTTCGGAAATAATCTTTAAAGTGCCAATGAGAAAAGAGAGGAAGGTATCAGTAACTGGAGAGTCAAACTACTACTCCTTACCTTTCAACATTAGACCGCAGAGAACACAGGTCGGAGCTTAGCAATTCAGGCACCATGTCAATCCTCTATTGAAACACAAACAGTTATTAACAATGAGAGAAGATAAGTGAGGGCCAGTCATGTTTAGTAGCTTTATCCATTACAGGAATCCACCTGGAGGCACCTGAAAGGGGATTGTCCCTGCTGTAAAGGTGCCTAACAGACATATTTACCTTTTCACACAGGTACACTGTTGTGCCCCTGCTGGCTGCCTCTTGGTCCAGAGCATTTCCTGGGCGGATAAAATGGCTGACGTCCGCTATGTGGACACCCACCTGGAATACAGGAAGACGACAGTGTTTTGAGAGGGTTTGACGGACAGCGTGTGGAACTATCCCTGGATACACACACACACAACTCTACCTCCAGATTTCCATTTTCCAGGTCCCGGCAGTGAAGCGTGTCGTCTATGTCTGTACATCCGGGGGGGTCCACACTGCACACACACAGGTGTCTCAGGTCGAGGCGGCTCTTCATGTCCTGGAGGGGTGAAAGTTAACAAAAATGAAGAAGGCTAATAACCAGTGACATGCTCCTTCATAAAGAGAACCTGGCACATGGGACAATCCATCTTACTATATAGTAGTGGGAGGGACTACCGCTTAACGGACGCTGTGTAATACCTTTTTGAATAATCACCTATGCAAGAAAACTATGACAGAGTCATGCTTATATATTTCCATATACTGCAAAAACCTGCCACAACAGACTGATTAGATTATAAATACATCAAACTACCAAAAAATGTTCACCAGTGTATATGTCCGTTCAGTTATTTTAACCATTAAAAGGTTTTATCACCGCTCATCACTTATCATATGCAGTACTTTTTCACATCTCTGTACTCTTTATGATGTCACATCAGTGTAACCTTCCACAGAATTTTGGCACCAACAACGACACAAGCATTCATGTCACCTCTTCTGTGATGCCCCACGGCATCTTGGGTAGGAAGCTCAGAACAGCTTGCGAAAAGGCCTGGTGTGGAACGTCATGCTCCAGCAACAGCACCTCAGTCTCCGTCTCCTTGTCTCCAGCACTACCCAGATTCCTCACAAAATGGCCCTGAAACAGCAATTTCTTTACATTTTAAGCATTTAGCAGACGGTCTTATCCAGAGTGAATTACGCGGCTTTTTGCATTTTTACACGGCATCTATTTACACAGCTGGATATTTACTGAAGAAATTTGGGTTCAGTATTTTGCTCAAGGGTACAGCAGCAGTACCCCAGCTGGGAATCAAACCTGCAACCTCAGAGTTGCGAGGTTTCTCAGTTCCCTAACCATCAATGTCATCAAGCATTACACCCCATAAAAAAAACTGTATAATCAAATACTGTAGTTGCTGGGCTATATTACATTACAATCTGGCATTTAGCAGATGCTTTTATCCAGAGCAACTTACGCAGCTTACATACAATCCATTTATACAGCTGGATATTTAACTTAACAGTGCCCCGCCTTGGAATTGAACCAACAACCTTGGACTTGTGAGCCCAGTTCCCTAACCATTACACTACCCAGCCTGCCAACATATCACATGCCGCAGTGGAGAGTGGGTGATGATTTGAATAACACTTTATACAGATTCAAATATTGGCACGTGACGTACATTAGGGTATCTGGAATGCTTGGGCCAGCCATCAATAGCGACCATGATCTTCTGGCCTTCCAGGGCAATGGCCTGCCGGGTCTCTACGCGGATTCTGGGTATTCTGCGGTCAGCTGGGGTAAATAAGTGTCTTGTGGCCTGTGAAAAAATCATCATTTAAAAAGTCTCAAAAGAAGGCAAAGACATGTGGAAATAAAAAAATTATTTGTTGGATTTTGATATCGTCCAATTCAAACCTATGCCAAAATTGTTACAAACACACCAAGTCCTTCAATGTCATTTTCAATTAGGTACAACGAGTTACATACAAGGTAATAATAAATCCCCAGAATACGTGTGGTATTAACTAAGTAAAATAAGAAAAGTTATTTTGTGTTCATGCATAACTGTGGTATTCCGATTCCACACCAGACCTCTTTAATCTGTGATTTAGACAGCATCCCACAGAATGGCCTCCAGTTTCTCTTTATGATGCCCACCACCTTCCCAGTGGGCTTTAGCATGGCTTCACTGGCTTCACACTTCAACTGGAAAGAAAACATAGTGATAATGCTTGATATATAAAATCGGCAGAGCTCCACTTATAGCTACAGTACATGTCTATATCTATTATCTAATAGATAAGGTAGAAACACCTCTATATGTGGCGCATGCATTTAAACAAAAAAGTATTAGAACAATTGTATAATTAGAACACTTGTTCATTAAATTAACGTATTGCTATTTCAGTCTGTTATAGTAAACTAACAAAGAGAAATTCACCTTCGGAAGAAATCAAAAACAAATACTCTCTACCATTTTTGTTTATACTGTAAACGCATGGTACCAGGCTATAATCTCCATCTCCGACCAATGTATCACACTACTGTTTGCTGACCATGTTTTCTGCCTCGTCCGTCTCGTCTCCATCCTTCGGACCCTCGTCTTGCAGAACCACAGAGGAGGGCGCCACCCACTGGTCACGGGGTAGCAGCTCCACTGCCACCACATCCTGGTACACTGCCCGATTCAGGTTCTGAAGGCCTTGGATAAGAACCTGAGGTGCACATCAGTGGAGAGATGAGCCACTGCAGACTGGGAAGCCTCTATCAAACTGACGACAGAGGGCAGGTCAGCTGACCTTCAACTCCTTGTCACCAATACAAATTTACCCCACAAAAAAGATACAAAGTTCTTGAGTTCAGATGACAATCTTATCCCAATGCCATAAGCATCCCATACTCGTTTGAGACGTTCACAGCCGGAGAGTGGAGAATTTTCCCCACTAGCACTTGCCTCTCTGCTTTCCTCTCCTTCCCCGTGGACAAAGACAGTGGCCTCCAGGTAGTTATCTCTGCTTGCCCGGAATGTCCCCTGGAGGAAGGTGTTGCTCTTAATCCCAGCCTGGATCTTGGACAGAGGCAAATGTTCTGGGAACAGAAGCTTGCTGCTGGTGATCTCAATCTGCAGTGACAGGAACAAAACAGCCAGCAATAAAGTCAATTCAAACGTTGAATAAAAACATACTGAGGTTTTAATTTACACCCTCAATGTAGCATGCTGAAGCAACTCGAGGTGCGCACATTGTCATCCGACGTCAAAGCGAGAAGGTCCACGAGTTCAGGATTGGCTATCAAGCTCTTGACATACTCCTCACCTGCATCCATCAAAAGAGAGTAATTAAAGATGAGCACTTTACCGATGACACCCCTTTTCAAAATAGACATGACTCTCAATTACTGATTTCCAAATATTTCTCACATTTGTATGCCATTTGGCCACTCTTTTCTGCTTTTTCCTGATTCCCTCTGTCATTTGTCAGCAAAACTATCTTCAGTTCTTCGGCGGCTGGGGCATTTTTCAGGTGCTCGCTGTACCACTTGGCTGCCACACGAATTGCTCTGTCATTTCGATCATTGGCACTTTCCGCTGGCTCCCGCTCTACAAATGTTTCCCTGTAAAATGACACGCAATGGAATATTAAATGTTATGCACATATCCGAAGGTAAAAATGCTCAGTAAGATTGTGAATAGTATTAAAGTATTTTAAAAATACTGTTGCCTGTCAACACTGTCTCCTTTACCTCCAGAGGATAAACTGCATGACAGACAACTTCTGAGAGCTTCAGTGGCCTGTATTTTATAATGTTGTACTCTATATTGTACTGTCATCTTAATATGGTCTCACAGAGGCACTATATAACATGACTACAGCCACTTTGTTTTATATCTGTACATTTTGTTTGTCTATTTTACTAAGTTACATAGGCACAGAAGTGTAAAAAATAAATAAAAAAATAAATAAAAAGGCTCACACCATCTTCCCTACAGACTAAAGACTTGGCCTCATGAAAACATTGCATAACAGAAATATAACTATAATATTTGGCAACATACACAAGCATCCCAGAAGTGTCTATATCCAGACAGACTTGAGTCAATGATTGTAAATGTATGTTGTAAATCCGTTGTAAGTTGGTTTCTACAAAATCACCGCTGTCACCATTACCTGTGGTGTTCATTGGTGAAAGTATAAAAATGATTCTCGGCATCGTGGATGAGATCTTTTATTCGATTATAGATTGGGGCGCTCCTGTGCCTGACTTCTTGCAGAACCGTCTGAAGAATGATTACGTTCCTGATCAGGGGATCACCCAGGATATCGATCTGATGTTAAAAAATATATTATTAGACATTACTTCCAACTAAAATGGTTAATTGTCAGTACAATCAAATAACGCAGTAAGAGTAATGTTTGTTTGGAAAATTGAGAATGATGAAAATAGTAATAGCTAAACTTACCAGCTAAATAAAGAGATAGTTAGCATTAAGGCTCGTTATTCTAATTCTGATCAAATGCTTGCAAATCAAACACAAGTGAGTACTAAGTTACAGCTCATTTATCTATCTTTTTTCAACCTTTATTTAAAACTCAGACACACATTGAGCAGGTGCTCTCTTTTACAAGTGTGCCGAATGTACATGCAAAATACAACAATTTTAAAAGAAAATGAGTAGTACAAAGTAGAGTAATTAAATAAATAGCAGCAGGTGCGCTCTTTTACAAGTGTCCCAAATGTACATAATATAAAACACAACACCAAACTAAGAAGAATAAAAAGAAAAATAAGTCATGAAGAGTAAGTAAATATTTAAAAACGGAATAATTAAAAGATAGAGTAAAATTACTTAAAACATTCACAATGCAGGCTAACCAAATTATTTATCATCATTCAGAATTAATTTAGGGACACTAAAGTATCTAGCTTCAGGTTTTGTTTTAAGAAATTCTAGGCATCCTGGGCACATATTCTAAAGGCAGTCTTTAGGGTCAACACCATAGACTGTATAAAAATAGGAACCTAGGAACTTGAAGTGACAACCAATCCTGAGAGCGTGTCTTGTTATGGATGCCAGTTTAAGATATGGTGGCAGTTTTTGTATAAGTGCTTTGCAAATAAACAGACACCAATGAGAATTTCTCCTAACAAAAACTGATGGCCAGCCAACTTTCTGGTAAAGAATGCAGTAATGAGTACGATAGACATCACCCGTACTAAACCTGAGGGCTGAATGGTAAACAGCATCATCCAGTGACCTCAAGTGTGGGACGGGTCTAACAAACTAAATAAGCTAACGTTACAAACAGCCTACTTTAAAAACTCGCGCTTAATTCCCCCGTTTTGCTTAAATTTTAAATAAATATTTGAGCATTTGATAGGTAACGTTAACGTAACTAGCTCGCACTAGTAAAAAGGCAAAAAATCTAGCTCATTAGATAACTCATTAGCTCATTAGATAACTTCAGCTAATTTACCTTCGCACACCACTAATGAGAGCAATGTTACATAGGAATTACAGCTGGTACCTGATGTAACACGACGTTAGTGTCAGGAATAAGGTAGTGAGGGAAGGAACACAGGTTGCTTTCAATGCAGGCATCTTTCTGCAGCACAGGAGACTCCTGTTTGCACTCTACGCAGAATTCACTTCCACACCAAATGTCATCTCTCAGGTAGTGCTCCCGGACTATCTTCATTACCCCTCCCGACCGGGTCTTTTTGACGAAAGTTTTGCTCTTTAACATTTTCCAGGTTAACTTTTCATCGATTTAAAATTCCAGGCAGGTAATTCCGTCCAGAATAATAAACCCCTTCCCCACAAATAAAACACACGCACTGAGGAACATGTGCCGGTGGATATCCAACCAGTATTGTTCCGGGGTTTTATTGTGTTCATGTGTTCAACTTATTTCAACTATTCTGTCTGCATTCATGCAATTGTTCTAATTTGTCCACGAATCATTTTTATTTGTATTGTTACATTTAGCACATTATCTTCAGCAAACATTTGCATGACAATTATTTGCACATGTGTTGAACTTGTAAACACAACGTCTCCTAACTCTGCGAATAACTATAAGAGGCCATCTGATCAATGATCCTTGTAGTCCAAGAAGGTTGATGCATTTGTATTAGTGCCCCTAGAGGTTGGGCTGAATCGGTGCACGTTGCTTTGCGATTGTGGATGTTTGCTGACGGAGATTTTTATTTTTAAATGTTTAGGTCATCCCTCACATTGAGGTGTGAGAAAGAATTATACTGCAGTGTCCAATGTCGTGTTTAATTGTTTGGTCCTAGACTTATGCACATCACACGCATGCACAGAAACGACCACTGCGTTGGTCGCATCTGCGCAGATCCACTAATAACACCTAAAAGTATTCAAACCAGACTTAACACAGAATCAACCGACTTCAGTAGATCCATGTACTATAAAGCTCGGTGCATCTGCGCAGGTTTTTTATTGAGATAAGCGAAACGAATCCGTTGCAATAACGTTAAGTTATCTCAAAACGCCCGTTGAGTTTGGCCGTTTGTTTAGGTCGCTAGCTGGCGGTTTCCTGAAGACTGGAGCGGGACCATTGAAGAAGGATGACAAGTTGTCTGCCATAAGTTAGCTCGTTAGCCAACCAGCTAACGTTATGTTTCTGCAAGTATAATTTCTGAAGCAAGTCATTTTTAAATCTGAACGATTCAGCAAGGCAAATGTGTTGATGTAACTTCTGCCTTCATCAAATCGGTAAGCATAACGAACCTTCATTTAGCTAGCCTTTAGGTTAACGTTAGCTGGCTAAGTTGGAAAAGTTTCAAGATCTGTCAACATTATCATTCTGTTCATTGCTGAATTGAATCATTACCTAGTGATAATATGTGTATTGTACGTTAATTAAACACGACTGACCAGTAAACCTATTGAATTTTTTATTTGGAAAAGATTTGCAATCAGGTGGCTAGCTATTTACTAGTCAGTTATAGCCAGTGATGTAGAGGTGTTATTATAGCTAGCTAGCTATAACCAGCTACCTGGTTCCAAGCTGTGGATGCAGGCATGGGAATTGTCTGATTATTGCAACGTTAGATATACATTTTTTAAAAACTTAACTTGATTAACGTTACCTAGGCACACATTATTATGGCAATCGGTGTAACCCCACATCCTATCTTTAAACAGGCCATAACGCTTCGTAAACATGCCTCCTAAAAAGCATGACAAAGATGTGAAAGTGAACATTTCCAGCTCTCTGGAGTCCGAAGACTTCAGTTTAGAAACGACAGTTCCCACCGAAGACATTTCCTCTTCAGACGAGAGAGATGGGGCGCAGAAAATCACAAGACAGTTAATTGAGAGAAAGGAGTTGCTCCACAATCTTCAGTTGTTGAAAATTGAGCTGTCGCAGAAAAATCTCATCATTGACAATCTCAAGGTGGACCATCTGACCAAGGTATGGAGCTTTGCAGCTGTCCTCACATTAAAGTGCATCTACGTCTTAATGTTGTGTCTTATACATGAAAAATGAACTACGTTTCAGATATGAATTATCTATATGCTATGTATTTCTCAAATCAGATTCTCAAATCAAAATCTCATTCTCAAGATCTGAACCCAATCAAGCAATGTTAAGGATATTTTGGAACAATGGTAGAGACAGATTGACTTTTCTGAGTGGTGTCGTAGTCCTACTGTGGAGTTCCAGATGGCGCTAGACTCTACGCCTCAGTCACTTGATGGTCCAGCATCTTATTAATTTGACTTGACATTGGCTTTTCCATTTCTTTTTTTGTTCAGTATGTAATGCATACGATATATTGAGTTCAGAGCAGTTAAACACAGAACATGAATTTACAAAATAACCATAGCCTGTGTTTCATCCAATGTTACGTCCATTGCATGTGATTTTCTGAACCACGTTGCACCACCTTGTCATGTCTCAGAGCTCCACTGCAAATGCTACAAGCAATAGGATGGTGATCATGAATGTCCTTGTTTAACATAGATTGAAGAACTGGAGGAGCGACTCAATGATACTCTTCATCAGAAACAGCTCCTGGCATTACGTCTTGACAGCCAACTCAAGCTGCAACAGGATGAGAGCAGGTGGGTGTGAATTCACAATATTTTCATTTCACCCATATGTTGATGGTCTGGTGCAAAAAGCAAAGTAAAAAGTATCCTCGTTCTTAATCTGGCAGCTCTACCAAATGGCTGAACCTGGACCATTGGTATGTTTTTTAATAAATCCCCCATTACGATTTGGTTTGTACTTTTACAAAACCTGACATTACTTGGAACTGTTGGGAACTGTTATTGAGCAGAGGTAGGGTTGTCCTGGAAAACCTGGAATTCTTTGATGCGGTTTTCCAGTCATGGAAATTAAGAAAATTGTCAAGGAGAAAATAAATGTCCTGGAAGACAATTAGTTAAATATTTGTTGTGTAACGTTATAAGCCAAAACCACAGGTGCCCTTTGCAATCGCAATCTCCCCCTCTATCCCTCTATATATTACAGGTGTTGGTCACATAAAATCTCCAGGAAATGCCCTGGAAAATAATGCCTTGAAAAGAGTGGCAACAGAGGAAGAGGATGGAATGCTGTGGCATGTGAATGGATGTAATATGCTTCTCAAGCAGATGTTGATGAATTCAGTTTAATTACTTTTTTTTTTCTTTGTCAAACAGGAAGCAACAGGCGTTCAGGAAACAGGAAATGGACACCATTTTGCTGCGGCAGAAACAGCTGGAAGAGACCAACCGGCAGCTAAGTGAGAAAGCAGGAGATGTAAGACGCAGCCTTAGAGACCTGGACCTGACTGAGGAGAAGTACTATGAACTCAAGGACCTTCCAGAGGAAAAGCTCTCAATCCCAGAATATGTATCTGTGAGTATTTCTGTACAACTCAGCTTAGATCAGGGGTCCCCAACTCTGTTCCTGGAGATCGACCATCCTGTAGGTTTTCACTCCAACCCTAACAAAGCACAACTCATTCAACAGCTAGAGGTCTCGTTGAGCTGCTAATTAGTAGAATCAGGTCTGCTGAAGTAGGGTTGAAATTAAAACCTACAGGATGGTAGGTCTGGAACAAGATTGGGGACCACTGGCTTACATTGTACTATAAATATCAGCAAAGACGGTGGGTAGGACCGAGCCATCATGGAAGGGGCTACATAATGCTAAGTTCAGATAAGGATCCGGTGCTAAATCTCAACACCAGGAAGACTTTGTGTAAGTTTAGTTACCCTGGTTTTTGTCTGTTTTTTTCTGTGGGATTTAGGTACGGTTTTATGAGGTGGTGACTCCCCTGAGAACGCAAGTGAACGAACTTCAGAAGAAAAAGAACATTCTGTCAGAAGACTTAGACAGTCACAGAAGCCAGATAAAGTCACTGATGGAGGTACGGATGAAAGTACTCAAGTGAAACGTTGAGGCTGACATATTCCCATTTCTCATTGTCACTCAAATACTGTGTGTGTGTGTGTGTGTGTGTGTGTGTGTGTGTGTGTGTGTGTGTGTGTGTGTGTGTGTGAAAAAGTATTTTTTTAATGTGTAACATTATACCACTTAAGGCCACAATTTTAAATGTAACTAACAAACACTGAATAAGTGAAATTGGAAAATTAGCCATAATACTAATACTAATGACATAAACAAATAATAACAATTTGCAATCAAGGTGTTGTGAATACACAGCTGCTATAGTTTGTTTTGTAATATCAGAGGCCATTTTACTGCAGTTGTATGGAGAGCTTTTACAGCTTGGTGTATGTTTTACCAAAATGGCAACCAGTAATATATGAAATCCTTGGTTCTGCCCGCTTTCAAGAGCTATGAAGAAGAAAGAAGAATGCGTTCTGAGTTGGAAATTAGGAGTCAGCGTCTTACTCTTGAGTTGGCAGACACAAAACAGCTCATTCAGGAGGGGGACTACAAGAGGGAAAACTATGGCAAAGTGAAACGGTGAGAGACCAGCATTCAGCATGGCATGATCGGACAGCTCATCCTATAGGATGAAGCATTGGTCAATTTGCTGTTGCAGACCGCGGAAAACAGGCTTTTCTGTGGACCTGATTTTGCAAGGGCGACTTAAGAGTGGCCAGATTATTTTTACTCAAGTATTTTGAAAGAAGCCAAGTTTTTTTTAAATTTATTGTTGCTTTGCTGATATTGTGCACCTGTTTGCCTTTGTCAAAATGGTTTGTGAGTCACACAGGATTATGGTGGTTTTAATTATCCAATGTCTCCTCCTTGTCAAAGAGAACGCGATGCCTTTGAGATGGAAGTGAGTGATTTGAGAAGGCGGCTGGAAGTACTGGATGTAGCACACAGCGCTCAGACTAAGGAGAGAAATGACCTGAGCAAAGAGGTAAACTTAGGAATGGTGGAAAGTCTCTTATAAAATACACTTTAGCCACATTGCAGTATACTTACAGCAAACCTTAAAGCCCATACTTACCCTTTTCTGTAGTTTTTATACACAGTGTAAAAGCGTGTAATGAGACAATGGCCAACCACCTCTCTCTCTCTCTCTCTCTCTCTCTCTCTCAGGTGGCCACTCTGCAGCAGTCAGTCACTCTACTGCAGAAAGACAAGGATTATCTAAACCGTCAGAACATGGAGCTCAATGTTCGCTGTGCCCACGAGGAGGATCGGCTCGAGAGGCTGCAGGTTCAGCTGGAGGACACCAAGAAGGCCAGGGAGGAGGCCTACGAGAAATATGTTGCGTCAAGGTACGGTAGGCAGCAATGTGGAGGAGAGGTTAAATTGGCTCAAGTCCAGGGTCAGGCTTAAGGCCTCAATCAATGGGAAACTGCTACCTCTGAGTTGTAACAAGCTGTTAATGGTTTTAGTAAGATACTTTGTAATGTTTAATCCATTTAAAAATTTATTTATTATAAAACTTTAAAATGCCAACGTGTTTAGGCAGTGAGCCGTCGTCAGGGCAATTCTACGAAAGACAGAAACAGTTCACATGCATAGATATAACTTCTATTGCTCTCCAAGAGTGGCTGAACATTTAGTGTTCAGTTTTTGGCCTCCCTTTTGGTTGAGTTACGAGGTTGCGCCAGAACATTATTCATTCCCAAACTGGGGTCTACCATTTATCTTGGCAGGCATTAGACGGGCTGCTCATACAATGAATACATTTTATACTTTGTAATTACTGTAAACAGATCGATCAATATTGTTCATAATGATTATATATTGGCCTGTATAAATGCATGAATTGTCTAGACGGCACACTCTCTTTTGTTAACAGAGATCATTACAAGACAGAATATGAAAACAAACTCCGTGATGAACTGGAACAAATTCGCCTGAAAACGGGTCACGAAATTGAGAGTCTTCAGAGAACGTCAAAAGAGATGTACGAACGTGAAAACAGGTATGGATATTTGTTAAATTAATGCATATTACATTATCATTTATAATAAGACTCCTTATCTGCAGATCAGGTCTTGAGGGTTAAGATTCACAATGGGCCCAAAGTAACAAAAAATTTTACCAACTATTTAAATGAAAAAGTTTAGAATCTTCAGCATTTAAAGAAGTGACAGAAAAGATTTGGTTCCTTTACAAATTATTGTTTAGCTTACTGAACAAGGTTTGTGAAAAAATTGGTCAACACATCCGCCCATTACCGGAATGTAATTAATTGAATCTATTCAAAGTCAATGAGGAGTTGTAGTAAATGTCCACTAGGGGCACACTTCATTGAAAGCGACACACTTTTTCTTTTGCTTTTTCTCAGAGCAAGTCTAGTGTTAGGCATAAACTGTATATTCACTCAACAGAGAAAGTTATTTCACAACATTGAGGCAAAAAAAGTTATTTGAAAAATATTTAATAATCTTATTTGCTGTGCTAATTTGTATTGTTTTCCCTGTGTAATTATGACTAGAAACCTGCGCGAAGCGAGAGACAACGCTTTTGTGGAAAAAGATAGAGCTGTCACAGCTGAGAGAGAGGCCATAGAAAAATACAGCCAGCTATTAGATCAGTAAGTCTGCTTGTGTTTCTTATTCATATATTCACTGTGCTTTCATTTCCAGAGAAGTAGCACCTGTAGTTACCTGCACAGGGTGCAAGCTGCAGGTGAGATCGTTATTGAGCAACGTGAAGTTTTACATGCATCCTAAGATATGGTCATGATAGCCATGGAAAGAAAAGGGGGAGGGGCCAAATAAAATTTTGCTTCGGGCCCTCAAGAGCTCAGGGGCAGCCCTGCATGCATGTATTAAGAGAGATGAATTGTAAATCCACAGAGTGGCCTCAAGGTGGTGTTCTTTCATGGTAGGTTTGAGTATCATTGATTTGGCATGTGCTGCTTTTCCTGTGTGAGATGATTTCACACTGCAAGCACCTGTCACATATTCATACATCTATGTGTGTAAACCGTAGACTGTACATTTATTTTTATAAATATGGACAACGTGACTGTTACATCGCCTATTGACTTTTCATGGACTTGCAAAAAGCGTTTAGAAACCGCTGAAATGCAGTTTTTGTGCCGCCTTGTTGTAATAATTGGAGCCAGGGACTGGCCAGTAGCGAAAAGGAGGACCCTTATATGGTCATGAAGTCCTGGGCGGGTCTGGTTAATCCGCGAAGCTTGTGAGATACCGCCCCCTCCGAGTGATATGCAGTGACACAATCTGTCCCTCATTAAAATATTAAAATATTGTCCAAATGACACGATAACTTAACAGATCTGCACATGGGGAGACATTAGACAAGGAAAAAAGCATCTATTGCAACTAATGATTGACTTTGTATTTTAATCGCATTTGTACCATCGACTTGCATTAAAAAGAGGGGCTGAGAGACCTATACTGGAGCCAAACGTACTGGCGCGAGAGAGCAACGCTCTCAACAAGACCAGCGACTAAGCTTCTAAAATGAAGCCCGGTCTTGGGTCCCTTGGTGTAGACATATCAATTTAATGATGCGTCGCACACGAAGCGCACAAAGCAAAGTTCTGTCGGGAAACTCAAACCAATGGTCGGCCTCAGCAAACGCGTGTTCTCATACTCAACCAATCGCATGCGCACATCACTAATGGAGCGCCCTTCTTAGAAGCGAGAGTCATACCTCTCCCGTGCTGTTCTTGTTTGTTTCGCTTCTGCTTGCTCTAAATAAATGCTTTTGGTATACCTCCTGTTTAGTAGGGGAGATGTTTGATAGGTTGTGCATGCTAGTTTGTGCACTAGAAGTACATAGAGCAGATTAATTCAATGACAAACCAAAATAATTGTATATTCAGTACGTGAGTTGTCCTGACAGAAATATGTAGACATACCTACATTCGTACTTGCCCATATATAGGATCATGATCAGATTAATTTATTGGTCTGAGCATAGGTAATTAAGTTATGACCATCTTTGTACCAAGTTTTGATATTATGGTGAAATATATTGTTTGAATTTAGGGCTTAATTGTCATATATATTGTCTGTTTACAAACATGAAGTCTCAATTGAATGTGGAAAGAAGTGGTCCTTTCATTTGAAATGGGCGTGTTGCGAGGCTTTAACAGAGTTTCACAACAGTGGCAGATGTGTGAACTTTACTTCGGACTGCAACGCATTTACATACGGATGCATTTCTGTGTATCTTAACCCTACCATTACGCTGAAATTTTATGAAAAGCACAAATGTGTCCGCAATTAACTTTTTTAAAGTATCGTTTGTGAGTTGTTTTGTAGTTTATCATGTCTTCCTGACCTAACCTTAAGACTTAGCCATAGCTTACAGTGTGTACTCTACTCAATGTTCATGTCTATGGATAGCTGCTAGACTGCTATATTATGATATAAATGTGCTTTATCTGACCTGTATTGTAGTTGCTTCAATAATCTTTGGTATGCACTTATACGTTGCTTTGGATAAAAGCATCTGCCAAATGAATGTAATGTTAAAGAAAAGGTGTTTTGTTGGGTGGGGTTAACAGAACATTTTGGATGGCAGCTGAAACAGAAACCTGAGTGATGACATATTATGACAGACGTATTATGACTGACGGGCTGTGTTACTGCTGACTCTCTGATACCTTCATGAAAATGTCTTTTTTGTCTTTTGTTGCTATAATAATATGAGTGCCTTCATGGTTTGCAAGTTTTACCAACACCTGGTAGATGGTAATCTGTGAGATGGTTACAAGGCACATTGCAACATTTAAGATAAACATTGAACATTTATGTCAGTCAAAAAAAAAAGGCTATGCACTGTAATCAAATCAATTGTAGGCTAATGTAAGTAAAAAAGTCAGTACATAACATTTGGACATACTGGTCCTCTCACACGCAGCCTTTTTTTAAAAAAAAAATTTTTTTTGCTGTCCACAAGCCTGTCTTTTTTTGAGTAAAACTGTTTATCCGGCACTTGTGATTACATTTCTGGAAGTAAACGCTGCTCTTTGTTGAGGGAAGGCAGTTGTTGGGCTCTGAACCTAAGGCCCAGAGAATATATAACCCAGCCCTGCCCACTCTTCGGATGCAGTGGTTCTGGCACGGGCACAGGTAATTATTCCAAAATCCTAAAGAGTTTAGGCTACAACAGTATTTGTCACTCACTGCTGAAAGTGGTGGTCCCACTGGTGCAAAACGCATGCTGTGCCGTTCCGATCTACAGCGCCCACTGAATCATTGCAGAGCCCAGCGTATCGTTGTAGGTCCCACTGGATCACTGTAGCGCCCAGTCAATCATTGTGCCGCCCAGTCGATAATTGTAGGGCACGCTGGATCATTGTAGGTGCTGTGTTGCTTTTTTAGGATTATCCAGGTGTAGCGTACTGACCGAACCATTATACACGTAGTGCCACAACGCTATACAGTATGACTTTCATGAAAGGTCTCTGCTATACAAAAAATATTTTAATACTACGTTTCATTTCAAATTTATATTTATCATTTGTCATATTGTATAATATTTCTGGGTGGTATTCTACATGGGATTATACCAAGGGAGTTTGTCAAGTATTATGAAGAATTTCCTGGCGTCAGTTGGTGAAAATGATTTTGCTCATTTTTCTCTGTCAGAACACGAGAGCACAACAAGTAAAACCGGAATTTGTTGAGTAACTTGCAGCATATTAACGCAAATTACACTGGGGTGCAATTTCACTCTCTCTGTGTGTGTCAAAGCATCTTGGGTGGTTTCATATCGATAAAATTATGTGTCATTTTTGAAGAAACGGATTGTTCTGTAGCCAGTCATAGGTCACATTACGTATGAAGGTATATATAGTAATGTATTTAAAAGGTGTACTATCTTGGTTATTAAATTGTAAAGTGCTGTAAGTTCTTGTACGCCCATTACCCCCGTATCTGAATGCCACAGCGAAAACCTGTTTATCATTGACATTGTCATGTCTGTACTGCTGAGACGTTTTGTACAAAATCAAAACATTTTACTTCTTCAAAATAGGGTTTATTAAAACAAGGTCATAAGCCTATAGTGTTGATTGTCCAGAGGACAATTGCTTTCAATTTTCATGTTTAAATGGAGTCGGTGTACCTATTATTAATCAAATTTATAGAAACGCATATAATTATTTTAAGGGAAGCTTGACACGCAACTTTGTGTGTTCGCTAGATTTCCCAGGGTAAGTTCAAACGCTTGCTCCTATCAAACTTGAAATATGAGTTTTAATGGCTGTGTAATTGAGCCCTGACTTAATGCCAGTGACATTCAGTTCACAAGTCACATGCTATTTCTCAACAGAGCTTTTGTATTTTGAAATGGAAGAGCCACTTTCCTGTCGACTTTAATTAAACGGCCTTAAGAAGCTTTAAACATCATCTTAAAAACCTTCGACAGCTCAGTAAAGTTCAGTGGTGGATCATGTCATTGTTACACTTTTGACATTTGCTGTCGAGTGTTATGAATCGCTCACTGTACAGTTGACTTTTTTTTTTTTAGAAACAAAATTACTGACATTCCCATGCATCTAATCCTCATGAACCACTGGTCACACTTACGATTTGAATTATCCATCATTTGTGCATGCGTACAGTGCAGTCCGTAAGTATTTGGACAGTGGCACAGTTTTTGTTGTTTTGGCTCTTTACGCCAGCACATTGGATTTGAAATGAAACGACGAACATGAGGTTAAAGTGCAGACTTACATGCTCCGCTTTAATTTGAGTGTATTTACATCCATATCGGGTGGAACTACGTAGAAATTTCCGCCCTATTTATACATAGTCCCTCCCATTTTATGGGACCAAAAGTAATTGGACAATTGGCTGCTCGGCTGTTTCTTGGCCGGCTGCGTGTCGTTGCATCATTAGTTAATGCAGAAGAAAGCTAACAAAAGATCTAGAGTGCCTAGGTGTGGCATTTGTATTTGTAGTCTGTTGCTGTTGTCTCTCAACATGAGAACCAAGGATGGATGGGTCAAGGCCAGTAAAGGAGAACATCATGGGGTGGAAAAATTGTATCTGGATTTCCTGGGGTTCTGCCCCAGCAGAGAACGCTCTTATATTTGTGAAACATAAGTGAGCCCGCTCCATCAACATCCAGGCGATTTGCTTGTAGGGTTAATGCAATCTTCCGGGGGGACAATCTTCTGTTGGGGGACATTGGCTATCCATATCCAAAACGTTGCTGATAACGCCTACGTATATCATGCCTGTAACAATGCGTGAATTGTCATTCAAAAACTCACGAAAACACGCACTGCAATAGACTGATATTTGGAGTGCTGAAAATGCGCTTCAGATGTCTGGATCATAAGACAGATGAAATATTACAGTACAGCCTTCTTCATCTACAGCCTGGAAGTAAATTGAAATTGTAAGTAAATTGAAGAGAATATTGCATTTATTCAGAATTTTGAAATCACATTAATGTATTTTTACGAATGTTTTTCGAATAGCCTACAGTCCCAGGGATTTACTGCATAAGGTTTTGTTTTTACTTCTCGATATGGTTAAAAACGGAATAATTTACCCCTATTCTTCATTCTTCATATTCTCTTAATTACAGTGACCAGGTGTCCATACTTTCAGCAATTAAAACCCTGCTGATTTTACCTGTTATTCCGTAACTGAACAAAACTATTTTAAAGAGAACTAAAAGTATAATTCGGGAAAATAAACATTCTCAACAATTAGAAAAGAAAACAAATTTGCAGCACATTACACAATTAATTCTGAGAATTGTAACGCCATATATTATCTGCTGGCGCACTTTAACTTTGTGCAGGTCTGTTTTGCCAGCTGTAAATCACTCTCCACAATCTTACGAAATCTGCTATTATATTAGCAATTCGCCAAGGTGCAAACACAGGTATCTTTGAAAGGGAACGGGAGATGACACTGATTGCTTTATTGCATGTTACGACCAAGACACACCTATAATTAATGAAGAGACTAAGTTCAGCCCGTTTGAACCTTACACCTTACTTTGCGCTCAAAACGAGCAAAAGTGGAGTTGGACACGCCCTAAATGCATTGCGCCATGTGTTTTAGACCATGCTCTAAGATCATCAAGATAGAGCCCTGGGTATGCCAAAAAATTGTTAAGAAGCAAGAACGCACTGGTGAGCTCAGAAATGGCAAACAACCTGGTAGACCACGGAAGACCAATGTAGTGGTCTACCAGGTTGAATCCATTCAATTTTGAAGGAGAAATCCTTTTTCAACTGTCAAACAGATCAAGAACACTCTTCAGGACATAGGCATAGATGTGTCTAAGACTAAAATAAAGAGAAGAGGGTTCACTGCAAGATGTGTTCTGGAACTCTTACGGACAGATGAGATGAGTATTCACCTGTACCAAAGTGATGGGCAGAGAAAAGTGTGCGGAAAGAAAGTAACTGCTCATGATCCAAAGCATACCACCTCATCTTTGAAACATGGTGGAGGTAGTGTTACGGCTTGGGCATGCATGACTGCCACTGGACCTGGCTCACTTGTCTTTATTGATGATGTGACTGCTGAAGGCAGCAGCAGGATGAATTCTGTACAGAAACATCCAGTCTGCTCAAATCCAACCAAATGCCTCAAAACTCCTTTTACAGCATTTCACCTTGCAGCAAATGACCCCAAACACACTGTTAAAGCAGCCAAGGAGTTTTTCAGGGCCAAAAAGTGGAGTATTCTCGACTGGCCAAGGAGTACAGGGCCAAAACAACAGAAATTGTGTCACCGTCCAAATTCTTACAGACTGCATTGTACATCCATAGATATGCACATCCATTGACTTGTTTGCTTGTTAATTTTAGGGTGGGAAATTATGCTTTTTCTTCACGTGTGGAGGCTTGTAGCTTCATTCACATGGAGCTCCAACATAGTGCTTATGATATCCTTTTTTATATTTGCAATTGTCATCTTACATTATGCAGTATAATTTAATTTGCTCTGTAAATTATAATGCATTCTAAAATGTACCAGAGCAGAGTTAGTGTCCCCCGATTCCCAAAAAGTTGGGACAGTATGTAAAATGCACATAAAAGAAAGCAGTGAAGGGTTGTTTTTCCTGACTTATTTTTACTACTGCATATCTGGCAGCAGAGTGATGGTTTGAGGCTCATTTGATACCTCAGACCCTTGATGATTTACAGCCATTTCTCCAACCATGGGTTCCATACTATTCTTGTGTAATTTACATCTTAATCTAGTCCCACCCCCCAATTCCCATAGAGATCCATTAAAATACAGAGGTTATAGTATTGCTATAGTATTGAGTACCTGTAAATAAGATATCAAGAGTATTTTGATATTCTTTTATACCCAGTCATGAGCATCACCTGTTTACCTGTGGAATGTTCCAAACAGGTGTTTTTTTGAACTTCCCAGTCTTTTTTGCCTCTGTCCCAACTTTTTTGGAATGTGTTGCAGGCATCAAATTCTGAATTAGCGTACATTTACAAAAATCAATAAAGTTGATGAGGTAAAACATAAAATTAATTTTCTTTGTACTGTTTTCAATTAAATATATGCAAAAGAGAATTTACAAATCACTGCTTTCTGCATTTTACATACTGTCCCAACTTTTATGGAATTGTAATGGGTTTGTAAATAAAAAATACACTATGCAGGATTTTTCGCCTTGCTGTGGACCTGTGTTTACAATAAAATAAGTCTCCTCCTCCACCCTAAACCCCGCCCACTCACCTCTGTTGAGGGCAGGAAACACGCTTGAGCGCAGAAACAAAAATGTGAAGTGAAGCGGTGAGGCGATTAGAGATATATTCAAAATAACATTTTTAGCAGCATGCATTGTTCTATGTGGATGGTAACAGTAATTAGGCAGTGTTATAACAATATTTACACTATAAGTGCAAGTCATAGGAACATTGTAAAGTAAAGACAGAATCATGTGTGGAATAAGTAACATTAGCAGTCCATATCTTGTCTATTATAGCTAGCTAATACCCTTGTAAAGTTAAATACTGTATGCAATTATTATTTATTTTCGCAAATACAACGTAATATTACATAGTTATATTAATTTGAATCAAAACGTACCCGACTTCGGCCATCTAGCTACCTAACGTAGCTAGCTGTATAGCGAGAGGTAACATTACTTACAGCTCCAGCAGAAAACACACCAACTCACTTTTCGTCCCCTTGCTAAACTTCACGTCACCATTGAGTAAAAGCAAATCCTAGGTTTACTTTGCTTCTTGAACGCTCCCTGTCGGTTTGTCGTTGGCCTTGTTGTGTCTCCGCTTCTTCACCTCCGCCATAGCAGTAGCTAGCTGGCAACAAACCCCTCTCTTGAAAGAGGCTCTGTAGCCACACCCACCCCTCCAGAAAAGAGTGCCACGCCCAGAAACGTCCCAAACACATCTTAGAATAATAAATACAGGTAGAGGAGCAAGGTTTTGGATTTTTTTTTTGACAGATTGCCAGTGCTGATATGACAGAGCATGATTATTTTGGTAATATTTTCTGGGTAAAAGTCCAGCATAGTGCACCTTTAACCTCTATACAGGCTAATATACTGGGGGGTGGTTTGTACGGGTGATTTGTATACTTTTAAGTCTAACAGGCATATTGAAAATGTACTGTGAGTGAACCTAAATCAGTCACTGAGTAGGCTGTTGCAGAATTTGAGGAGCCAGGACAGATGCACCTTGTGGGTTTTGAAACTTGGTGGTTGTAGTGAGCGTTGTTGCCGCATGACTGGGCAGCCATACAGCCATAGTTATACATTCAGGGTTGTCCCGATATCCAATAATATCAGATATCGCAATATTTGAAAATATCGCTGAGATGACTGTCTATAGCCACGATATAAAAATAAAAAATTTTATTTAAAAAAAAGATTATTATTATCATTGTTGTTGATATTCTAAAGACAAAACATATGTACATGATTTTAAATAATAATATTTGTTGGAAATAAATAGGTGAGTTAATATTTAAAAATCTGTACTGCGCGTGCTGCGGCCTGCCCGTCAGTGGAGCGTTCTTTCCCGCTCCGTTTTCTATTTTAGTTCTGCTGCCTCGCAACAAATTCCGTATGCTTTGTTTTTAAAATATTTGGTTATTATTATTTGATCTATATATTTATTATTTTGTTATTATTATTTGTATACAGGCTATTTAGACTAGGGTTGTCGCGATATCCGATAAGAATGTTTGTTAAAGGCATATCCACGATATGACTACCATGCAGCCAGAGTCTTACAATCAGAGTCTTACAATCAGAGTCTTACAATCAGAGTCTTACAGTCAGAGTCTTACAGTCAGAGTCGTACAGTCACACGCTGTTGTTCGCTGCTCTTTGAAGCTGCACGTAAGCTTACAAACTAGAATTCCAGCGCTCGGAGCCAGCAGCTGTTTCCACCAGGCTTCCCCGCTGTTCCTTCCAGTTTATCGCAGCTTCCGTGTCCGTTGCGTCGGTTCTTTGTAGATGGATGAAGTAAATCATAACACTCTTGCCACAGCTAAATAAATGTCTCATTTTTGCTTTGCTTAGACATAATGCGATTATGTTTTTATAGTATCTGTATTATTCCGTGTGTGGCTGCACGCTTTTGCCTGTGGTTCCACAAGCTAAAAGAATACAGCTGTTTGCAACATTGTGTTATTGTATGGTTCATTACCCCTGGCGCTGTCCCTTGTGGTCACCCGTAGAGCTCAACCTGCTACACGGTAACAGATCTTTAGTGTCCAGTCACCACATTTTACTGTGAATGGTGCGACCCTGGGGAGGAAAATCAAAGGGTACACTGGGGGTAAAATTATGTACTGGTCATTAAGAGCCCCGGAGAGACTGTTGGCTTATTTTCCATTATAATCCTTAATATGGCCAGCAGAAACAGGGCTGATGCTATGGCCAGCAGAAACAGGGCTGAGGCTATGGGCAGCAGAAACAGGGCTGATGCTATGGCCAGCAGAAACAGGGCTGATGCTATGGCCAGCAGAAACAGGGCTGATGCTATGGCCAGCAGAAACAGGGCTGAGGCTATGGGCAGCAGAAACAGGGCTGAGGCTATGGGCAGCAGAAACAGGGCTGAGGCTATGGGCAGCAGAAACAGGGCTGAGGCTATGGGCAGCAGAAACAGGGCTGATTCTATGGGCAGTAGAAACAGGGCTTATGCTATGGCCAGCAGAAACAGGGCGGATGTTGCCTTTCTTGTGGAATGGGGAATCCTTTTTGTTGACACACCCATAAATAAACAATTCAGATCAGTAACAGCTTTGCAATGTTCTATTTCGTTTCTGCCAGAAAGACTACAGAGCAGATTAAATTACTGCTGTTTAGTGTGTGTGTGTGTGTGTGTGTGTGTGTGTGTGTGTGTGTGTGTGTGTGTGTGTGTGTGTGTGTACACGTATATTTAGTATACTGATCTAAGCCAGTGAATCTCTGACATTAAACTAGTAGATTAAACTAATTTCAAACTACTGTACACTTGAATGCAAATTACTGCCAAGTTATGTATACAGATTATTTGTGTACCGTGGCAAAAAGAAAAAAAATTAGCAAGAAGCAAAGAATGTTGCTGTTGCATGATTATTTCATTTTCATTTCCCATGTTTTGCTCCTCTGTGAATTTTTTTTGAGTGTGTAATTAACTCGTCAGTTTTAATTAATGAAGAGATACTAATCTAATGGAATGTGGTCGGTTTGGTTTGCTTGTGAGTTTGTGCGCAACTTCAGGTGCCTGGATGGTTGAGGCATGTGTGTACAGTTTCTCAACGTGAATCGTCACCCAATACAGTAATTGTTTATTTATTCAGTATACTGATGTGTGCTAACGACCTGTTTGTATCATTGTCTGTGATTTATTTATTTATTTTTATTCTAGTCTATCAAGTCAATGTGTCTTTGGTTGTGTGGGCTCTATCAACAATACTTTTATTTTACACATTTAATTGGTACCATTAGTGCTGTAATGTAGGTGTAAATAATGTGAATGTACACTGACTGCAGCAGTTATTCAGGTAAAGCGACTGAAAGGTGGTCCCAAAACAACACTTCTATAGTCTTTTTTAAGCACTTTTTAATTTTTTAATTTTTAAATCTGTCTCTTTTTTTTTTTTCATTTTCATTTATTAAATTCCAGCTCTAGTTAAGAGTTAAGAAATGCTGTGTTTTAATAATTTATTTTAAAATGAACTCGAAGAATGTAGAGATGTTTCCCTTTTGCAATATGAAATGACAGAACAGTCATAAAAAGGATCCAGTATATGGCAGCAGTATTAAATTGCTCCATCTCTGTTCTGAATGCCTTATTTGCCCATGTCAGAGAAGAGTGGTGCCATGTTGCTGTAAGCACATGCCTGACATTCTTACAGATCCACGCTGCAGTTGTTGAGCGTGCTCTGAGTTTTTATGTTGGGGAAAGAGATTGTTCGCATTCACATAAGGCAGAGATTAGGGAGCCAAAAATGACAGATGCTCTCTTGCAGCTGAGATATTCAAAGATTGAAGGAATTGCTCTCTCGGCTATTTTGGGAAAACAAAGAAAAAAAAATACACGTTTGATGTTGTCACGTCTAAAGTCGAGATTAGAATTTAGGATTTGATCGTGGCTGGTTAAAATGACCAATTAACTATTCTGAGAATGAATGGAGTTACACCGTTTCTAGCTAAGCCGCAGGGTAGACTGCCCCGGCAAACGTTTGGCTGGCTTGGGTGCAACGTTTGATCAACACTCAGCGATTTAATACCAAAGAAAACACAGCCTTCAATTTGAATTCTAATGTCTCCAACTACTCAAGAGAATATGACGGTTTCACAGTTATCTTGGAGTTTAAATTATTAGAACAATTTAAGGTCTTTTAAATGTGGAAAATTGCAATTTTAGGATTATAGAAATTTTAGGATTACTTCTAATCGTCTGTTAGAGCACGAGTTCCGTTACATCGGTGCACAAACGTACACGTATATATTGTACACCGCAAGCATCCGTTTCCCATCTGAGAGTATAGTACCCACATTCCTTGGTGTGCACGTGTACAGTGGGTTGAAAAAGTATTCAGCCGCCTTAGACTTTTTCATATTTTGCTGTGTACGAACACTTGATAAAAATGTATTTAATCAGGCTTTTTTGCTGGTATTCAACCCAAACAACTGTACGATGTCAATGTGAAAAGTAAAATCTACAATTTGTTCCATTGTATATTTTGCCACATTTTGAAATAATGTTTTATGTTCTTCATTGGAAGCTCCATGAGATCATTTCCTCCCCGGTTTAGTTTGGGCCTGGTTCAAAGATGATCCGCACCAACTTTTACATCAATCAGTATTATCTTGTTCATAAGAGAGTGTTTTAAAAAATAAAATTAGTCGAGCCAAAAATCATACTTTATATCCAGATTTGTTCTTTGTGAGAAGCGTGATCTCTGTGAATTAGTTTTGCGCCTCAGTGGGGTCAAGTGTTTTTACCATACATCATACAATAATAATCATTTTAAATGTTTCATACAGCTTGCAGTTCCCCCCCCCCCCCCCCCCACACCCCTACAAACCTGAAATGTGTCAACAAAACTCAAGTTTGTCAACCTAATTAAAGAACTGGTCAGATCTAGATAATATTTTTGGGAAGATTGTTTTGGAAAAACCAGTAGATTGATGAAAACAAATGAATAAAGCTTGTCGCATGTTTTTTCCATGCCTCAATTAAGCTTTTGATGGAAGCATATTTGCCTCTTTTAATGATTTATGTATATGTATAATTTATATTTTATAGAAGAAATGTTATCCATATAACATTTATATGTAGTCATAAATATGAAATTTTCATAAACTACTTGTGAAAATCTCTTCACAAGACAAATATGGTATTGGGCTTGTAACGGGTTTAAATTACCTTAGATTACATCCCTATCCCGGTTTAGCTCATGTTTCCTTTTTTTTTTTTTTTTTTGCTTGCATGTTTATGTTTTAAAAAGTGAATTTGTTCTGGTACCAATACATAAGAGGTTCTTCTTACACTATTTTTTGGAAGGAAATCATCTAAAGCAACTTAACTAATTGTAGGTGAGATTCATAGGCACTTACCCTACAGGCTGTGAGTTGTTTCGGAAGCAGGCTGCTAGCTGTCTTGTCTTTCCAGGTTTAGACAGCTTCAGCTTGGGACGGACAGCAGGGTGGCGGAGTTGCTCAATCAAGTGAAACTGAAATCCTTTGAAGTGGAGCGCGCTCAGATGGTGCAAGAGGAAACGTCCAAGAACCTCAGCCAGTGCCAGATAGAATGTGAGAAGCAACAGAGAAAACTGGAGGCAAGTTGCTTATTTTGGAAACAAATTTCCTGTGAAGTCAAACTGAAAATGAGCGTAAAGTCAACAATCCTGCCTGTTGTCATTCAGTTCCCGGTATTTTATTTTTGCTTTAAAGGAAAGGTGTGTGTGTTTTCAACCCTTAATTTAAATGTCCTTCCTCAGTAAGTGTATAACTGCCGTTTGTACAGAAAGTCTGGGGGAAGATCCAGGCTTATGTTAATTTATGTGGAGATTTGGAAGATCTTGTTTTTTATGTTTTTTTCCCCCCATTCATCTTGACTGTAAATCCCAGGCACATATAAGTTGATCTGTTTTGATGAACCCAGTAAAAGATCCCCACCGAGAGATGCTCTCCCTTGAAGAGTGACGTGACTGTGTAGCAACATGACTGACTGTGTAAAAAGCAAATGGCCGTCTTTGTTTGCATTTTACGTAATGTACTTGTAAGGAGATAATGCGTAAACCATTTATGAAAAGAAATCCGTAATGCATTCTGTTTATGAAACTTGACATGAATTGACATAAATATGTTGCAGTCCTCCAACTCTGGTGTAGTATGAAGGGGATGATTGGGATGATTGCTGTCGATATGCATTATATTGTGGTCCTAATCGCTTGTGATTTTTAATTTTTTTTTGTTGGTGAAAGAACACGCTATAGAAATCATTAGTAAGTCCATTTTTTAAGTCTTATTGTTTTCATTGACAGGTCTTGACGAAGGAGTTTTACAGTCTTCAGACGTCGACGGAGAAGCGGATCACAGAACTGCAAGCTCAAAACTCTGAACATCGCGCCCGTCTAGAAACCTATGAAAAGTTAGAACAGGAGCTTGATGATGTCACCATGCAAGCAGCTGAACGTATGTTATCCGTGTAATGGAAACTAGTCATTTGGTTGATGCTATCATGTTTTCATTCACAACCCAAGTGTTCCCATGGAGCCAGTGTTCTTGACAGGGATTTGAATCAGTGGTCCAGTGTGTAGGTCAATAGCTTGTTTTTTGGGGGGGGGATGGGGGGGTTTGGCCCCCGTGGGCCACTTCATGTAACACTAATGTAATCACCACATAGAGCAAAGTGTAGTTGTTCAGGGACGACATGACATGGCCATGCATGCTTCCTCAGTGTCACACACTGTTGTGCTATTTATTCAGTTAGATCTTGTCAAGAGTTAGGGTTGCTCGCTCTTTTGTTTGCCTCTGTCTGCAACTTGAACTTGTGTGTCTTTGAATATTTCTGAAAACTGTTTTACAGTGGAAAATGAAGATGAGGCAGAAAGAGTTCTTTTTTCATATGGTTACGGTGCCAACGTGCCGACAACAGCCAAAAGACGTTTAAAGCAAAGGTAGGATGCGTCTCGGCCTACCGGCGGAAACGCAAGCCGGTGCAGTCGGTGACGTTTGCTGTGTGTTCTGCGTTGACGACCGCCTTCAAACGTCTCCGCTGTTCAGCAAAGACCTGAGGAGACTGTTGTGTTCATATGTGCAGTGTTCACCTCGCAAGAAGACTACTACAGTTGGAGAAACAGAATACCCTGCTGAGAAGAGACCTGGAGAGACAGACTGCTCACGCCGGACAGATCTCTGAAGAGGTATCTCACCCCACTAGAGGATGTTATATGTCATAAGAGGATAAGCCTGAGCAAGTCTGTACATGTACCTTGTGCAGGTACTCTCATATCCCTGAGATAAGCTCATAACCATATGAGACCGAGGAGAGTTGGGGCCTGTTTTGGAATAATACTCTGTGATCACCACTGTTATTACCATCACAGTTACTGATGATGTCATTTGGTGGGGGTGGGGGTGGGGGTGGTTATAGGGGCGATGCACCACGTGGCAAACCTCTTTCTTTTTGCATGATTAATCATTACTTTGCACACCACAAGGCTAAAGTGGTGGAGGGAAGCCATAATTACGACTTTAAACAACTTAAAACACTCATACAAGCCTCAAGTTGTGTGTCTTTCAGTTAAGATTACTCACAATGCACGGGCGTGTTCTTGAACCCGGTTGCCAGTGCCGTCTAATACTTTATATGGCTCACGTGTTGACACGTGTGTGTGTGTGTGTGTGTGTGTGTGTGTGTGTGTGTGTGTGTGCCACCGCTGAAGCCTTTTAAAATGACAGGGGAGGGAGGTAGAACATGAAAGGGAAGTCTTCTCAACCAATTGGAAGTCAGTATAAACACTGCTAATGATCCAAATGGTGGTTCACTCCCAAGAACAAACAACTTCCTTCGCCCCTTGGATTTGATTGATGGCTCCGCTCTCTGAAAGCAAGAAGAACTGATGTTTTTTTTTTTCCTGCTGAAATTCCGGCGAAATTCTCTTTAAGACGGCTGTCACTTTAACCGGCAACGCGAGTCTCTCCGACAAATCCACTGAATTGCAGCGCCCCGCCCAGGCATTGTTTTGTTCCAAACGCCGCCGAGCCAGTAATCAGGATGCTTTGTGCAGCGCTCAGTGCGTTTGTCTGCAAAGTGTCTGGAAATGACACATGAACAAGCCCTGCTTCAGACGCACCTCAACAGGGTTGTGTTTTTCATAGCATTTATGTGGTCCCCCATCACAAACTCATCCAGACCAGGAGTGATCTCTGCTTAATAATACTCAACAAACTGAGTGTGGTGTGTGGTGTTTTCGGTTGTTTATCTTCGATTCTTTTTTTAAAAATCTTAAAACGTTTTTGATTTGCATGAGAAACGGTAGCTGCAAGACAGAGGGAAAGTCATTCGTGGGATAACTTTTTACATAGTTACTGATTTTCTGTAGATTGCTTAAGAATGCAGAAATTGGATATGTAGCTGCGTTAGATGGGCGGTCATATGAAATCATCTGTGGGTGTTTTCCTGGGGTTACAAATAGATACTAAACTATAGACACATGGTGCAGCTTAATGTGTGGAGGTACTGTGTGTTTTTGGAGAGTGGTCTCTAATTAAAATATTCAGCAATTACACAATATTACTGGCCTTCCTCCTTGTGCTGTGGCCCCTTTTTCAGCTTGAACTGCCCACAACTCTCTGAAACATTTACTTGTATCATCTCTTGTATCTATCCACTGGGCACCAACAGCTGCCCATATGAAATTTAAAATGTTGGTATTAACCCCCTTCTCCTCCCTACAAGCAAACCGTTAGCCACTCTTACACCCCGGACTCTGATCTGTGTGTCTGGACGCTTGGTGACAGTTCACGAAACACCAATACATGTTTGAGAAATGACTGCTGTGAGCCTGTGTTGAGCTGTATCATAAACTCATTATGACCGTGAGACTATTGGATGGACATAGACTGCTTTGTCCTCCAAGAAGTAGGGAGGGTTTAAGTCAGTATGGGTTGGTTGGGTTACCGCCACTTTAGCACCTCCCAACGATGCGCCAGGTGTCCACGGCCTAGCGGTTATTGTCTGAGAGGCAACCCCTTCCTTGAACACTGATGGTTCTCACGCAGATGTACGAGGCTTGTAGTGGTGGAAATAGGCCGTGGCTTGTGGGAAAACTAACGCTCAGCTGCGTTGCTTCATGCACGGCTGCGGATGGTGGTGGCTGAACCAGTGGTGGCTCGGGAAAAACCCGTCGCAATACCAAATTGAAATTCCAAAATGGGACTTTATGGACCGTTTCCTGCTGCAGTGCTCCTGGTATGTGAATTTCACCATGGTGACGATAGGCACATTTTACAGTTCCAAATATGTGGGGAGTAAATAATTTTTTAAATGTATAAAAAGTAATATTTTCTAACCGGTTTTTGCTACCTTTCAAATCTTATGGTGCTGTGGTGGTGGTAAATACTGGCTATATTATGGCGTTACTTTAACGCCAGAAGTCAGCGCGCGAAATAAATTAATTTGAGAGCAGAACTCTCCCTGTTCACTTACGGATTTGCTCTTCCAGCACTCAAAACTCGGTCCGCGCTCTCAGATAGGCCCTGCTCACTTACGGATTTTTTTCTAATCACACTCAAAACTACGTCCACTCGTAGTTTTGACATTACTGCCAATAGTCCAGCCAATAATAATTAGCCAGAAATGCACTTGCCCAAATCTAACTGGCCATCTTGTTTGACTAATCCCATTTTTAGTCATTTTTGGTAATTTTTCCCCCATATTACATTTTTTTATATACCCTATGCATAAAAACGATACATAATTGTCCCAACTTGAGACTCAGGTTGGTTAATTTCTCAATCTTGCTACCAATAGGGTCACATACAGTATGTACATAAAATAGAATAGAATAACTTTTATTTTCCCGTTGGAGAACTTCAGTAGCCATCAGCAACAACAAAAAAGACATAGACAGTGGGGCAGACCCACAACACACAAACAAACATATCAAATAAAGACATTAAATAGAATACATGCATTTTTCTTTGAAATCATTGGTGACCAGGACAGTTGTTGAAAGGTTTGCCAGCCCACCACTGTGTGATAACTTCGCTGGCTAACATTAGCTAGTTACCACACAAAAAAACAGAAATGTTAAAAAGGAACGAAGGTTATAAAAAAATTCTGTTTTCAAGCCCTGTGACTAATATTAATTTAGTAGCCTATATAACTTTAGCATCTTCATTATCTTAATGTTAGCTACTTCCTAGCTAGCTAGGGAACAAAAAATTTTCAGCAGCTAGCCCGTAGCTATCTAAAATGAGATGTTGTTTATTCAATCAAAAGTGATAACTTGTCTAGCCTATCTATTTAATGTCATATAATTGGCCATTGGTGATTTCAGAAGATATAGCTAGTTTGGGTAAATGTACCCCCCTACCCCCTGCCCCCAACTTCTATCTACCTCTTTTTTTTATTTAAAGGAAATTCTTAGACATCATATCGGTCGCTCAATTGAAATTGAGAAATTAATTTACCTGAGGGGCTGAGGTTCGGAATATTGCAGACCCCATGGAGCTCTCAACAACTTAATTAACATTAACTATTCTCCGTATATTTTGCCCAGCTAGTTCTAACTTACCAAGACTCAATAAAGATACGATTGGTCAGATGGCCGCTAGACTTGGGCAAGTGCATTTCCGGGCGAATTCATATTGACTGGACTTTTGGCAGGAATGTTTCAGCTGAAATAAATCAGTAAGCGAGGGGACATAGTTTTGAGTGTGAGCATAAAAAATCTGTAAGTGAGCAGGACAAATCTGAGTACGCTGACCGAGTTTTGACTGCTAGAATAGCACATTCATAAGCGGGCAAGGGGAATTCTGCTCTCAAATGAATTTCTTGCAAGCTCTGACTTTTGCTGTACTCTATCACGCTCGGACTTAAGGGCATACTCGATCACCTGACTGGTTGCTGTGTTTGGCCAAGTAATGCATGCTTGCAGCAGGATTCTGAAAGGTAAAATTTCTGCTAATAACATATTGTTGTGGAATTCTTCAATTTTATTTTTCAGCTGGAAGTAGCCAATCAGCTCCTGCAACAGGCTCAGCAGCCCTATAGCTATCTTATAGACACCGTTCAACAGAGGGACAGCCAGATCGCAACCCTGAAAAAGCACATCGGCCAGCTTGAGGAGGATGTCAGGTACTGAGCTGCATACAGACCTCTTTGTGGCAATTCAACAAACGGAGAGAAGGCAAGACTTACACATTGCTGATGCACATTAGTTTCAGTGATTCAGGAAAGGAAATCCCAGAAAACCTTCATATTAGACCTTGGAAAACTGAAATTCTGTTGTCCTGGTGCACATTACAACAACCAACATGGATACCCCGGCATGCACATACACATGTACGCTCGTGGTGAGATTCCATAAATAATCACCCAGCAACTGTGTTCCCATACTTGGACCTGAGTATGCAAAATGTCTACACAAGTTTCCTCTTGCAGCCTGCTTGCTAAGTCATCCTCAGGGTAGAAAACAGTTTCCCAGAAAAGTAAACTTAAATCACCTTTTAAAACTTGGGATAGGGCCACTGGGACAGTTCATGACAGGACAAGAACTGGGATTTATTCAACTGCCTATGGGTGCATCTGGAAAGGCTGCCACTAATGACTTGCATAGCAGCTGTGTACTGTGCTCAGTCAACCAGTCTTTTCTTTTAAACAAACTTAATTTACATGCGACAATAACACCGTACACCGTGTGACAATATCATGATCCGTACATTTCGGTTGCTTTTCCTGCAGAAAATACCTATTGCCCCTGCATGTCAGTCAGATAAACCCAGGAAATAAAGCCACTGTTGTGCCACTGTTTTTGGCAGGCGTTTGAAAAGAGAGAACACAACTCTGCTTCAGGTGAAGGACAACATGGCCTCAGATCTTGAGAGACTTCTCAATCATCGGGAGGTAATTCTCAGTCTCACACATTACTCCACGGCGGACCAATTCTGTGAATATCTCAGCATTTATCATTGATTATACGCATGTACAGTGGTGCTTGAAAGTATTCATATCCCTTCACTTTTTGCACACTTTATTGTTGCAGATTTAATTTTAAATGGATAAAATTGCCATTTTTGCCCATCAATCTACACTCAGTAACCCATAATGACAAAGTGAAAACATGTTTTTGGAAATGTTTGCAAATGTATGAAAAAACTGAAATCTCTCATGTGCATAAGTATTCATACCCTTTGCTTTAATGTATTTTTAAAGTATCATATTTCATATTTGGTTGCATATCCGTTGCACGCTGTTACTTCCTGAAGTCTGTGACCCATCAACATCAAAAGACTCTCGATATCTTATTTTGTGCAAAAAGAGAAGGGGTATGAATACTTTCGAGCACCACTGTAATTGGCATCTCACATCTGATCGTTTTCATAGCTCATAGTTTAATATTTGAAAAGAAAAGGAGCTCGAAGGAAGATGTCTTTACAACACCCTCTCTCCGCCGCCACACCATGTGTGATCCGTGTTATTCTGGGGTAAATTCAGTATTTATTTAACATTATGGTTGTCATCCATAAATGTTAGCGGCAGTTCTTCCCACCACAAAAATGACTGCATTCTCAAAATGATAAATATGGTTTTTAAAGTTACCGGCTAAGTTAAAAATAAGTTTTTGGTATTACCGTTGAAGACACTGTGTTTTATCACTTGTACATCTTTAAGGTGATTAAATAAGTAAAGTCTGACAATAATAAAGAATGTAAAAAAACCTGGTAGTTGAAGTAGGAGGTAATACCGGTTTACACAAGTCATTGTGAAATTTTTTTTATGTGGTGTTTCTTATTTGGAAACGTGGAAAACTAGCACTAGGATGATTTCATTGCCAATTAGCCTTGCAGTAAATCTTATGTGGCGCCTACTAGGGCTGAATGATTTAGGGTGAATATATAATTGCTATTTTTGTGACCGATATGGCGATATGATTTCAGATATTATAATTTTTTATTTTTTTTATTTTTTTATCATTGTCCAGTTTGAGTAAAATTTTTAAATTATGAAAACGTAAGATTTTGTATTTGGGTTGGAATATAGCATAGCCATATTGGTATAGCCCTATTTTTGTGAAATGTTGTGATGTGACTGGGGAAAGGAGTCTGAATTAGCGACATTAATTTGATATGAAATAGGATGCATTGTGCACTATGTGTAGTGCAAGTTATCTGCGCCGACTCTCACTAGCTGCTCTGTCTTATTGTCCGTGATGCCCTAAGAAAGAATTTTTTAAAAACAGCTCTGGTTTATCTATCTTGTTTTATATCTGTAGACCAGGGGTCACCAACCTTTTTGCAACTGAGAGCTACTTCAAGGGTACTGAGTAGTACGGAGGGCTACTTGTTGGATTGTAATTGTTGACGAGGGGGGGGGGGTGCTATCGAAATATTTCGCGGACCTCGATTGAAATTGTTGACGGGGGGGGTGCTATAAAAAGATTTCGCTGACCTCGATTGAAATTGTTGACGGGGGAGGGGAATAAAATACTGTTTATTAAATTGTTCATTTAGCGTATTTACCGCGAGTGTTCGTTTGCGTGCCTAAGTTAACAGTAAATCGCCGATAACGAGCCACGTAGATACACGCGTTATATTGCTATTTTTAGAACATGCCTCGCGGGCGACTGAGAAGGAGCCAACGGGCGACCGGGTGCCCGCGGGCATAGGGTTGGTGACCCCTGCTGTAGACAGTTAACAACGTAAATAGCAAACTACCCGTTTGCTTTTGTATAAAAAGCAAGGTTTAATGACCACATGATTCCCCGCCCAATACAGTTTGCTTGCCTGTACAGCCTGAAACATAATAGCTAGCCAACACAAACTTTTTGCACAAGTAAATATTAATTTACAAAAAAAACCATTTTTTTTTTTTTTTTTTAACCCCTACACACCTTGAACACACAAAAAAAAAAAATAAAAACCCCTTATACTATGGGCATAATCCTAATCTCTCTCTCCTCTGTGAGGAGAGAGTGTTTTGTTTTTCAAGAGAGAGTTACTGTAAGTATTAAATTAAAAAAACAAACAGAAGCTCAAAACAGTGTAGTTTTTTTTTTTTTTTTTTTTTTTTTTTTTCTCTTCTCTTTAATTTTTTATTTTTTTTTTTTCCCCAGGATAAGGAATCGTGAGTTCTAAGTTCAAACAGTATATTATGTGGCCAGATTTATTGAGAATTTCACCATTAAAAAACCAGCAATGAATGCAAATAAACGAAACCACTTTTGGCCCATAAACAGGCGGGTCCTAGTTAAGGGGTGGTCCGCTCTCATTTGTGGTCCACAGAGGCCAAATTTATTTTAAATCTTAAGATTAATGCGATTTACACACACGCATTACAAAAGCTTCATAGTTTTTTTGGAGTTGTACTTCCTGTTTGATTGTAAGATTGTTTAGTACTTTATTCAGTCAGGAATGAAGAAAATGAAAGCTGCATAAAGTGTTTAAGAATATGCTAATTTCACATGATTTTATTTAGTATTTTAGGATTGTTTAGTAGAATTAATACAATATGATATCAATGTAAGAGTTGTGTTTTTCCACCACTGTATGATTCCTACCTATCAGCCATTTCCTCCATGGTGTATATTAAGCAGCAAAGGCATTACTTTCTACACTTTATTATGATAACTGACATAACTAATACAGCTTAGCATTCTTCAGCACACAACCAGACTGACACTTTTTTGTTTTGGTAAATCCTATCTGTGCGTTTGCGTGACACATTCGATTCAGCATTCAAATATTAAAAAGCAAGTTGGTCACTGCATGAATGGATGGAACCATCAGGAAATTGGCAAGATTTCACTGTGAAATATCCCATTCTGACATTACCCTCAGATCTTCTTCAAAGTTGCGACACAGGTTTTTCAAGTTATGCACAACCGTTAAGCCAAATTGAATTTATCTGAAACAATCTTCAGATACATGTTGTTGGCAAATAAAAGTTGTACAGTTCTCACCTAGACATGAATAGGCACATTCGCAGTATCATATTAAACATAATTGCCTACACAAATACACAGCAACTGTGCAAGTAACTCTGCATAAGAGACTGGTTTTTGCCTAAATTCAAATGTAAATGCATAAAGCGAATTTGTTTGGCAGTCATGATTTTGAACTCTTGCGAAACAGGACTAAGCATCTTTGATTTTTGTTAAACGTATACCACAGATGACTAAGTTCAGCAATGGCGGGGTCTTTGCTCACTTTATAATATCTCATAGTGGATTAAGATGCGTTGTAGTTGAACGGGAAAAATGCTGTGAAAGACATATAGTATTGGACACACGTGTGGTCCATGTTCCTGAGAAGTTATTTCAGTTGCCAGGATATTCCTAGTCAAAGGTTCCCATTATTCTATTAGGGACCGTTTACTTTCTGTGGTTTTTAAAATATTATTTCAGTTCTAGTCTATGTTAATGTATGTTTTCAATTGGCTCAAACTGTTTTTGTGTGCAAATATGTTTCTGACAACCGGCCAGCTTTATAATGTTAGAAAGTAATAATGGCTAGTATACATACGGTCATTCTGGCGTTGGTCTAAATACACTTCAAGTAACTCTAAAGCAGCTTAGACAGTAACATTATGCCTCCAGAGGTTGTATATTCTTAATATTATTTTTGTTTTGAACTTTTTTCTGTTCATATGACCAGCCTCTAAAAATATAAGAATGCTGTAAAAGCTGCTTTTTAGTTGCTTGAAGCGTATTCTCCTTCTTTTGAGCACAAGCCCCCGAATGCCCCTATACCTGTTATTGGAAATTTTCCAAGCCGCTGTTCGTATCTCACGTTTTCATACTTTTGGTTGCTATGCACCTACTGCACCTACACTTTCATGAAACAGTTGCTATTGAGCACTCTTCTGAAATTAATAGACTAGAGAATTAAACATTATTATTTTTTACATAAGATTAATTTGGCCATGATTTTCAGCACTTTTAACAAATTCTAAAAAAATGATATGAAAGGATTTGGAATCTGTCAGTAGACTGTATAGCAACAATGAGATATGAATTTTTGACTCAAATGTGTGGGCTGATAGGTATTTATTTCGCAAAATGGTGAAGCTTTAAACAAAAGCTTTTTCTAGGCGTGAACCAGAGGACTCAATGTTGTTGGCCGTGGGAGGTACAATAAATTTGCACGTGAATGTTCTTAAACTTGAACATTTTTGAGTTTTACAAAGAAAGGTTTCCCAACAGCAGTCTGTGTGTAGCTGTGGGTGGTGGGGTGTCATTACCTTTGTCCGGACGTCACGTTTCACCTACTGTCCAAACACACGTGTGCATACTAGCGTTTCCTTGTTTGAACAAGTTACAGAATTATGCAAGTTATTAATTCCTCTTTCTGACGTAGAGTATGGCTATTTCTAAAGGTTTGTCGTGGGCTTATAAGGGGAGAGTAAAAAAGAGGGAGTATGGCCACTGGCAAAACCTGCTTCTCTGATGTTTCTTTGTAAACACACAAAGAGCAGAATGAAATAAGAATAAAACTAAAGGATGCTGCAATATGTCTGAACTGGAGTCCATTACACTGAGTGAAAGAATGGGTAGCATTATAAGATGATATTTTCCATATAAACTCTTTACAAGAAAAACTCGTTCTTTGAGGGTGTTTCCATGGTAGTGTTTTGTGGCAGCAGTGATAACGTTACAAAAGATTCAGTCCAGCACGTCATCAAGTTGAGGTTTCTGGTTAATGAGATAAGTTTTTTTTATTTTATTTTTATGGATGTTTTCTTTGTGCTATGGCTAGAGTGTAAGGCAGTGGTTTCCAACCCCAGTGCTGGAGAATGCTGGTTTTCATCCAAACCAATCCGTTTGCGGCCGTATGTCTTGGACACTCGGGTGAAGAGAGGAGCAGAGCTGTCAACCGATCACCACCTGGTGGTGAGTTGGATCAGGTGGCCGGGGAGACTGCCGGACAGACCCGGTAAACCCAAACGTGTAGTGAGGGTGAACTGGGAACGTCTGGCGGAGGCCCCCGTCCGCAGGGTCTTCAACTCCCACCTCCGGAGGAATTTCTCGTGTATCCCGGGGGAGGCTGGGGACATGGAGTCCGAGTGGGCCATGTTCAAAGCCTCCATTGCCGAGGCGGCGGGCAGGAGCTGTGGCCAGAAGACCATCGGTGCCTGTCGTGGCGGCAACCCCAGAACCCGCTGGTGAACCCCAGAACCCGCTGGTGGACACCAGCGGTGAGGGAAGCCGTCAAGCTGAAGAAGGAGGCTTTTCGGGCTTGGTTGGCCCGAGGGTCTCCTGAAGCAGCAGACAGGTACCAGAGGGCCAGAAGGGCTGCGGCTTCGGCGGTCACTGAGGCAAAAACCCGGGTATGGGAGGAGTTTGGGGAGGCCATGGAGAAGGACTTTTGGTCGGCCTCGAGGAAGTTCTGGCAAACCGTCCGACACCTCAGAAAGGGAAAGCAGGGCTTGACCCAGGCTGTGTTCAGCAGGGGAGGAGAACTGCTGACCCGGACTGGGGATGTTGTCGGGCGGTGGAAAGAGCACTTTGAGGAGCTTCTGAACCCGACCAACATGCCCTCTGTGGAAGAGGCAGAGCCTGAAGACTCGGGGGGGTCCGCACCCATATCCCTGGCGGAAGTCGCTGAGGTTGTCAAAAAGCTCCGCAGTGGCAAGTCGCCAGGGGTGGATGAGATTCGCCCTGAGATGCTGAAGGCTCTGGACATTGTTGGGCTGTCTTGGTTGACACGCCTCTTCAGTGTCGCGTGGAAGTCGGGGACAGTGCCTGCGGAGTGGCAGACCGGGGTGGTGGTCCCCATCTTCAAGAAGGGGGACCGGAGGGTGTGCTCTAATTATCGGGGTATCACACTTCTCAGCCTCCCCGGGAAAGTTTACTCGAGGGTGCTGGAAAGGAGGCTCCGACCGTTGGTCGAACCTCAGATTCAGGAGGAGCAATGTGGCTTTCGCCCTGGCCGTGGAACAGTGGACCAGCTCTTTACCCTAGCAGGGTTGCTCGGGGGGTCATGGGAGTTTGCCCATCCAGTCTACATGTGCTTTGTGGACTTGGAGAAGGCCTTCGACCGTGTCCCCCGGGGGATCCTGTGGGGGGTACTGCGGGAGTACGGGGTACCGGGGCCGTTATTGCGAGCCATCCGATCCCTGTACGACCAAAGTGAGAGCTGTGTCCGCATCCTCGGCATTAAGTCAGGCGCGTTCCCGGTGGGTGTTGGACTCCGCCAAGGCTGCCCCTTGTCACCGGTCCTGTTTGTGGTATTCATATCCGTAGCCTTAGAGATAGGGTGAGGAGCTCGGACATCCGGAGGGAGCTCGGAGTAGAGCCGCTGCTCCTTCGCATCGAAAGGAGCCAGCTGAGGTGGTTCGGGCATCTGATTAGGATGCCCCCCGGGCGCCTCCCTTTGGAGGTGTTCCGGGCACGTCCAACTGGGCGGAGACCCCGAGGTAGACCCAGAACCCGATGGAGAGATTATATATCTCTCCTGGCCTGGGAACGCCTCGGGATCCCCCAGGAGGAACTGGAAAGCATCGCTGGGGAGAAGGACGTCTGGAACCCCCTTCTTGGCCTACTGCCTCCGCGACCCGACTTCGGATAAGCGGCTGATGATGATGATGATGATGAATCCGTTAATTAAGGTTATTGACAACATGGGTTTAAAGCTGGAGTATGCAGCTTTTTTAAAGAAAAATATGCTTCGTTGGTAGCAATCATAGAAATAGCCAAGGGCGACTATAGTCGACCACAGCCGTCTTTACTCTGCTACACCGGTAAAGAACAAAGACGATTTGAGTCGGGAAAAAATTAAACAACGACCAATTTACAATCACACTCTTTTACTTTTACCAGGATGTGCTCTTTTTTTTTTTACATGGTTCTAGATGGAAATATTTTAAGTTATATGAATTCCATGTTTTAAAAAAAACTTTAAACCAACATCGGGCATGGGAATAACGTATCCCTGACAATTTGTACCAACACGTTTCTGCACCAGTGACCAAGAATATAAATAAATTGAACACAATCAAGTGCGCAATATAATAAAATAGGCTAGTAGCTATTGCTATGCTACAGTCTCAGTAACAAGAGAAAATTACTCCCCTAGCTTTCAGTCGTTCCACGATCGTCTCGTAAACATTTGAGTCTCAGTAGCCTACCATCAATGAGTTTTATAATAAAGCCTATAATCCCCAAACACAGAGAACTAGGAAATGTCGCTATCTAGCCTAGTAACTGCCTGGCGACCGAAATCATAGACAACCATTGAAGTTGAACCATAAATTTAGTCAGTGGTTTGAACGGTCCCCTGTACCGCCCCTTTCTTCTAGACCCCGCCTTGATGGGTTGCTTTAACAGTTTGCATGTTCAGTTTGTAATTTTGGCAGGGTTTTTGCGTGAACACACGGAAATGATAATGTAAACGGATGCAATGCCATTGCATTTGAATTATCTCACTCGTGCCGCAAAAGCATGAAATCGATACGTTAAATGGCGAATTGAATTATAATTTCCTTTTTTGTCATGGATCATGTGATTAAAATAAGAAACTGCCAATGCAAATGTGGGTTATCATTTTCATTTAAATTATGGCAGGGTCGTGTCATAGAGGGCGAGCAAAGTTAAGAGTGAAATGGATTTGGATTAACATTTTCAAATTGTCAGATAAAGTGCGTGCATTATCTTGCGAATGAAAACGCAAAGTGTCCTTTCGCATTTTCATTTGAATTATGTCATATTTTTTGCGCACATTGAATGTAAACGAAATGCAATCACCGATATACATTTTCATTTGAATTTTGGCGCGGATATGCTTCCATAGCCAGTTAGTGCTATCTATCCTCATTAACAAAAAAAATCTGTTAAATAGGTTAAATAATGTGCTTTATTAGAAGTTTGCACATTGACAGGATCAATCTAAAAATGTGAATGTCGGCAGCCATATTGGCACTGCTGAGGCTTCGTGTTCCAGAACACTCTGCATTGAATGAGTTAAAGACAGACATGGAGCTCCCATATTTTACTGGACAGGTAGGTCAAAAGTTTCAACACTATTTTACCTGGACTTTTTGCTTGCCAGCCAGTTGTAAATACCTATAATGAATAGTAGCTAGGTTGCTATTATTGATAACGTTACTTCATTCGGCAGCTAGTTGTTGTAAGTTTGCTGAATTTCCTGGACTCTTGTAGCTGACATTTTTTATGAAACGTTGGCTATACCCATCTGTAATCATGCAATTTTATCTAGAAAACTTGCACGTTTCACAAGAAGGTCTGTGGAAGCAGCAGTGGGGGGGGGGGGTCTCTTTCTCTGTGGGCAGGGCCAAGGGGTGTCATGACTTTGAAATGTTTTGACAAGCAATGCGAGAAAGTTGCCCACTCCAGCTTTAAGTTCAGTAAATCTGCGCTGAAACCGATTTGAAGACGATTCAGGTTCAACTTGTTACCAATTACAATAACACTTAATTTTACACAAATTGTGTAGCTTCAGTCACCAGTTGTCCACACTTTCAACATTGGACAGTTCACCAATTCCAGCTTTAGGTTAAGCAATATAAAATGCAACTCCTTTCGAAATGAACCATTTGCCACGACAAGTTACAGAAAATTAAAGCATTAGTTGCCTGAGAACTGATCTGACTGATTGAAAGTCCAGAAGCTTGAACAATATATGAATGATATATACCATCCCTCATTTGTCATTAACATTTCTAATTTATAAAAACAATTAACAGTTCTTTATAATTCAGGAATTGCTACTAAGGTTGGAATGAAAACCAGTACACACAGTTGTTCTCCAGGGTAGGGAACCCCTGGTGTAAGGCATTGTATTAATGTCCCAGTTTTATAGTATGTCATATAGAACATACAAATTCACACTTGTATAAATATGAAATTATTCTTTCTCATATACTAACGATATAGTGATTCTGTGTGTTCTTACAGTGCCTGTGTAGTCATTTTTTATTTGTATATTTCCCATGTTTTTTTAGGGAGCAGATCTGTTTTGCGTGTGCTGTGTATATGGAAAAACGAATGCAAAGAAAATATATTAAAAGTTGGAGCTGGATCAGCTGCTTTTAGCCAGTTAGCTTCACTGATACAGTTGGTGCAAGACGGTCTATGTCTTGACACAACTTAGAAAGCCAACATTGACTCTATGATTTGGGGTTTTGTGTAATAAACAGATAAATACACCCGTTTGCCACATCTCTAGACCTCACTTGTGACCCAGAAAAGTATAAAGCTGAAAATATGGTTTGTAATGACCGTTTGTAATTAAAAATAGTTGGTTCCAAATTCAAAATTAATTAATGCGTTGTTTAATTACTATTTTTTGTTGTTAGTTTTTTTTTTTTTGGGGGGGGGAAATTCATATGTCCTAGGGGAGAACAGCTTGAATTTCCAAGTTACTCTACTGAGCCAATCAGATTATAACCCTGAAATGCTTGTTACCCTTGCCAAACCGCAACTACTAGATCCGTGATCTTGCCGTTTGAAGGCACCGGGGCAGACCAAGTGCTGATCTTCACATAAAAGATTCATATAAATTAGGCAGTATGAGTTGTCCAACGCACATTATTTTAGACTCACCAATCATCCTAATTCCTAACTGTGCCTTAATTGTGTGAAGTAGCATTCCGACTAAATCATATTGTGGCAGCATATACGGTTATATAACAAATAAATAATCTTTAAAACTGCCCGTTCTTGAAAACTACACTGGATTGCTGTGCAACTGCTTGTAACAAAACTCTTTATATGAATGAAAGTGTAGCTGATAACCCATTTCTAATATAGTGAGCTATTTTCATCTCGGCATTCTCTCGACGTTTCCCTCTGGCATCGTCTTTGCCGACTTCACAACTTCCAGTGGCATGCTGGCATAAAGTATGCAATCCGCACAGACAGCTGCTCTGCAGTTGAGCTTTTTTACATGCCAGCACATATGGCCGTGGGTGATAAATAGAAATATTAAATGACCCAGGGGCTAGACTCAGACCACTGAAGCGGCAACTCAACGTACACGGAGGATGCCCACGCACTGGGGAAACACTGTTTCTGAGGAATACGTTACAAAACGCCAAATCATTTCTTTCCCGGCCGTCTGGCTAGATGCCTTTATCTACCTTTCCTCATTAAAAACCCGTGATTTTTCAGTGGCAAAACAGCGCAGGAAATGGGATATTACATTTGCCATTTCAAGAAAAGTACACTTGGCAAATAAATATTCTTAAGGTGAATGTTTAATAGTACTTTCTGAGAATTCATGTCATGCACGGTAGCTTCTGTAAGAAGTTTAAACAGTTTTTAAAAAGTCCTTCATTTATATATTAAGAGGAGCACAAATTGTTCTTTGCAGTTATGTATGCCAGAGTACTGAGGATTGTGATTACCAACCAAAATACCGATGACTCTAATAACAGGTGTTGAACTGTAGGAGTCCACCAGTTGACTGTGACTCCCCCACTTTAAAAAAAAAAAAAAAAAAAAAGGCTGTCTTTCAGTGCACGTGATTTAGATGCAAGCTCAACTGAAAGACACTGACATGTCAATGTGTATGTGGACAACAAGTCAGTCCAGTGGCACATGAGCCATGATGTGTGCAATCCATGTGGACAGCTGCTTTTGGCCAATAAGCATCATGATACGGTAATGTCTCACCTGGGAAAGGTGAAGCTGAGGAACAGGACGCAGTTTGTTTGTTTTTCCTGGGGAAAAGTGTGTTTCATTTTCACACCTATCAGGTTAAACCTGGTGACGCTGGAAGCCAAAATGCCTCGAGTTTACATGATAAGGGTTGAGTTATGTACATGTAAATGTCTTTACCAGCCCATGCAAAGTGGTAGTTTTTGAAGAATAATACATAAAATAGTATTTAAAAGTTTTAGGGCAATTTCAGAATGACGTCAAGCGTGATCCATCAGTAGTCTACATGAAGATTGACTTTGAAGGAATATAAGTCATAGTCTTATGAGATAAGAAGCCAATAAAGTACATTTAATAAGGAAGGCAGGTATGAAGGTAGATAAGTAGATGTAGTTTGTATTTCAGCAGGGATGAGCAGGTTATCAAAACCTGTTGTATCTCCATCTGTATTGTACTACATTACCTCCGATGACCACCTATTGTCTGTGCTTTCCAGGAACTGTCTGTTATGAAACAAGTTCTTATAAGCATGCGCTCCGGGCAAAATGGTGGAACCTTCCCTCCACCACGTCTGGAAGCTACGAGTGGAACTGCGGTTTACATGCCCAAAGGGAACAGCCGAGGCACCGAGGAGGAGGAACGCGGGCCTAAACCAAAACCCACCGTCTTTGTGAGTGAAGAGCTTAAACGTTCTACTTTTAACATGTAAAAAAAAAATAAAAAAATAAAAGATTTTCAGTTTGAAAAAGACCGAATGGTGAGATGTGTGGCGAAGTCTTTAGGGCAGACGATTCTCGAGCTATATGCAATTCCCCCAGTCAAACCAATCCCCGGTGCGATCCCCACCATGGCACTTTTTCACTGGTCCCTTCTCTATCTGTTACCCCTGTCTGCTTTCTACCCGTCTGAATAAAACAAACAAAATAAATAAAACATCAAGTGGAGGGTGGAGGGTGGAGGGTGGAAAAGAAAAGAAAAAGGCTGAGAAAGTGACCGCTGTTGGGTTGAATTAGATATAAATACGCGCGGTGGTTGCGTTCCAGTTTTGACAGCTGAAACCATGGACATGTGTGGACCAGGCATTCAGGAGCTCAAATGTAGGATTTCCAGGCTGACGTCAACAGTAGCAAGAGTAGCCACAACAGTTGTCTAATTATGTTTTAAGCAGCTTTCTTAGTATGGCACAATACATATTGTTAGGGTATCTGGGAAATAAATTGTAAATATTTTGCAGATCCCCCCCTTAATTTAATTGTTGTTTCATGTTGTTTTGTCTCCTTCTTTTTCAGACAAATAAAGAAGTCCCAGAATGGTATAAAAAAATACAAAAACATAAGACCAAATGACAGGAAGTGAACAGTAATTTTAGTAATGAGTGCTGTAATTTTGTAACATGATTTGTGTGAAATGTACAATAGTTTCCATTCTTCTGAGGATTGTACCAAAAGATATTTTTTGTATTTATTTTATACAGCTAATGTATTACCTGTATAATTTTTTATGCACTTTGTACATTATTATACAGATTGTGTGGTCAGATTGAGGTGTGTAAAATGTTTTCAATAAGTGCATATTGTATTAAGTTTGTGGGGGAAAATAAAACTAACAGGAAATCCACTTCCTGCATTTTAAAATGTGTTTGACTCTTCAATTCACAACACCTACTCCATCCCATCAAATCGGATTGCTTTCAACATGGCAATAGTGTTGCGTTATTATTTAATGAGCTCTCCTATGATATGGCAGTGATCCCTTCCGCCAATTCTATATATTACCTAGTGTAGGCCAATGCTATCGGGATATGTACAATAATGCACAAGTCTCAAAACTGTTAAGTGTATTAACTTTCCTTCAGGCGCATGTCGTAGGCCTACGCGTCACACATTCACTTTTTTAAAAAGTAAGACATTCGTATCTTTGAAGCATGACACTTGGTGTCATCCTGTTTCTCACAGGAGGCGTGCTTGGATTACCCACTCAAATAGAGTTTATTTGGCTCCAAAATTAATAATGAATATTCAGTCTGCCTTTATTACGCCCCAATAAAGCGATCTCAGGTAGGCTATAGTGTCACGTCAATGCGGCACTTTTTCGTAAACAGTCCATTTTCCTTTAGGCTAATATACAGCAGTTTGGCGCCGTGATTTGAGTTGCAAATTCGAGCACTGAAATGGCAAGTGGGACAAATTGAATTTTGGAACCGTTGTCTTTTTACAGGCCTAAAAGCGAATATGTGGAACAAATGAATGAGTAAGCAAAAATAGGCGACATTATATAGCCTAATGTTAATTTGTTAGCGAACGTGCAACTGTGTTTATCCATAATTACCGATGCACACACAGCTCCTCCCGTCGAGAATCAGCAAGTCACCCTTGAAGATGAGAGATTATTGTGACGCCTTTAATCGTCGGGAATGTAAAGTGTTCAGAGGTCTGTAGATATGGGCGTGTCATAGGCGTGTCATATTGTCAATCCCGAAGGCTCGGCCCCGCCCCTTCATGAAGCATAGAAAACTGACCGATGCGTAATATATTCGCCCAGCGCTACAAAAATCAAGAAAGTTAAACCCTACAGCAGTTGAGGAGTGGACACGCTTAACAGCTCTGATTTTACGTTTGTTTTCTCACGTTTTTCCGTCGTAGTCTAATCTTCGTATTGATTTAGCCTATAGCTTTATTAAGGAAGATAAAGCTTGGGATTTATTACACTTTTTAAAATCGGCGTTTATGGCCACCATGTTAACGATGAGTGCTGGACTAGCTCCGGGAGAAGAGGAGCCGTTTTACTCGCATCTCAAACCTGCGCTGACCGGAGGTTTCCAAGGAGAGGGCTCCGTACTGTTCACCGTGGATACGAGGAACACAATCTGTGGACGTACCGTGTCGAACGACTACACCCAGGTAAATTATACGGTACATTACCCCGGAGTTGTTTTGAAGGAAACCTGGCTTTAATATGCATTTTACGTAGGTGTATGTAGCTTATGTGAGCCTTTTTGCGGTCTGGGACGACACGATTAAACGCAATGCATGCATGATTTTAGCTTTTATGTCTGCATATTTTAAATCGAAAGAAGGGATATGCAAGGGCGTAGTATCCCGTAAGGTATTATGCTACTGAAGGTGGGAGACGGGTGGGTGGATGGCTGGCTGGTTGAAACTCGGTGTCTCTGGCTGGCACAAGCAGCTCACAGTTGGGTCACTTGACTACCATTCCGTCAACAACTGACTCCCCCCTCGCCCACGCACATTACTTCTGGACCGAGTTGAAACTTCCCAGCAACGCCGACCATAATCAGAAAACTTGTGAAAGAGATACATGTCCAGCGAACAGCTGGAAGATCTAAATTCAGAAACGGATTCTCCATAGCTTGCGCAGAGCACTTGGAGCTGGCGGTTGCTATAGCTTTGTCGAATAGGGCTTCTCTGCCTTGCGTTCTGCCCATCGATTACCTGTCGCTTGAAATAACCCCTTTGTTCTTATAGTCATATTTTATAAAGCCTCATTTCGCTGCACGCTGCGGCCTTATAAAAGGGTGGATGGCAACCATTTGGAAAAAGGCAAGCGGATCACGACATTTTTCCATTTGTCAGCATGTTCCGTTTTTAGGATCCGGAACGAGAGCAGTTTTTACAGGAGAAGGGGGAATGTAGCGTTTGCTCAGTGAAGAGTACTTGATAAATGTTTTGCTGATGACTGTTCTCGCTAGTAACATATCGGCCATCCTCCGCCCACACACGCTTCAGCGCGGTTACAGGATGATTACAGTTTAGGCATCAAAATGTCGAGTCTAGTGTTACAGTTTCATGGTTTGACATTAGACTCCGGGCACGCGTAGATCGAGAACCTTTAGAATTAAATATAATCTGGAACAGCATCAGATAGTATTCATAATCAAGTGTTTGCTAGCTAACATGCAATTCAATGTCGTTTTTGTGAGAGGAATGAATTGCGTTTGCGAGATGTCATGAATACTCCAGCATTAAAGTATGGATGCCAACATGGCCGTTGACAGCACGTTTTTGCTAAATGTTGACGTTTTAAAAAATAACCAGACTTCATAATTTTTATTAGGCCTGCTTCGCAGTCTTATTTTGAATATGTGAAAATTACAATGGATTATTTGGGGTTGTAAATCATCAGTCGTTTTGTTTGTATGCCTCTGGGTAATATCAGGCTTTGAATATATTGGTTTTCAGTTTGACTGACTGTTGTCCCGTCTTGAATAACTGAATATTCACACGAAAACATGCTGCATAGCCTAATCCGTGCAACGAACTGTCTACATGATTTCACATTTATTAAAATTTTATCATAAATGACTTGTGATAGGGCTGCCAGGCACACTGTCCTTTAAAAACATACACCAGACACATTTACTTTGACTGCATTTTTAATTGAACAAACGTAATTGTGTATGTGTATTAATGCTGATTTAAAAGAAGAAGAAAAAAAAAAAAGTACAAATTAACCTCCATTATTTTTTATTGTATATGTATACATTTAGTTAATTTTTACTTTGAAACTCTCACAAAATGGACTTAAGGTTTCAAATGTAATCGGGTGTGTACCGCTTGCTTTTGATGATATCACTACCTGCTTTTTACTCAGGCAAAATCGGAAATGGACAAATACCTTACGCCCCAGCCCTTTATAATACCGGAAGCTAAGAAGGTACGGAGAGACAGTACATCTGTGGTTGACCACTTCTTTGGTGAAGAACATGGCTCCCCCTATAGCATTAATATGAACGTCTTTCTGCCAGACATCACGTACCTGCGGACTGGTTTGTGCAGGCCACAAAGGTCAACGGTGGCTCACATTAAGACGGAGCCCACCCAGCCTTTCATGCACCCCAGCTGCCAGAGTGGCGGGATGAACCCCACTCTCCCAGAGTTCACCAGCATCTTCAGTCCGTCCCCCACCGCTGACATCAACAGCATCTTCATCAAGCAAGAGATGCCGTCCCTGGATATCACTCAAGAGGGCCCCTTGTATCAGCTCCTCAGCTCTGAGCTGGACGGGCCGATGTCTCGGAGCCAGGCCCCCGCGGAGATGCCTCCGTCCATTTCCACGTTTAACGAGCTGCACTTACCGCCACAGCAGACCGTCGTCAAGCCCTTCTGCAGCATGCACCATGACAGCGGCGGCTACTCCCTCTCCGCCCAGTTCGCCCAACAGCCCCAGCACAAAGCCGCCTATCTCCCTCCCTCACCGCCAAACTCGGAGCCCGGGAGTCCGGACAGGCAGAAAGAGCTCCTTCAGAACATGTCGCCTCCCCCATCTTATGCAGCCAGCATCGCCTCCAAGCTGGTGGTGCACAATCCCAGTCTTCCAGCAGCCTTGCCGGTACCCCAGCCATCCATGCCAGTCCGGTATAACCGCAGGACTAACCCTGACCTGGAGAAGAGGAGGATACACCACTGTGATTTTCCAGGTAAAGAGGCACACCTGTCCAAGTTCATAGGGGCAGAGCTTTGCGTTTCAGTAACGAGAAGGATACAATTTTTCTTTTTCGTTTGTCACTTCACCCTGTTGAGGTAGTGTGCCATTTTGCCTGGGTCTGCCCGAAGAAGTTTGGTGCTGAATTATTTAGGGATAGCCAAAGCCTTTTACCAGCTCTAAATAAATGAAAGGAAATGGCTTTGAAATTACTATCGAATCCCATTGCGTCAAAAAGATTAAGCAAATAAAAAAAATAAAAAAAATAAAAGATATGGCACAGACATTAATAGTCCATTTACACAGAGTAGTTTAAAGGCTGCAATAATGCGCTCTGCATTTAAAAGCATGAAAATAGTGCTCTATGGGATATGACTGCATTAATAACATCAAAGTGCTTTCAGATTCGGAAGAAAAAGAGAAGCCTTTCCTTCTGGGTTGTGATGAATATGAACAAACAATCTAAAGTGGAAATGTGCCAGTGATTAAATTTTTTAAATTTCCCCCCCATAAAACTAGGATGCAAGAAAGTCTACACCAAGTCCTCACATTTGAAAGCCCACTTAAGGACTCACACGGGTAAGCATTTTAATTATCAAAGTTTTTTTAAAGGACTGTTAGAGGGCCAGCCTTATTTTGGTTCCCCCATGCCATGTTGCTAGGCAGACATGTGCTTTTGGCATGCACTAGCATTCATTCTCCGCACTCCCTGAAAACTATCCTACACACTGCTTCCCAATATAAGATTCCATTGAAAAAACAGGTGGAAAGTGACATGTAGCTAAAGGCTCTCTTTTCACACATTCTGTATTTTATTATGATTTACTATTGTACATTTTTTGAAGGAGAAAATGTATTGGGATATTTCTTAGACTTGTTAATATATTTTTCTACATTAAACAGAATTGGAAACCGTAATGACGCCCGTTTACTTTTTTTATTTTAGCATTTTTTGGTTTGTGCACCAGTAAGGTTTTTTATTTATTATTATTATTATTATTTTTTTACTTAGTTGTTGCAACGTTTACACACAAATGTACCATAAGACTGAAAACCAGTTTTGCTTGAATCTTTATAAACTGAGGTTAAAGACTTAAAGCCATGTCACTGTCATAAATCAGTCCTGAACAGTTGTGTTATAATTACAGCAGAATGCAATCCTCACTGATTGGAAGGACTGAGTTGGTTAACCTTGTGGATAGCAGAATAGTATAGAATTCCTGAGTTGTGCAAGTGCTACAGAAGTCTGTAAGATACGGTGCTGCTAAGGTGTTTGTCTGGTCCGTGTGTTTTAAGGTAACATCCTAAAAATGACATCCACAGAATGAGGTTCGTCTTTTTATACTGCTGCTCTTCGCCAGTTGCACGGAGGAAATATTTTTAGCATCCGTTTGATTTTTAACATTCCCTTCCGCTCTTCACTACCTCTCCTTTTCACTCCCTCTACCCCACTTCTGTCAGTCTCTCCTCTCTCTCTCCCTCTCTCTATTGTCAGCAGTAGTCCATCTCTTATGCTTGATTTTGCCTAATTCATTACAAGCACACTGGGAGGTCCTGCTGCCTTTCTATCAACGGCTATTATCTGAAATATTTAAAGAGGGGGTGGTTGGGGGGGGCTTTTCTAAGCTGAATAGGTCTTTACAATAGCCTGATAATCACCTGTGATAAAGACGATCCTGTCTGTCTCCTCCATTCAAAAGTGCTCCTGGCAAAGTTTGTCTGCCACTGGCAGTCCAAACATGTTAATGCGTTTATTGTTCCGCTTTTACCTGTGTTCTGTCCCAGAGGTTAGACCACTCCCTCTTTGCCCTTAACATGCCAGAGGTCTGCTTGTGGGGAATAACTGGCTTGAGAGCCGGTTTATACTGGGCTTAATTTAGCCAATTCTGCATGTTGTAACATGAGACTGCTCTTGTTTGCAATGCAACTTTATTTGCAAGGGTCCCAGTTTCAGAAACAAATCGCCAATTTGCAAAGTGCATGTTTCCGTTCTAGTCTAAAAATGGCAACAAAGTTGAAGCCAGTTTGTTTGTACTATTAATGTTCTTAATCAGTTGTGGGGAGCATCTAATATGTAAAAAAAAAAAAACACACACACACAAAAAGAGCTGTGGTTTTGGCGTCCATTAGCGGTCTCAGTGTTAGCATAAACAATTTTTCTTTGGATTAAAACCTGCTTGTGTTTTTGTGGAACATGTAGGCCTAGGTTTTCATAAGCTTATTTGACATTTTAATTGTATAATTTACTCTTCCAGTGTTTTCACAAACCCATTGATGAGGCCTGCACATTGGCACATTCGTCTGTCAGCACTATGTTTGCTTTCTATTTTTAAAGATAGGCCTGTGATTGCTCATTACCTAACTCGCCGTTGGAACAAAATAACTTTAGATTTAGTGTGGGTATGACACAAATAAGCATGCTTCCAACTGAGCTTTCATAGTTTTGTTTCCCCACATAGAGCTGCCTTTAAATCGTTATCTGTTGCACCTTGGGAAAGCCAAACTGCTTCACTCTATCAAACCACACCCTGGCCTCTTCTCATGTTACAATAACCAGCATCAACATGTCACTTTTCAAAATACTCGCTCAAAATGGCAGCAATCTTCTTTAATATTGCTGAAGACTGAAAATGACACCTAGTGCTTATTGTAAAATCAGTTATGGCCAATTGGGAAAGAGGAACAAACTTTCTGGCTTGCCAACATGGAAGTTATTTCTCAAAAGAAGGTTCCATGCTTTAAATCGTGGGTTTTCCCATCCAGGGACCCCCACTGGGCTTTTCATTTATTTTATTTTATTTTTTACAGAAAAGGTTTTATATTTTGAAATATTTTCCCAAATCTATATATAGTCATTGCATATCAAGTCTGGCCAGGGACCCCCTACAATACCTTCAAGGACCCACAGGGGTCCACGGACCCCCAGTTGAAAACCCAGGCTAAATAATACTCAAGTTCAAACAAGGAAAGTAAAATAAGTTTTTTCAGCTGGTGAGACATTTTTGACTTCTACTTAAATTGTTGATGAAATCCAGCATGTATACTGAAATCATCAGATTATGAAAATGGAATATTTATTATTTTAGATTACTCCACTTGTGGAATGATTTTGATCCATTATTATTATTTTTAATCCAGGTTGCTTACCTACAGTAGCTTGCATATCTTGTATCTATATTATCCATATACAGGTGGACTTTTTTCCCACAAGCAATTCAGGTTAAATACCTTACTGTAGGGGTCAAAAGCGGCGCCCCCTGGCTTTAAACATACAATTTACCGCATTTAGCAGACGCTCTTAATGCTCTTTTTACATAGCGTGCGTCCCAATACTCGAAAAATACACCCTTCTTTTCTCCACTACCGCCTCCACTCCTCCGTGCCCCAGAAACTGATCTTTGTGTTTTCATCTAATGTTGCTGATTACATATTAATTGTTGAACATTAATGAATGTCTCAACGCCAACCACAATTTCAGGTATATTGTATACTTTATATGCAACTACTTGCACTTGAAACATACAGACAGTTTTGCATATTTCCGGGTAGGAGAGAAGTGGTAGTGGGGGAGTGGAGGAAAGGAGGTGGGGAGTGAAGAATATTGGGACGCACCCATAGTATTCATTTTTACAGCTGGATATTTCCTGACAGTTTAGGTTAAGTACCTTGCTCAAGAGTACAGTGTCCCAGCTGAGATGAGAGAACATTTTTTTTCTGTTCATCCCAAGGATAGATAGTGTAGCGCAGGTGAAATGTGTGGCTGCGGGAGTCGATACCTTCCAAGCTGTTTTAAGAAATCTCATGTATAAATGTATTTGTTGGCTTAATGACTCTGAAAATGAGGTAATTTTGGTTTAAACAAACATAAGGCTTAGCACTACACGTTACAGCTGTGGAGACAGTTGTCTCTTTGTAAGACATTGATGTATATTTCGGCTTTTTTAAACCATAATCTTTTATTGTGTTTGTATGTAATTTATTATGTGTGTTGTTTTATCTTTCGGTCTTTTATCTGCACCCTGAGTCTGTGATAAAAGTTTGTTTGATTGATTGATTGATAGACTACCATAACACAGTGTAAAAATGAATGCGTTGATTTTCACGGCTGATTCCCAGTCTCACAGACGGGCTGTCTTTTCGCATTTCAGGGGAGAAGCCGTACAAGTGCACGTGGGAGGGGTGCGACTGGCGCTTCGCCCGCTCGGACGAGCTGACCCGCCACTTCAGGAAGCACACGGGCGCCAAGCCCTTCCAGTGCGCGGTGTGCAGCCGCAGTTTCTCAAGATCCGACCACCTGGCGCTACACATGAAGAGGCACCAGAACTAGACCACTGCCCCAACCCCCGCCCGCCCCAACCTTAGTGCTCTGGCCACTACACGTGTTATTTTTTATTAAATATGCATAATCATCTGTGGGGAACTGGAACTTTTTATATTTATAATTATTTAGTGAATACGCAGTGCAATTATTTTCGTTTTTTTCCGTTTCAGAAATTGGAAATTTATTTAAACCATCCACACTCCTTGGCATTTGCTTATCGGTTGCCATCTCAATCTTGTTTTTCAAGTGTATAGCCGAATAGTTTGATGCAAAAGTCTGAAGTCTTCTTGATAGGAGAATATATTTAGGTATTCAATTGTAGATTATTTTTTGATTTTTGACCAAAGCACCAGTTCATTACAACGAGAGTGTTTTCTAATCATTCAGAGATGGTAACACTGATAAGGTGACTCCTGTTGGCTGTAAGGTATTGCAAACCAAAGAACAAAGCTTGGAATTTACTTGAACATTTTCTTATTCTTTTCAGTTTCACATATTTGGCATTGTGAATAATAACATTTTTCAACATTTTTAAATTGCATACATACAGCATAAATACTGATAATTATGTTTTAGGGTTGAAGGACATGCCCATGTTTACCAAAGTCTTGTAGCTTCAGAAACACTACATGATTCTGGCTTTAATAAATACTGTACATTCACATTCTCAAATCAAGTACTATTTCCAACACTACTTCCAGATTTGCTAGTAAGCCATTTAAAACCATATATATAACACTTACTTGGTGCAGCAATGGGCACTTTGTACAATGGGTGTTGCCATTTGCCTGAACATTTTACCAGATGAAAAGGGTTTTGCATTATTACTGTACTTTTGACACCATTTTCCTTTTTGTAGTAAACTGGAAAATGTAATTTGATCATTTTATAGCACTGGAATAATCGCTATAGGAACTGGGTTTTTGAAATTTTCTCAACAGAAAAATTTGAGTTATTTCGAACTGGATGTAAAATGTTGAAGTATTTATAATCTCAAGAGGGGGAAAAAAAACATCTCTTGCTACTGAACTTTAATAACATAATGAATTATTTAAAACCATATAGGGATACAAAAAGGGATTGTAGAGAAGTGGGATCATACGACTTTAAACGGATGTATTATTTGTACAGACTTCTTTTTACACATATGCATGCAACTTACTTTTTATTTTTCAAATTTATGAAGCCAACTGAATGTAGAAAACCATATTTGCGTTGTCTGTAATATGCATTGTGAACACACATTTCATCCTAAGTGCCTTCTGAGGTTTTCTGAAATGCAACTAAACTGCTAAAAGGTACTTTGGAAGATGGAGATCGGAGGAGTTTCTCGTGGGGTTTACTCGTGGTGCGCTATTAAACGGGACTGAACTGCTGCCTATTCTTAGCTCTTTAAAACAGTTCAGTTCTTTACCGTAAAAGTCTTTTTTTTTGTTTATTTTATTTATTGTGTCACTTAGTGAATCTAAATCGTATGAGTAAGATTGATAATCTTTGTGTAACTAAAATGCCTTAATGTAAATACTTGGCATCCAAATGTAAATATTGTTTTTTCCAAAAGTGTTGGTTGCTCTCTTCCAATCATTTAAACAAAGGGGCACGGCTGCCCTGCTTCTACATTGTGTGACTTTTACTGTTGTTTTAAATGACTGTTTTTATATAATTGTTTGAAAATGTTTTTGTGTAAACTGTACAATGAGGTCCGCTGAAATGGTTGTCCTAAACATCCATCGCTGTTAACTGAATAAAAAAACCTTAAGTAAAGAAGCTGTCTGCACTCGTAAAAGTTATTATTGTACTTGTTAAGCCTTGCTCCATTCCCTTGTCGCTAAGCACTACCACTACCACTGTTAAGTACTGAAATATTTTTGCCTTAGGGAATAGACATACATAATGTGGTTTCAGAATTGTGCTCTTGCCTTATAAATCCTTTTATATATATATATATATATATATATATATACACTGCTCAAAGAAATGAAGGGAACACTTAACACAGTATAACACCAAGTCAATTAAACTTCTGGGATATCGATCTGTCCAGTTAGGAAGCGTAAACGATTGTGAATCAATTTCACCTGCTTTGGTGCAAATGAAAGTGACAACAGATGGACAGGAGAGGCAACAGCAAGACAACCCCCAAAAAGTAAATGGTTTTGCAGGTGGTGGCCACAGACCATTTCTCTCTCCTTATCCTTCCTGACTGATTTTTCTCTAGTTTAGCATTTTGCTAGTGCCCTTGTCACTACTGGTAGCATGAGGCGGTACCTGCAGCCCATTCAGGTTGCACAGGTAGTCCAGCTCCTTCAGGATGGCACATCCATCCGTGCCGTCGCAAGAAGGTTTTCTGTGTCTCACAGCACAGTCTCAAGAGACCGGCCGTTACACGAGGAGAGCTGGACAGGGCCGTAGAAGGGCAACAACCCGACGTCCTGTCGTGGGACCTGTGCTCACAGCCCAGCACCGTGCAGCTCGATTGGCATTTGCCAGAGAACACCAGAATTGGCAGGTTCGCCATTGGCGCCCCATTCTCTTCACAAATGAGAGCAGGTTCACACTGAGCACATATGACAGACGTGACGAATGTTATGCAGCCTGCAACATCATCCAGCATGACCGGTTTGGATTAATTGACTTGGTTATACTGTGATGATTAAGTGTTCCCTTAATTTTTTTGAGCAGTGTGTGTGTGTGTGTATATATATATATATATATATATACAGTCAAGCCAGAAAGTCTGCCCACCCCTTTCACCTTCTCCACGTTTTCTTGCATTACAGACATATTCTACAATAGATTGAGTTCATTTTTTGTCTCAAAATTCTACACAAAATAGCCCATAATGACAAAATGAAAACATGTTTTAAGAAATTTTTGCAAATGTATTAAAAATCGAAAACTGAAATCTCTCATTTACATAAATATTCATACCCTTTGCTTTAACATATTTTTAAAGTATCATATTTAATATTTGGTCGCATATCCTTTTCATGCTGTTACTTCCTGAAGTCTGTGACCAATCAACATCAAAAGACTCTCGATATCTTATTTTCAGGTACTGTTACAAGCGATACTATATCCTCTCTACATTTGAACTGATCTCTATGAGAATTGGGGGGTGAGACTAGATTCAGCTGTAAATTACACTGGTACAGTATTGAACACATGACTGGCGAAATGGCTGTACATCATCAAGAGTCTATGGTATCAAACAAGCCCCAAACCATCACTTTAAGGGTTGTTTCTCCTGACTTTTTCCCCCATAGAGTTCTATAGGAAAATGAGTCAGGAGAAATAACCCTTGCAGTGATCCATCCACATCTACTCCATATCTGGCAACAGAGTGATGGTTTGGGGCTAGTTCGATAGCTCAGACCCTTGATGACTTACAGCCATTTAGCCAGCCATGTGTTCAATACTGTACCAGTGTAATTTACAGCTGAATCTAGTCTCACCCCCTAATTCCCATAGAGATCCATTCAAATACAGAGAGCTTATAGTATCGCTTGTAACAGTACCTGGAAATAAGATATCGAGAGTCTTTTGATGTTGATGGGTCACAGACTTCAGGAAGTAACAGCATGCAAAGGATATGTGACCAAATATTAAATATGATACTTTAAAAATATGTTAAAGCAAAGGGTATGAATACTTATGTAAATTAAAGATTTCAGTTTTAGATTTTTAATACATTTGCAAAAATGTCTAAAAACATGTTTTCACTTTGTCATTATGGGCTATTTTGTGTAGAATTTTGAAACAAAAAATGAACTCAATCTATTGTAGAATATGTCTGTAATGTAATAAAATGTGGAGAAGGTGAAAGGGGTGTTCAGACTTTCCGGCTTGACTGTATATATATTGTTAAATGAGAAGAGCATGTTGTGGAGGGGCCATTGTCTATAGAAGAATCTGCATTTGTTTATGTGCAGTGGAGCAAGATACAAATTTCTATTTCTATCAATTTCAAACAATATCAAAATGTATTATATATGGTTGAATTATAGTTATGCAGGAGGAACAGAATAGCATGTGATCTATTAATTGTTTACCTTTTAAAGCAGCAGGGTTTTTAATTGCCACACCATATTGCATTCATTTAGCAGATTCTCTTATCCAGAGAGACTTGCAGTATAGGAGAAAAAGAGGTACATTCACTTGATTAGTATGACCAGTTGTGCCGAATATGTCAGAGCAGCAAGTAAAGATGTAATTTCATTAAAGTATTATATACTGCAAGTTAAAGCGGCAGAAACAATTTTTTTTGAAAGATTTCAGGGAATGGTCATGCTTAATTGGTAGCAATCATACAAAGAGCTGCTGTTAGAGAAATCCAGCACCATACAGTCAGGGCCGGATCACAGTCCCGTAAGGCCCCTGGGCACATGTCCTTTGGAGGCCCCCCCCCCACTTTCCTATATTGGTGTCTTTCTTGCCTTCCTCCTTGCAAAATCATCCACTAGATTGTCAAAATCTAGCTGTCTGACAAGGTCTGTCTCTATTGACATAAGTGACATGAGCTGAGACATGTTTGGCACATGCTACTCCACAGCTCATTTTTTATTCTGCCTAAAAAGGGAAAATGTCCGCTCACCCTGGCAGTTTGTCACTGGCAAAGTTAGAAAAATCCAAAGTGCCACGAAAACATTGGGGAACACTGACTGCAGATTAAGTGCCTGCAACGTCTCAAGCAATTTAGTTGGGCACTTCACACCCTCAGAGTCAGACATGAAAGATTTGAATTGGATGAGTTCATTGCCAAAGTTCATGTCCAGGTCTGATGGATATGCAGCGGAGAGTGCATTTACCTTTTCCACTATGACATCACTGTTAGACACCTGATCTGACATAAACAGAACTACAAAGAGACTGGTCAAATGCTTGTAAGCATCCAAGCGATGTTCAAGGCATGCCACTAGCTTATCAATGACCACATAAAATGTTTCTATTTTGAACTTTTCCCTCCCCTCAAGTGTCACACCTGGCTCTGAGCTCTCATCTGTAAATGTTTTGCATTTCCTCTTTTGCTGAAGACCGTGCTTATACGACTGAGAGACACCTGTCACATTTAAAGCTGCCTTTTCAAAAGCCTCAAACTCGCTGTTCCGCCACAAAATCCCTCAACGAAGACAAAAGCTGTGCTGCTACAGAGATGTCAATGTGACTTTTCTGTAGGTGCATGCTTGTAGCGTGGAATCGGTCATGACGTCCCAGAAATGTGCCATGAACACCATCTCTAAGGTGTCCAATTTAGCACATAGTCCAGCGGCCTCAATTCGAATATCTCTTTTCTCATTATCATCATTGCACATACCACCGAAGGCCTCTCTAATGTGGGTGTAATTTCTCCACAGTGCCTTGGTTGACTCTGCCCGAGCACACCACCGAGTACTGGACAGCGATTTTAATGTCAGTCTGACATCTGTCTTCCGAATAACTTTCCCCCATCTGTGTGTGGATGAAGAGCAAAATGTGTACAGTGACAGCAACATGTTAAAAAACTTGTCAGCCTCTGGGCTCCTGCCGTCTAAGGTGTTAACGCCAACTAAGTTAAGTGAATGCGCTGCACAAGGCACATACTTTATCAGAGGGTTTTTTTGTTTCAGGTGGACCTGTAGCCCATTGTATTTTCCTGACATGTTGCTTGCATTGTCATATGACTGACCTCTACAGTTTGAGAGGTCCAACCCAAGGCCCTCCACCATCAAAGTCACACAGTCTGCTAAACCTTTACCAGTGTGGCTCCCAGGAATCGCTCCACCACATTCCCGCTGCTCTTAACAAACCGGAATATGAACGTCAATTGGTCCACATCTCATCGCATCCCAGCTATTGTTTGGCGAGTTTTCTGACCCATTAGCTCAATGAGTTCTTCACATATTGTCGATGACAAATAGGACACCGTGCCTCTTCCTTTTCCGCCAAACATTTAAATATGTTCAGCTAAGATTGGGTCAAATTGTAATAGCAATTCTAGGATGCCAAGGAAATTATCGTTATGGGTTGACCCAAACCGTTCATCATCTCCCCGAAACGCAAGTCCTCTTTCACCTCTTTCACTGCTACAACTCTTTTCAAAATGTCCCTCCAGTATTTATGTTCCCCATCAAGTTGCTGCATGAGATCTGCATCTATAGCACTGCCCTTTGCCCGCTGGTGCAAGGCAAGCATGCATGATCTGTTTTCTGCACTCTTTTCATGTTCCCCTATTCTTTAAGAGTGCTTCCAGTCACTAAACCCCTGACTAAAGCCACAAGCTTGCTGGAGAACAGTTTGCATGCAAAAAAGTACACACAACCTGTTGAGGGTGAGTACAGTAGCCACTGTCTAGAAACCTTCTGTCCATTTGGCAATATGTAGTTCAGAAGTTCAGTTTTGAAACATCTAGTTTTTCCACCATCTCGGACGGAAGGTGGGTGTTTTTCACTGCAGTTTTGGAAGGGGACTGCTCCTCTTTCAATAAGCACTGACTTAACAATGTCACTGGAAGTGCTTTGCCATAATGCAGGCTCAGCGACCTCATAGCACCAGAAATGGCTTGGCTGCTGATTTAATTCTGCCCAACTGCTTCTGAGGTGGAAATGATGGTTCTTGTATACCATTAGCTGTTGAGGGTTCGCCTTCAAAGGATGGCTCTGGGGGAGTGACAACATTACTGGAAACTGAACTAGTGCTAGTTCCTTCCTCACAGCTGACAATAGTGCTGCTGTCATCATTATTGCTATCAGAGGGTTTTTGAAAGAAGTTGGCAATGAGTGAAACACTTTGAAGCAAAATTGCCTCTCTTGCCTCCTTTTTTTTTTGCATTCCTTTTGGAAGCACCACTATTCCAACATTTGTGGTCCATATTTCAGAACTAGTATGCTATTTATATAAATATATTTACAGCATATCTCAATACTTATTAAATAATAATTTAATTAATATATATTAATAATGACAGCACCCTTCAAATACTGTTGTTGGAGAATACAATCAAGTGTGGTAGTATTTTATAGTTTACTTGTACCTAAAGGCAGCTTTGAGTACATAAAAACAAAAATAGAAAAGCACATGAAATAAAATAACCCTAACCCTTTAAAAAGGCTGTTAGTAAATAGCCTTTAAAAAGGCTGTTGTTTTAGAAAAAGATGAAAAAGGTCTCTGAATATATTACTGTGGCAAGAAAACAGGCATCTGTCTGTGGCTTTTCCTACCAAGAAATGTCTGATATACCTGCCTGACACAGAGAGAATTATGTTGCTTGAAATTCAAAAGATAACTTTTTTTTCATTGGCTGAACAACCAACAAAGGTTTCCGATAAGTCAGTGAAATTACTTGGTGGAGACTATGGACATAGGCCACACCCCATCAATAGGGAGGGGGAAGAAAACCACGTAAAAGCTGTCGACAATTTGCATGTCAACGTTAGCACGTTAGCATTATCGACTTCCATGGATCTAAAAACAGACAGTCTATAGAAAAAAATTATGGGGTTTTCCTTTATCTTTAAGTATGGATTGGGTCTCTTATATGTGCATCAGTGTATGAAAAAATAAAGCCTTATCAATGACCACACCTCAATGAGGTTTTTATTCCCACGGCCACAGCATCCCATGTTTTGAATTAATAGTAGTTTTGAACTAATAGCACTAATAGTTAGCTTCCGAAGGTAAACTCAAAATGCCAACGTGAAAAATATTGTAGTTTAGTAATGTTTCAATGGAACCATCCAAACTCATACATTTATTGAATAAAAATTAAATTTCACCAAAATCAAGGTTTCATAATTATTGGCACCCCTGGTTTAGTACTTGGTGCAATCTATGGCAAGGATAACCTTGACCACAGCACCTTCGTCCAATCATAATTAAAATGATGTTTGGCAAACTCCAAGCTGTCCAAATTGAACGCTTGTCCACATGTTCTGCACATGTTTCTCAATGCTGCAGCCAGGCCAGCTAGCGAAAAAATAGTAGCATGCCACATTTTTCAGACAGTGCAGTACTATTGTTACCTACTGTAAACACAGACCTGAGTTGGATGTGCATGTATGAGAGAGAGAAGCAGTGTTGCCAGATGCCTGAATTAATTTCCACCCCAAACCCAAAAAATTCTGAAAATCCCCCATCTTCAATTGAGTCCCATACAATTTCCCCCCCATACCTTGTTTTAAAATCCCCATGCATTTTTTCTTTAAAAATTCCCAACATTTAGGGGAAAATCCCCCAGTCTGGCAACCCTGGAGAGAAGAGAGGAGGGGAGAGGGAGACAATGAATTAGTCAACCTTTCCTGATGGAGATACGTACAGACAGAACAAGCTAGTTCTCAATATAGCAAAAATAACATTAGGTTGTATTCAATAGTACATTAAAATTTAGGTAGAAAATTGTACGACTCTTCCTGTACAGAATATTAAGTGTTTTAAAGATTAAAGGCACAATCATTTTTCCCAAATACAATAAAATGTATTTCTCAGTCTCCCGTCTCTCTCATAGTTGTATTGAAATTATTGTATTGAAAATAAGCTAAGTTTAATGAATCATCCATGCCTATGTGATGTTCTCTATAGCAGAACAGAACTAGAAATATAATAATTGTAGGAATTAATTAATAATTGTAGAAGTCATTTTGCTAGCTTCAGCTAAAGGGAAGGTTGCAAGGTTTACAGATTGTTGTTTATAGCTGGACATGGTACAGAGAAGTAATGGATGGTTATCAAAGCATATGTGATAGTATTGTTGTGTCATAACTGACCGTTTATGATCTGCAGTCCACCAATCCCTGCTTAGAAACGGTTGCTATGGAGGACTTTCTCTAACATCTTGCTCCGACACAACATTTTAGTTGGATAGCAAGAAAAAACTTTAGCTGCAAGTTACAATGCTTCTTCTGGTGATGGTTAAAAAGGTGTTTTTGAGGAACACACTATCCTGAATGTCCCTGTTATTTTTATTCCATTCCCCAAGCCGTAGACAAACTTGAAAAAGCGTATTTTGTGGATAAAACTTTGTGGACAGATTCAGTGAAGAAAAGGCCTGCACACAAAAACTACGTTTCACCTGACGAAGATCCAATTTGGATCGAAACGTTGTCTGTTTAAGTTTTTTCTTCACTGCATTTATTCTTCATCACGCTGTTTGGATGTGCGTGCAAATTCTCTCAATAGGCTACTGTAGACAGACACACACATCAATTTGCTCGAAGGTAAGCTAACTGAGCTAGCCTATAGTTTGCCTATTAATAACATCAGATAACAAATCGAATCTATTCGCTGTACTTAGCCTGGTGATTAAATCCAAATCAAAGTGTATTTGTCAAATGCTGCAGTTAGGCATTTGTTAGAATGGCAATGAAATGCTTAACCTGTGAGCAAAGAGAAATTCTTGTAATGTTAAAATAATATAAGATGGATAGGAAAGGACATATAAATACAGCTGCCAGAATAGGTAATGTTAGATATTGGACATGATTAGCTAGCTATGTTCAATCTCCCACAACAGTGGCCATAGGCCTAATGTTACAGGTAAAAAGTTAGACTAATGTTAGCTAGGTCAAACTAGCTCTAGAAACATAAGGTAAGTGAACGCATCTTGAGATTCCTTTTCGCAAACCTTGCTGTATAATTGTTATTCCAACTGCTATTCGATAGCAAATGGCAGATAATCTTTTCCAGAAACCAGCACTTTAAGTAATGGACACATGAGCAGCTTTGATCCAGGATATTTGTGCCTTCAACTTCGAGGTGTAGTTTTTCATGTTTTATCTGCAAGCGATATGCTTTTGCAGTTATAAGTAACCTAGTTAGTGTAACGCTGCATATGTAACCCTCCACGAAAAACTGCAGACATTGCCATCAACTATAAAAAAATATCTAACGTCCATCTGTGATTTCTTGTGGTAATTCACTCAAGCGGATGCTCCCAGCCTACCCCATCTTCTTTTGTCATACATGGCAAAAGTCGCTAAGGAGGGGGGGCCTTGTAGATATTTTGCTAACGGTAAATTGTATTCTTGTGTCATAAGCAGTTTTGTTTTTTTGAGTGCAAAGATTACATTACAGCAGGATGAACAATGGCAGTTCAGAATTCTCAGGTGTAACAATGCAAAGGTTATTGGATATAAACATCTATAGTCTTAAAAGTATAAATGTTATCAAATTGAGGCAATGCAGGTGTTAAACTTATCAGCCGGATCATTTTGATGTATGAATCGGGGCTGTAGCACATTGGGTTACAAAAAGCTCTATAACTTAAATTATTAATGGTATTATAAAGCTTTGCTTAGCACACCTAATCCATCAATCACATCCATGCAAAACAGTTAATCAATACAATGCATTGTAAGGTAATTTTCATCATTGTATTTAATTAAAAATTTTCTGATTTCCAGAGTGTCTCGGTGGCGTAGCCTGTAAGAGCATCATCCATTTGCTCATTGCGAGCCACCACGTCGGTGGTCCAAATTTGTTGCATGTCTTTCCCTCTCTCTTACTCCCATTCGTCCTGTCTCTCTACACTGTGCTGTCCAATAAAGCTGAAAATGTTATGTGTGAGAACACTGGTATGGACCCAAATGCAGGACTCGGAGGCAAACTCAGGCAAAAAGACGCAAGAATATTTATTAAGCAAATGAACAGACAAGGCAAAGGAACAAGGAAGGCTAGGGTGAAGGGCTGGAAACAGGGTTGGCAAAACTAAATAGACTGGGCAGGTGAAGGGGCAGAAGCTAGCAGGAGCAGGAAGCAGGCTGGACGGGCTGGAGTGAAGAACAGAGAAAAATAAACAAGCAGGTTAGCAGAGAAATGCAAAAACAGACAGAATGGCCGGGAAATGTCTAGGCGGGGCTAAGACAAGCAACAAACTGGCGAAGAGGCAGTGAAACAAGGGAACTTAAATAAAGAGGGGAACAGGTGAGAAAACAAATTGAATAATTAAGGTGCGTGCGGAATTTCAGCAGAGGGAGAAATTGATAGGCTAAATGATAATGAGGAGAAACGAGAAACAAAACAGGGAACCACGCTCAGCCTGCACAATCACGGAACAAGACAAACAGGGTGAACAGAAAAACACGACATGGAACAAGAGGAATGGGAAAACAAGAGAAACAAAAGGAAGAAGGACTGGAGGGAAACGGCGGATCTTACAGAAAAATTTTTAATTATTTTTTTATTTCTCCTGAACAATCCCTGACTGGTTCTTGGTTTCCCCTGTGCCAAAAAAAAAAGAAGAGGCAAAACAAATAGAGGTTGCTCTAAAACTAGAATAAACATACAACACAATTCAGAAGGTGGCGAGAGCTTCGGGAGCGGGTGAAGACGCTAATTTACCTGGACTTTCTGCTTAGCAGCTAATTATAGGCCTGCCTGCAATTAATTTAGCTACTGAAGTAGCTAGGTAGCTTTTATTAACCTGTTTGCTCAGGCCCTTTAGTGGCATAGACCCTGGAGTCCACATCACAAACATCCTACTGTACTATGTCAGAAAGCATGGTATCGTGGGAAACTGGAGAACTTGTCCTCTTCATCAGCACTAGTTGGGCTATTATCAGGCAAAATATGAAGTTTCTGCGTGTTACCGTTCTTCCGTATTTCATAAAAGTACCTCGACCACTCTACAGTGTGACATTTAAATATATTTTGGAGTTAATTATAGTCCTTTCACCACCAAAAATTGTATACTATCATAGCAACAATAAAAAACACACAAGGTCCTGAATATAGGTCAACGAAACTCTTATTTTGCATGCTCACTTAGAGTGAATTTCTGTCTTCATCATATCATTTTCTTCTGGAATAAAGCATAACCTTACCTAGATTATTATAGCCAGACATGTCCTTTTCTATCTATATGTGGTGTACAGTGTAAGTTTTAACACAGGCTAAATCTAAAAAAATATGTCTGTATAACATTACACAATTCTAATTGGCAGTAGTAATATGTTAAACCTAATTGTCATTGATTGCCATCCTTATAATCCAAGAATGCATTCTAAGCTTTCCAGAGGGGTACAAGATACTGTAGGTCATTGGACAGTTAGCAGTGATTGTCAGGGCTGTCACAGGCATATTTCAGAATGACACTACGAACAAGTGTCTGCAGCTCCATGATTTTGTGCAAAAAAGCATGTTATACATATCGCGTAGTGACCACCAGTGACAAATCTTTTTGTTTGTACAATGCCAAATCAACAAAAAGATTTTTCTTGCTTGAGGCTGCTGATTTGTGTAGTCGTCTTCTGGATTCATCTGAGGAGATGGACATCCACGACTCATGCTTCCTTGTGGAGTGAGGGCTCTTCCTTGGGCGTGCAGGCCGCACGGGGCGGGGAGACGAGACAGTGAAGGCCCTGGCGACTTGAGCAAACAACACCACTGGGAGAAACTGGGGAGAAGAGGCGGCCGCGTTGCCCTTTTTATGAACTTTATTGCCAGGCACGCATTTCCGCTGCATCGCATTACAATGCAGAAATCACAACCGGGACGTCCTGCGTCACTTGCAACGTGGAGGAGGAGCCACCTGTGGACTGTATGGAATTGTAGTTCCTGTTGACACTACACAGTATATTAAACTCTGCAGCACAATACATACATGGACAACAGCACACACTCCACATATCATCACTAAACAATATAGTAATGCAATAGCAGAAACATATTACACACAACCACATACATTAGGTGAATGGTATGTATGCCAGTAGTGTGTGAGGAGGGGAAGAGACGAAGGAGTTCAGAGTCTTGATAGCTAAGGGAAAAAAGCTGTTTGTGAAGCATTTAGTCTTAGTGGATAATGACCTGTAGCGCCTCCCTGAGGGAAGGAGCTGGAAAAGGTGATGAGCAGGGTGTGAAAGATCGGAGATCTTTTTTGCTCACTTTACAGTCCGGTGAGTATGTAGAGATTCAACTGAGGGGAGTGGGTTGCCTATGATTTTGGATGCCTTGTTAACAATCCGCTGTAGTTTTTTCTGAGTGTATACGCTTGAGTGTATATATATATATATATATATACAGGTGCAGCTCAAAAAATTAGAATATCGTGAAAAAGTTCTATAACCTCTCTGCTGTGCAAGGCATCTACCACACGCGATGCCTTAAGAAAGCACAGAAAATCATAAAAGACTACAGCCACCCAGGCTATGGACTGTTCTCGCTGCTGCCGTCTGGTAGACGTTACCGGAGCATTCGGGCACGGACTACCAGACTCACAAACAGTTTTTTCCCCCAGGCCATCAGGCTTCTCAACCAGCAGCATTAATCGCATTCATCGCACCTCATTGTATGCTCTAGGCACTTCTTATGTACATTCAATGTACATCACCTTAATTTAATTTATTGCACATGTCTATCGGCACCTCCACACTTTATATTTAATACTCCTACTCCTACTGTCCATATCTGGAACTGCTGCTAGTGTTTTACCGCTATGTATATTTATATTTGTTATTCTTGCCCTTATTTGACTTTTTTTTAACAATTTTATATATGTTTTTGTTTTTGTTTGTTTTTAATGCCTACTACATAGTTGTTGCTTGCCATGTCCTAAGAATTTCATTGTTCAGAATGACCTTGTGTTATACTGTGCACTTGATAAATAAAAACACTTTGACTTTGACTTTTGACTTTGCATTTGAACTGATCTCTATGGGAATTGGGGGGTGAGACTAGATTCAGCTGTAAATTACGCTGGTACAGTATGGAACACATGACTGGCGAAATGGCTGTACGTCATCAAGGTTCTAAGGTATCAAACGAGCCCCAAACCATCACTCTGCGGCCAGATATGGAGTAGATGTGGATGGATCCCTTTAAGGGTTGTTTCTCCTGACTTTTTCCCCCATAGAGTTCTATAGGAAAATGAGTCAGGAGAAATAACCCTTGCAGTGATCCATCCACATCTACTCCATATCTGGCAACAGAGTGATGGTTTGGGGCTCGTTCGATAGCTCAGACCCTTGATGACTTTCAGCCATTTCGCCAGCCATGTGTTCCATACTGTACCAGTGTAATTTACAGCTGAATCTAGTCTCACCCCCCAATTCCCATAGAGATCAGTTCAAATGCAGAGAGGTTATAGTATCGCTTGTAACAGTACCTGAAAATAAGATATCGAGAGTCTTTTGATGCTGATTGGTCACAGACTTCAGGAAGTAACAGCATACAAAAGATATGCGACCAAATATTAAATATGATACTTTAAAAATATGTTAAAGCAAAATATTCTAATTTTCTGAGTCACAGACATTTGGGTTTCATTAGCTGTAAGCCATAATCTTCAAAATTACAAGCAATAAAGGCTTGAAATATTTCACTCTATGTGTAATGAATCTATATAATATATTAGTTTCACTTTCTGAAACGAGTGACAAAAAATATAGAACTTTTTCACGATATTCTAATTTTTTGAGCTGCATCTGTATATACACTCACATTGCATGTCTTCATTGTTGTGGAGTTAAATTAAGTACACTGACACTGTTTCTCACTCTTTTTTAGTGCTGGTGTGTGTGTGTGTGTGTGTGTGTGTGTGTGTGTGTGTGTGTGTTGACAATCGGAGCATCAGCACGCATGGTGGTAAAATGGTCGGTCCTCTCGTGAAGGTAACCCACCCTGCAGTCAGTCTGTAGCCTCCATGTGGCTTATTATTTCTGGTGGCAATAAGTCATATTTGCACAATTTTCTTTTAACTTTGATATGTGTTTCTTGATAATAAAATTGTGACTAACCTTTCCCTTCATGTTTTTAGAAGTTTACTTTAAATCTAACCAATAAAATTGCCCATCTGTATTTGAATCTCACGTTTCTGCCTTTGAATTACCTCCTTATCTCCCCAAGTTAGCCGTTATAGCTAGGTAGGCCCCGGTCACACTAGGTTGTGTCATATTATTTATGATGGTACAGAGTTTTACAGCACTGGCATTAAAGTTCGGAATTAAAGGACCTGTAGTTTTTCTTATTCAAGTTTAACTTAGTTTATACCTAGTTAGCTAGCTACCTATGGGTATTAGCTATAAGCTAAGCTAAACCGGAATACGGCTGAATGATAAAGTATAGGTAGTCTGTGGAAAAAAAGTGCCAGGTGCCCCTGCCTGAGGCGACTTGGATTTTTATACCATAAGCAATGACGATGGTGGTGAGCTTTCAATCTATTATGACTGAACAGTAACATACATTACTAGAAATGTGTACTACACTATGGTATAAGTTTTGTTGGGTGCACTAGAATAGCTAATGGGACATAAACGAATGACATGGCAGCTAGTTTTTCCATGTAGTAATCCATGGGCTGTATGTTTATATAGTAGTTGTAATAATTAATATGACCCTGTAAAGCATGTTCTCATACATTGTTAGTCTGACTAAACTGAGACAAAAACTAAAACTGAGACAAAAAAATAGACTATCTAGGGATTATTCCCCTCTCCTCTTCGGACATAATAATGTGCTTCAAGTGGACAATAAAGCTGTGTTCATGTTTGGGTAGGTTTGAATAGGTTCGCATACATTTGCATAGGTTTTCATAGGTTTTGATCACCAAATCTGACAGTGGGACAAACAGTATCATGTAGCCTGAGCCTGGCTAGCCCTGTTTGGGACAAGCACAAACTATGTGGGTGCTGGCACGGTATAAGTTTATATATCTGGGGTCTTTATAAAATTGGCTATCTATATAATTCAGCTAGTCATCACTGTCAATTGTAGTGTTTGAGTAAAACTGGCTCAGTTAAAGGTTAGCTTCTTCATTTATTTTCTCCTTTAGTTAGTCTGTAATCCTGCAATCCTGCTCGCCGAGAAGGAGACGTAGCTAGAAACATTGCTGCATGTTCACGACGAGGTGTGTGGAGAAGAGCGGGGGAGGGGGTCTGTCTTTTTCTCTGTGGGCAGGGCCAACGGGACATTGCAACCACTGAGAAAGTTGGTTACTGCTGCTTTAACTACGTATGCTAGCCGTTACTTCCAAAAATTGGAAATACGACATTTGAAGTCGGTGTTGTGCCAGCGATTCCACACCCACACTAAACACAGCAGCTGAAGCAGATGTACTTCCTGTGGTGTGCTTGCCCACAAGCTATGACTGTTTCCCACACTACAGGCCACAGTAAACAGAACAACAACACTGATAACAACTAGTAGCCTGTGGGCAACTAGTGCATTACTAGGATGAATGACTGTGTAGTTATAACCAATGAAACAATAGAAGACAAGTGCGTAATGGCCCGGTCACAGTGGTCACAATGGCTGGCCCAAACTTAAACTTATACGGCCCAGTTCATGTGTGTGATTCAAGCACTGAGCCAATTAAAAGCCTGAAAACCACAGGTTTTTTAGGTATTGTATTGTTCTTGGCCATATTCAACAAATAAATGTTTTTATTTTGTTTGAGCCAGTTAAAAAGTCAGTGTCAGCACATGGTCTTAGTTATGATGTAACTTCATTACATGGAACTGATTGTGTTTCCGCCCACTGCGTATTACAGTGAGCTTCTTGTATATTAAAGCTTTATATAATAATCTCCAAGCTGCTCTTTATTAAGACTCCCGGCAGTAGAATGCTGTAAAATTAAATTGGCTTGTCCTAAGACACCCCTAGCCCTAATGGCAATCTTCATCAAACTTCATTTTCCAAATTCCATCGAGTGTATTCAGGTAAACTTCAGCAAATGCAGGCGGTTCATTTTGTTATGATTATAAACCTGTTTAATCAGCAGACAGCCTTATCCAAATGAACTCTGAGAGTGTGAGTAAATATTAATGTGTACAGAGCAGCTATACGGTATCAGTCTAAATGTGGGAATATGAAATTAAACACACACCCTGGACTCTGGACTATAAATTCAGCGTTTCCCACAGGATTTTCTGAAACTGTGGTGGGTGGACCCCGAACTGTGTAGGGGGGACCGGGGGCATGCTCCCCGGAAGAAACTTTTGTCAATTTCAACAGCTAAAAGTATCGATTAGGTGCTCTTTGAGATTAAAATCTTAAAGTGATGGTCAAGGGATTCAAAAAAATTTAAATAACCACAACATATCACAGAGGGATGTGTCCACTACACACTCACCAAATATCTATTCAAGAAAATGTGAATAGGTATATTAATATACATCCCAAAGTCAGCTAATAAACTCAGTCTTGAAAGGACTCAGGATTGTAGGGGTGTGGTCTAAATCCATGACCTCAACCCGAGTGCTATAGACGTCATCCATCCCTACATGTTTGAACCACAGAACTGTTCTTATACAGTTCTGTGGTTTGAAACATAGGTTTGAACCCACGAGAAATTAATGCAATCATTTCAACGTAAAATACAGTGCGACTGCTATCAAGAGATAAATATCACACGCAAGCTCGCAATCAAAGTTAAGTTAACTTAAACGCTAAGCCATTTGATCTAACTTTAGTCTATTTAAAGCAAGCTAAATTGCAAGGTGATGTTTCACCAAATGCATGTTCCACACAAATCATTAAATAATGGTAGGTTTTATTGATTTTTTAAAATTTATTTAAAGGCCTATTCATTAATTTTGGTTGCATCGCAACTAAGTACTTGTGGATTATGGTTCTGTCTATTTTTTCACTGTAACCAGCCACTGAACAATACGACAAAAGCATTTCCAAGGCATGGTTTATTTGGCAAAATCTTAACTATCTATTCTTTTAAATTATTATCTGACAAATGAGCAGTGCACCAAGCAAAAACGACGTGTGAGTGATTAGTTTGTTTCCATGCTGAGCTGTGCAAGGAGCAAGCTAATGTCACTAGCAGCTAGCACCACGGAGTGATGGATAAAAAGGTGAAAGCGGACAACTATTCTCAAGGGCAAACAAAACGAGCGTTTGGTTCAGACGTCAGACAGGATTTTTTAGTGGGTGTGGGACAGGACGGTTTTATTCGCCTCAAACTATGGGAGGAGTTATGTAATGAGATCAAAGTATGTATTGGTTGAGGTTTCACGTCTACGTCACCATGGACCCATTTCAACTTCACCCTTTTTTTCAGCATACAGGAATAAAGAGATATAGATAGACTGAAATTAAACAAGATTGCAATGGAATTTATTCCTCGCGCTTTATTGGTGCTCAATACATACCTTAATAGCCGTAAATAACGTGGTTATAAGTATATTACGGATTTTCCTTGACCGTCACTTTAATACTATTTCCACAATTCTTTGTGATTGGAACATGGGAAATGGAACACGCGAAATATATAGAATTTTGGCTAGTTTACTTTTTTTTGGCTAGACAGCTAGCTAACATCAGACCACCAGAAATGTGGTCTGATGAAAAATATTAAAGAAATTTTGTCAATAGACAATACAGAAACCATCACAATGCATTTTAACCTGTTCTAGTCCAAAACTCAGCCCTGTCTTAAGTGAGATTGAAAACTACAATAAAAACAAGTTGAAGCCTCTGAATCTGATTGGCTTGCTATTAAATTTTTGCTACCTCTGTTGATTCTTCCTCTTCATCTTCTCTCTGTCTCTTCGTAGTAATTTTTAAAAGTAGATTCTGGTGTATGACGTAGAAGCCAAACGAGCCGGGCGACGCCAGACAGAGATTGTTTAAAAAAAGAAGGAAAACTATATTCCGGTGAGAGAAACGGGGGAACACAGCAAGTTGTGTTTTGTTACATCGTGCTGATATCTCCCTTGAATAACGTCAGTATTATCTTCCACGAGATACAATATACATGAACTAGGGTATATTATTTTGTTTTTATTTTCAGGTTAGCTCGCGAGATAACATTAGTTACATTAAAATGTAGCCTATCTTTTATAACCTTGTTACGTTAGCTGATGATAAATTAATATCGTAACACAGCCGAGAGCTTGCCTAGCTTAATGCTGAAACAATATGTATCCATTATAGTGTAGGCTACCACAGAGGGTTTAACTTTCGCAAATAACTTTCACAAACAACTCATGAGGAGATGCAGCCTCTGTGTCCGGCGGGTTTTGTGTGTTAGCAGGGGGGAGGCGCATCGACCAGGGTGAAGAGAGGGTATTTTTGAAGTGACGGGGCTACGCTGCGCACATTAGCCTACAATTTAAAATTTAGATTTTTTTTGATCAATTTGGAACTGTGACAGTTCAAATTAAACTGTGGCGGGCCGCCACATTTTAATACATTAATGAGAAACACTGAAGTTATATAAAAATGTGATTCATATTATAATAGAAATACCCAGTGTAGTATTCTTGCATATTTGTCTGTACGTGTGTGTGCATTGCTTCTTATCCTCCTGCCTCAAAAGGTTAAGCAGCAAAGCTTCGGTGTTTCCAATCATGCCTATAAGACCATGACCACCAAAACGGCAATGTTCTGTGAGTGATGAAACGGTGTTCATGTTTGTGCATGGAGCGGGCCCTTCTAGAGCAAACTGCCTGTGTTATCAAACTGCCTGTGTTATCAAGCACTGGAGCGGGCCCTTCTAGAGCAAACTGTCTGTGTTATCAAGCACTGGGTGATAGCATGGAGCTGGCCCTTCTAGAGCAAACTGCCTGTGTTATCAAACTGCCTGTGTTATCAAGCACTGGAGCGGGCCCTTCTAGAGCAAACTGCCTGTGTTATCAAGCACTGGAGCTGGCCCTTCTAGAGCAAACTGCCTGTGTTATCAAACTGCCTGTGTTATCAAGCACTGGAGCGGGCCCTTCTAGAGCAAACTGTCTGTGTTATCAAGCACTGGGTGATAGCATGGAGCTGGCCCTTCTAGAGCAAACTGCCTGTGTTATCAAGCACTGGGTGATAGCATGGAGCTGGCCCTTCTAGAGCAAACTGCCTGTGTTATCAAACTGCCTGTGTTATCAAGCACTGGAGCTGGCCCTTCTAGAGCAAACTGCCTGTGTTATCAAGCACTGGAGCTGGCCCTTCTAGAGCAAACTGCCTGTGTTATCAAGCACTGGAGCTGGCCCTTCTAGAGCAAACTGCCTGTGTTATCAAACTGCCTGTGTTATCAAGCACTGGAGCGGGCCCTTCTAGAGCAAACTGCCTGTGTTATCAAGCACTGGAGCTGGCCCTTCTAGAGCAAACTGCCTGTGTTATCAAACTGCCTGTGTTATCAAGCACTGGAGCTGGCCCTTCTAGAGCAAACTGCCTGTGTTATCAAACTGCCTATGTTATCAAGCACTGGGTAATAGCATGGAGCTGGCCCTTCTAGAGCAAACTGCCTGTGTTATCAAGCACTGGGTGATAGCATGGAGCTGGCCCTTCTAGAGCAAACTGCCTGTGTTATCAAGCACTGGGTGATAGCATGGAGCTGGCCCTTCTAGAGCAAACTGCCTGTGTTATCAAGCACTGGGTGATAGCATGGAGCTGGCCCTTCTAGAGCAAACTGCCTGTGTTATCAAGCACTGGGTGATGGAGCTGGCCCTTCTAGAGCAAACTGCCTGTGTTATCAAGCACTGGGTAATAGCATGGAGCTGGCCCTTCTAGAGCAAACTGCCTGTGTTATCAAACTGCCTGTGTTATCAAGCACTGGGTGATGAATGAAGGCATGTAATAGCATGGAGCTGGCCCTTCTAGACCAAACTGCCTGTGTTATCAAGCACTGGGTGATGGAGCTGGCCCTTCTAGAGCAAACTGCCTGTGTTATCAAGCACTGGGTAATAGCATGGAGCTGGCCCTTCTAGAGCAAACTGCCTGTGTTATCAAACTGCCTGTGTTATCAAGCACTGGGTGATGAATGAAGGCATGTAATAGCATGGAGCTGGCCCTTCTAGAGCAAACTGCCTGTGTTATCAAGCACTGGGTGATGAATGAAGGCATGTAATAGCATGGAGCTGGCCCTTCTAGAGGAAACTGCCTGTGTTATCAAGCACTGGATGATGAATGAAGGCATGTAATAGCATGGAGCTGGCCCTTCTAGAGCAAACTGCCTGTGTTATCAAGCACTGGGTGATGAATGAAGGCATGTAATAGCATGGAGCTGGCCCTTCTAGAGCAAACTGCCTGTGTTATCAAGCACTGGATGATGAATGAAGGCATGTAATAGCATGGAGCTGGCCCTTCTAGAGCAAACTGCCTGTGTTATCAAGCACTGGGTGATGAATGAAGGCATGTAATAGCATGGAGCTGGCCCTTCTAGAGCAAACTGCCTGTGTTATCAAGCACTGGGTGATGAATGAAGGCATGTAATAGCATGGAGCTGGCCCTTCTAGAGCAAACTGCCTGTGTTATCAAGCACTGGGTGATGAATGAAGGCATGTAATAGCATGGAGCTGGCCCTTCTAGAGCAAACTGCCTGTGTTATCAAGCACTGGGTGATGAATGAAGGCATGTAATAGCATGGAGCTGGCCCTTCTAGAGCAAACTGCCTGTGTTATCAAGCACTGGGTGATGAATGAAGGCATGTAATAGCATGGAGCTGGCCCTTCTAGAGCAAACTGCCTGTGTTATCAAGCACTGGGTGATGAATGAAGGCATGTAATAGCATGGAGCTGGCCCTTCTAGAGCAAACTGCCTGTGTTATCAAGCACTGGGTGATGAATGAAGGCATGTAATAGCAAGGTCAAAAGGCCTCCAGGTCTGAGGTAAAAAGACACATTTCTTATTAGCGCATGACAAACAATAATAGGAAATACTGAAGATAAAACCATCAATGGAAATACATTTTTACACTCGCGATTACCTAGGCAAACAACATCATATTTCAGTTTGTAAATTAAGTACTGTTCTGATTGAAGTTCTCTAGAGCAATGGAGTTTTTAATCCTCTGAGCACTGGGACACATCTATAACCAACAACATCTAAAAATCAACAAATGAAATGATATTAATTTATTTTGTCCACAGCAGGGGTTATCAAACTTGATCCTGGGGACCCACTGTGTATACTGGTTCATAATTGCAACCTCTGAATATTCATGAGCTGTTAATTGTTCTTAATTAGGGCCGGATTTACTAAGACCTTTAGCATTTGCAAAACCTTATAGCACACGCAAAACTAATAACACAAGCAATGATCGGTGCAAAACAAATACCGTGACCAATCATTTGTCATGTTCTTGGTTTTGTGTGTGCTAAAAAGGTTTTAGTAAGGGCTTAGTAAATCAGGCCCATAATGTCTACTGAAGGGTGATTTACCCACATAAGGTCACGTTGACGGAAATAGCCACAGGGGAAAAAGAAAAAGTAAGGGAACCCTTTGGAATTACCAGCATTTATAAATTTGTTTTAAAATATGGTCTGATCTTCATTACAATAATGAACAATTTATAAGAACAAATTTTAACTAATAACGCACAAATCATTGTATTGTTCTTGTCCATATTGAATACATCATTAAAAAATTCACAGTGTAGGTTTGAAAAAGTATGTGAACCCCGAGGCTAATGACTTGGAGTCAGGAGTTAGCAAACCTGGAGTCCAATCAATGAAACGAGATTGGAGGTGTGGGTTAGCGCTACTTTGACTAGAGACTCAAAAAAAAAACACTCAAACATTTTGAATTTGCTATTCACAAGAAGCATCTGCTGATGTGAAACATGCCTTGCAAAAAAATATCTCAGAAGACCTACAATCAAGAATAATCTCAAAGAGTTTAGATATTTTAAAAAAACCCTAGAGTAACAGCTAAAGGCTTGAAGGAATCATTGGAACTGGTTAACATCACTGTCTACCATACGCAAAACATTGAACAGGCATGGTGTCCATGGCAGGACACCACAGAGGAAGCCACTGCTCTCCAAAAAAAACATCACTGCATGCCTGAAGTTTGCCAAAAAGCACCTTGACACCACAACACTACTGGGAAAATGTTTTGTGGACTGATGAAACTAAGATTGAATTGTTTGGGAAGAACACGCAGCACAACGCATGGTGTGAAAAGGGCACCGCATACCAACATGAAAACATCATCCCAATGGTGAAATACGGTGGAGGTGAAATCATGACTTGGGACTGCTTTCTTGCCTCGGGGCTGGACAGCTTGCTATCATCGAGGGGAAAATGAATTCCTAGGTTTATCAAGGTATCCTACAGGATGTCCGGTGATGCAGCAGGACAATGACCCTAAACCAGGGGCGTCACCAGAGGGATATGTTCAGGGGGGCTAAGCCTCTACTAGGAGGGTCTGGGGCATGCACCCCCAGGAGAAATTGTTCAAAGAAGCATTCACAAAATGGTTGTTCCCCATGAATTTTTAGAGCAGAAATCAACAAAAAATGTAGTTGTTGCAAAGAATTTTCTTTAAATTGCTTTGATATATAGCAATAGGGTTGGGCTGATGTACGATACCCTACCATCGTCTATCAACTAAAATGCATCGGCAATGGTTGACACATTCTGATGTCAAAGACAATGTGTAGCCTATTCTAGTTTGACAGCTTATATAGCAAATTGCCTCAATGACAGTGGAATTAATTTAGGCCTGGCCTGTAGATTAAATTTTTAAAAACTTTCTAACTTTGAGCCAATTAAGCTACCTACGTAGCTAACTGTAAACTATTATCTGTCTGTAGCCTATTATTCAGGCTATCGCAGTATCCAACTGTGGACATAATACCAGAGAGGCTAGCTACTCCACGTTGCAGATGCATTTGGTGAGTAGAGAATTTGTGTTCTCTACTTCCCTGCACCTGATTGTGTTTTCCTCTTGTGTTCTCGTCTCACCTGTTCCTCGTTGTCCAGTCATCAGTGTTTGTATATAGTCTGCCCCATTCCTCTGTTCAGGGCCAGACCATCTTGTGATGTCGTCATGTCATGTCCTGCAATTTCTGTGTTTGTTTTGTCTGTCTACCCTGGTCCCGTTTGACCCTTTCCCCGGCTGCCCCAGCCCTGTCAGTTCCCTGCCCCCCTGGCGGCATTCCTCCCAGGTCCCCTCGTTCCTCCCAGGCTCCCTCGTTCCTCCAAGGTCCCCTCGTTCCTTCCAGGCTCCCTTTCTCCTCACAGGCTGAGCGCCTGAACCCCAGGCTGAGTGCCTGCCTTCAGGCTGAGCGCCTGACCCCCAGGCTGAGCGCCTGAACCCCAGGCTGAGCGCCTGACCCCCAGGCTGAGCGCCTGAACCCCAGGCTGAGCGCCTGACCCCCAGGCTGAGCACCTGAACCCCAGGCTGAGTGCCTACCTTCAGGCTGAGCGCCTGACCCCCAGGCTGAGCGCCTGAACCCCAGGCTGAGTGCCTGCCTTCAGGCTGAGCGCCTGCTCCTGTCCGCAGTGCCCCGCATCTGTTCCTGACCGCGGTGCCCGCGCCTGTTCCTGACCCCGGCGCCCCGCACCAGTTCCTGTAAGTCCCTGTCCCTCAAGTCCCTAAAGCCCCCTAAAATAGGTTTGGTGATGCCACTGCCTTAAACATAGAAGTAAATCTACTACAGAATGAATGACCGTTCACAGACATCCTAACAATATGGCTAAGCTGAAGCAGTTCTGTGGTCCAAAATTCCTCCTGAACATCGTGCAGGTCCGATCCTCACGTTAGTTTGAGGTTATTGCTGCCAAAGATGGTTTGACCAGTTATTAAATCCAAGGGTTCACTTACTTTTTTCACCAGCACTGTGAATGTTGAATGGGTGTGTTCAATAAAGACATGAAAGATTATAATTGTTTGTGTGTTATTAGCTTAAGCACATTGTGTTTGTCTATACTTGTGACTTAGATGAAAATCAGATCACATTTTATGACCAATTAATGCAGAAAAGTAAATGTAGCTGAAAGCTTCACACACGTGTAAGTTTAAAGAAGACAATCTAGTTTAACTATGTATTCTTCTGGTGAGGCCTAGGAGTGACCACTAAGGGTCCATAATAAAAATTCTGTTGACTGTGTTACATATAAAAATAACACAATGTAAAGAGATATTCCACACAAAAATCTTACACTGGGAATTCTCATCCGCCTAGATGGTTTTTGTATTCTTGTAAAATGACAAATTCGAGTCAGAGTGCTTGTCCAGAAATATGGGAGTCAATGGTTAAAAAAAGACTGCATGCCAAACTTTGTAAAAAATTGCCTGAAATAGACTACAATTCATCACACCACATAATTTCAATCTGATTATTTACTAAAGGACAATAATGACCGGGTAAGTACATAATTAATTGTAAAGACATATTCTAAATGATGATTATATTTTTTGCTCAGTCATTCATACACCTTTCTCGAGGTGCTTGAAGGTAAAGGAAGCTCCTAAGTACTTACTCTCCCTTCTGAGACAAATTGTGTGCTTTCCAGCGGGGAAATCAAAAAAAGTAGTCCTGGTAGATAAACAATTCATTGTGAAAGTATATTATTTTGACAATTAGCATATTAGCCATTAACGTTTTGATATTTGTCATTAGCTTCAAAACATGATAAAATCAGGAGTCGATTCTAACAAAGTACGAAATGACTACACAGTCAAGCGAGATGAAGTTATCTTAACAAGTTATATAGTAATGATGACATAGAGATTTTTTTGTCATCACAAAGAATCAATAAAACTAACTTGCCAAACTGAGTTTGTAAAAAAAGTCAACATTACAGACAAATGTAGATTGAATACAGACCATAGTCTTTTGAACAGTTGTACAAATAATACTGAAACATAAAGTGTTACCAAAATAAGCAAGAATTTCTGTTGTTAAGGAATACATGTTTTTCTTTCCAACTGTCTTTTAAAAGTTATGCGCTTGTAAACCTTCGACCGGCAGACTATCAGCAGAATCTAAGAAATGAAATCATTGACACTGAATATTTGTATCGTGTTTGATTTGTATCGAATTCAAAATATTGAAGAGTAGTCTGAACAGGTCATTTGGCAAAATGTTTCGAGCCTGGAGTTATATTACTTCATATCCACGCAGTTTCAAATCTGACAGTAATTATTTACATTCCAAAAGGGGGTTTCTATGTAATTTCATTAGGACTTCCTGTGGCACTGTATCGTAAAAAAAAGAGACAATACAGCTCTTATATCAGATCCGGAAACACGCAGAAAGAAAATAAACACTTTTATGATTCAAACGGGGATTTTTCATCTTTGCACATGTTCATGGTTGATTCAGTGGTGTAACCTCAGCCCTGAACATAATGCGCTTCAGATGTCAAACGCAAACCAAACAATCTAACGTCTCTGCGGATCCAGTCAAACAGAAATCTCAGATTTCCCCCGGAGGTTTCCTCCTACGGGCCTTTCTTCTCTGTCCTCCCTCTTTGCTTACATCAGGCTCTCTCAGCGTGAGCCGGACTCCTCCGTCGCACAGGGACCTCCATCGGGGCGAGGGTGGAGGTGGACAGCTCCCTTGTTCCATTCGCACAAAAGACTAACATGTGCGAGCTAAAGTCTTTACAAGCAATAAAGCAGAGCAGTACAAACTAAAGTCATTGTGAATTTGACTAAATCTAGCTCTTATTCTTTGATGCTGCTTCCTCAATAAATGAGTTTTTTTTTTTTTTACTAATGAAACTGAAGACTCACCCTGATTTAAATTTCCAAGACTGACTTCAAAACTGACTCTGCCCATCATCCATTATAAGTAAATAGTTTGCAATGGCAGCCATTTAATTTACTTTGACATAATAACACACAAACGTTATCATTACATCATAAGCATAGCCTATATTAAAATGATACTCATTTCTAACAATGAAAATAGTACCCCAAGTACAATTTCCAACATTCTAACATTCAACATTGAGAAAATAAATGCAAAGTCACATTGTGGTCACAAACTATATCTTTAGAATCTCTTAATACCGCTAGATGCAGTGGTTTCTCATGCAATGCAGTGGAAAACAATGGCATGAGTACCCTGCTGTTTAACAGTTTAATGCTCTTAAATACTGCCTGTCAAAATACTGGTAAATTGTGTGTCATAACCTAGAAATAATCTAGAAATATCTGAAACATTTTAAGCAATGTCAGACTAGAGAATCCCACTTTGTTATTTGTTAGTTCTCACTAATCACCACTGTCTTTGTGCCTGACACCAGTGGTAACAGCAGACTATAAATGCCTTTTGTACAATATCCTGTTTTAGGTACATGAAAGACCTTATGAATGAAAGAGCAGAGTTGTGTAGCCTTGTAATAAAACATGTAATGTTTGATAAGGCATTATGTGTGATAAAGAATGTATGTAGTAGATCTGAGCAAACAGCTCACTTAATCAGGGATATTGTGAAGTAGACTTAAAATGAGCACTTTTCAGAAAGAGCTACTGCATATGTTTTAAATTTGTAATAGTTACATCTGGTATCTGGCACTAAGCCTCGAACATGCTGTTTCAGTGCTATTTCCCAGTTTAACTTTACAGACCACCCAGACTCCCGAAAAGCAGGTGAGGGAGTGGGAGTCGGTCTCAATATGAGTGTGGGGATTTTACTTTTGGCAACAAATACTAGTGAAGGCATGGGTTGTGTTCTTTCAAATCATAACTAATGTGCATAGACAATTACGATGGCTGTTTATGCTCAGACTCAACCCCCCCCCCCCCCCCCCATCTCTCCCCGCCCACGACAACCTACTCTGACCTATACAGTTCAGCACAAATGCAGTGTTTTCAGTCATGAATTATCCCCGAGATGTTTCCACATCAAAGTGCCAAGGAATGAGGCTCCGTGTGTGATACAGAGAGCCACTGATCACAGCTTCCACAAGCTGTAATCATACCTGAATCCAGCCCTCTAAGATTTCACAGCTCTGTGTGAAACCAGGCCAGTGATACACACAACAATGATTTCCCACGACTATGTTACGCTGCTAAAGCGACGAAACGCTTTTCTGGAAAGTAAATCATTAAAAGATATAAATATGTAAGGTCATCGTCATACTGTAGACTGCAATGCTAATTTTATTAATTCACATGGAATTGCTGGGTGATGTCATAATGGCTGGGGGGGGGGTTGAGATGAAGAACACCAAAACACACTGAGACATATCCACTCATAGCCTCGCTCTCACACTGAGACATATCCACTCATAGCCTTGCTCTCACACTGAGACATATCCACTCATAGCCTCGCTCTCACACTGAGACATATCCACTCATAGCCTCGCTCTCACACTGAGACATATCCACTCATAGCCTTGCTCTCACACTGAGACATATCCACTCATAGCCTCGCTCTCACACTGAGACATATCCACTCATAGCCTCGCTCTCACACTGAGACATATCCACTCATAGCCTCGCTCTCACACTGAGACACACCCTTACACTGATAATAATGTGAACTTGTCCCTGAATTCTATCCAGTTACTTCACTGATTACAAGTGCTAACATAAGATCGCGCTACAGCTGACCCTGATCTAAGATGTCTGAAGATGCAAATGCAATCACGAGAGCATGAGAGCTCGATCAAAAGAAGGCAATTCCGAATCAATTCTGATTCGTTAATGATACAAATGCATGTGGCACAGAGCGTAACCGGGCCTAATGAGGGGATGGTGTGGAAAAGGTACAAGGAACATGCACTCTTCCCTTCAAATGAGTAGTTGCATCACACAGTTAAGCTTATGTGTTTTTTTGGTGCAGTACACGCTCTCTGGCAGTACCCTGAAGTATTAATGTGCATTATGCACTTAGCATTTTATTAAATAGCCTCCATAGCCTTGTGCAACTCTTCATAAAATATTTAGTTGTGCAGATTTGAGAACCCCCCCCCCCCTTTTTTTTATTTTTTAGTTATTTGTGAGTTTGCCACCATGGGCTTTTTCTTCATCAGTCAAAAACATAATATGTTGGATTTACTTAAAAACAAGGGAACTATTTGGATGGACCTATGTGAGTCGGTATAGCTTGAACCATTTAAGTAAAATGTACTTGAATAAAAGGGTTGACTACTAAATTGGTCAACTTTAAAACACCATGGATAGCATTTTGGAAACCGTTTCCTAATTGTGACCAAATTGTGACCTTTTCATGACGTTATCTCCATACGTTTCTATTGAGTAGGTCTGATCTGAACTGTGCGAAACCAGAGCTAACTGCGCATCTTCCTGCAGGATTAATTAATTAAATATCTTAAAATGTGCTCTTTAAAATCCAAGTATCGGTTTTATAAAGCATATTTATATGCTTTATCTGATGGGCATGCTTTATTTTCATGCACCAATTACATCCACAATAGAGCATTTACAAGTCATGCTTCTAAAATGAAATAATGCCCTTCAAGGGAGCAGTGTACCAGTTAGTAAAATCTTTTTCACCTTAATTTTCTAAGAGCGTGCATTCGTTATGTACTTCTTCTCTACTCATAACCTCAGATATTGCATACACACTGAATTCGCCGAGAATGAAACGGAGCAGAAAGCTAATAAGTTACTGTGGTATCAGTTAATGTTTCTCTAAATACCAGGGCGCCATTCAAGTGGACCTTTCAGCTTCGCACAGATTTCTTTTATTGCCGCCCACCATTTAAAAAAAAAAATTTCTACCTGTGAGGGAAGCACAAGCTGCTTTTTATCATCGCTTGTCATTCTGAACAAGGCCAAAACACACATTCTCCAGAGCTATTTACCCAATCACTGCCGCATTATGCCTGAGGTAATCAACCCACCCCTTTGGTAAACAGTGATTTAATTTTTCAGCCCATTCGAGGAGCAGATTTATGACAGCCATTTAGATATCGCATGCCAAAGTCAGTTGGTTTAGGGTGCAAGGGTACTTTATGTTTGACATAGTCCATAAGCGAACGCAGAAATCCATAAATATTTGCGAGCCGTCTATTAGATGAATTTCGCAAACCAAAAATAAATCAAAACTATTTCTGAAGTTAACCTTATGATGTTGACCCTGCCGCCCCATGCAGGATTTTGTAATGAGCCGGGTTGTCAGCAGCAAAGCGCCTCTGTTTTCACTTGGGGATATTTATTAGCCTTCTAAAAATACAGATTTGTTAGGTTCACCCTTGGAGTAAGTAAGAGTAATCCGATTCAAAGAACTATTGTCCAATTTGACAATCGACTCTATTCACACACATCAGACTGTAAAACTAAATCAAGGTTTGAAGTGCTTGACAGCTGGGAAGCTAAAATCAATGGCAAGGTTTTATTTCTGTGTACGCATGTCCACAATGTTTCCTGTTGGAATATACAGAAATCCTCCATTATACGTGATTACACATGATTAACTACAACGGTAAACACAGGTAGGACAAATTGTTTGCATGATCTATTGGCTATTACTATGTGTACAACTATAGCCTGTGTAGCTAATCAGAAGGGAAAATCATGTCTGCTAACCAGATTATGATTATTAGGCTATTATAAGTATATATTATTAAAGATTACTTTTCACAGATGACTTGAATTACAATTTTCTAGTTTTATTGGTATTCTTTCTTTTAATAGAATAAGATATGCTTAATATTAGATGCTGTTTAATGTTGATTATGTTCTTGCACAATATTTTACGATAGGCCATACTTCAAACTATAAAAGCTTGTACTTGTTTAATTAAAACTTAAATTAAGGCTAAAGAGAAAATCAAAAAGGCATATCAAGCTTGGGATTCCAAAACTGTAATTACTATTTATTACTATTATTATTATTATACTAATTACTATTATTGTATTTGTTCTTCAAGTATAAAACTGCCATAAGGCTATTGTAAAAAACATTGTAAAAAACCTTTGTTGGGATGGATCATCTCTTCAGGGCTCAGATTAAAACGCAATCCTGTCTGTCCCTGGCTGTCCACATTTTGGACTTCCCATCTTTTTTCAGTAAAGGGGGCAGTGATGTGTTTGTTAGCTCACTACTGTTTCTCATGTTACTGTTATCCCTGCAACACCACACTGTTGAATTTGATGATGACAATTGAATCTATATTTAATGTTAGATTTTAATGTTGGAACCCAGTTAGAGATAACATGCTCATGGCCCACTAAATTTCTGAAACCTGCCTTTTCACATAAATATATATATTAAAAAATATATATATATTAAAGATGGCTACACGACAGTGACAACAGGCAAATTTAGTGGTTAGTTATATGTATAACAGTATGGACAGATCCAGAGTATCCTAGACAGGCAAAACAATGCCAATATGCACAGAAAGCTAGCTGGGTAGGCCTACCATTAACCAGACAATTTATATTTTTAAAACAACTTCTTAAACACATAGGGCTTTATTTACTAAGACCATTAGTGTGTGCAAAACCTTTTAGCACTTCCAAAACTAATAACACAACCAATGATTGGTCATGGTATTTGTTTTTCGTCAATCATTGGTTGTGTTATTAGTTTTGTGTGTGCTAAAAGGTTTTACACATGCTAAAGGTCTTATTAAATCAGGCCCATTGAATCTTATGACGATCAATATGGGAAATATTGGCTAAAGTAATAAGGAAGTTAGATATTCATAGTATACAGATATTCTCTCTCTCTCTCTCTCGCTCTCTCTCTCTCTCGCTCTTATATGTACAAATATAACCCTTATATGTACATACACTCTTATATGTACAAATATATTTGTGTGTCATGCAATTGTCTACTATGAAAAGCCAATAGGTTGAAGTAGATATTGTAGATAGTAGATAGAGTCAACTTCAGGACTGGAGCATTTCTGTTGACATAATTGGCAAGAAAATGTGTGAGGGGGAGAAGAAGATAAGGCAGCAAAAATAACCAAAAAGGTTTGGGGCTTTGAAGTTGTATCTGAATTATGTGTTCACATGAGTTCGAAGGATACAAAACATGTTTGTAAGGAGTGAGTCTTGTTATTCATGTTACTTCTGGCAATAGCTAAGAAGCTCCAAACTCCCGGTTCTGTACAGATGTGGCGTATGTCCCAATGATAAAAATATTGGGTCACTTTCAGTAAATATAATTTATTCCGCAGAGTTGTGCTTAAGGCCACAATCTGATCTTGCAATGAGAACAGATTGAATCTGTTAAGCGACCAAGCATTGCAAACCCAGTTTAAATGACTATATCATGGTTACAGTGTGAATATTGGTAGTATTGTGTATGCATGGTTTTTATTGCCACCAATGACCATGGATCAATTTGATAATTAGCTGTATGAGGTTGTTTTCACTCGACAAACACATACTAGATCACCATTATCTATTCAGCCGAAGTCCAAACTCAGGGTTTCACTCACTAGAAACTTGGAATCTAAACCCCTTTTAGTGGAAAATAACACCAATCATTTACATATTTCTACATACAGTAGTTTTTACATAGCAACATGCTACATAGGAAGTGTGAAAATGGTAAGGGAGCAGGAGTGGAGTGGGCAATACCTGTTAATAAATTCAGCCAGCTGGCTTAATCTGACCTCTTCCTACCAAACGCCCCCTAGAGGTAACATGGGCATTACGGAAGTTATAAAATTATTGATTTCATTAATTTAATGAAAAGTAATAAACTGATCCTATCAATATTTTCATTAAATATCCTTAAGATACATCCATTCTTTCTGGTAAAGTGATTGTTAAGTCCAAAATGTTGAGGTAAAACTTTGTTAATGACATTTGAAACTTCTATCTAATTACCAAACATTCATTGCAGCTTACTGTCACGCCATAAACAATCGGCTGGTAAACAGTTCCTCGTGATTGTATTTCACAAAACCTTGGTTTGAAAAATCCTTACGCCTTTAGGCTTTAAGAAAAGCCACTTCAAAACGTTTGTATGTGACTATATATGTTACTAAACGGACTTTGTTGCAAATATTTTGTGTCTGTTCAGTTGTCATTTTGTAAATTAGCTAGTTGATAGCGTACCAATCCTTTATCTTAAGTTTTAGACAAAGGGGTTTTTTACTTGATCGTAGAGTTTTATGTAAACCATCATCAACTGGGTATATTTTTTTGACTAATAACACAAGATGCCTATCGGATGTGGCGATCAGACACTAGTGCCTGCCTTCAGATTCAGATCTCGTCTCCTCCCATTTTGTTTTAAATTTGTCTGTCAATTTATCGAGAAAACAGCCAAGATTGTAATCTTTAAAAGCCCCCATTAACCACATTCACTTTTGTATACACGTAGAACAAGATTTACGTAAAAGCAGCTATAGGCCTTTACTGCAAGAGGCCGAGATGCACAGACGTGTGCATAGCGTTAGGCGAGCATAACTTAATCTAGAGATTATAGCCACTCCGGTTAGTGTAGCATAATTCATTATGAAACGGTTAAAGTTAGGTTTTTATAGGTTTCTATAGGTTTTTTATAGTCAGGGCATTTTTGTTTAGTTATGTCTAGGTATTTGGAGGAGCTTGATCAACGTGAAGATAGTTTTGTTTGTTGACTACATTTCCATTCATTCCACAGGAAACACAAGTGACGTTTACAACATGGCCCCAGCGTGACATCTGTCGTTGTAGTCAACCAATCCTGTAGCTCGGAAATATGAGTAGGGGTCATAAAATTCAAACTCGATAAGACTGAAGACATTCCAGACTCCATTCTCCATTTTGCCTTCCCTTTGTGCCAGCAACACAGCTGCAAAAAGCTGGATCCCCATTTTGACACTCACTTTCCACAGATAGAGAGGCTTCCACAACTCTCTGCGGACTGCCTTTTCTTTGTTCACTCCCACTCCCTGCACGTCTGCAGGCCAAGAAGAGAGGCGCAAAGGCCACGCCTGAATCCCGCGTGGTGCTCATTACCAACAGCAACAGATTAGCTTGCCTCCCGGCATCTGACCACAGAAGTGAACAGAACTGAGATATCAGCTCCGACCGATGTTTAGCTCCCAACCCACAGATAAAGACGCAAACCAGGCGACGAGGAGACGACTCGTCATCGGACCGACCTGAAGAAATTCCAGCCAGGACCAGAAAGGCCAAAGACTTTCTTGCCACTCACCTCCAGGACGAATCAGCTATAATCAACTCACCGTGAACTTCAGTAAGACTGATGAAACATCCCAGGCATAGCTTAGGATTTAAGTCTTAACTGTGCATCGATAATTTGATTGTATTTAACTGTAATTGTGTGATAATAGCTAAAACCTTGTTGCGCCGGCTAGCAAGCTAGCTGGCTGGCCTAATATTTTATAGCTAATGTGATAGTACTCTTAACTAACCAAAGCAGGCCTCATGGTTTGCTCCTCTATCCGAACATTTACTAACATTCATGTACGTGTCACTTAGGCTTATTGTCGATGGTTAACGTTATTTTGTTAAAAAGTGCGTGAATTTGTTTATAGTAACATTATATTTGAGATCAATAACCACCATTTTGCTACTCCCAGAGCCAGCTTACTCCATGTGATTCCTTTGTTCTTTGAACACACATACATACTGCTCGCACAAATGCTCCAATACACACACAACACTTCTCATATTGTGTAACTGTTAGTAGGCCTCTGCCTTTTTTCTTCTTTTCCTTGTTTAATAAATCTATTTTTGTTAAACCTGGTGTCTGTTTTGATGTCATGGGTAAACCTAATTATTCCATAGTTATTGCCAATATTTCTGGCATCCCATGTAAGAGTTTATATATACAGTATATTCCCTACATAATTGGTGCCCGGATGAGGACTGTTAAGACGGACACATTTTATTTGTCTATCTCCCCTGCTACCAAATGTATATGTAAACACCTTGCATAAGTAATACACCACATAACATTATAGAGACATATTCCTTACATTCTGGTGCCCCGTGTGAGGACTGTTAAGACAGACATGTTTTATTCCTCGATCTCCACTGCAACCAAATGTACATTTTATTGGAAAAACTGTTTTAAAAAATCATATTGGGATATTTCTGGAACATTGCCATTTCTGAAACATTTTGGCCCAATTTGGTAACCAAAAGGGGCTGGCCTGAAAAAAACACTCTGTAATTTTTTGTAACTCACCAGGAAACAATACAAAAATTTGAATGTAGGTATATGTTTTTTTTACATTATCTGTCCTTAAATTGATAATTAAGTATCAGGAATTACATAAATTCTGACTGCTTAGTCAAAATGGTACAGTTCTCTTTTAAAAAGAAAAGCTGTGATCCATAACCATATTTGTACAATTTATAGTTTTTTGAGATAAAGTGCTTTGTTTGACACTAGTGAAAATGAAAATTGTCTTATTTTGCTCCTTGATAGGAAGAGGTTAATGATATTAATCTCGTTCACTAGCTAGCTAGACAATCTAGCCTACAATGTCGTTTTCTGTGTCTAATATACTTTCAAAACAAATGGTTACATAGGTAACCTCAGCTCTATGAATAAGGTCAACACGCCACGGTATGGGTCACCCTCGCATGCCAACTGAAGGGCATGGAATTCCCCGCATGACCACGCTGCGTGGCATGTTGACCTTATTCATAAAACTGAGATTACCTACATAACCATTCATTCTATTTCATTACAGTCAACACGCCAGAGTATGGGTCAACAGTATACCAAATAAAGTCAGGTGGGGGATGTAGTGGGATAATGCACATTGCTCTGCTGCCCAAAGACAAAGAACACTATCGCTTTGGACGACATCATGTCCAGGCGATAAACCCCGGTAATGTGAGGGAGCCAGCCACAGCACAATTGTCAGAAAGCCGGGCACCATGAAATAAAGCCCACGAGGCAGCTACACCCTGAGTGGAGTGAGCCACCACACCTGTAGGAGGGGACATGTCGACACTGCTGTAGGCCATGATAATCGCATCTACGATCCAGTGGCCCAAACGCCCTTTAGATAAGGTCCAGCCCTCCATAAATAAAAAAAGATTGTTGGTTTTCCCCCACAACACCTGTTGAAGAAACATAAAACTGCAGAGCCTGGACAGGGCATAGTGAGTGAAGTCTGGTTTCCTCAGGGGCTTCATGTGGGGCAGGATGAAAAGCCTCCCACACTAAAGACCGAAAACTGTGAGATAACCTTAGGCCGAAAAGAGGGATTAGGGAACAGAGAAGCCTCAGCTACCGCCACCCAACACAGAGGCAATGGCGAGCTGGAAAGACGTTTTTAGGGAGAGGTGCTTTAGACTGAGACTGGCTAAGGGCCCGAAGGGTGGCTCAGTTAGAGCTTTAGACCTAGGCAGGCAAAACCGCCTGACTCCCCGGAGGAACTGGCTGGCAAGAGGGTGTGATCCCACCATCAGGCTATCAATATGCTCTTGGCAGTCAGAGATGGCTGCCAAGTAACCTCTCAGCATAGAGTGCGAGAAGATCTTAGGCCGAAAAGCGGAATCAGGAAACAGAGAAGCCGCAGCTACCACTGCCCAACCACATACAGGAGGGCTGTACTGACAGCACATGTAACTTGCTTACACGCCTCACAGAGGCAATGGTGAGCGGGAAAGCAGTGAGCTTGAGGGTGGCTCAGTGAGAGCTTTTAGACTTAGACTCCCTGGAGGAACTCATGATTGTGAGGGTGTGATCCCACCTGCAGGCTATTCATATGCCCATGGTAGTCAAGACAAGTAACCTTTCAGTATAGACAACCCTTCCTCCAAGAGAGACTGAAGAAACGATAACGTGACTGCCACATAAAACCGGGTCAGACCCATTAGTGTGGCACCAGCAGCTGAACCTGCCCCACTTCCCAGCATACAGCTCCCTTGTAGTGACGGCTTTCAATGCCTGAAGCGACCCTAGCATGCTGGATCCAGGTGCTGCGGCGACGTCTGTCCAACGGACAAATTGTGCAGGCTGTAAATCCACAGGTTTGGACACCATAGCAGATCCTGGGCGTGTGACAGTACATCCGTTCTGGTCAGAAGGTGACACAGGGCATCCACTAGCAACTCCCTCAAGTCCGCCATCCAGGTCTGATGGGGCCAGTTTGGGACAACCGGCAGAACTCATGCTTCGAGTTCCTGATCCTTGCCAGAACCACAGGCAGGAGAGGGAAAGTGGAAAAGCATGAAGCAGAGCTGAAAGCCATTTTCTGCTGATGCAAAAATGTTCCCCTGTACCATCCCGAAGCGAGGCCAAATAGCCAGCACAATGTCCCAGTGCAGACGCTGGTCTAGTGGCCGAAACACTTCCCCAGGGGACACTGGGACCGGAAGGACTACCATGCTGTCCTGGTCTGACTGTACTGGCACAGCCACATGAAGGACAGAATCCATGGAACGCCCCCGGGCTTGGGTCTAAGCACTAGCCCCACGCATCATGATGTCAACCACTCCTAACATCTCCACCAGAGAGTCACTGGGGGCAGCAGAGGACATGTCCTGCAGCAATCCCTCAAAGTACACTAACAGTAGCGCTTTGGTGCCAGCTAGCCGAGCCAACATGATAGAAGCCTGGTTAGCCTTGCACGCGGCTGACTCTCAGTAGCCCGGCAGCACTTATTGAGATGCTGGGAATCACATCAGCAGTGCAAGCAGCCTCTGCCAACATCACAACCATAGGTCCAACCTGAGGAAAAACGGCCACCCCATAGGACGCAGCACCAGCCAGATTGCCTAGCTGGGTCCTGGGGTTTGAAAAAGTCCCAGACGGCTTCCAGAATGATTGTAACTTGTCCTGCTGGAAGAGCCAACCACAACCCACTTTTAGCCTTCTGGCAGCGGCAGCCTGGTCTAAAATCTCCTGGTAATTCATGGAGTCCATGATGCCATGTATCCTAACAAGGTTCCCAGGGTCTTTGGAGGAAAATCAGCCCCATAACATCACAGAACCACCACCATACTTCACAGTGGGGAATGCGGATAAGGCTCTTTTCTGCATAACTAATGTAACTTATTACGCCAAAACCACCTTTGGTGCCAAAAAAACTCAATTTCCGTTTTTGTCTGCCTATATCAGCCAGTTCCAGTCTAACTTCCGGTAACAAACTCCAGGCACTTACATTTGTGGTATGATGACAGCAGAGAAAAATAATATTGTCATTGGCGGAAAGCTGAGAATATCCTATTTATAACTATTTATAATAATCAAAATGGCATAGCGTCCACCCACCCTGTCCTCTTTTAAAACATTTTTTAATATATGGCCACCCTATACAGTAGGCTAAATAAACTAGACAAAATAAACTAGATGACTACTCTGATGATAACAACTATAATAACATAATTTGTATTATAGTAGAACAATAAATGACTTGTAGGCATGACTTGTTAACATTTCCACAGCGACCACCTATCGCACTTAGGGCTGAAATATGTTGCTGTTGTTGTGTAAAAACACACACGCTTTTGTATGTTTAAAAAAAAAAGTATTTAAATACATTAGGCTACTTATGTTATGGTTAGTATGTATATACTGTATGTGAATATTATGAAATAAATGGATTCTGTATTAAATTTCTGAATGATACAGCTTTTTCTTCAATTCAAACTTTAAACCATAGATGTGCAGGGAATATTTTTTTAGATATTGACATTTAATTATAAAAATAGTTGAAACTAGGTGGGAATTGCCTCTGGAGGGCCAAAGTAAATAGAGTTAACCAAAATGTCAGTAACATGGCAAGTGTTGATGTAGCCAAGATGCAATCTGAACGGGCGAGTCTTGAGTCTACGCCAAAATATTGTTAGAAGGGCAGAAGGGCCTCGTTTATAAAAAGCACATTTGATCAAATTTGATCTTATGTGTGGCATACGTAAAAAATCATAAGATTTATAGACAGAAGCTATGTATGACAGAAGTACGCTATTTCAAACAAGCGCAGCCAATTTTATAAATAATGCTTACATCCAGTTAAAGAAATGTGCTAATGTGAAAGTTAAAGATGTCTTAGCCAGACTAAGCTTCACATGTCAGCTGTTCATCCCGGATGAGATGCCACAAGGCAGGCTAAGATGTGTAGACCTGTGTGTCAGATGTGGGAAAGAGAGAAATAGTTGAGTATTGCAAAGTCATCTCCAGTTAGCAAGATGATGAGTGGGTTGATGAGGGGGGATAACAACAGTTTACGTGGATTACAGTATGATGCTTGAATCTTACTTAAAGTTGCACTCTGTCACTCACTTATACCATATTTAAGCTTTACGAATAAAATGAGTACACTTACAATGACTCCCTCTTACCGGTTGATGCAACGAGTGTGGCTTTCCACACGGGATCTGATCTACCCTTGCAAGTGGAATCCCGCAAACTCGCTCCCCGGTTTGTGGGCCCCTTTAAGATCATCCGGAAGATCAACCTGGTTACGGTGCATCTGCAATTACCAAGTACTATGCGCATCCACCCTACGTTCCACGTCTCTCGGTTGAAACCGGTGCTGGTGAGCCCTCTCGCTCCGGCTGACAAACCACCCCCTACCCCCCGATTCTCGGAGGGAGGCCCGGTTTATACCATTCAGCGCATTCTGGCTGAGAGGTGTGTGGGCAGAGGATGCCAGTTTTTGGTAGACTGGGAGGGCTATGGTCCTGAGAAGCGGTGCTGGGTCCCTTTCAAGAACATCAAGTTGGACTCCACTCTTATTAGGGACCTTCGCAGTAACAGGGCTGAGGGATCGTCTGGGTCTGTCCCTTAGAGGGGGGGGGTCCTGTCATGGTTTTTGGCAGCCCAGTTTGTTTTCTGCGGGCTTTGCATTCATTGGCGGTTGCAGGTCACTATCCGATTTTCTATCCTCCATTCCGGTATTTTAGTCACGCTCTGTCATTATTTCTCGCACCTGTGTTTTGTTTCCTGTCGGCTATATATAGCTCAGGGTTTCCGTCTTCCGGTGCTTTTACCTTTCATTTATAGTTTGACTGGAAGCCGGTATATTCTTAGGTGCATAGGCGACCACTTCTCTTCTTATTTACATAGGACTTGCCAAGAGTGTTCGTTATTCCTTTTATTGGAATTAGTTTTCCCGCATTGGTTTCTACTGTTCTCTCAAAGACAGTTCCCTTGTTTCTTATCTTGCATTATTGCTTTTTGTTTGGGTTCTCTCTTGCTGAGAGTCTGAAGCAATTATTTCACTTTCTGTTTTATTGTTTTGTTATCTCGAGTGTTCAAGTTTTTACCCTCTTTTCTAGGGTTGATTTGTTTTGGCATAGTCGGGAGTTTTCTTCCCATCTTTCATTTTTTGTATCTACCTCGCAGATTAGCTCCGCACTTTGTGGTTATCCCTTTTTAGGGATAACTTTCTGATCTCCTTTCTGTCACGTCTGGTCTTCCACTCTTACTCCACCCTCACAGTTACACGTCTCAAAAGAACCAAAAAACGACACGCTCTGATGGCTAGCTCACAAGCTAAATCCATCAATAATCATATTGCAGCATATGCACTGATCTGAACAGATCTAGCTAATGTCAGCTAGTATAATGCAAGTAATAGCCTACAAGACTCGGCACAGCCTATAAATAGCCACCCACACAGATAAAGCAGAGACGAAGAAGCTCAAGAATTATACATCGTATTGCATTAAAATGCAATTACGAAATAAGAAAACATAAAGTTTATAACTAAGCATAAACTATAAGTACAATACCGGCAGCTTACCCATTGGCTTTATTTCATCATGAAATAAAAATGGTGGATCTCTGTTTTGTCTTGTAATTCATCTGAGAAAATCACGTGGTGTGGAATCCCTGATTCATAAAATAAGTATGATTTTTACGGTACTGCAATTTTGTAGAATAGATATGAATGGGCTGTGAGACCAGGTTGCCTTACAACGTGGCGTGAAAAACTCTGCCTATAGGAATGCATTGGATACAAATTTGTGTTGGTGGACACGCTAATTTCACTGACATGGTGTCCACCACCATGATTTCATAGATTACCTTTCGTGACTATTACTTGAGATTGTGTTGGAAAATTAGCTCTACATCGCCAAAACACACACATCCCACGCATTACATTACATTACATTACATTATAGTCATTTAGCAGACGCTCTTATCTAGAGCGACGTACATAGTGGATTTCCGAACTAGGAACAAGTGCGTTAAAACAACCCTAAAAGGTAAATACGAATTCAAGTACCAGGTGCAGTCACTATGATTGGGTTTTTTTTTTTTTGGGGTGGGGGTAACCACACAATATTGATGATGTGAATAATAAGTAACCAATGAGTAAGTAACAATAATATATAACCAATAAGCCAATAAGTAACCTTACAATTATTAACTACATTAATCCACGCACATGCTTCAATGGGAACACGCTTTTATCGAAACAGCTGCGTGATAGCCATTTTATCTTTACCCCGCCTTATCCTACCACAGAGATGTTAAAGTGAAAAAAACAATTAGGTAAATTAATCTGTGCTAACATACAGGGCCCCGTTTCCCAAAAGCATCTTAGAGTTAAGATCATCTTGAGTGTTTTGTGTTCGTGCTTTATTAATTTTATGATTAGAATTATAAAAATGTACTGACATTACATGAAACAGATAATAAAAATAGATGGAGAAAGACTAAAAACAAATGACAAACAAACATTGAAAGTAATATAAAAACAAAATAGCCTAAGAGGATCTTTATCTAAGATCCTTTTGGGAAACAGGGCCCAGGATGTTTTATTGGTTGATGAGTGGATAGTTTTTATCATATCTTGTCGCCTCTGCCTACCCTACATGTCCTAATATTTTATGAACTATACTAATGTGGTATCTAAACAAAAAAAAATGCGATGTCCATTTTTATCACAATATATAAATGACATACCTTACACTTAGACCTGTAATATTTTGTCTTAACACTTGCATTATGCGTGCGTATGTGTGTGGGCGTGTAGCAACGTTCCAGCAATGTTGTAGAAAAGTCTCATTGCATTAACGTTTTATTGAGATTATGTTTGGATGTGGCTACAACATTGTAGAGCAATATTGCAGCAACATTGCACAGAGTTGTAGTAGGAAGGTTTTTTTAGTTTATGTTACACTTGCAACCTTTGTCTGGGGCTTTTGTAAAATATTTCCAAAACTCAATCTTTCACTGTTGAAATTAGAACTATTGGCAGAAGCAAGACGTTCTAGGCTGAGTGGTACCAAACTGGAGCTTGCGGAGTGGTAACGTGCTCATCACTCTAATTAAATTACGGCCGCTTCCTCTCCTCGCTCGCTCCTGCTCACATGCTCTGCCACACACACCATTCAGAATCAGATGCACTCCGTCGCCCCGGTATGCAGGCCGTGCTGCATGCTCCAGAACAATATCCGCCATGCCTTGTCACATGTTCCTCACTGGCTGCATACAGGCGTCCAGCCTGAGCTAGGCTGGCCTAGTCTTATGACAAATTTTTCTTTCTTTGAATAATTAAAGGTTAGATGTTTCTCTTATTTTGAGTGTAAGGTGATGCTGATAAATGACAAAGATATTTTTTATAGCCATATTTTCCAGGGTTGCCAATAATTCTGGTGGGCACTGTATGTTGAGTCATAGTGACAATGCAGATTACTACTGCGTGTTCATAGACTTACTATGGTTACTATGTTCAGACATACAGAAGGAGGTGTTTTTTCCCTCACATGACAAAAACTACTTGTAAAATTTTTTTTTGCCATCCACGGGAGCAGACTGGAGCAATGAATTTCATAAACTATCATTTCTTTTCTCTCTAGCTGAAGCAGCCATGACCTAATGTGAACAAGGCTGAGTATACCGTGACCTCTCACATGGAGAAATCGTTGTTGGCCAGTTTCTAATTTAGGCCATTCAATGCAATGGGCTACAACACCAACACAATGACACACTTTATTTGACAGTGCTGAATGGAGGCCCTTACAAAACTGGTTAGTTTGCCGTAAACTTGCAGCTAATATGTAGCGCATTTGCCGCAAACTAAATTTTTTCCCACAAAATGTTGCCAGAGGTTTGTCAGTTTGCCAGAGCTTGCCAGAAGTGAATGGCAGTTCCCACAAAGCTAATTTGCTTTGCATTGTTGCCACAGGTTTGCGGCAAGCTCATATTTTCACAATAATTTTTTGTAAGGGGGGGTTCAGTCTTATAACCACCCCTTTATTTATTTATTTGTTTATTCCTTTGTTTAACCAGGAAGTCTCATTGAGCTAAAAAAATTATCTGTAGCCAAGATGGAAGTAGTATATAAAGTGTCAGTTAAAAACACTGTAAAAACAGTTTCTAGAGCCTGTGAGAACTAATAGAACCTGATGCCCAGTGACCCCCCTCCCCACTGGAAATCGCCTGGCAGAAACATAAAAAGGTGAGGTTCACTTGTCTCAGTAAAGGCCAAAGGGATCAGAGACATGAAAACCCAAGTGCATGAAAAAGGAGGAGGAGCCTGGTTCAAGCCCCACTTTCTCATCAGGCAAACCGTCATGGGGAATCACAATTCTTGGGAACTGAGAGCAATGGCTGATCAAGACCAGACTTAACCACTCCCATTATATCATGGTTATAGTGTGGCGGTGTGGTCTCCAACAGAGGTGTGAACGGAGAAGGAATCCCATGGAATCCCGTTTCACAGACACAAAGCATCAGAGTGTGGACACATGTCAGCCGCTGAACTGTAGTTTGTGCCACAGGTAGCATAGAATCAGGAAGCAATCAGAGGTCAGGTTTCAGCTGAGCGCTTGGATGCTGTTGCTTTTTATGTGCACCTCAATCTTTTCCCAAATGGTGTCATAACAGATGTGTAACGCCAGTGCTTGATGTGGAAATCCTTGTAACAAAGAAATCAGACAGGCAATCAGCCAATCAAAGCAGTCTGTTCTAGTTCAATTGCAGTCACGCATAGACGGGTTGATAAAGATCTGTCACAAAGAACAAATGATATGGCGTTATCAAAATAAAAGGATTATATTTAGTGATTCTGTATATTTCAGCTCTATGTGTGTGTTTTTGTGTGGGAATAATGGCTGTATCAGTGTTTGTACATTACAAATTAATTTAATGTGTAATCCATGCGTTTCTGCATGGTCTGATGTATGCGATATTGCTTTTGAACAAGAGTTGTGCATTTCAACGAAACAGACAATTGCAGGTATTAGTGTGCACATTCATGAAAAGGTAAACACAAAGTTTCCTTGATTAGTCACATCTATTTTGTCATAGAGGCATAACACATAAGAGCCTGATGTCTAACGAGTCATCAAGAGTAATCCTGAGTTATTAGTGGGGAGTCTCCGTTAGGAGCTGTAATCACAATTGGCTCAGAGCCCAAAGCAGGGAAGCAGGCTTATTATCACTGGTGGGAACACAACCTTAAGACATTGTGCGCACTGAATAGGAATAACTTTTTCATTGTCAACATTCCTTTCATAGCGAACGCAAAAAGACAAAAAGACTGCTTGCATTCTCAGAGTTCTTCGCAACCCAAAAAAAACAAACAAAAAAAAAATAAAAAATCAAGAGTACATTTTACACATCCTGTCAAACGTGTTTTTCTTTTTGGTAAAAAAAAATTCTAAAGACTTTTTTTATTCTTGGTTTGTACCATAATCACCTTACGGTTACTAAGAAAGGTAAAAGTCAGATTCCTGAAAACTTGTTTGATGTTCCTGTCAATGGGAGCCTGCATAATAGGAGAGAAAGCATTTTTATCTGCCTTTTAAAATAGCGCAACTTGAATCGGTCAAATGGAAGCGAGTGTGTTTTTTTGGGTGTGTGTGGAGGGCCGGGGGGGGGGGGGGGGTATTCTGTATCCGACAGAAAAGCCAGTTTTGTGGCTAAGAGAGCAGAATTGTAAGCCTAAACCAGCTGGGTTAAAGGTGGAACTCTTGCATTCAATCTATCTACTGGAGCATGGAGAAGAAAACATTTAAAGGAGTCAAAGGACAAGCCTCTTCCCAAGAAAAGTACCTATAGGGTTTCTCTCTTTCTGGAGCTGAATTCCCACCTTATTAAAAGAGCAAGTGCGTGCGATCCATGTCTCAGTTCTGCAGATGGTATGCTGTGGGGGTGGACAGGAACCCCGCCATCCATAAAATGATATTCCCTATATTGCTAATTCTTTGTTTCTGTAGTTCCTGACATGATTTCTTCGCGTTGGTTTCCCCGTGTTTTGCCCAGGGGTTTGTCCATGGAGGTGGTCCTGTTATGGACTGGAGTGTGCAACGATCCCCCGCTCCAGCAGCTGCAGGCTCTGACCGGCAAGTTCTGCTCTGCAGAAAATCACCCTGATTATACGTCTGAGATATTATTCATAATAACATAAAACATAGCTGTTATTATTTAGCTTCCCCTCTCCCGCACACAGTGGACTGTGTGGGATGGGGACCCCGCCTTGCTTTATAGGAGAAATGTTGCAGATGTTGTTGATTGTTCTGTGAAGATGTTATATTCACATTGACCTGGTGGGGGGGTGGGAGGGGTCTCCTGAACACAGTGCGCAAAGCTATCTCTCATTGTGTAAAACTATCTGTGGTCCAGTGGGGGAATGCTGATCCGTTGCCGGGCTGTTGCTTGTCTCAGCCTGGGTGAGACACGGCCTCTATATGAGGGCCGGAGTGCCCAATTCCCACACTGTTTTTGAGTCTGTTGGAAAAAGTAGCAGCTAAGTGAACGCTGGTGAGTCATCACAGATGGAAGGAGTTACATCCAGGAAGGTGGCAGTGGGGCGCAAAGGCCCCATTCACCCAGCGGAGGAGGTGTCGAGGCACGTTCAGCCGAAACCGCCGGCTCTGCTCATTGAATTGCAGCGTGCTGGAGAATCGCGCACTGACTGTTATGTGGTATTAACATCACCACCGAGTCAATGTTACCTCTAAGTCCTTTAATCCCAAATCGTAAAAGGGGGGCGTTAACTACCATGGTGAAAACACCCTCTCTAAAATATGAACGTGTCCTGTGCATACACAACAATGTCAGCTCTGCTTCTATGACACCGCTTGAATAACAGACACAGGAGGGGAGACTCCCTGGAATTCAATTCTTTTGCTCAGCTTAGATGAGTGTTTACCAATCTACGGTTTAGATATGAGGTTGAACAGTATCTACAGTTGGCTGTCAAAGGTTTCACAACCGTACAAAAGCACTGCGCTTAGACAGCTTCTAAAGCTTTGCACACTTAACCTTCGCCTTACACATAATAATAATAATAACCGTGTGTTGCTGTACTGCATCGTGGCCTGTGCCCAATAGCTGGTGCTGTACTTTAATGCAAGGGGTTGTGAGATTCTAAACCAGTCTGTCATTTCACATGACTTGGGCCTCAAATGCGTGAATTGACCTTGAAAAAAATAGCACTGCAAAAAACGCGGATGAAAAAATACTTTCGGTCAGACTCCGAGTTAATGTGAAAATGAACTGAACCTATGAGAATGGGGAGTGAGCTTTCCTTCCAACAAACCTCATCAAAACGCCTTGCAACCTTTCAACACATTCTCTTTGTTTGCCTCTCTCTTCCCAAACAACATCCAGAGTCAATAAAGACGGCATATTATGACTGATATGTCATCCATAACATCAAGATGTTGATTCATACAGGCTATTACAGGGCACACATGACTCACATGTGGTTATAAAAAGTACTCTCAGAAAATAATCAATGAATGTTTTGATCTGGCAAATATAATTAGCAGCTTATTGTTGCATCATAAGCGTACATGTACTTTCACTAATTCAAGTCAGAGACATTTTGGAGTCGGTTGTTAAAATATGTATAAAGTCTCCAGATGCACTTTCTACTGTTGAATCCATTTCCAGTTTTAAAAGCAAAAAGGCTTTTACAAGCCCTTTCCCCTGTATTGTACCAATTCAATTAGGGCATTGCATTAAATTGTAAAGTAATGTCTTGGGCGGCTAGGTCAAACAACATTTCTCATGACCCTCTGTTCCGTATTTCTTCTTTTATGGTGCATGGAACTAATATTTCATATATTTGTTTGATATTTTCTGCTTTCCTTATCCTAAACATATGTCAGATTATCAGAACATTGCTTTTCATCTGCTTATTTCATCTTTATACCCTTGCTGTTTATTCAATGGTGAACCATAAACTCTAAAGTTTAATTTGAAGTTTCATTTGATACCTGGTTACTATAGTAGCAATGTGTGATATGCACATATTTCTTCTAAAATAAAAAAGAAAATCAACTTTAAAAAGAAAAACATAGCCATGCAGTAGCATGTTGGACAACAAGAACAATAATAATAATATCAATAATAATAATAATAATAATAATAATAATAATAATAATAGCAGCAGGGATTTATGCAGCCTTTTTCTGAATCAAGGCTCTTTACAATGAAAGGGGAGTCCACCAAAGCCACCATCGATAACTTATTATAATGAATGTATATAGAGAAACAAAGAGCCATGATTCAGTTCAAACTCACCACAGCCACCATCGATAACTTATTATAATGAATGTACATAGAGAAACAAAGAGCCATGATTCAGTTCAAACTCACCACAGCCACCATCGATAACTTATTATAATGAATGTACATAGAGAAACAAAGAGCCATGATTCAGTTCAAACTCACCACAGCCACCATCGATAACTTATTATAATGAATGTATATAGAGAAACAAAGAGCCATGATTCAGTTCAAACTCACCATAGCCACCATCGATAACTTATTATAATGAATGTATATAGAGAAACAAAGAGCCATGATTCAGTTCAAACTCTTTGACAGAAAGAAAGTCAGAGAGAGGGAGAAAGAGAGAAAGAGAGAAAAAGAAAGAAGTGGGACTGCTGCCAAATGAAATATTAACAAGTACTCTCTCGCTTGGGAATGTCTTGTCAACATACTTTTCCTCGTAATGCACCCAGAGGTCTTGTCATGAGAGTAATTATTTTGTTTGGATAAAGCCATCATGGTGATTTCAATAACAGTCCTTATTATTTCACACACAGGAATTATTTTTATTATCTTTTGCTGTTTCCCATCATTTTCCACCCACTGATACCGGAGGCTAATGAAGACTTGAAGCATCTTATTGGTAACTGTGATTAATAGTTTCAGTCTGTTCAATGTTTCTTTTCTGAGAACAACTTAAAAGAATTCCACTAAATTCTGTCTAAAGTTATCTAAATAAACAGCACAGTCAAGAATAGAGTAGGTGAAAACAACAAAAAATGACTGTGATGCAGATTTGTCAGTGCAAAATGAATAAATAAATATATTGTATATCTAACGTGTGATATGTTTGTCATTGGCAGTGATATTATTTTATTTCATGTTTGCACTTAAAAGTCACTGTGAATTATTCAAAAGCCAATATTTTTACTTATGAAAATACAACAAAAGATTTATTTCCAGTTTTTATCAATTGTTTACACACTAAAATTGGTGTTGTGACCATCTATCTATAAAGGAAGAAATCTTGTCTGTCTGTCTGTATTTCGCTTTGCTTGACAACCGGGCACTGTATGAAGTTTAAATTTGCTTGGTGTACTGCGTGTATTGCTCAGGACCCAAGGAAGTGAGACAACCGGGCACTGTATGAAGTTGAAATTCACTTGGTGTATTGCTCAGGACCCAACGACTGTGAAATTGATTGGATGAGCGGTTCTCGAGAAAGCTGCAAGCATCAATACCGGGGGCCAAGCAATCGGCCCGTTCCAAACGGGCACGTTTTGTACGGGCACAGGCACTGCACTAGTATTAATAAAACATAAAGTTTATATGTCAAAAGAAAGACAACTGTTTCAAAACTGTAAGCACTATTTATCCTGTTTTAACACAAATTGCAGTCTCTTTAACAATTTTTGAATACATTTCACACAATTCACCTGTTTTAGGCACAATTCTCAAAAAGTATATCTCTTGTTTTCACATAAAAAAACACTGCCATTAAAAACTATAAGCTCAAATTATCAATGAATACACCAATTATTCACAGGTAAAACACTAGTTGATTTAATTATTCAATCAGCATTCAGAGCTTTAGCACAAATTAAAAGGAAAAATGTGAGCTCTCCTGTATGTGGAGACCAATTGGCTGACAAGCATTTAGAAATGAGAATAGGTAGATCTGCTCTATTGTTATTTGCTGTAGCATATCAACATATCAATGATTCCTGTACTGCAGAGTACCTAATGTATACTACTACAAGGGGACCACAGTACTGACAGCATAGTGTGTACAAGCTAAGCTGGCAGTATCCCTTGTGTGCTTACTGAAGTCACCCCTACATGGAGTAAATACAGGAGAGCCTGTCCCCTTTGCAGCTGATAGTAGCTGAGCACGGTCTTAGCATCTTACCAGCCTTAAAGAGGACCTGAGACACGGGAGAAATATGCCTTTCGCAGTGTTGCAGAAATGAGTTCAACACATATGCACATACCCACAGAAACATACACATATACACACTCACACGTGCACTTACACACAAACACACACACACACGATAGACCAGAACAGCTCACATGTGTTGTCATATAGGACAATGTGACTTTCCACTGTGATTCTTTTTTCTTGTTTTGAAATTGGTTCAATGAAACCATTTCTTTGTAGGGCGGCTGTGTCATTCCAAAAGACAATCCTCCTGCTGCTTGGCCAGAGAAAATATAATGTGTGATGTACATGAGAATATGTGGCCTGATCAAGAGCAGAAACCAGAATTATTTATTTTTGGTTTTACTTTTACATTTTTTGTTTACTCCCAGTACAGTAGTTTTTTTTTTTTATTTTTTTCTTTTACATTGTCTACTCCCAACATTTTTGTAATTTGAAAAAATAAAAAATAACAAAAACGATGTTTTGTTTTTTTTGAGTTGGCCAGTACACAAACAATACTGATGCCTAATATAATATAATGGCAGTGTCTTTCATTTTTTCATACCAGTGTGTAATTGCCATTTATCATTTGTATTCATTTATTGACTAGTGTTTATTATTTGGAAGAAAAATGTAATTTTGGGGTGAGAGTGCATGGTTTTGAACATAGTGCTTGATTTTGACAAGAGATATATGAAGTTTTGCAGAAAGAGTTGACCATGTGGGTTTTGTGTTTATAGTTTAGAGAAAAAATCCTGTTGCTCAGGAATATTTGCTCAATTTGTGCTTAGGGTTAGTATTCCAATTCCAAGTCAGTAGTTAATCAAATTCAGTTCCTGTACACCGTTTAAGTAGTAGTATAAAATTAGTTTAGAGTTCTAATGAGCACAGCTGTCAGTAAGGCATTTCTGATGGACTGCTGCCAAACTCCTGCCACGTCTATTTATTTATTTGTTTTTCTGCATGTAAAACCATACTGTACTGTAGGAATGTAGGCCTACCACAAAAATAGAAGTGCAGTGTCCTAACCTAAATACTACCACACTCACCCTTCCATGAGTTTTCCGAATGGAATGGCAGATTGCCCCACAAGTGCTTCAATTATGCCTTAATGATTTTATTTATGCGAAGCTTTTCACAAGCTAAAAAGTTTGAAATGGAGTTCACAGTTTTATAGTTATTTATTGTACCAGTTTGCTTGTTTGTCTTTTATGAGTGTATCAAAAAAATCGGACAAAATAAGTCTTCAACGGTCAAGGCAAAGCAGAAAATTGACAGGCAGTTTAGTTTGAAACAGCTGGTATGTTTGAATTTTGGGGAACTAGAGAACACGGGGAACTGCTGCCCTCTACAGGAGGAAACTGAAAGGGCATCCCTTTTGTAGTGCTTACGTTGATTTATGATTATATGAACTGCATTATGTGTAATCAAACTACAATAAAAATGTACAATTATTTTCTAATTACAACTCAATTCATTATGTTTTCCAATGACAGAAAATACTTGAAATAAGATAAGGACAGCAGCACACTGCTGATGTGACCAATTATTTATTTTATTTAATCTGTATGAACTTCTCTTACCTTATACAAGGGACTGGGTCAAGCCCAGATGATTGGATGGATAGATTGCCCTAGGGCCTAGGCAGACAATTGTTTTCACTTTGCAGGATCAGGTGAATAGCTTGCGATCACCCATCACCCTATCTGGGCCGAGAGGCTGTGTACAAAAAAACCAAAAACGTTTGGTTCACGTTCTCTTGCCTGTTCCGTTTCCGTGGATGTCTTCTCCCCCTGATGCCGGACCCGAACGCGACAGGAACTTTTGAAAAACCACTCTCTGCCATTTTTTATTTCCTCTTCATTTTTCATTATTTTTGCGTTTTGCTGCACCCGAAAGCATTGCCGCAAAGATAGGCCTAATTTAGCGAGCATGACCTGCACCGAACCAGAAATGCTTTTCCGCACACAATTCAATGTGCATAGCTAGGCCAGAGCAGCCAGAGACCCTCCCCGTACTGGCTAAACTACATTGTGCATGATTTTAATTAAAAAATCTACGTTGATTGAAATAAAAGTTTTAGATTAGGTTTTTATATTTTTTTCATCCTAAATTATGTTTAAAATAGCAAGATATTTAATATTTTAATATAATTTTTTTTTACAGGCTTAAAATGTTTTTTTTTACCCCTCTGTCTGGGCCGCCCTGCAGCAGCTACCTAGTTTGCCTTTGCCTAGATCCAGCTCTGGACTGGGTGAGAGCACCTGTTACTGAATGTAATATAATGTTTGGCCATATGGTCTGACATTCTGCAAAGACACAATTGTTGAAATTTTGTAACTGCTCAAAGATTAAATTCAATAATTCTTTGTTTGGAGCATAACAGCAGAACGTTCCACCCCTTTATTATAAAGCCTTATTATTATTATTATTATTATTATTATTATTATTATTATTATTAATAATTTGCTAAGCACAAGAACAGAAGTACAGATATATGTTTACTCATGTGAAACTGTAAATATTTTAATCAAATCAATATGGATGTACATATTCAACCTTCTTGTGAGGCATTGGTATATGTAAACATTCTATTGTCATATAAACCACATTTATTGAAAATGGTGTGATATATTCTTCTTGTAGATATGTATTTGTCATTGATTAAAACAGGGGGTGTGTCCTTGTTCAGCTACCTTACTTTATAAAATAAGCCTTGAATCTCGCAGTAATAGCAAGTGTCAGTTTGCGGTTCAAACTGTCGTTGAGCCAGGCCTGTCAGCTCATGCTACCCCCTGAAATAGTTCTCCTAATCCCCGCCTGAGAGCTTTGAGTAATGGGAAGAGGTTCCAATCACACCCCCTGCCTTGGGAAAAAAGAAAATGCAAGGCCTCCAACATATCTCTGCAAGCCGTTTCGCTTGTTACATACAAAATTCAACTTTATTTACCTTCATGCCTCCATTCAGATCATTATACACGTATATGTTTAAACTTAATTTCAATTCACAGCCAAATCCATAGAAGGAAAAAATACAGGAAAGAAAGCAAAGCACAGACAGAATGGTTAGACTCTATTGGTAAAAAGAAGAAAATATTTGTTCTTTTCATTCTCTTAAAAAGAGATGGGGACTTTCAATCCTCTGACAGAATTTAACAAACAGGGACTCCCTTTAAAAGCACTGCCGGGTGAAATCACAATTTTACAGTAAGATGAAAAGCTCTGGATATATTTACAATACATACACTATACATAAATACAAGAACAACACGTACATAATATCATTAATCTTTTAACATAGGCATCAGCTAATCTACTTAGTTTACAATGCAAAGGACAAAAACCAGAACCGTTATTAAATGAAACAAAATAAATTGTACAAACACATTAATGAAACATTTATTCACAAAGGTTGATATCCCAGTCTGCACACATTCATAAGATAAGTTTTCCTGTGAATTGCAGTAAAACATTGAGTGAATCATATGGTTCAACTGTAAATCATGATTCCAGATTTCCTGCCTTTGCAATAACAGGTGTAGGACATCAATCAAGGCAATACATCTATAGATATGCAATTTGGAAAGGTAAAAATAGAACAATAATAATAATAGTAATAATAATAATAATGTATCTGTTCAGTACTTCAGGATGTGAGATTATACATCCATATGAATCATATGTCATTTCCATAGGAGACACATACAATATATTTATAATGTGATCGTTGGCTGTTTGTAGCTGGTTCTGAAGGTGGTACAAATATTTTATAAGGCTCAGTGCATTAAGCAGACAAAAATATAAATGCTAGGGGTGTTTGCCTAAAGTGAGTGTTGCTTTTGGGGTGTCTGTGCTTATTCTAAATAAAATCTGTACTTGTTCAGTATTGACTGTGCACTTTTGTACTGTAGTAACCATATTGGCATTGACGTTTCTTCATTTGTGTACATTGTAGTAGGTTCTTAGGACTTAGGCACTAGTCATTATTGCATAACTTTGACCCTGCTTGCCGTTACAAAATTATGCCACAGAAAATTTGACATTCCTCCCTTACAGAAGAACATGCACTTGATTCGTGTACATCTGTGTGTACAGCCCATGTATTAATCTTCATAATGGGGGATGGAGAACACAAATAAAGTTCATTTGACAAAAAGCATGAACTAAAGAGGCAGATGGGGTTTTATTTATTCAAATATGATTTAAAGCAGCCTTATTTTCACTTCAGAAAATTATATGTAATACCCCAATTACAGGCATGAAGGGATATTGTTTATAGCAGTGCTACTGCTGGGTATTTTAAAGGAAATGCATTAGTTTAACCCAATATACTTGCCTTTTGAAGAAGTTAATCCCAAATTACCCTAGATGGCCCCAAATTACCGTTTAAAATATGGACACATTTTGAAGTTGAACTTAAGAACGTGTGTACAGAGGTTCTGTCGTATAAAATTAATCTTTGTCTAAATGACTACTTTTTGGGAGAGGGGGGGGGGGGGCATACTTCATTGTAAACCTGTTTTCCAAATATTCGTTTTTACCAGAACCACATAGATTTATATAGATTGTAGTTGATTGTTTTTATGCATATATTCAAGAGGAAAATACCAAATTCTACAATTTATCATCCGTAAAAATGTATTAAAGGTACTTCTTAAATTAAAAAATACAAGTTCCATCACTGAACACTATGTACAGTCTCTGCAAAACTGAGTTTCAAAATACTTTCCTCACCGTTACATATAAATTACATCATTTGAAAACACTGTTTATACATAAGATAGCCCTATAATGAATTGCCCCTCATCTCAGAAAAGTATAAAGAGTAAATTATATGAAAATATGTTGATGATTATTACTGCGTATAATTTAACATTCTAATTTAAGTTGCTTTTCTTATACAAATAAACAAGGTGCTGATGATATGTCTGAGGGCCAAAAGGCGATCAATCTTATTACTCAATGGTAAAATGATAAAATGATCTATTCATGTATACACAAATAGGAAACATAAACACATATAATACTCAAGTAAAATAAACATATTGGTCTTATTTTAGGTTTAATATATCTAAATATAGTTTCTGTTTAAGAGTAACTCAGGTTAACATATTCATCTTATTATATTACTGTCACTTCAATATAATATATATTGAAGGAATACTGCATTTGCAATTTAAGGGCCTATTCAATTATTTAGCACTGCAGTTCTCAAATATGACCAATGACTAAAATCAAGTATTGCTTTTTTATGAGCTTGTCTCACATTTACTTTAGTGATAGCCGAGCTCATGATGCTGTGTAAGCAATTTAAAAGTAACACTTATCTAAATTTAGGCTATTAAAGGACTGAAAAGACTGCCCTTAGACTGGACAGATATTTTATTTCACTTTTAGTTCATTTTGCCACCTTTAGCTCAATTTTGATACCGTCATATGGTGACTTCTACTTCGGCCAGTTGAAAAGCTTAGACATTTGACCTTACATGTTTGGCCCGGATAAGACAGAATAGCCACGTGCTGAATTCCGCAAATGTTGTCTCGAGCTCAGTAAGTAAAATAAATTGTAAAATTAAAATAAATTGATGAATACTTCGTTGAGCGGTTCCGCTTTCACGTGACGAGCTATGCTTGCTTATGTTTTTTAAGTTTTTTTTTTAAGAACAAAGTGTGGGGAGTCTGGCCTAAACAGCTATCCTACACTGGCCAGCTGGGGGTATCTCCCGCCTGACCACATTGGGTGGTCATGTGACCTGTTGCTGGCCTTATCAAAAGTGCACACAGAATGGTTGAAAATGGTTTACAGAAGACATATTTACACATAACCCTACTCTTTGAAGTTGATGTACATTAATATATTGGAACTCTCCTTATAATTTCATTGATTATTCTGTGGCAGGAGTCACACAATAATTTAAATGATGTACCTTTTCTGTGCAAACGTGCATGTGTGTACGCGCAGTGTTTTACAAGGGCTGGTATTCCTCTTTAGATTTTGATAAAGAACATATTTCTTGGTTAAAATGATCAAATCACAAAAAAGCTGGGTGCTTATACAAAATATTAAATATTGCTTCCTTGCATTACTGAGAGGATAGCTTTTTTATATTAAAACCCATGAACATCTCAGCCGACACAAAATGATCAACTGATGAACAGTGGTGGATGACTTGTCACAGGATAAAAACACATTGGTTTATGTTTTTCACTTGCTTATGCATGTGGTTGACGCTTCTGATTTCATGTCAAATCTGATGAAAATCTTTATTCATAAATCTATTACTTCACTAGAAATTTTAAGTAAAAATCTTAATCAAGTAGAAAAAATTATTTCATGGCTGAATGATGTTGGATATTTTGAAACAATGTTAGAGTACACAACACATCACACATTTAGGCCTAATTAGTTAATGTTCGGTGTGTTGCATAAAACATACAAAACGGCTGTACAGCCATCTCCATTGGTGATGATAACAAAGAAAGAATTTGTGTTACAATAAAAATAAACCGTGTTGACTTTTTTTTAATCAGGTTTGTATGAAAATCTAGTGCAAAATACACATTCATAGATTTATGAAATAATAAATGTATAAAATAGAGTGTAATACCAGCCTTGGTTAGTTTTCTTTCTGAGAAAATAAAAATGAATATAACAGAATCAGAAGCTGTGGAGATACAGAGGCTGTCCTGGCTGGGATATGTGATGGTGAAAAGACTGCCAGTCAGTGTAATATGTGAATGGTGATAAGACTGCCAGTCAGTGTAATATGTGAATGGTGATAAGACTGCCAGTCAGGCCAGTCAGTGTAATATGGGAATGGTGATAAGACTGCCAGTCAGTGTAACATATGAATGGTGATAAGACTGCCAGTCAGTGTAATATGTGAATGGTGATAAGACAGCCAGTCAGGCCAGTCAGTGTAATATGGGAATGGTGATAAGACTGCCAGTCAGTGTAACATATGAATGGTGATAAGACTGCCAGTCAGTGTAATATGTGAATGGTGATAAGACAGCCAGTCAGGCCAGTCAGTGTAATATGGGAATGGTGATAAGACTGCCAGTCAGTGTAACATATGAATGGTGATAAGACTGCCAGTCAGTGTAATATGTGAATGGTGATAAGACAGCCAGTCAGGCCAGTCAGTGTAATATGGGAATGGTGATAAGACTGCCAGTCAGTGTAATATGTGAATGGTGATAAGACTGCCAGTCAGGCCAGTCAGTGTAATATGTGAATGGTGATAAGACAGCCAGTCAGGCCAGTCAGTGTAATATGGGAATGGTGATAAGACTGCCAGTCAGTGTAATATGTGAATGGTGATAAGACAGCCAGTCAGGCCAGTCAGTGTAATATGGGAATGGTGATAAGACTGCCAGTCAGTGTAACATATGAATGGTGATAAGACTGCCAGTCAGTGTAATATGTGAATGGTGATAAGACTGCCAGTCAGGCCAGTCAGTGTAATATGTGAATGGTGATAAGACTGCCAGTCAGGCCAGTCAGTGTAATATGGGAATGGTGATAAGACTGCCAGTCAGGCCAGTCAGTGTAACATATGAATGGTGATAAGCTGTGTAGTTGACATGTTGTTATTGTTCTCCTTGTAGGAAAGGGCACCTAAAAAGAATCTCCCCTCTGCATTGTCCTTTTAATCTTGTGTATTTAATTTATTTGAAAACAATACACTTAATATTATCACAGTATTTATTCACATTATGTAACTATGAATACATCTGTGGCATGTGCTTGTATGTGCTAAGAAAGCTGTCATTCTGGAAGATATATTACTGTCAACATATAATGAGACCATATGTCTTTCTTGATAAGTTTCATTTTTCCAATGTAAATGTATTGTTATAATTTCAATTTTATTTAATTGCACTGGTCAACAAGAAGTACACTACAGTTGAAAGGTTAACAAGAAGTGTGTGTGTGTGTGTCATATAAATATTGAGTAAGATAGAGTATGAGGGTCAATAGTTATTTTACATAAATTATAAAAATACTTGAACTGGCCGTTTTTTTAGGTGGTCATAAATGGAAAGGCATACCTTTTGGCCTAATTAGCATTGTCGTTATCGTTTATAGTTTCTGATGCTACGAGACCATATTAGGTAATCATGACTATATTTGCTGAGATTCAGCACAAACTAAAAGCAAGGAACGAGATTAAACTATGACGTGTGGTACTTTTTGTCGTTGACAGCCTTGACCGCCAGCAGGCCTATTAAGATGACCAAAAACGGCCATCTAAATTGCCATGAAAAGTCAGTTAAGCTATACTTTATGTAGGAGTTAACATATTTCTGAGTGTCATAAAATGCCACGGTTAAAAATTTGGTACTGATATTGAAGAATCGGTAGCTTAGGAAAAGAAGAGAACCATACCGGGGAAGCACGACGCACTTTCTCTGACAGGAGAGCTGTAGAAGCCACGTCAGTCGCAAAAGAGAGTTACCCTGAAATACTCCATAGTTGGTGGTTATAGTTTCACAAAAAATGTCAGCCTTTTCATCAGTGACACAAAAATAATTAACCTATTTTTGGATTTAATGATGTAAATGTCACATTTAATTTGAGCGTAGAGAGCTTAAAAGAGTTTTAATCAATACATACTGGTAATTACAATTCTGCAGTTTTCAAAATACTGTGTTTTGAGGATAGGTTTTGTTCCAAAGCAGGCAGATTAAGATACGGTGAACTCAATACAAATGTATTTCCATGTTTACGATAACTCATGAAATTGCACTTTAATGATTGCTAATCACAGCACAGAATGCACCAATGACGCTTTTCTAGACAAAAACTTAATAAAGTAAATAATAGGCTCTGAAAAAGCACACAATGAGGACAGTTAAAAGTGTCTTTTGTAGCCTCTGTAGACATTGTTAGACATTTTTTAAGATCGTGTACTCAAAAAAATTCACTTCATGAAAACAAACACTGAACTACACATATGTAGCCATGTACATATATGCAATGTGTGCACTGTATACTGTACGATAAAAAAGAGCTCATTGATTACCTTTCCTTTTGTGGTTATAATCCCATCAGCTGTATCCACCCTATACACGTGAAAACATCTCTCATTGTTTCCTAGATTCTGGCCCATGCAGGAGTCCAATGCTTTTGGAGAACCGTGTCTTTGAGGTGCTGGTGCACGGGGTAGGCGGGAGAAGGGGAAAACTGTGCAACAATGCGGTTCTAAGAGGCTAGAGGGCGCTGTGTTCCAGGGGCGGGGTTCGCTGGCCCCGATGTGAACTCAGCCAATCCCGTGTGCAGAGTTTCTTCACATTATAGATGCAGAAAAGCAGCCGTTTGATTGAAGACGGGGAAAAAAATATTCAAATCAAAACAGAAGGAAAAAAAAAAAACCTTGCCGTAGACAACAACCTTAATACCTGTGTGTCCAGATGAGGAGCGAAATGCTTTTGGGGAGGGGAAAGAAATTTTTAAAAACAGTGCTGGAACGAGAGGTTCCTGTGACTCCGAACATGGGAGAGTCTGGCGGCTTCCAGGCCGCCCTCTACTGGTTCGGAGGAGCAAGACCCTGTTATCTCTCCGGACGTCCTCCCGTCCTCTCTCACACCGGGGCAAGGGAAACGACGATGCGTTCAGCCCAGCTGAACCTGTTCCAAAAGAGTCCCAGCTCTTCTACGCGTCTGCGTGCGCCTGTCCGTCCGTCCGTCCGTTCTTCCTACGTCCTCACACGAGCATGTGCCTGCGGCGGTGGAGCGCCAGGTGGTCGGAGCGGGAGAAGCTGCGGTCGCAGTCCGCGCACTTGAAGGGCTTCACACCCGTGTGCTTCCGGTAGTGCCTCGTCAGCTCGTCGGACCGCGCAAACTTCCACGTGCAGCCGTCCCAGGTGCACTTGTACGGCTTCTCACCTGGATGCCATAACGGATAGAAAACAGCAAACTAAGTCAACAGGCACGGTGTTATTTCTCTCTCATCGCAGAAACAGAAACTCTACATTCATAAAGCCAGTCACTTACAGTACGTCATTTTAATCAGCAGTTTTGAATGACATCACAGGGTAGGCACATGATAAGAAACTGAGGCGCATAGAGCAATTATGCAAGACGTTAGTGGGGTTCTGCAAAATTTTAAAACCAGAATATTAAGCAGGGTTAACCAGCTGGGATTCTAAGCTGGTCTGTTACTGGTGAAAGCTGGTTAAGCAGGTAGGGTAAGTTGGTTGCTAAACTGGTAGACAAACCCACTATCAGCTCGAAGTGTCGAAAACACAGCTTAAACCGGCTTGACCAGTTTAAGCTGGTTTAAACTGGAATTTTCAGCAGGGAGGTTATGTACCATGTGCATCAAAATCAGCGAAATGGATGAATCAGTTAGTAAGCAGCCGCCCAGCCGCCCAATCTTTTGTCAGACCATAAAATCTGTATATTATTACTGCTGGTCTCCACTGTGGGATAAAATCACACAAAATGCTAACAAATGTACTCTGTTCAATGACATTTTTACATTTACGAGAACCAAAATAAGGACGATCGTCAAAAAAACCAGATGGATCAAAAAAGTTTTAAGGGATTACCGTCAGGTTTAGTGTCTAATGTACAATGTCTGAACACATTATTCAACAGGGTACTGTAGGGGGTTCCTTGCCAGACTTCACATGCAATGACTATATGTAGTTTTGTGAAAATATAAAAAAATATAAAGCTTTTTAAAAAAAAACTTATGAGTCCCCTGGATGCCTTTGAGCTGGAGTGGGGGGTCCGTGGATCAGGCAAGATTGAAAACCCCTGCCTCTATCCTGTTACAATTTGCAATAGGACAGTGATGATCATTCAGGATATGAATACCAATATTTTTGGGAGTCCCCTTCTCTGGCTGCACTGTCAGTCGTTACATGGCTCCGCTTCCCAGTGTTTTGCGCGTTGCTATGGAAATCTAAATGGACGGAGTCCATGAAGGTTTAGTCATCAGTGTTCTACAGCCAGTACAAACACACATATGAGGACAATGGGACCCACAGTCCTTCACGTTGCGTAGTACCTTCCTGGACCTGATCGGCGGGTACTGCTTGGGCGTGCGGGTCATAGACTTTAGACGCAGTCACACTGAAATCCCATCCACTCTTTCGTTATGAAAAGGAAGCGGTTTGACACAATGGACCCAATGACTGTACAATACATCTAAAACTGTTGAATAAATAGAGGTTTTCCCTCCAAGTACAGGTCTCATTTTAAGCAGGTTTGTTGCTGTCGCAATGTTAATGACACACATCCAGCGTGAGAGAAAAAAGCTGCTTAGTCTTGTTGGTTTGACAGTCTGACTGACAAGACTGTGAGTGACTCACATAGTTCATTTATATCCTTTATGGTTTATAGTAAAAACCACAGTGTGTGTGTGTGTGTGTGTGTGTGCGCGTGTATATATATATATATATATATATATATACACTACCGGTCAAACGTTTTAGTGCACTTTAGTTGTATTTTCCTACTCTGTTTTTAGTAATTTAAGCAGTTTAGCTTTTGTACATAATCACAAATCATAGAAAGTAACAAGTGAATAGTCAGAAGTTAAAAATAATCTTTTATTTCACAGAATAGTGACCAAAATTTTTATAGTTCATAAAAAAGCAATATTTGGCTAAATAATTATTGAACAAATTTCCATTTTCCAGCAAGAGAAGTAAAATCAAGTTAATTTGGGACAAATGTTACAGAAAGGTCAAGAATAAGCAACCCACACGTGCAGCAGGTCTACAGCAGTGATGCTGTGAACTTTCAGAACCATATAACTTCCCTTGTAGAAAAAAATGGCAAGAATATGCTCACTAGTTATTACTGCAGAAAGTAGCCATTTTAATGCATCTAAGATTTAGTCGTTTTTTTTTTGTAAAATAAAAGGTGTTTATATATATTTTTTTTTTATCACTGATTGCTTGAAAATTATGGATGTACTAACATTTTTGACCGGTAGTGTATATATATATATATATATATAGATAGATATATGCCTCAGAGGGCAACAAGAATGATTGTAAGTAAACTGAACCAATGGAGTTCACCCATTCTGAAAGTGCAGCATTAAAGCTGGTTTGTTGGCTTCACAAGCAGAACGGCCCTATTTTAATTGCGTGAGTTAACCCTACGGGTTTCTCATTAAATACGAAGGGAAGAGGGAGGAGGTCACAGCTATTGTGAAAGAATAACAAAACGTTGGCGTTTATTACGAAAGGACGATGCAATTATTCCTGACACAATACCACCTCCCTCCAGCCTGTCATTCTAAGCATATCATAACTGGTTTAATTAATGCAAAGGAAGCGGTTTGTGTGCTTTTCATTCCATATCGTCCTTTCACATCCTCCTCCTATTTATCTTATTTCTAAAAGGTGGTGTGCTGGACTTCACCCAAAACCAGACAATGGTGCAGTGCAGGGCTTGGCGCGCCACAAGTCATGACTCAAATATCAGCATCTGGAGTTTTTGTCGGAATGAAAAATCGGCGCAATCACTGTTGGCGCTCGCTGCCTGTAATGGAGAAGCTCATCTAGACGAAGGTCACCTAGACAAAGGTCACCTAGACAAAGGTCACCGAGACGAAGGTCACATAGGCGGTCACCTAAACGGAACTCCATTTCAAACGGTGCCATTGCGGAGCGTTTGGAATAGCGAGCTGTAGCACTGCGACAGACTGTTGCGGTTTAAAGGGACTCACCGGTATGAGTCCTCCGATGGGCTTTCAGATGGGAGCTCTTGGTGTACACCTTGTTGCAGCCCTCAAAGTCGCACCTGTGGATGCGTCTCTTCTTGGAATCCGGCGATTCCGACCTCCTCGGACGTCGGAGGCTCTCAATACTGAACGGTGACATGGAACTGCAACAGAACCAACGGAAGGGAGTCACTGACGATGCACGCACCCACAGCAGCTTTATTACCTCAAGATTATATTCATCGGCATAAAGTAAAAGGGCACAGAACACAAGCAATATCTGCCTGTGGCTGCTAGTTAAGTGTCCATTTGGAGTAATCAACCGAGTACAGCTTTATGAGAATACATTAAAATTTCATCATTATCTGTGACAATGCAATGCTCATTCAAACCTAAAATATTCACGTACACTTTATTTAAGTGGCCCTAAATGTTTAGACTTTTAATAAAGTGTACAGTCAAGGATATTGCCAACGATTGACTTTGTTTAATACTGGCTACAAGACACAAAGTAGGCTTTACTCAGCTGTGGTTAACCATGACTGCAGAGCCACCTATAGACAGCTAGCAGGCACTGCCTGGCTGAAAACATTTTACAGCCTTCTGTATAGTGTCAGAACGCTGTAAAACATATATTTTTTAAGGGAGCTTTAAAATAAAACAATTTACACCGTTTCATCTTAAAGCCCCCCAAAATAGCTCCAGTGTAGTTTAGGTTAATTTACCTTCAATAACACAAGTAAATCTGAACACCTTTATCCCTCCACTGCACACAATGCAGTAGCTGTTTAGCAGCAGAATACATTTTTACCACAAAGTATAAAATGTAATTTATGAAATATGGAAATGTAAACAAAACATACTTTAAAGTGAAAATACTTTTCCCTGGGTAATTGGACTATGCGTATCTGCCCATTGCGCATCGCCCTAGGGAGCTACTGGCCACAGTCGGCAGTGTGGTGCTCTCCGGCAGCCATTTTATTTGCTTTAGTGATAGCTGTCTTTGCACAGACACCTCACTGGGATCCGCCTTCAGTCAATCATGGGTTAAAATGCATCAGGCCTCGTATGTAAATGGAACGGGGCCAGAAGGCACGCTCTGAAGTGTGGGAGAACGCCTCCCTGGGGCTCAAAGGCCTGAATAAAACACCACAGCTCCTCAGTACTGATCACTGATGCATGGACAATGGGTCTGGCCTCCTGTCTCTGATTTATGCCACTCAGGACAGGAAGAGTTGTGGAGCTGTGACCTCTAGAGGGAGCCAGTCTATCGCATTATTGACGGAGACGTGGAAGCATAACTCTGGATGAAGCGCCACTAGAGGGAGGCACTTATCGTGTTAGACGCAGTGTAACAGCTTAACGGCGGTATGAGGAGTCCGTTTTCCCGCTGTTGGAGAAACTGACAGCTCAGCGATGGAGTCTTAAGTAATATCAGTCACACTGTCCGTCTCTCAGCACAGATCACCGAGCTGAGGAAACGGCGAGCTGGACTGAGCTGCACAGGGGAGACATGGGCAGTGGTAGAGAGGGGCCACGTCAGCCTAAACGCCCCCCCGCCCCCCACTCAAAAAAAAACACTGAGGACACCTCCCCCTCCCTCCAGCATCAGCTTAAATATAAAAAAAACTGTTAACATTACTGGTTATTGCCAGTAATTTCAGAGACCAGTGCCTGGAACCTGAATATCCCACATGACTAAAGATGACCCCCCTCCAATTTTTGTACCCCAAAAAGAGCTCCCTGACTGACAGGCTTAGAGCCTGGGGGGGGGGGGGGGGGTCACACCCAGCTGGGGGGGTTGTTTTGAGGAGAGGCGGGACTAGACAGGCCCTCTGGTGAACTGTCTCCAGCAGCACACACAGCCCACTTCCCGTCTCTCCCTGGCTACAGGGATCACCTGTTGATCTTGGCCGCCTGCCACGCTGGGGCCCGGCGGAAATGAGCGAATTGGTCAGAAATGAAGCTGAACTCCTGCTCCCCCTCTCCCACAGCGCAAAGAATGGAGTCTCGCAAATACGGCGCCCGTGCGGGGAAAAAAAGCCAAGCTCTTTTTTTTTCCAAAGTGTAACGCACACAAAAACGAAAAAAACAAAACAACAAAAACCATGCGCTGGAAATTCTGAGAACGAAGGGTCCAAAAACACGGTGGGGAGGCGAGGGAGAGTGACGGATTGTGAGATAAGACGCAGTGGAAACTTGGAGGGTCCATTAAAAATAGCACGGCGGCTGGAAACTTGCAAATGCAGAGTCCAGAAGAGAAGTGCGCGGAGGAAAAACTGATATTCTCTCTGGGTTTGGAAAACCACGACTGACAGGACCAGAAGGAAAATCACATCCACCAATTACCAAGATTTTACACAAATGAAATCTTGAGGTGATTATAGGTGAATTATAAAATAAATAAATAATAATTCAACAAATTAATTTACAACTTATTGGTGTTACATTTGGTTGTCTTCCTGGTAGTGTTGTTGCAAAGTGTGATTGGTTCATTGTTTTGGACAAACCTATTAATGACATACATGGGGAAAAAACTATGGAACAACACAATGCAACCAAAATAACCAGTGTCATTGAAGGACAACTTGTTCTTCTGAAGTAGAGCAGGCTCAGTTTGGAAAGTACTGCCCTGAACCCCGTGTGACCCCCTGGCACCCCGGCCCACTGAATTCCCCTGTTTGTTGTGAACAAGTCAGAGAAGAGGAAGTGTAACTGAGGTTACTCGCAAACAGGATTTCTTCTTTTTTTTCATCCTTTGTTCAAACTCCCCCACCACCCACCCCCCCCACTCACACCCCCCTCAACACCTGCCGAAGGGTTTCTATTAGAGAACGCTGTCTTTAGAGGGCTTAGGGCTTTCACGTTGCTTTCGAATGCGCATCCATTCGTTTGCGCTCACAATGCGCATTCTCGAGCTGATGCGAAATTCATGCCGATTGGAGGCGTCGGACTGCTCTTCCTATCCTGAAGAGGTGGATCTGAAAACTAATTTGGTTTGAAACGCATTCTGGAGAAACAAAAAGCATTCCACTGTGCCTCCAATTCCCAGACACCTTCCTCTACACTGAAGTACTGCCGGGTTAACTAATCATTGATAGCATGGTGCTGACATCTGCATTGTGGCAACGGTGGTGAAATACAGAATCTAATATCCACAAAATATATTAGTACTTACTTCTTATTAACCTAATGACCTATTATTATTTTTCTAAATTGTAACACTCATACTGGTACTGGGGAAAACAGCGTTTACAGCAAAGGGCAGTGGAATTTCCCAAGTGTGGTTCACCAAGCAGTCGCTAAAGAAGTGAGGTCACACTTAGGCCCACAGCCCATTGCAATTTTTTCTTTGAAAGATTTACTGGAGGGTTGCAAATGTCACATTGGCAACTACTGTAAAGAACACAGAGTACAGTAGTGTAGAAAACACAAAGTACAGTACTGTAAAGAACGCAGAGTACAGTACTATAAAGAACGCAGTGTACAGTACTGTCAAGAACACAGAGTACAGTACTGTAAAGAACACAGAGTACAGTACTGTAAAGAACGCAGAGTACAGTACTGTAAAGAATGTAGAGTACAGTACTGTCAAGAACACAGAGTACAGTACTGTAAAGAACGTAGAGTACAGTACTGTAATGAACACAGAGTACAGTACTGTCAAGAACACAGAGTACAGTACTGTAATGAACACAGAGTACAGTACTGTCAAGAACACAGAGTACAGTACTGTAAAGAACGTAGAGTACAGTACTGTAATGAACACAGAGTACAGTACTGTCAAGAACACAGAGTACAGTACTGTAATGAACACAGAGTACAGTACTGTCAAGAACACAGAGTACAGTACTGTAAAAAACGCAGAGTACAGTACTGTCAAGAACACAGAGTACAGTAGTGTAAAAAACGCAGAGTACAGTACTGTCAAGAACACAGAGTACAGTAGTGTAAAAAACGCAGAGTACAGTACTGTAAAAAACGCAAAGTACAGTACTGTAAAGAACGCAGAGTACAGTACTGTAAAGAACGTAGAGTACAGTACTGTAAAAAACGCAGAGTACAGTACTGTAAAAAATGCAGAGTACAGTACTGTAAAGAACGCAGAGTACAGTACTGTAAAGAACACAGAGTACAGTACTGTAATGAACACAGAGTACAGTACTGTCAAGAACACAGAGTACAGTACTGTAAAAAACGCAGGTACAGTACTGTAAAGAACGCAGAGTACAGTACTGTAAAAAACGCAAAGTACAGTACTGTAAACAACGCAGAGTACAGTACTGTAAACAACGCAGAGTACAGTACTGTAAAGAACGCAGAGTACAGTACTGTAAAAAACACAGTACAGTACTGTAAAGAACGCAGAGTACAGTACTGTAAAGAATGCAGAGTACAGTACTTCCTGCCCACATTGTGCTTATGACTGAATTGAATGTACTGTCACTCTTAGAGAGAAGGATACCAATTGGGTAGTAAAAACTGTTCAAATGTTTCTTCCAAACCTGCACAAGACAAACAATATCTATTTAAGATGAAACAATGAACAAACCCTCTGATGCCCACATCCAATTATACAACCATGCATCAAGACACACGCACGTACGCACACACACACACACAGATTGACAGCAGCTGTGCAGTCAAGCAGACAGATCCCGTTAATGTATGGATGATGATGATTGACAGTGGTGGTTACTTTCCACTCTTCAGCCATCTACACACACACACACACACACACACACACACTTAAAAACCAAGCCCTCTTCTCTACTGCCCAGCGGCCCCGGGCCCCAGGCCCCACTCAGACGAATGCAGAGGCTCTCTGAATACAGCCCAGTCTGCAGTCCCCCAGGGCCTTGTAAATATGTAAGAGGCAGCCTGAGGAGCCAGTGTCACACATACGCTGCGCACCGGAGCTTGGCTCCGTAATGAGTTCACCTTGGACTGCACAACAGACGCTCCATCTCCCTCCCCACCCCCCTCCGAGGCGTGACTCCCCCTTCGAGCGCTCTTACAAAAACACGTATGGAAGACAGCGGTACGCATCGGCGAAACCCACTCATTACATTTACATTACATTATTGCCATTCAGCAGGTGCTCTTAACCAGATCCATCTTCCCAGCTTTTTGCATTGCTAACATAGCATCAATTTATACAGCTGGATACTGAAGCAATTCAGGTTAAGTAATAAGTACCTTGCTCTAGGGCACAACAGCAGTAGGAATCAAATCTGCTACCTTTAGGTTACAAGCCCAGTCCGCTAACCATTATACCACACTGATCTGTTCACGGAGTGTCCACACACATCATACATGCGCACATCTCTGTCGGCGTGCTTGCAAATAATAGCCCTTTGTACAAAAAAATGTGATTAGACACAGCATATAAATTGCAATTAAACATATGATCGTTTAGTCATAAAAGGTCATCAATTCTCAATAGCACAGAAAATGCTGTTTTTTTCTTCTTCTGATGTCCAAATTTAGCTTTTTTCCTTCTTTTATGGAGTGGAAACGATGTAACGCATTGAGGCTCATGGATACTGTAGTATTTGAAATACCAAACTGACAAACATGATTTCTCCTAAACAAAGTTTAAACATTTGTAACCAAGGGTCATAACATCAATCGTAACATTTCACAATCCAGGAGACTCCTGGGATTCTCTGTGGTTATTGCTCAGATAAAAATGTACGAATGGGAGAATCAAGATAATAAAAACCTAGATGCCTCTCATTCGCACTGTTCAGATCTATTTTTCTACAATCTATGGTTCAGATACGTCGGCACAACCGCAAGGTGTTGTGGGATAGCTTCCTGGCAATAAGTAATTACCTGTTGATGAGGGCTATCAAAATGTATGGGCACTCCTTGAAGTATTATTACTATATTTCAATTGGGAGAGCCGTTATCAATGTTTTTAAGTGACATTATAATGGGGGAGTTTTGCCAAAATAATTATGGAAGTAGAAAAATGAAAAAAGATCAGGGTTTAAAGCAAAATCAGAAGTTAAAGGGATATTTGATATTGTTTTACTTACCCCCAAAATGGTATGTAAGGCTGATCCTGATCTCAACGTTGTAGCTATTCTGAATTGGAGCAATGCTAACAATTAGCATCTTACCATTGCGTAGAATTTCCCCCGGCTAACTTTGTTTAAATAACCGCCTGATTCTGTACTTCAATGTGAGATGAAAAACTTGAAAAGTAAACATTTTAAACATGTATCTGAAGCATGGATCCTGTCACAAATTACTCCTGTGGTAATTTAACTCAGCATTGCAAACATCACAGATTACCTTTGTTTTGTCCAAAGAGGCATCTGAAAACGTTTTGAAATTAAACTTTCCACCTAGAGCTTTTCTTTCCTTCTCCATCTCATCTAGAAAGGTGCATGTGCTTAGCCATTGTGTGTGTGTGCTATGTCTTCATAATTAACAACGTTATTTTTTAAATTATTAACATGTTAAACATTTCTCATTAAACATTTCACATCCCTAATATATTTAGAATTGTTCTATTGTCCCTCATGTTTATTTACTCTGGCAATACAAAACATTGTGTTCATCACACAAAAGCAGCTTACTTTAATTTGAATGTGAATTTGAAAATGGGAGAAGAGAATGAATTCTCCCTCCAAAACGGTATTCTCCACTGCTCAATCTTTGTGATGGAACAAATCCAGTGAAATTCTTTATTGATTTGCAAAAGGAATCATATTTACTGTAAATCAATATTCCCAGCCATTTTTGATGACAGATGTATCAATGAATGCATACTGAACAGGAAGTGTGTAATGCAGTGCTCATGTGACAGGAAGTGCTCTGTTACATCAGAGAATGTCCTGAGCTGCAGGCCCTTTATTTACCGTGAAACTGAAACGGTGAAACTGAAACTTGTGAGCCCTGCAGGGTTATTTTCACCTTGGAGCGTGGGGTCCTGCCAATTCTGCAGCCCATGGGAACACGGGCAGGTATGTGGGGTAATCACAGACCCCCCCGTAGCTTTTCCAGACCTGGTCTGAAAATACAGTCCCCCTCCTCCAAAAAACACCCCCTTCCCCATTTACAGCTCCTCTTACAGAGAGAATTCAGTACTCAGAAACTCAACACAGACACTGAAACTCTCACACACACACCTACACATGAACTCACACACACACACAAAAACTCATACACACACTGAAACTCTCTCTCACACACCTACACACAAACTCACACTCAGAAACTCATACACACACTGAAACTCTCTCTCTCACACACACACACACACACACACCTACACACAAACTCACACACACACACACTCAGAAACTCATACACGCACACTGAAACTCACACATACATACACACACAAAAACTCATACACACACACTGAAACTCTCACACACACACACAAACTCACACACACACACACACACACACACACACTCATAAACTCACACACAGACTCAGAAACTCATACACACACTCAGAAACGCATACACACACTCATAAACTCACACACATACTCATAAACTCACACAGACAGACTCAGAAAATCATACACTCATAAACTCACACATACAGAACCTCATACACACACTCAGGAACTATCACACACTCAGAAACTCATACACACACCCAGAAACTTTCACACACTCAAAAATTCACACACACACCCTCAGAAACTTTCTCACACACACTCATAAACTCATACACACACTCAGAAACTCATACACAGAATCATAAACTCACACAGACTCAGAAACTTAGACACACACTCCAGTGGCGGCTGGTGACTCAATAAATTGGAGAGGACAGGAGGAAAACCAACCCACGGCTTCATGTTATTTTACACTAGTTGGCTACTTATCTCTACTTTCTTATGTTCAAGTTATGTTATGTTCTTATGTTCAAATGCAGCAATAATCCAACTAGCAACCTAATAATAACCTAATAATGATAACCTAATCTAACAAATATCTTATTATCATATATCATATTACAACACAAAAGATGAACACAAAAAAAAATAGGCCAGGTGAACGAGAGGGAAAGATGCATCTAATCACTGCGGGCTCTGGATGGGAATGAATCTCGTGTGTGCGTAATGTGTCACTAGAAGCCTGCCAGTCCAACGAGTGGTCTTCCAGCAGTCTTGATCTTCACCTTTGCTGCGTAATCCAAACTGTGGAATGGCTGTGACAACAAATAATCCACAAAATGTTCTTCCCCATCCCACTCCACAAATTTGTATCCAAAGCATTCCTATGCGTAGCATTCAAGTACTAGGATTGGCCAGGCGCCCATGCAATTTATTGTTGAAATGTTTAGCTATGTACAAAGTTAATAAACGTTCAAAGCATTAATGACTGTTTGATTTATTGAACAACCCCGTGGAACCCCACTATTTTAACAGTTCGGGCATGCCTGAGTTACGTGAACTCCTGTGAGGTTATTTTTAGGGGTTGGGGTGGGGTACGGGAATCACAAACTCACAAAAATCAGGGGGTCTTTGAATTCGACATACAGTATATCTTTGTATGACTTTGTAGTGCATTCCGGTTCGGCCTATATGAATGCATTGGATACAAATTCGTGGTGGTGGACATGATAATTTCACTGAAATCGTGTCACCCATCACAATTTCATATATCACGAAATCGTGACTATGACACGAAATTGCATGATACCGGGCTGGTAATGGCAGCAGCAAAACTCTCCTCCAAATCCATTCTCGCCGTTAGGTTAACAGTCCTTCAGGGCTGCTGCAACAAGCTAACTGTTGCATTGGCTAAAGCAAGTAGCTAGCTACTTTGTGATAAAAAAATGGAAACGTAAATCTGAAAAGGAAATTTGGACCAGCCTCCTCAAAATAAAATGTAATTTTTTTGTTTTGTGTTTAAAAGTAGTTCGTTATAATTTATTTTCTAATATGCGACTGAACAATCTATCTATCGCTTTACCGCTAGTTCATCACACTGTGACACTCACGTACAATACAGTGGTAGAGAATTGCAAATGAAATTATCATTGGACCAACACGATGTCAATATTGTATTCTGGTTGTTGATTGGTTAGGGAAGATGTCCTCCATTGGACCATCATTTTACGTGTTTTGGTCAATAACAGATTAGCATGAAAAAAAATTAAGTACATTAAATTGATGTAAGAGATCCCGCACTAAGGAGAACAACAGGAACCCGTCCTCCTCTGCCCCCCACACCCACCACCACTTCACACAGTCTGCCCCACACCCACCACCACTTCACACAGTCTGCCCCACAACCACCACCACTTCACACAGACTGCCCTTTCCCCTCTTGCCTGCCCTGCAGGTGTCGCTGTTGAAGCATTTTAATCAGAATTTCAATAATGGATTTTTTTCCAAAGAAGAGAGAAGAATTATTTTATAAATGATACTGAGATTTGGTAATGGTTTATTTCAACCAATTACTCTTTTTTATATTTTGATCTCCCTCTTGCCTCTCAAATATAGAGGAGGATCAACCTCCTCTGCCTCTATGGACCAGCCTCCTCTGACACACTCAGAAACTCATACACAGACTCATAAACTCACACACACAGACTCAAAAACGAATACACATACTCAGAAACTAATACACACAGAAACTCTTACATACACAGAAACTCAAACACACACTCAGAATCGCTCACACACACTCAGAAGCTCATACACACATTCAGAAACTCTCACACACACTCAGAAACTCATTGTTGTCTATCACACCATGTCAATCACATAACAAAGGTCTGATTGTTTGCAAAGGCACAACATGAACATGATCCCAAAATAATCTGCCACAGTTTGCCAGTTTGTCTTCATTTCATGGGGACATTAGCCTGTCCGGCCAGGGCTTATGAGTGCTGTTTGGGAGAGTTTATTACAGGAAGAGAGGAGAAGCCCCTGCTTCTGATCCTGTCAGTACGCCTGCCCGCTGAGGTAAAAACCTCTCGTCTCATCTGATTAAAGGCAGAAACACAGTACCGTGGCTATTGTTTTCTGCAGACGGACCATTAGCAATGAATCCATTCAGCAGGGGGCTAAAGCCCAAATCTGCTCTGCTAATAAAAAAAACTCCATTTGCCAGAACACATTTCTGACCCTGTTACAAGAGGTACGTAAGGAACTTACATTCCAATGGTGTAGGCAGGGCAGTTAAGCACAACGAAATGCAACAGAAAGAAAACAAGAACTCAATCTCGGTCCAGTTCAGTCCGAAAAGGCCTCATACTTTCAGAAACCAGTTAATACGTTTGTCAATGTATGTATGACTTGTTTATGGAACTGTTTGCTAACACACTGTAGGCAGGCAGTTGAGTAATAAGTAATATGACCTCTGTTTTGGCTGCTTGAATACCTCCTTTGGTTAGGAAATTACTTAAGTGTACCCAACTGCATATATTTACATTTCAGGCATCTTATCCACAGAGACTTACACAGCTTACATTCTTTTACATACGGACCGTTTATACAGCTGGATTTGTTGCTGAAGCGATTCAGGTTATGCGTTTCGCTCAACGGCAGTGCCCCACCTGGGAGTCAAACCTGCAACCTTTAAGCTGCATGCCCAGTTTACCTCTAACCACTATGCTACACTGCCTCCCAGTGTCACCGGACCACTCCACACATCAATGTTTAACGCTAGTTAACATAAAAAGCACCTCATAAAACAAGGATTTCTAAAATAAAGTTGCGGCCAATCTACCACTTAATTATCTTCGTTCACGTCTCAGTCCCCGTCTACATCGCTTTTTAATGACGAGCGATATTTAACGAGTGCGCTCGGCGACTCGCGTAAGAAAGCAGGGAAAGGAAAGAGCGGTACTCACTCCTGCACAGCTCTGGCTATGGAGAGGGCGGTGGATCCTGTCTCATTAACACTGTCCAAGGTCACGTTCGGCAGGTCGTCGTCGTCGCTGTCGCTCTTGATATGTCTTGGCGACAGGCCGTTTGGGTCCATTCTCACTGCCGTAAAAAAACCAAAAACAAACGACACACAGCGGAGGGAAGATTAGCCCAGTAAGGTTAAAGGACGAAACTCTCCACAAAAATCACACTGGATATTTAAGACAGAAATCTCTGCTTCAAGTAGCTACACAGGGAATAAAAGGTGCACCGTGAGATATTTTACACAAATTGTGTCCAATCACAAACAAAAAAAAATCTACGTACCGTACATATTAAACAAGACAGATATATATTACATATCTGTACTATACTTCACCATTTCTCATTTAAGAGGTAACAGTACTTGTAACTTAAACTTATTCCAGTACATAATTTTGTCAATGAGCCTGTTTCGCTGATCACACCAAGCATACTGAAATTGCGTTCCAGATGGCCAGAATTCATCGTTTGAAGTGTGCTTCAGAGAGCGGAGTGGGAGATGGCTCGAGTCCTGTTATAAACTGAAGACTGCATGAGATGTATTGAGTTTGTTCTAAATATGTTCCAAAGGCGTGGAATTTTAAGTTAAAAAAAATAGCTTGGTGACTGCAATGAATTTTACAGCAGCCAAAAAAAAAATCTTTTTAAAATTTTCTGTATCAAGTGGGGAGGGAGGTGGAGTCAAGGGTGGGGATTGGACAGACAGTAGACGTACAGTAAAGTGGATTACACCAGCACAGTTACATTACCACATAGCCACATTGGCTAATCTAATGTTCCATTAGACTTGTGTGGGTGGATTTGGCCAAAAGACTGGCTACCCCCCTCCCTGCTGGCAAAGTCCCACACTGGTCCCCTGAGCCGTCCCATTGTCAGGACCTGTCAAACTACCACCCAGAGCCCAACCCCCCCCCCCCCCCCAAACACCACACACACATAGCCTGGGGGCGGTGTATCCTACAGACCTGCCATTTCCTGCAGTCGAGTTCTTCTCACCCCTATCAAGGACGCCCCCCACCCACAGTCTAGAGAAAACAATGGCCTAACAGCACACCACAGACGGCATTATCTGCAGGGAGTAGGACGATGGCTGCAGATAAGCAGAAATTTCCATGCACAAAATCTGCTGAAAACCAGGTTCAATTATTGTCTTCTTTAAAGTGGTTCGTGCTGCCGCGGTGGTGTAGAGGCAAAAGCACAGACTTTCAGTTTGGCGAGTTGCGCCCCGAGGATCGGGGGTTTCGATCCCCGGTCCTGCCAGATCCGAGTATGGCCTGTGCCTTGAGAGAGCGGCAATTGTTGGCTGCTCCCGGGGTGGGGGGAGGGACTTGGAGAGCTTGAGGAGTCACACCCTGAAGAAGACGTGGCGCCCTCTTTCCTACTACTGGCTGACAGGGTTGTAGCGGCAATTCTCTAGTGCTTGCTACACGGGGGGAATTTAATTTTGTAGGGTCCAATTGGCTACCAAATTGGGAGAAAAAGAGAACCGAAAACAAAAGTGGTTTGTCTAGTGATTTTCTCTAGTTTCACTTTCACTATTTTAGACAGGTGCTCATACTGACACAATACCCTTAAAGATAACTCTCTGTCAATCCCATTTCACACAAAATATTAAAAACCAATCATTTTTGGGAAAACTAGGATGAGAGTATAATATCTTTGTCTACAGTGCAAATACTGACAGTGATCAAGAGGACATTCTCATTGGATATTCAGTAAGGGGACATTAATAAATCAATTAATTAAACCAACGTCAACACATTGTCAGAACTTTCTTGTACTTTGTACATAAGTAATTAATGCCGGAATGGCATGAACTACACATTGTTATTGTTACGTCCCTATGCTGCCTTGTGAGTGCGGCCCTTTAAATCCTTTGCGCGCAAGTTTTCTTTAGCTCACCTGAGTCTTGATTGAAAATTGCAGACACCTGTTGTGGATTTATGTATTTTCAGCTTCTCTAGCTCGAGGTTGGTTTACATTTCCTCTGGTATGGCTTCATGCTGATTCGGTTTTGGAAGACGGTTTTAACTTTGCTTTACTCTCGTCTTTTGAATTCCGCTGTGTTTCCAGAAGGAACATTTTAGTAGTAAGCTGCTTGTTAGTTTATGGCTAATTTGTGTTTGAAATTGTTTGTGTTGCGGCCCCTTCAAGGCGAGGTCGTAACACTTCGAGGCGAGGTCGTAATACTTCGAGGCGAGGTCGTAACACAAACGCTGCGGTTTCTTTGGTGCAGAGTTGATACCCCAGTCTTTTTTCTGAATGTTGGCACATTATCTCTGATGATCCATTAACTCCCTCCACTCAATGACAGGACTGACCTGTATATGTGTGTGATTTTAGTGCTCATGTGACAGGAAGTGCTCTGTTACATCAGAGGAAGTCCTGAGCTGCAGGCCCTTTATTTACTGTGAAACTGAAACGGTCTTGTGAGCCCTGCAGGGTTATTTTCACCTTGGAGCGTGGGGGTCCTGCCAGTTCTGCAGCCCATGGGAACACGGGCAGGCATAAGGGGTGATCACAGACCCCCCGTTGCTTTTCCAAACCTGTTCTGAGAATACAGCCCCCAACCTCTCCTGCACCCTCACACTCCTGCATGTTCCTGTCTGCTGACACCACTCCCTTACACTCTAACCTAACTCTAACCCTATTGCGCACAAAAGTAGGCCTACCTTTCCGTGCTGGAAAACCATACCTCGTCTTTGACGTGACCCATATTTAAAGTCCCACTGCCCAATCCTTAAAGGGCCAGCGTTTCAGAGAGCTCACTGCCCCAACAAAGTTACTGTTTATTTATCGCCGTTGCTTTAAAGAGCACACAGTCTTGTATTTCCTGACAAATGCTGCTTTCCATCAACGGGCTAATCATAAAGTATATCCCAGAACTGTATCCCACTGTGACCTCCACCACCTCTAATGTTCACCATAACTTGTGACTACAACCTAGTGCACATATTTATTTACGACTCTTTAAAAACTACAAGCAAGAGAAGCTGACACAGAAAGCAGGCTCAGGGGAGACGGGGCAGTCACGCTACACACGTTTTGAAATTGTGAAAATGTGCAATGTGAAACCTGTGGACTCAATTTCAGACAATTTCAAAGACATACAGTCCTGTCCACTAGTAACAAATGCTGTCTTATAATGTCGTGCTAGAACACACAAAGTCAACCGGCATTTCTATAAAGCTGCCTGCCTATTTCTTTCTTTCTTATCCTGCTTCCGTTGTTGGTGGTGGTTTTGCCGATGTATTCAATAAATCCTTACGTCACAGCTCAGTAACTTCATCTTACACTTCTGTCCGTATTCCGTCTGTGTTTTCTGTTGCTTTTTTAGAGATATTAAAGATTCACAAAAATAACTACGTGTTTAAATAGATTATTTCAAGCATTGAGCATTTAAAAGCCTAAACACAAACCGTTTTTTGAGTATTTATTCCACATGCAATACCGCACAATATAACTGCTAACTATGTACTTTAAAATGCTAAAATGCTGCGCAGTCACGGGAGATGATGTAACATAATTAACATAAAAAATTTAATTCATTCACACTCAAATAAAAAAAAAATTACTATTTAAAACGTGGTACACCCAATGTACCACCACAATGACCAATTAATTAGAACAGTTGTGCATTCTTGAAATGAATAAATCCATTATTAATTCATTTTCCAACTTAGACTCTGGATAAGACAGTGATGCAATGTAAATAAGAGATGAGTTGGTGACCAGAGTTGCTAAGTTGCTCCTCAAGGGTACAGTATGCGGCACAACTTTTGAGGACTGTTTATAACTAGGCAGTGGTCAAAAAGTTTTAATAAATGCATCAAATAATTTAAGAATTAATAAATCAAAAAATTCCAACTATTCTCTAAAATTATGTAAGTGAAAAGTAATAAAGACAGATTAATAAGAACTGAAGCCATAATGTGTGTAATAGGTTTAAGATAAACTGAACCTCCTAATACTGGGCAATGAGCTTTTTGACAGAATGATCTAGACAGAATACCAAGTGTAAAACTCAAAAAACAGCACACTTCTTATTAAAATGACCAAACCTCTTGGTAATATTGTGGCGGATGTGGACTTAGTGGGTTTTATTAACAATAAAACATACAGGAGAGTTGTACCAGCCGCAACCTCAAACTGATTCTATCCCTAAAAAAAGGCAAAAACTAAGATTGTCCAAATGTCATTAAGAATTTACCACAAATACAAAAACATAAATACATAAAATATGACTTACTTTTACAAAATTAACGATGCAAATAATATGTTTTATTTTACTGGTTATAAGAGCCATAAAGACGGAAGAGCATTTGTCCTCAGTTGACCAGCTGAGTTTGGATTAATAAAAACCACTGTCTCACCAGGAGAGTCTTAAGTGTTCTCTGTTTGACAATCTCATTTTCCTGTGCAAAGAAAGTGTCAATGCTGCCATTTCCTGGATTTTTAGAGATTTGACAGCTGCTGTATCTTCCAGTCAAAATGCACTTTCTAAGTATGTGTTAATGACAGTGTTTATGCTGTCCTCACATATACCTACACTAAAAGACCACCCATTTTGCAGGGAGTCAAGCTGGTTCAAACTGAAAACCAGTCTCCTTATTGCCGTTTGTAAAACACACAATCGGAATTTATTAAATGTTAATCTTATCAACATAAAAACATGTTGCGCATTTTCAAGATAGAATAATGAGAAATCGGTATAAAAAAAGTCATGTCTAAACCTAATGATTCCGTTATCCTGTTGTTTCGAGTCTGAGCTTGTTTCCATGGAAACCTCGCGGGAGCCAGAGCTGGAGAGAAGGGCGCAAGCCTTCTGGAACAGGATGGGCAGTGTGTGTGTGTGTGTGTGTGTGTGTGTGCGTGTGTTTGTGTGTGCGCGTGTGTGTGTGTGCCTTTGTATGTATGTGTTTGTGTGTGTGTGTGTGTGTGTGTATGTGTGTGTGTGCGCTATATAGGGACAGTAGGAAAGGGTGGACTGAGACTTGTTTATGAACCCTTGCCTCATAGTGACATAGTCTGGCAAAAATGAAAGCATGAAGATGCAAATAAAGGCCCCAGTAACAGCTACTTCGAGCCAATTTCAGAAAATGAACAAACAGCTATTTCCATTAAAGAATAATGAGGGCGTAATGTGCGCCTTTACACTTCAGCATAAAAAAGAGACATAACAAAAACTGAGATTCAGTCGGTTCTGCACCCCTACCTCCAGCCACTCCCAAAAACTCACCCTGTTTCCCCTGCCTCCCTGCCTTGTCCTCAGGATGCCTGGGCGGAGTGTGTGTTTCTGTGTACCTACATTAAGTGTGTGCAGTGCAACATTGGCTCCACCCTATTACACAAAATGTTGTTTTTCTTTTTTCATTTCCTCTCTCTCTCTCTCTCTCTCTCTCTCCCTCCCTCCCTCCCTCCCTCCCTCCCTCCCTCTCCTTCTCTCCCTCTCCACAGTAGACGCCCGTCTCATAGGATTCCAGCCCATGAGGCTGAGAGAGGCAGGAATCCCAGATAAACAACAAATTCACAACACACACACACACACACACACACACACACACACACACACACACACACACACACACACACACACACACACACACACACACACACACATGCTCACACACACATAAAGACACACACAGACATGCTCACATACAGACACACACATATACAGACACACACATACACACACGCACGTACACACACACATGCTCACACACACATACAGACACACACAAACACACACATGCTCACACACACATACAGACACACACAAACACACACATGCTCACACACACACAGACATGCTCACACACACGCACACACACACAAACATAAACAGGCACACACGCGCACACACACACACACACACACACACACACACACACACATACATACATGCTCACATACACACACACACAAACATAAACACACAAACACCCACAACATTTCACTTGTGCCCCAGTTTAGGGCTCTAGAAAAGGTTCGACAGCAACACCCAGCTGTCAAGGCGCGGCGGGAAAACCACACCCTCCAGGAAATCAGTTCCAAAACATCGGCTCATGAGACAAGCCAGTGAGGTCCGGGAGAGGAATTAAAGACTAGCGCACAGCGCGGGATGAGTGGTTCTGATTAAAAATAACAGTGCGGTCCAAATGGACTACACTCCCCAATACCCCAGGCTGAATGCCGCGCTTACAGACCCTTTCATCTCACACACATATTTTCTCTGCCTTAAACAGGAAGGCACGGCTGCCCTCCACACATTCTGCTCAAGAATCATTTCAGTGGATGGCCTTGGCTTTTAGCTTTATTATTCTTTACACAGTTGACCCTAAGGGAAGGTGAACAACCCTTGAGCTTCTAACGCATAGCGTAGATGCCCTGATAATTCCCTGCCGACGGGAGAGGAGAGGCGTACCTTTGTCCTGACTCCTGCCCTCCTCCAGCAGAGGGAGCATGATGGCGGAGTTGATGTTCCCAGGGGATCGCATGGCAGTGTACATCAGGGGCAAGGATTGCACCACCACGGGGATCCGGTGCACGTGGCCGGGGAGCTTGCCGGTCTGGAGGTTGACAGCGCTGGACGGAGGCGGGACGGGATGGATGATGTGTAAAAACTGCTGGCCCCTGACGCCCGTGGGGGGGCCCACCAGGGGCCTCGGCGTCATCACTGTGGGCCCCCCCGCCGAGGGGGCGGAGGTGATGACCGAGGGAGAGGGGGAGGAGGAGGACGAGGGGGAGGAAGAGGAGGACGGGGAGTGGGCGGACGCCACCGGCGAGGATTGGGAGGAGAAGGGGGGCGAGGTCCGGGCTTTGTTTATGGACAGGTCCACAGGCTCAGTCTGTGTGTGGAACTGAACCGCAGACAGCAGAGCCTCAGAGGGGGGCTCGGGTTTGACTTTACTCCGGAGGGGGGCTGCCTCCATGTCCGGGTAGCTGTGCAATTTTGGAGACTGGGGGGGAAAAACACAAACACACACCACCTCTTAAATTTCACACAGTACGACAAATACATTGGTAACACTTTACAATAAGAGAACACAACTCATGCCTTAACTAATGCATGACTCATCATCAGCATTATTAGTTCATTATTTATTTTATCGACTGATTGGAGGCTATGGAAATGATTAAAAGCATTTTTATTTTTTACAATCCAGATAACTCGTTTGTGACTTTTGTCGCCTTTAAGATTCCGTATACAAGGACCACAACCGTAAAATATGGTAGTTCGAACTTCCATGAAAACGGAATCACAGAACTCTATGGTATGGATCCAGCTAGCAAACTTGAATGCACTGCAGAAGATCCTAAACAAAACCGAATGCTTTTAACCCTCTGAAACTAAACGAATGTTACTTAAATTCAGGCAATTAGCTTATGTAGCTAGTTAGCTATTTGTAAATGTGTTCAATATTGGCTATGTTTGCAATAGAAATTTCCCTTAGAAATTTCCTTTTCAGAGTAACATTTTTATGTATCTAACGTTACCCTGTCATGTGAGCTCAGGACTGGACTTAGTGAAATAATTTGATTTTGCGAGGAGCTTGTACAGTAGCCTAACTTAGTTATTTTTCAGTTGCCACCAGAAATATGTGTGTGCGTGTGTGTTAAAACGGTATCTGGTGATAGATGTGATCTTTTGCCTCCTATCTGTGCGTGCATATTCAGTGTGAAAGAAAACTCATTAACTTTATTTTGGTGGTCTCGGACAAAAAAAATATTGAACTGAATAGATTCAACTACTTTACGTGATGTCGTAATAAACCTACATGTAGTTCAACCTTTTCATAGTGATTTCTGTAAGATATCCGTCAGTTAGTCATCATCACGTGTTCAAGAAGACCAACAGTCATCGTCGATGAGTAAAACAACAACTACCTTTGTATAATGTCAAGTATAAGCACGCATTGATTATTATTCTTATATGTATTGTAGATATAACTGGGTTTAATATATGACTGTTAACCCAATAGTTTGGAAGAAAAAGGCAGGGGTTTCTAAATTATAGCCCAAGCGGAAATTGAGAGGTGCAGTGCACTGGAAGCCATATTGGTTGCTGTAACTTCGGCAATAGAAGCAAGCAGTTAAGTCTATCTCTCTGAGTGCCATTCTAGTTTTGATTAGTAAATTATCTTCTTTTAACAGTAGGGTCATGGGAGGACCATGACCTACTGTCATGGCAGGACATGAAAGAAGCAAAAATGGGTTTTTGGGATTTTGGGGTATCAGAGGAAATGGCCAGTTCTCAGACTAGTGAAGACTGCTCCCATTCATCAGAAGACATGTTCGTCGGGGGACCAAAATAATAAGTGATCAGTGGCGTTGCCACTACTGGATACACCCATTTCACTGTTAACTACAGCAGGAGCTTTATTGATCTAACAGTGGGGGGCATAAACAAAATATAGAGAGGGCTAAGGGGATTTATAAAAATCAGATATGGCGACTGAGAGGAAATGGTAGTGAGGTCTTTTTGAATGTCTTAATAACTGTGTTTCACGTGTATAATGAACAAAACATTGATGTTCTATTTGGACGACTTTTGACTGGTTTATTTTAATATTAGGTTTTCAACGGTGCAGAGATCATTGGGCTATTTATTAAGTAATAGTGATGTGATGATGGGGTAATCAATACTATATGAAGAATCATGTGTGACTTTACTTGAAGGGTCACAATTCATTGAACTCATAATTAAGTAATGATGAACTCATGGTTAACAAATGCTTGCCTCCTATCAATGTACATTCAATAATTAAAAAATTTGTATCATGCCATGACTTTACTTAGAGGGACACAAGTCAGCCAAGTACTTAGGAAGTAATGGTGATCACATGTGTGAAATAATGATAAAATTTTATGATAAATGGTAAACTCCTTACAATTTACATTCAGTATCCACTGGAATACCTACCTAGTATTATCTAATCTTCTGCTGCTGCAGCCCATCCCTTTCAGGGTTCAACACATGCATTCAGTGATGCCCCTCTGCTCACCACTGTTGTTCATTTAAAAAAAATTTTTGGCCTTTCTGTTAGCTTGAATGTGTCTGGCCATTCTCCTCTGGCCACTCTCATTAACAAGGCTGTTTCTGCTCTCAGAACTGCAACTTACTTGATATTTTTGGGGTATCACACTCAACCCGACCCAATTTTTCCAACAAATAGCGTATATATTAACCTTGAGTATTGTTAACTATATCATTAAAAAATAAGTAAAAAGTACTCATTCTCTAAAACAGATGAATGGCTGTCATAATCCACACACATTGACTCCATATTATTTACAAAGATCACCATCAAATCTATTAAGCGTGATTTTTTAATGACACATTAGACATAGGCCTACTGTAGGGTTCGCCTAATATTCAGTCTGAATGACTGAATATTGGCAAATATAGGCTATCATTGAAAATAACTACTAATTATGCACTTTCTAAGATAAATTTAAATATCTTAGAAGCCACACTGGCAGAAGTTTCCTTCAGCTTTATCAGCACGCTGTCAGGAGGAGTGTTGACGGCCCCAAAATGGATAAATCCACCACTGATGGTCTGAGAAGCTTTTGTCTACCTAACTGGTTTGCAGCTACTTTTATGACATGTTACTTAATGTATGATTTAACTATGAGTTAATGTTCATTAATTGATGATACATTAAGTGTACAGTAATCACATGAATTAATAATGACTAGATCGTTTATTAATATTGAGCTGCACAGAGTTCATGATACATCATGCATTAATTCATGCATTAAATTATGATGAGTCATGCATTAGTTAAGGCATGAGGTGTGTTCCCTTATTGTAAAGTGTAACCAATACATTCAGAAAATACATTCAAAACCAAAGGCAAATACATTCAAACGTCAAAAAGGAATTTAAAACCCTTTAATAAGGTTCATATTATAATATTAATTACACTGGAGTCTCCTTTGTATTGCATTTATGTGACTGTAGGTGTGCATTTTATGTGTGTATGAATGTCGCTACATATAATAAGATATGGTTTCTACGTAACACCTTGCAAACAGCAACAATTTTGTTGGATAAACATATAACTAGCTGGAGTGCTCAGACTGACTATTACTGATTTGCATGATGACACTGTACAAAGCAGGTGCAATGCTAATGCTAATGCTAATGTTTCTGAATTTAAATTCATTATTCACATATGTCAGTCAACTTGCTAGTTGCTAGTTAATTTATTAAACCAGCTAGCTTTATTAGCCAAGAATGCACATGCTGAAAAGCCTTCATAACACACACATACAACATTATTATTTTAACCTCAGTGCCAGTGCAATGCATCTCAGTACTCTCTGAATTCGATAGTGGCCATTTTGTTTGTCCAAATGACTTGTAATGACTGATGTTTTCCTACTTCTGCTACATGTTTTTATCAACAAGCAAACAACTTTTCGGACGACTATAACTGTATAGTGGGTTGCCAACTAAACGGGACTCTCAAAATATATTAATGAGTTTGGTTGTGCATTTTTAATAATTTAATTTCAGGAAGAACACATTATTTTTATTAATTAAATAATGTAAAGGAAAATAGCGTTTACTGCATTTTCTATGAAAAGAGCCAGCAGAGTGCAGATTCATTTTCACCATGGCCACCATTGTAAAATATTATACAAAATAGTTTCTCTCAAGAACCACGTCCATTTCCTACCTTGCATTATACTGACTAGCGAGACGTTGCCAGAATTGCAAGGACTGGAGCCCTGCTGCAGAATACTAACGGTTGTGAAGACTCAATTTACGCATTGAGCAGAAGTCACAGTACTAAAGTACACATATTAACATGGCTGACCTTCCCAAGATACAGCAAGGCAGATGAAGCAATTAGCTTCTATGTTGGGTGGCAGTGTGCCATAATGGTGAGGGAACCAGGGTTGCAATTGCAAGGTTGCAAGCTTGATTACCAGGTGGGGCACAGCCGTTACTTGAGCAAGGTACTGTGATGGGTTTAGTAGTGGTAAATCAATGCAGAGGTGAGGGAGATCAAACAAGTCACCCACACAGGTGAGGACCAATAAGGGAGATATAACACGAAAAGAAGAAAAGAAAAACAGGAACTAATTCCTGACAGCTAAACAGCTAAATTAAATCTACCCAAGAAAATAGGGCGAACACAAATCTCAATCTCCCGAACTCAATACTAGAGCCCAAACAGGAAACTAGTAAAGCAAAGAAAACACCTTCGGAACATAACTCTAAATAACGTCCGATAGAAGGTGAAACAAAACAAAACCACCAAAAGAAAACACTGTCTCGTAGAGAACAGCACAGGAATAAATAGCGCAGAACGCTAACAGGAGGAAACACAATCTTATACCTGAAGAAGCTAAAAGCAAGTCCCTCGTGAACATAAACAAGTTAATATCACAAGGTCGCTTTAACCTGGCTATACCTGGCTCAATGTACAAATGAATGACAAAGAAGCACCGGGGAAGCGGAAGTGAGAAACTTAAATACCCCGCAGGTAGAAGCACAGGTGAAATTAATAACGAGTAAGGGGAAGCAAAACCCTGGAACAGAGCGTAGAAAAAATCCAATAGATTCTCAATCGAAGAAAAAGCACGAGAACCGCAGCGGAAAAGAAAAAAATAACCCACGAACCATGACAGGTACTTAACCTGCATCATTTCAGTAAAATCTCAGCTGTATAAATGGATTGTATAAAAAAAAAAAGGTAAGCTGTGATGAATGTAAGTCTGAATGTAAGTCTCTCTGGATCAGAGTGTCTTTTAAATGCCTAAAATGTAAATGTGAAATATGGCATGTGAGCCTTTACACCGACTACCTCCTGGTTTCCATCACGCCTACAGATACACACCCATCCTGGCGCCACGAACATCTTCAGCCATCTCTTTTCTGGCACTGGATGTGCCATATGTGACCAATTTCCTGACCTTCTGTCTGTCTGTCTGTCTGTCTCACATGCCCTGCGATGCCAACGATGGCCGCTTCATTCCATCTACAAGGAGCTTGTTCGACAGCCTTTTATTTTTTCCTGCTGAATAGTCGCTTAAAATTATTTTAATTAGCTCCTGTTTTCCAAAGAGAAAAGCAATTTATTTTTGTTTACACAGAATATTGTATTATATTTTGACATATAACCTTAACCTAAGATGAACATGACCAAGTCAAATTATTGCAACGTGTATGCGGTATACCTAAATGTATTTTCAAGCAACAGAAAACATTTCACTAATAAGCAACTCATCTAACAAGTGCATAAGAATGCATTTCATGTCACCCTTGTGTTTAAGGGTATATTTATTGTGCAGTTGACTGAAATATGCCTGGTGATAAATGCATTACTTTATTTAGCTAACAATCTAGCTACACCCTGTCATGACAAGAGGAAAGGAAATCAGCTTAGCCAGGCAGAAAACAGGCTAGCTTGCTCCTAAAACATTCAGCTACCAAGGTATTGTAGATACTGCCACAATTGTGATTACACTATAGGGGCAGTTTGCTAAGTAGGATAACAAACAGGTCAAGATGGTCAAGGCTTGACATCTGGCCTGCTTAAACGATATATGGCAAGGCTAACTTCATAATTTATTTACACACAAAATAATTTTTAAAATGGGGGGAGGATCTGTTAACAGTGTTTAATAGGATCTTTACATGGCAAGTAGCTCATTCAGCAAGGCACTGTTGGAGCTCAAAACAAACCCAAACTTAGCAGAAGCTGACAGCAAGCATATGTTACATATTAACAGCAATACCCTTCTGTGCTTGAATATATTCTGCTACCCCCAGTCCACTCATTCTCGCCGTCTCCTTTTGGGACAACAACAATAACGACAACAAAAAGCTCTGACCTGTAGACAATATATCAAGTATCTTACTTCAGACAATTCAGATAAGGATTATTATGCAGAATGCAAGGAATGACTAGGAATGTTGGTAGTCATTCCTTGCTTGCGAAACCAACTGCTATGGAAATGTGGAAGTCAAGTACTAAAAGAGCACATAAAAAGTGAGCCACAGCTGCAATTCCTTCATCTGTCAGTGAAATTGTACGTCCCATTCAAGTACACGCTGCGCGAGGATATAAAAGGGCAATATCAACATCTCTGCTTATAGTTCTGAACGTATGCGCCGTATGAAGGGTAGCAGTGTAGTATAATTGTTGAGGAACGGGGCTTATAACTCAAAAAGGTTGTGGGTTTGATTCCCGGCTGGGGAGGTGCTCTTGTACGCTACCCAGTAAGTTACTCAGCCTGAACTGCTTCAGTAAATATCCAGCTGTATAAATAGATTGTAAGTTTTAAAAAGAAAACTATCTGTGTAAGTCACTCTGGATGAGTACATCTGCAGAAAATGTGAATATGATGATTTAGTCATATTTCCTGGACTTTTGCAGGTTAAACGGCTGGTTATTGCACTACTGACGCATCCTCAGTCAAAGTGAATATCAGTAAATATCCAGCCGCATAAATTCATGAATTGTATTGTTCTTGAACTGTGTGAGGGTGTCTGCTGAGAAAATGAAATGCGTTTTGTAAAGTGCAACAGTGCCTTTTCCTACTGCAGCTCATTTCCATCCAAATGCCACTGAAATGGGACCCAGAGTATTCAACCGGGGCTGTATAAGCAGGATATTCTGGCTTTCGCTGGGGTGATCCTCAGGGCGTGATTAAAACGCTTTACGTTATATTTGTGTTTGTTTATGTAAGGCGGTCTCATACGGCGCCTGAGGCTAATGCAGCCGTCAGCGCTGGACCCTGGGAGATTTCCTTTCCCCAACAGGAAGCTGGGCTTTTCTTTTTTTTTTTTTTTTGTCTCTGCACCTGATCCATTCCTGCCCTTGTGTTAAAAAAATTAGTTTTTTTGAATTTCTGAATCTCCCCATTGCACAGTGCTCTATATGTGCCTCAAACAGTTTAATTCAGCTCTTTAAAAACGGATTTGTTCCTGCTCGTATATCTGAGATCAGGAAACGCTGTTTATGTAGGAATGGTGCACACGTCTTTTCACAGAAGCCATTGCTGTTCATGGTTTCCTTATCTCGCTATCATTACTGCTCATCTCTCTCTATGGTATTCTCTCATGACCCTTCAGCCTTTACAGTGCAAAGCTGTAAATATGTGCTTGCTGTTTAATCCAAGTGTAGTATGTCATGGATACGGAACTGGGCTTGTAACCTAAAGGTTGCAGGTTAGATTCCCATGTAGTACACTGCCATTGTACTCTTGAGCAAGGTACGTAACCTGAATTGCTTCAGTATATATCCAGCTGTATAAAATGATACTATGTAAAAATGCAAAAGCTGTTTAAATCCCTCTGGATAAAAGCGTCTAAAGAATCGCTGTAATGTAAAAGTGCTTACTGGCCTTGGTCCATTACTCATCTATCAGACACCTCTGTTACGTACATCATTCTATCTGCCTTAACCTACAACAGCAACCCCAAGCACTGTAGAGAAGAGCAGACCCAAGGCCAGTGAATAAAACTCACCGCTGAGTTTTTAACTCTATACATCTATAAATGACCAGCCATTAGTTGCATTTAAACTAACCATGGCAGTTGCATTAAAGGCAAACATGTTTAAAAAGATGGATAAATCTCTGCATTCTACCTGGTCTCCCTGAGCACCTAATGCAGGGGTGTCCAAACTTTTTTCACTGAGGGCCAGATGGAGAAAAATGATGACTACCACGGGCCACAGGCTATTATATATATATATATATATATATATATATAGGCTATGTGTGCGTGTGTGTAAAATAAATACAAGTGCGCTCAGACATGTGGCATACAGTTGCCAACATCACTTAGATTTCTATTTAAATTAGGCGAATAGTATTATAGCCTATTAAAAGGCGAGCTTGAAGAGATTTTAAGAATTTCACTCACCAGTGACACTTCTAATGAGAACAGTGTTGTTGTGCCTTGGACTGAAGAATCGCTGTGATGTCGGGCGTGAGGTTTGTAGATGCGATTCGCAGGACATCGCAAAGGTGACTGTCTGTTATCTTTGATCGCAAACGGCTCTTGTTTAGCGTCATCAGGGAAAATGTTTGCTCACATATGTATGTGGAGCCGAACAGACTCAGCATTCTTTTTGCGTGGCGCCTCATCTGTGGAAATTTAGACTTTTCCAAACTCTTGTAGAACTTGTAGAAACATTGAATCTCGATGAGTTCCAACTGTATGTCCCCTGGTGCTTCATCCACATTAATGGAGAAGGGGCATGAGAACATGTTGATGTCCTTCTCAATAGAAGCAAAATCATGAAAGCGCGTGTTGAACTCTGTGATCAATGACGTGATTACTGTCACATATTTCTTCTCAGGGCTGTTAGCATCCCCGCATTGCGTTCACTGACTTGTCTCTCAAATAGACGAGCTTCACGACAAATGCTTTCATGTGTGAGTACATTTGTGACACGATTGTGTCTTTCCCTTGCAAGGCTGTGTTCAGGACATTCAGCTGTCCGGTCATGTCAGTTAAAAATCCCAGGTCTTCCAACCAAACAGGGTCACTCAGTTCATCGACGGACAATCGTTTTTCTCTTAAGAATTTGTCGATCTCAGATTTGAGGGAGAAGAACCGCTTGAGAACGGAGCCGCGGCTGAGCCATCGCACATCAGAGTGGTAGATCACGTCCCCATATTCTGTATCCATTTCAGGCAGGAATGCCCGAAATTCTCTGTGATTGAGTGCTTTCGCACAAATTATGTTAATAGTTTTCACGACTGTATTCATGACATCGCGCAGTTTCGTGACTTTGGCGCATAATGCTTCCTGGTGTATAATACAGTGCAATTTAACACCCTCGCCCCCAGACTCATGAACTTTTCTGCAAACCAGGGAAGCCATTCCGTTACGCTCACCTATCATGGCTGGAGCACCATCTGTTGTAACTCCACACAACTTGTCCCAAGGGAGATTCCGATTTTGAATAGCAACTGACACAGCTTCAAAAATATCAGCACCTTTCGTTGTTCCGGACAGGCTCCGAAGGTCGAGGAGCTCTTCAGTAATGCAAAAATCATCGTCAACCCCCTCGCAAAAAAGTGTCAGTACTCTCGTCACACGCAATTGAATAGAAATGAAACAACGGAGCTTTGTCTGATATTTGCGCCTTGATGTTAGCTGATAAATCCTCGATTTGCCGGGCCACTGTGTTTCTCGCAACACTAACATTGCAGAAGTCTTGTTTCTTTTCTGGGCATACAATCTCCACAATTTTTGTGACGCACTCTTTTAATAAAATCACCCTCTGCAAAGGCCTTTCCATACTTCGCTATTAGCTTAGCCACCTCGTAGCTAGCCCTGGTAGCATTCTGCTGTGTTTGATTGGGTTTGTTGCAATGATAGGCTTGCCGCCAACTGCTTTGATTTCACTTCTCTGGCTGCTCCAGTATATGCCTTAAAAGACGCATCATGTTTCGTTTCATAATGTCTCTTAACGTTAAATTATTTTCATCACCGCTACTGATTCCTGGCAAATTAAACAGACACACTTGCCTCTGTACTCAGTGAAAAAGTATTCATTTTGCCATCGTGGCTGGAATTTCCTACATTCACTAACAGCATATTTTTTTCTCATTTGTAGCAGCGGGCCAGATTTAATAATTCTTCTGAAATGTTTCGAGGACCGCTTTAAAACGCTTCAAGGGCCGCAATTGGCCCACGGGCCGTAGTTTGGACACCCCTGCCCTAATGCATAATGAATAATGCTAATGAATACATTTCCTCCTCCTCCTCTTCCTCCAAGATGACGGACATTCATAATTTAACACTTTATAGCCCAGCACCCGCAGAATTTCCATTACTGCCTGACATGGACGAGAGCCGTGTGAGACATGTCTTACCTGCTCCAAGCTGCTAATCCTGAACCCTCTCTCTCCCCAAACAGTCAAGTGAGACATGTCTAACGTGCCCCAAGCTGCTAATCCTGAACTCTCTTTCTCCCCAAACAGTCAAGTGGCCATCAATAAATAATAGCTCTGATATTTATATGCAATAAATTACTGTCCGTACCATCACGCTGCCACCTCTAAACTGTTCCACTTGTCCAATAACAATGCAGGAGATTCTCAAATCTGCATTAGAATGTCTTAGTTCCCAGGCAAAGCGTTGATGTCCCGTGATGGTTATTCTACACCCAGCTGACATGCACTACATGGTTTCCATCGTTTTCCATGGCTGATCCAGCCATGCCATTGCATAGGTGTTTTTCAGCATTATGGACTGCAGGAAGATGTCCATCTCAGCGATGCCTCTATTGGCTACAAAGTTAGTGAGTGGTACATGGCTGCCTTGGGCAGGGTAGAGATGAACCAGGTTTGATTCTGAAATAGGACACTGCAGTCCTACACTTGAGCAAGGCACTTAGACTGAATTGCTTCAGTACATATCCAACTGCTTCTTAAGTGGATCGTAGGTAAAAATGTGATAGTCGTGTAAGTCGCTCTGGAGAAGAGCGTCTGCTAAATGGCCGTAATATAATGTCTGAATCACAGCTGATGAGGCTGAGCAATGCTCATCAAAGTGTCTGGTGAACATTGAACACTGTCCGCCCTATGAATCCCTTTGGGGTTTTCCCTTAGTCTGGCTAATTAGTGTGTGCTTTCTCAGGCAGTTAATACTGACGATCACAGCTGTGGGAATACCTGAAAACTGCCACAATAATCTCCACATTTGCACCACAGTAAATCGGTGCATGGTAACGTCTCCTCTGACCCCTCCCACATGCTCTGTAGTGAATACCGACTTATTCCATCAGGGTGGCACACTATAGGGTCCTCCGGTTTAAACTCAACAGGCTAAAGTAGGGTGCGTCCCAATATTCTTAACTCCTCACCTCCTTTCCTCCACTCTTCTCCACTTGTCTCCTACACAAAATTATGCAAAACAGCTTGTACATTCAAAGTACAAAAAATAATGGAATCGTGTGCAATAAAATGGGCAGGTGCAATAATTAATGAAAATGTGCAGTGTGCAGTGCTTTAGGGCAGTGTGCAGTGCTTTAGGGCAGTGTGCAGTGCTGGTATTTGAGGCAGTATGTAGCGATGGGCTTTAGGCAGGGTTCGAATTGTAAAATTTTAACAATTGTTTGTCGATGTGTAAGCTTTTGCTATACATTTGCCGCAGGCAGGCACACACAATCCAATCTTACCGTTCTTTTTCATTTACAGTTTTTCACAGTTGTTTATTTTTTTAAATTAAAACTAATTTCTCAAAATTGTAAACACAAAACCCACATGGTCAACACTTTCTGAAAATCTTCATGTATCTCTTGTCAAAATCAATTTCTATTTTCAAAAGTCTATTTTCAAAACCATACACTCTCATCCCAAAATGAAATTTTTCCTTCAAATAATAAACACTAGTCAACAAATGAATACAAATTATAAATGGCAATTACACACTGGTGTAAAAAATTAAAGACATTATTCCCATTATATTACAGTTTTTCTCAATTGTTCAGATGCATTTCTGGTAACTGTGGTTACAGATTGCAAATGCATTGACACAGTGATCACTACCTCAAATTCATTTGCTTAACTTCTAATGATTTCTGATTGTCTTCACACATTAAACACAATGAAAACACCTTTTTGCAAACTATTTCACACAAATGCAATCAGTGAATACAAATTTCACCTGAGAGTCTTATGTTCACAGATATCTCAAACTTCTTTCCAATTGGGAGAAATCACTTGCATGTGTGTTGACTACTTAGTCAAGTGTGCAAATGCAAAAGGACAAAGCTTTTGATTGGGTGATCAGTTTGAAATCACACATAAAGGGAGACACCCAGGTAAGTTACACATATCAAAGAAAATGGAAGCAGAGATAGTAGAAGAACCAGCTGTTAGAGGTAGGGGTAGGGGTAGGGGTGTGCGAGGTGGGAGAGGTGCTCGGTGGCGTCAAAGAAGATCAAGATATGTCACAAATGAAATAAGGGCAACAATAGTGGATCATGTCATCAACCGAGGACTGTCATTGAGGGAAGCAGGCCAGAGGGTTCAACCCAATCTCTGCAGGTCCACAGTTGCATCAATTATACGGATCTTCCAGAGAGAGAACCGGTAAGTTCTACTGTAACAACACTGTAAATCAGTGCACCAATTACACTATACTGTACATCAATTGCTGTACATGCAGTAGTCTTGGATACTGTAATGAATATATATTTTATTACTGTATTGTAGGGTTGAGAGAAGGCCGTATGCTGGTGGCCGACAGCCGAAATTTACAGCTGATCAGGAGACTGCAATTGTAAACATGGTCTGTGAAAACAATGCCATACGCCTGAAAGACATCAGACAGAAAATAAATCAAGACAATGATGTCTTTCAAAACATTGCCAATGTCTGTCTGGCAACCATTGACAGAGTCCTGAAGAGGAATGAAGTCAGGATGAAGCAGGTGTACAAGGTTCTTTTTCATAATATGAGCTCGATGTCTCGCTATGGGATGTGACCCTCCGCAGCCCTGACAGAAGTACCTATCTCAAATAACCAATCCTGATTGGTCAGAGAAGCGTGTCCCTCCGCTGCGTGATGTAGTCCCCCCCACTACAAATACCGCGACAGGAGGACACGCCCGCCATTCTAAAAATTCTTCTCACCTAGAAGCATTATCTCACCCCGAGCCTAGTTAGTTTAACTGTCCACAGACGGAATTATTTATTAGCTTCTGTCGACGGACGCTAACTCAGCTCACTATATTCGCCGAGGTTTTGCACGCTAGCTCCCCTCGACGTTTCCTGCTAACACACCAGTTAGCCTCCTGCTTTTAACACTCCAGTTATCAGCATCTTGCTTTTAACACGCCAGTTATCAGCCTCTCGCTTCTAACACGCCAGTTATTAAGCACCTGCTTCTAACACACCAGTTAGCTAGCTACCTGCTCCTAACACACCAGTTAGCTAGCTACCTGCTCCTAACACACCAGTTAGCTAGCACTTACTGTAAAAGACACCCGCGCACCAGCCGGTGTTTTTTGCCCCCATGGCGTCCGCTGCTCCTCATGCCAGAGGAGACTCCCGGCTCTGCCCCTGTGGTGCCCGGATTTCGGGGAAGGATACGCACCCCGTGTGTATGAGTTGTCTCGGGACTGACCACGCCAGGCTGTCCCTATCCGTCCCCGGTCCGTGTGTGCATTGCAAAATGGTCACGACGAAAAGCTTGAGACGCCGCCTGGCTCGCCAAGCCAGCCTGTCCGACCAGGACCCGCTTCTGACCGCCGCTGCCCCGGTAGCCGCTGACGAAGAGGAGCCCATGGTAGAGGAGGTACGGGAGATGCACACCGACTGGGCCGCCCTGTCTGTGATGTCCCCGGTTCCTGCCTTTCCTTCCGACGATGTGTTAGAGCTGGAGTGTGTAGAGGATGACTCCTATGATCCCCCTCTCATTTCAGAGAGCGAGAATGAGGATGATGCCTTAATCACTCCGGTGCCGGCTGCAAAGCCGGGGCTGCTTTCCGGGGGCTCGGAGGACGGCGAGGACGCACGTCCCTCGTCCCCGGTTCCTGTGGTTCTGCTCGACACGTGCAAGCGTGCGGCAGCGAGCATGGGTATTCCCTGGCCCGCTCCGGTGACACAGCCCTCGCGCTCGCGCTACGAGGGCAGGCTATTAGCACCGGGCGGTAACACGGCCAAGCAGCTTCTTCCCGTCTTTCCTGACTTACTGCTCGAGCTCACCAAGATGTGGAGCGACAAGCCGTACAGCGGAAGGAACCAGATTCCGGGTGCCTCCGTCCTCGACACCGAGAACATGGAAGCCCTGGGTCTCCTCGTCATGCCCCCGGTCGAGTCCCCGGTTGCAGCGCATCTGTACCCGGGTGGCGCCATGGCTGGCTCAAGCAGACGTCCGTCCCTCCCCGCTAAATCGGAGCGTCTTCAGTCTGCTTTGACCGAGAGGGCGTACAAGCAAGCCGCGCTCTCGATGAGGGCTTTGAATGTGCTGTCGCTTCTCTCCGCTTACCAAGCCGACATTCTCCACGGTGCACCTAGCGCCGCGGTTTGTCGCGAGGCGGGAGTGATTACGGACCTGTGCCTTCATGTCCAGCGGGTGGCTGTGCTTGCCACGGGGAAAGCTATGGCTTCTCTCGTGGTCCAGGAACGAGCCAGGTGGCTCAATCTCGCCAGGCTGACTGACAGAGAGCGAGATGACATCCTGGACGCGCCCGTCATACCGGAGGGTATCTTCGGCTCAGCTCTGACCTCCATGCAGGAGAGAGCGGAGGCGAGGAAGAAAGACAACGAGGCGTTTGCGCTCTGCCTGCCGCGTAGAGCCCCGCCCCGGGGAAAATCTTTCGCCAGTGCGCATCTCCAGTCGCTGATCTCCGCCCCAGGGCCAGACGAGACGAGGAGGGACATTGTCACCGGGCTGTTTGCCGTTGCACAGCCGTGTTCACATGTCCACAAGCACGCGCATACACACAATGTTCTGCCTTTGTTCAAAGAAATAAAGCTGGAAACAAAATGTGTAAAAAAAAAACACCGAAAACAAAGCAAGCACAAACAAAATGAATGCTTTGCACATAAGCAACATGTCCGCCGGGCATGTTGTCCCTCTGTTGCCGGCGATGGGCATCCCATTTCCGGCTACGGAGGAATTTACCCAGGCTGCTGCGCGAGTTCGCGCATGCGCAGTACGGCCCGAGGGACATTCTCTCGCTCTGCCACTGGAGGGAGCCATACCACCACTTATGAGCCCTCCCGTGTTGGCAGAGCCTCAGCCGATATTCTCCCCTTCACTGTGTTTCCACATTCAAAAGTGGAGAGAAATAGGGGCTCATCCGTGGGTATTACGCACGATAGAGCGGGGTTACCAGCTGCAGTTCAACACTGTGCCGCCTCGTTTTTCCGGCATAATACAGTCACGAGCACAGGGACGTTTAGCTGGCGTGCTAAAGGAGGAGATAATGTCTCTTTTAGACAAAAAAGCTATTCAAATCGTCTCTCCCGAGCAGAGTCAATCCGGGTATTATTCAAGATATTTTCTCGTCCCCAAACGGGGAGGGAGAGGAATTCGCCCTATCTTGGACCTCCGGGCTCTGAACTGTCACTTAAGGAAATACAAGTTCAGGATGCTGACACAGGCATCTCTGTTGCGTCTAATAAAACCAGGCGACTGGTTCACATCAGTGGATCTGAGGGACGCTTATTTCCATATAAAAGTGTACGCTGCCCACAGAAAGTATCTGAGGTTTGCGTTTCAGGGAGTGTGTTATCAGTACCGAGTGCTCCCGTTCGGACTTTCCCTCAGCCCGAGGGTGTTCGTGAAGTGTACGGACGCGGCGGTCACCCCGCTACGGCGGGGGGGAATACGCCTGGCCACATATTTGGACGACTGGCTTCTCCTAGCGCGCTCGGAGCAGGAGGCCAGGTCGCACACGGAGTTTGTCACACGTCATCTGTCAGAGTTGGGCTTTGTGATAAACACGGAAAAGAGCAATCTCTCACCGGGTCGAGAAATAATCTTCCTCGGGTTACAGCTGCTATCAATGCCGTTCACTGCGCGCCTCTCGGAGGAGAGGGCGAACAGTTTCAAGGCATGTCTTGCTCCTTTTCAGAGACACTGTTACGTCCCATTCAGGGTGTGTCTGCGCCTGCTGGGCCTGATGGCCTCGGCTATACACGTAATACGCCTCGGTCGCCTCCACATGAGGGAGTTTCAGCGCTGGGTTGCTGCGCTCAGGCTGGACCCCGTGCGTCATGGCGCACGGAGGATTTTGGTGACGTCGGATTGCGTGTTGGCCCTACGTCACTGGCGGGCGCCCTTTTTTCTGACTCAGGGTGTGCCCCTGGGCACCGTCCTGTCCAGGAAAGTGGTCACTACGGATGCCAGCCTCCAGGGGTGGGGCGGCATTCACGAGGGCAGATCTGTGAGGGGCCGCTGGAGCCTGGGTCTCCAGCGACATCACATAAATTTTCTGGAGCTCTCGGCAGTGTTTCTCTCTCTGAAACATTTCCTCCCGTTCCTCAGGGGTCATCATGTCCTGGTGAGGACGGACAATACGACCACGGTGGCATACATAAATCACCAGGGGGGTTTGCACTCACGTCAATTACACATATTGGCACGCAAACTGATCCTGTGGAGCAGTGTGCGTCTCCTGTCATTGAGGGCAACGCATGTCCCGGGGACCCTGAACGTGGGGGCGGACCTCTTGTCCAGGGGTGCGCCCGTATACGGAGAATGGACTTTACACCCTCTCGTGGTGACTCAGATTTGGTCCATTAATGGCCGCGCCAAAGTGGACCTGTTTGCGTCGGAGGGGAACACCCAGTGTCAGCTGTTCTTCTCCCTACACAGTCGGGGGGCCCCCTTGGGGCTGGACGCTCTGGCGCACGACTGGCCTCACGAGCTGCTCTATGCGTTTCCCCCTCTGGCGCTGGTTCCTCCCACCCTGGCGAGGGTGAGGGAACACAGACACTCTCTTATCCTGATAGCTCCACACTGGCCGGCGATGCACTGGTTGGCGGAGATTTATCAGTTGCTGTGCGCCCGGCCCTGGCAGTTGCCAATACGCAGGGACCTGTTGTCACAGGGGGGGGGGACGGTGTTCCACCCACACCCGGACAGGTTACAACTGTGGGCGTGGCCCCTGAGTGGCTCTCTATGACCACTGCGGGCCTTCCTCCGAGTGTGATTAACACTATTCAGAATGCTCGGGCCCCCTCTACCAGGTCTTTGTACACTGGTAAGTGGGGGGTGTTTGAGCGGTGGTGCCATGATCGGAATCACACCCCTTTTCAGTGCTCTGTTCCGGTGGTCTTATCATTTCTTCAGAGCCTCATCGATGATGGCAGAGCCTTCTCGACAGTCAAAGTGTATCTGGCGGCCATTGCCGCCAGTCACGTGGGCTTTGGGGACAAAACAGTGAGTCAGCACCCTCTGGTGTGCCGCTTTATGAAGGGTGCCCGTAGACTGCTCCCAGTCTCCAGGCCGCTTATGCCCCCATGGGATCTGACGGTGGTTTTGGAAGGGCTTAAGGGTCCCCCCTTTGAGCCTTTACAGGGTGCTAGTTTGAAGCATTTGTCTCTTAAGATAATGTTGTTGCTGGCGCTCGCTTCCGCGAAGCGGGTCAGCGATATTCATGCACTCTCGGTGCATCCGTCATGCACTCAGTTTGCCCCAGGGGACGTAAGGGTGTCGCTGAGACCTAACCCAGCCTTTGTGCCTAAGGTGGTGGGTTCATGCTCCCCGATTACTCTCGCTGCGTTCACAGCTCCAGCTGCTGACCAGCGGGCTCATACATTGTGTCCGGTCCGGGCCATACGTTGTTATGTGGACAGGACTCAGTGCTTCCGACGGAGCGATCAGCTCTTTATTTCCTGGGCTAATCCCAGGAAAGGTCAGCCTGTTTCGAGGCAGCGCCTCTCACACTGGCTGGTGGAAGCTATAACTTTGGCCTACGCTAATGAGGGGTTGCGCCCGCCCGCGGGCCTGCGCGCTCACTCTACGCGGGGCATGGCTGCATCCTGGGCCTTGTTCAGGGGGGTGTCTATTCAGGACATTTGTGCGGCGGCGAGTTGGACTTCGCCTCTGACTTTTGTTCGATTCTACATGCTGGATGTGTCGGGCCCGTGCGTTGCCAGCGCGGTCCTTCAGGCCTAGCATCTGGACATCTGGACCCTCCCATCGGTTGGTGGCTGTTCGATAAAGCTGTCTGGCAATTCGGGAGTAACCACATCCCATAGCGAGACATCGAGCTCATATTATGAAAAAGAACTTTAGGTTACTGTCGTAACCCCGGTTCTTTGAGTAATATGAGCGAGATGTCTCGCCAGACAACCCTTCTTGCTGGGCGGTGAGAAGGAATTTCGGGCTTTAGAATGGCGGGCGTGTCCTCCTGTCGCGGTATTTGTAGTGGGGGGGACTACATCACGCAGCGGAGGGACACGCTTCTCTGACCAATCAGGATTGGTTATTTGAGATAGGTACTTCTGTCAGGGCTGCGGAGGGTCACATCCCATAGCGAGACATCTCGCTCATATTACTCAAAGAACCGGGGTTACGACAGTAACCTAAAGTTCCTTATGAACGGAACAGGGACCGGGTGAAAGAGCAGCGGTGCCAATATGTCCAGGTATGCACTGTGTTGTATGAAGTCATTTGGTATATTACTGTACTGGACTTCTGTAAGCAGTAGAATCAATCTATTTCTGTATTCTACTTGTATGTACTGTAAGTATTATAGTACATACTCCGAAAACACATTGTAAACATATTGCGTTCATTCTTACTGTATATGCTATTGTGACTGTACAGTATATGGTTGTACTGTACTGTATTTCATGTAAATCTTCTTTTCCATTTCTAGAGGATGATGGAGCTGGATGCCGATGCCATCCAATATGAATTTGTCTATGTTGATGAAGCTGGCTTCAACCTCTCCAAAAGACGAAGACGAGGTAGAAATATAATTGGTCAGCGAGCAACAATTGATGTTCCAGGGCAATGAGGTGGGAACATTACAATGTGTGCTGCTATAGGCCGAAATGGGGTCCTCCACCGGCATGCAGTGGTTGGGGCCTATAACACCGCACGTCTCCTAGTATTCCTGGATGGGCTTGCAGAGCGGCTGATGGCGGGAGAACAGGTGGTGGAGGGGCAACAGTTGCCCAACTTCATGATTATATGGGACAATGTGCGGTTCCACCATAGTGCAGCTGTCCATGAGTGGTTCCAAGGCCATGCAAGGATGTCCATGGTGTATCTTCCACCTTACTCACCATTCCTCAATGCAATTGAAGAATTCTTTTCAGCGTGGCGATGGAAAGTATATGACCATAATCCACATGTTCAGGCCACTCTCATTGAGGCCATGGACTTAGCCTGTTATGACATCACCGCCGAGGCATGCCAAGGTTGGATACGACACACAAAGCTTTTTTATCCTAGGTGTCTGGCTAGGGAGAATATCAGATGTGACGTTGACGAGAATTTATGGCCTAATGCCAATGCCAGGCAAGATATTGTTGAATAAATATTGAACATCTATGGACACTATACAGCCTAAAACATGTTAATTTTATTTTCAGTTTTTTTAATCATGATGGAATGATTGCAACTGTAAACTTACATTTGATGTACTGTTTTGAAAAAGAGGGCTGTTTTTCATTTTGTTGTTATTAGTGAAGATTATTTTGTTCTTGCTTTTGCTTTTTAGACACCAGTAGGTGATTTTGTTGATGGTATGTAATGTTTTGAAAACACTATTAAATTTTGAACATGCATTTGCTGTTTTGCAAACTGAAACACAGTTTTGTTGTTTGTGTCAACTATTCTTAAAATGTGCACTATTGTTCCTAGAAATGCATCCGAACAATCGAGAAACTGTATTTAGGCATCAGGGAGATGTTGTTGTTTTTTATTTTTCCAAATTACAAAAATGTTGGGACGAGACAAAATAAAATAAGAAAATACAGGAGAAAATTAAAACTGGGAGTAAACAGTTTTTTTTTAAAGTAAAACCAAAAATACATAAATTATTCTGCTCTATACTCTTGATCAAGCAACATATTCTCATGTACATCACACATTATATTTTCTCTGGCCAAGCAGCGGGAGAAGTGTCTTTTGGAATGACACAGCCTTGGCATGACTGAGAAATGATAAAGAAATGGTTTCATTGAACCAATTTCAAAACAGAGCATCACGGTGAAAACTTGTGTGCGCTGCTCTGGTCTATCTTGTGTGTGTGTGCATGTGTGAGTGTGTATATGTGTGTGTTTCTGTGTGTATGTGCATGTGTGTGTGTCTGAGTGAGTGTGAGTGGAGCAAATTTCTGCAGCACTGTGAAAGGCATATTTCCCCTGTGTTTCAGGTCCTCTTTAAGGCTGGTAAGATAAGCTACTCTCAGCTGCTGAGGGGACAGGCTCTCTTGTATTTAAGGGTGTAGGGGTGGCTTTCCGTATGCACACAAGGGATACTGCCAGCTTAGCTTGTGCACACTATGCTGTCAATACTGTGGTCCTCTTGTAGTAATATACATTAGGTACTCAGTACAGGAATCACTGAGTATTGATATGTTACAGTAAATAAGAATAGAACAGATCTACCTATTCTCATTTCTAAATGTTCGTCAGCCATTGTTTTCCACATACAGGAGAGCTCACATTTTCCACCGTTTATTTGTGCTAAAGCTCTGACTGCTGATTTAATAATTAAATCAACTAGTGTTTTACCTGTGAAGAATGGGTGTGATAATTGATAAGTGAGTTTATAGTTTTTAATGGCAGTGTTTTTAATGTGAAAACAAGAGATATGCTTGTGTGAATTGTGTGAAATGTATTCCAAAAGACTGAAATTTGTGTTTAAACAAGCTAAATAGTCCTTAGAATTTTTAAAAGATTGTCTGTCTATTGGCACATAAACTTAATGTTTTATTTATAAGGTCATAATACCAATTTTAGTGTCTAAACAATTGAAAAAAACTGTAATAGTATACTACAAAAACACAACAGACTGTGATTTATTCTGGTAATTTTTAGGAAATTAATTAAATTCTTTTTCTGATCATTTGTGAATATACATTTGTGCGGATATTTTAATTCAGAAATGTTAATGGCATCTTACAGTTTTTCCCAACAGTTAAGACACATTTCCTGGTTCTATGAGAAAAACATTCCAAACCATTACATCAGCTGCCAAAAGAAAGACTAATTCCCCAAAACTATAAACACTATTCACCTGCTTTCACCGATTTGCAGATTTATTAAACCTTTTTGGCAAAACCCAACACACAAGTCTCTTCATAAAGCACGGGTAACCTCATGTTTTCATCTAGAACGCACTGCCATTCAATATAGAACATGTGAATGTCCCTGGCCTGCATGCAGGCGACATCACTCTTTGTGCATCCATCAGCCATCATGGGGTTCTCCACCGCCATGCCAGCCTGGGTCCGTATAACACACATTCCTTGATGGTCTTCTGAATTTTATATTTCAACAGGAGCAGAGCCAGCCAGGGCGGCCAGAACGTCACTGGCTGCAACATCATCATTTGGGACAATGTCAGTTTTCACCACGCTGTTCTCGTATGCAGCTGGCTCACTGACAACCCAAGATCTTTCTTCCACCATACTCCCCATTCCTTAACCCCATAGAGGAGTTTTTATTAGCATGGTGGTGGAAGGTGTATGACCAAAATCCCTATGAGTGGGAAAACCATCTCCAGGCTATGGGAGAGGCTTGTGGGGACATAGCTTTGGAGTCTTGACAGGGTTGGATTAGGCACACTGGGGGGTATTTCCCCCGCTGCCTGGCCAGGGAAAACATTGCCTGTGATAGACGAACACCTCTGGCCTGACCCCGCCCACAGACAGGATGCTGAGACTGTGTTAATGACCTTTTCTTTCAAATTACATTGTTTTTGTGTTTTATATCTCTTATTTTAGTTGACTAGTTTGGAATTATTTTTGCTTGAATTAAGTTTTTACTTGTTTTCCCAAATAAACATTTTGTAAAATATTGTGTACTGTTTTACTCTAATGCTTGCACATTTACATTATTTATGTAGATTATAGTTGTTGCATGTTGTTTCAAGATGTATAGAGGTTATGAAAAAGCATGTGGTTACTGATTCATTAACAGCTTTTATAGTAGTGTTTTCATTTATCTCACCAGTGTGTAATAAATATTCAGTATTTGATTATTTGTGTGTGTCATCTGAAGAAAAAGTTTAATTTAGATGAACGATAGCATGTTTTTGAGTAGAGCGTTTCGTTTTGTCTTAGAAGTCTGAGGTTTGGCCAGAGCAGTGCGCGGTTTTGTGTTTTGTGTTTATAGTTTTGGGAAAATGGAGCATCATTTCAGGAAATGTGTCTTAGCTGTAATGCCCCTCAGTAGCTATGAAAATAATACTGATATTATTATCATCCCAGAATGAGCAAAAAAAATACACAACCTTATATGCATTTCATGGAAAAAAATATGAATATTTAATTTGTCCATTTGTGATTTTTTAAAGACGGCCTTATAAAAACATTAGTGTATGTTTTATGTGCGCTTGGGTTGAGGACAGTGTAATTTGACTCATTTGCATAATCCGCAGCACTAATCACGTCTAGAGAGATGAGGGGGAGAGGGAGCGAGAAAGAGAGCGTGTGAGAAAGAGGAGATGGTTGGCAAGAGGGAGAGAGACAGAAAGGAGATAGAGAGAGGGAAAGATAGAGTGGGAGCGCAATAATTTTGTGCGTTGTTTAAAGCCATTGAAAGCTGTAAAACTCCTTTGTCTGTGCTGTGAGACTGTAGCACAAACGGTGTGTTTCTCAGCTTGCACCTCCTTTGCTCCCTGAAAACAAAATGGAGCTTCCCAACGCACCCACGGCTGCCATCACACAGTTCCATAGGAGTTAATGATCTATCAGGGTCATTTTAAAGGGGAGCTCACAAGCGCTGCCCAGCTGCTGCAAGGTGAAGGAATACAGACCATCGTCCGTGTTCTAAGAAATTAGCTTCATTGCTCGCCCCTCACCGCCGTCAAATTTACTGCCTTCTTCTGCAGCTGAACAGGAAGTTAGTCCTGAGAGTTGTGACTACGTTCTGAAGATTTCTATGGTGAGTAAAGCAAGGGGAGGCAGGCGAGAGAGGATCTGAACGCAAGTGGAGGAGGGGGTGGGGGGAGGCAGCTGTGGATGCCGGCTGTAATTTATTTTATACAGTATATAAAAAATATAAAAAATCAGGATCGTCCGTTCCTCGTATTATATTGGCCGACTCCTTGAGCGTGCCTATTCTCACGTTGACAGTTGGCATTAGAGCTCAGATATATAATGTAAATCCAGGCTTTAAATCAAGTCCGGTGGGAGAGACAACAGATAGGCATTATAGGGAGAAAGGATCCAATTGAATAATATGTGGTTTGTTTTCCCATTGATCTGCAGTGTGGTAATTGCTCAGTTTTTCAAAGACTTCATTCTGTTCTCTTAATTCACTCAATTGAGTGCTTTTTTGCTGACTATCCATTTTGATGACCGTGCATTTTAAACACCGCTCTATTGATTGCACCGCCCAAGCTGAGGTCAAAAGCATTACATCTTTTTTTTTCTGTAACTAGCTACAAATTATGTAGGCCAATGTTACGACGCGTGCAGGAAAATCATTGGAACTAACCTTAAAAGAGATCTTGTTATTACTAAACCAGGCCAGGAAAGTGTTGTATTTGACTTCGAAAATCTCTAATGTAATTTCTCCACTGTAGAACAGTTTTAACATGTTTAACAGCTGGCAAAAGTGAATAGTACACGTGAAAAGGGAGGGAGAAAACACTGACTTTTTTTCATGTCAATGGGGATCTTTTATGGGAGGCATCTCAATGGAAATGGAAAATGTTTCAAACCCTCAACTTCCCCCGCTCTCACTTTCATGATCGCACTGCCACCCCCCATACGTACATCCCCCCCTCCCCCCTCCCCCCCTCGGTCCTGATGACATGCTTTTCTTTTGGAGGCTACTGGTTAGGCGCAACAATGTTTTTCGGAATACTTTTTTGTGAGTCAAATACTTGAGCAGGGGGCAGGCCGTTTCCAGCAAAGCCCTGGCAGAGACCCACGCTGAAATGGGGAACATGTATCTGCAGCCTTCGCCGTCTCCGATCTGCTGTTGTTGTTAAAAGCTGCTCAGATTATCCCCGGCGCACTTCAAAGGCAGATCTGTGTAGGCCGAGCGCATCCTGCTGCCGGCCTACAGTGCGGCATCATGGGAGACGGTATCAGACGAAAGCACACAGGAAGCAGAATGAGCCGAACCCACGGCCTACGCATAACGCACCTCTACGGGGCTCCGCTATCTCATTAATCGCGCTGTTAAAGTGCCGTAATCAACGCAGTCATAAACATGCCATCATACGCTCGTATCTTTATTTTGTGTCCATCAATTCAGAACCCGTCGCTATACACAATTCTCATACACACCCGCTCCATTTATATAACGGAACACCATGCAATGCAGGAGAGATGATCTGAAGACCACTGACTCAGCTCTGTGGGAAAGCAGCCTAACTCACAACTAATCTCAACCCAACTCAACTAATCCCAGTCTAACTCAACTAGTCTTAACCTAATTCAACTAATCTCAACCTAACTCATCCAATCTCATCCCAACTCAACTCATCTCAACCTCAGCTCAACTAATCTCAACCTAACTCAGCTAATCTCAACCTAACTCAAGTAATCTCAACCTCAACTCAAATAATGTCATGAGAATGCCATAATGTTCACATGACAGCTGTTCCAGTGTATATTGCAGTAGCATCCTAGTAGAGGTGACTGGGCCTTTGCCACAAGCTCAATTTATTCGGCTCATAATACAAGCAGTCATATCCCCACTGTTGGTTAGACATCAGTGCATCCATGTAAGTAGTAGTTGAATACTAATCAAATTTTATCATCTGTGACAGTATGTCAGGCAAGATCAATACAAACATATGAATAACAGAAAGATTATTTGACCATATATTTCTGCCAACGGACAAATATCGGCATCACTGTGATAAGGACAGCAGACTTCGTCAAAGCAATTATCTCAAACTATGAAATCTTTTGTCACTAATGTAAGCATCACTAAAAAAAAAAACCAAAGGTGAAAGAGACCGATAGAAAACATCTAATTTATCCAGACATGGCCCGCACTACCTAGCAACGGTATCAGCATATCTGTAACTGTAACATCTGCCATTTCCCTCCAGTCCACCTCCCTTTCGTTTCTTTCGTTTTTCCCATTCCTCATGTTTCATGTTGTGTTTTGAAGTTCACCCTGTCTGTCTAGCTCCTTGTTTGTTGCAGGCTGGGCGTGGTCCCCCGTTTTGGTTCTTTGATTTCTCCCCTCATTGTCTAGCCTATCACTCTCCCTCCTCGCACACATTCCGCACGCCCCGCATTCATCAAATCAGCATTCTCACCTGTTCCCTGCTCTATTTTAGTTCCCCATTCACATTTAATTCATTGGCAGTTTGTTTTCTCAGCTCCGTCTTGAGATTCTCAGGGCCAGTTTGTTTTTCGCTGTTTACCTGCCTCACCTGTTTGTTTTATGTTCCTCGCTCCAGCCCGCCCTGCCTGCCTCCCGTTTTGTCTGCTCCAGCCCTGACCCTGTCCAGCCCTGTTTAGTTCGCCAACCCCGCTTCCAGTCCTTCACCTTAGTTGTTCCCTGTTCGTTTGTTTGTCCACTATTGCTGCAATAAATAGACTCCTTGAGGAGTTTTCTTCAAGTTTGCATTTGGGTCCAATCCAGTGTTCTAAATCGTAACAGTAACACTTTATTTCAAAAAAGGGGGGAGGATTGTATTTTAAATCTCTTCTTATTCAAATGTCATGATTTATTGTCAATGCCTCACTAAGTTTGCATGGTCGTGATATTAGATAAACCTTACCCCCTGGGGCTAGTGTGGGACATTCTGTTAAAAAGCAAAGATACATTCAGTCATAATAAACTCTTCCCAGTTCTTCCCAGTTTAACACTACACCTATATTGTGAAATGTATCAATGAGACAACCCAAAAACTCAGAGAAAGTATGTTTCAAGATTCCACCTGCAAGTAAATGTTTTGTGTGTGATCATATAGTTCCATTGTAACACAGGATACAATTACGGGAACTGGATGTAAGACAGAGGATTAGCTGAGGATTTCTCTCTGATGAAAATTATCTTGATTTGTCAGTAGTCATACATTATGTGTAATATGTCTATACATTTGCCCATAGTTTGCTTATCTTTGTGACTGCCTGTCTTCTGCCATTCTTGTGTGGCGTTTATTGTTGAGCTTTATTCTTAAGGTAAAATGGCCGAAGCAATGCGCAATTCCATTCTCAATCACTTCTTGTTTTCAGTGAAGACAGTTGTGACAGGAAGTAAAGAGCATAGTCTAGGAAAGAGGGAGCCTGGTTTAACCTGGAGAGCCACGCTGGCGGGTGAAAGAGAGAGGGGGGGGGGGTTCGTCCCGCGAGCATTCCTGGGTCCAGCCGCGGCTCTCCGCAATGCTGGACCCAGACCTAATCTTCAACGACTGGTATGAACCCTGGTGGACGAGGCCTGGGAGTCATTAGGGGGTACAGTGGGGAGGAGAGGAGGGGAGTCGTGGGGAGGAGAGCCCAGGGGGTAGGAGAGGAGGGGAGCCGGGGGGGTGGAGAGGAGGGGAGCCGGGGGGGAGGAGAGGAGGAGAGCCATGGGGAAATCGGGGAGCTCGCTTACCCCTTGCTGGGATTCCAGAGGTTCTGCTTTAACTCTGACTGCAGGCATCCCGTCCAGCATTAACATCCTGTTATTAATGACGTCTGCGAAAGGAAACGAGGCAAGAGTGAGAAGCCAGCCATAATGTACAGTGCTGTGTCATCACATCTCCACCAGGCTTACACTATTTTAGCCAAACCTCACGGTGTCTATTATTAAAGAGGAGAGAAAAAAAACACCACCATTCAAATTAGGGGAATTGTGAGACGGATTATTGCAGCTCCACTGCAAGTGTACATGAACTTGTCAAGCGCATTTACTTAAGAGCACACTAATAGCAGCCGTTTGTCATCTCCACCCATAACTGTAACTATACTCTTCCAGGTAAAACGCGTGACATTTGCGAGAAAATGAACTGTTTGGAACAGGCCAGGCGTGGGAATGCGCTACCAATCTGACATGTCAACATTTCATTCTGGAGCCTGTACAATATTATACATGTAAGCAGTATTTCTATGCTGCGATTGTCAAAAAGATATAATCATACTGATGTCCTGCTGTTTATAAGTCCGTCTGTTTTTACAGTCTATTATTTAAGAATACGCTGAACTGTTGTAGTGAGGCATATGCTGTACAGAACGTTGCACAACGTTTAACAGGCGGGAAAAGGATCTAACAGTCAATTGTCCTAATTGTAGATGTCGTCCACTGTTCTAATTATTTGTCTTATGCTAAATCCTTGTTTTTTTTTAGCTAACACGTCATCTACACTCCATGAAAAACCTAAGCTTTATCATTTATCATTTATCCAAGATTTATCATTCTATCCAATGTTCTCAGTGTGACGTTTTGAGGGGAACTGAAAATCCAGAGAATCATGGGATTTGTATTTCGTCTTCTTTTCTGCTTATACAAAATACAATTGTTCACTGTACACAATGGTTTCTGATTAATCAGTTGATGTTTGCAAGTATTCTTTTGGGCACAGATCCAATGGTTTTGAAACATGGCCCATCAGGAAAAAATAATCTGTCAATGTTGATTAAAAAGCACATAAAGTAAACATCTTGTCTTGACGTTGTACTTTCGAACTTTCAAGTTCAAGCTTTGAAAACCACAAATTTAAGAATGCATGAAAGTCTATGGTGCAAGGAGATTTCTCATTCTGATTACAGTTTTTCACAATTGTTAACACACGTTTCTCAAAACAATAACGGCTTTCTCAAAACTGCACACACAAAACTGAAAACCTCACACACAAAATGCTAAACCTGACACTCCCTTTGCAAGATGACTCTTTGCCATCAAATCTCTTAACTGTTCACAAAATGGAACTCGCGTTTTCATTTGGTACACACAGCCATATTTTCAAATGACACACACATACCATTCATTGAGTACACACAACTAAGCATTTGCTGCACACTACCAAGCATTTACAGCACACTGAAGTGCAAAATTGAAAACACAATCATAGAAATGGAACACACCATATGAATGACTCTGGAGAATGAGCCATTTCTCCTTTTGTAAAATGTCTCAGTGTAGGCCTACTCTTTTCATAGTCAAACATAAAACAGCACACAAATATGCAGCAAAAAACAAGTTTTATTTCGGTACACACAGAGAACAGTACAGTACTGTACACCGGCCTGCTCCCCCCCTCCCCTCCTCCTCTCCTGTCCTTCTCCTCCTCCTTCCCTCTTCTCCTCCTCCTCCTCCTCTTCCTCCTCTTCTCTCTCCCTCCCCTCCTTGTCCTCCTCCTCTCCTCCTCCTCCTCCTCCTCCTTGTCCTCTCCTCCCTCCTCCTCCTCCCTCCTCCTCCTCTCCCCTCTCCTCCTCCCTCCTCCCTCCTCCCTCCTCCTCCTCTCCTCCTTCTCCTCTCCTCTCTCCTCTTCCTCCCTCCTCCTCCTCTGTCCTCCTCCTCCCCCTCCCCCCCTCCTCCTCTCCCTCCTCCCTCTTCCTCCTCTCCTTCCCTCTTCCTCCTCCCTCCTCTCCTCTCTCCCCTCCCCTCTCCTTCCTTCTCTCTCTCTTCTCTTCAAAGTTTGTTCATTGTTCACCAACAAAAAAAGAGCTCAGGCAAATTGCTGCTGCAGTCCTGATTGCAATCAAATTCAACAACAGAAATGTTTAGGAATTTTAATATTTGTGTGGTTGAGTTGATGAGATTTTACTTGAGAAGTGTTGAAGTGTGTGCAACAACTGTGTTGTGTGTGTGTTTTTTGACAACAAGGTGATGTGTAATTGACATCAAGAAGAAAAAAAAAGTCAGAGTTGTCTAATGCAGATAAGGGAGTGTGAGTGCCAAAATTGGTGGGTCGAGCGATTGTAACATGAAGTGAAGTGTGCAAAATTTGTTGAATTTTTTTTTTTTTTTTGTGTGTTTACAATTGTGAAAAACTAAATAAGCCACACACACACACATACACACACACACACACACACACACACACACACACACACAAAATTATTAAGACAATGATGAGCACATACAAATGAGCACATGCCAGTCAGTCATACTTATGGATGTGCTAAAACACATGTCCTCATAAAGACAAGTGCATAGCCAGTACTACATGCAGCATCCCACCTGCTCAATTTATTCTTTAAGCTGAAATACCATGTATTAGAGAGAGAGAGAGAGAGAGAGAGACAGAGACAGAGAGATAGAGAGAGACAGAGAGAGAGAGAGAGAGAGAGAGAGAGAGGGAGAGGTGGGGGTCCCTCTCTATGGGTGACATATAGCAAATTAACTGTGGATTTCAAGCTCCTCAAAGTTTTGGTGCACAGCAACAATTTGAGCCAGAGGAGAAAACATAAACAATTTCTTAATATACCAGATTCTTCTCCAGCTAAAGATTGTAGGAGGGGGGCTCAAGGCAAGATTGAAATATGAATCATACGAATGGTAGGCCCGTATTCTTTCTTGCAGGTGTTAAATATATCTCCAAATGTATGTCTTTTGTGAAAATATCCATACATGAGAACTCAAAATATCATCCAGAAAGCAGACAATTATGGCAGTGCCTAGGCCAGATATATGCCAAAATGACAATGATTACATCCATTGATTCAGCCCAATCATGCCCATGCATTACCTAGTACAAGTGCGTATTACCAAAAGGTTGTGTATCACACAGGTTCCTTAAAAAATATCATAAGTCCAAAGCCCCTGGCACTTAACAAGAGGGTAGCTGTGCCATTTAGAGACACCATTAGGGAAAGCCAATTGCAGCAAAGTTGGCATCAAAGGAGATGTCCTGATGGAACTCCCTACACTTTTTGCTTGTTTTTAAAAATTTGGTGGCCAGTTGTACCCTATGCTATTCAATTCCCCGTGTAGCAACCGCTTGGGAATTTGCCGCTACACAACCCCGTCAGCCAGTAGTAGGAAGGAGGGCACCACGTCCTCTTCAGGGCGCGACTCCTCGAGCTCTTAACCGTGATTCCAAATCGCTCTGGGCCGCATGTGCACGATGATTCTCTCCTGCCGAGTCCCTCCCCCCACCCTGGGAGCAGCCGCCAGTTGCCGCTCCCTCAAGGCACCGGCCATACTCGTATCTGGCAGGACCAGGGACGCGAACCCCTGATCCTCGGTGTGCAACTGCAAAAGTCAGCGCTTTTACTGCTGCGCCACCGCGTCACTCTGAACTCACCACACTTCTTATTTCTCACAGTCACATATTAATAAATAGACAAGAAAAGCAATGTACAAAAAATCGCTATTACACGTCCCTTTTGGCATCACAGTCAAGAAATTTGGTGCAAATGTTTTGTCAGCATTTGATCTGACCCCCTTCTGTGCTGCACCTTCCAGAACCTTCCACTCAAAGGACTCAAATTACAAAATGCTGGCATGGAGTTTTACTAAGAAAGCTGCCACACAGTATCACAAACATTACTGCATACTTATATAGGCCTCTATCTAGATGTTTTTTTGTCTCCTGTTTAGACATTGACGGCAATACCTCACCTCAAGCTAATCTTTTCCTGGAATTGTTCCATTTAGTCCTTTAGAATGTAGTATGGTGCAATTATTCGTCTTAAAGTGATCCATGATTAGGCCTGTTCACTCAATCGGAGCCAGAAGGACTAGTACCACAAGCCACAACCAAAAACCCTAGCATGGTACCTGTTTGTTTTCACTGTTTTTTCTTTCAAAGAGCGTATCCTGTCTGCTCCTGCTAACCGCCAGAGCCGGCCAATCAGACAACACTTAGACCTGTCAAACACCTCTTAGAGGTGGCTGAATTTTTGAGTGCAGAAACAACAAAAATACGTTATTCAAGCAACAACATCCTCTGTTAGGTAGTATTTCCCATCTTTCCTGAGACTAGCCAGCTAAAAATAGTTTGTTTTAACTCTGCAGTTTGCTAGAATCATAAAACTGATCTTCACCAGTATGGAACATCCTGTTGCTATGTAGTCCATTTCATTTAGGCAAATCAGATAATAAATCGAAGGTACAGTAGGCCTAAAATTATAAATACTTTAATTTGAGACCACAGCCTCAAATTAAGCGGCTCTCTCCCAATGGCAGTAAAGATAATAAAATAAGAAACAGTTCTGCCTGTTTCTAGTTCTGAAATCAGCTAAGCCTCAGTAGAAAGCCTGTGAGTTTCTCAGGGGGTTCAACACTGCATCTTTCTAAAACTAAGGGATTTTAAAGGGAACAGGCTTAACCTTTCATATTTCAACACAAATAAGCTCTTAACAGTCCTTATGATAACAGAAAAAACTATGTATTTGCAGCTGAAAGCATGTTGAGGTTGATAGCATAAATGAAACTTCCTGGTACACCCCTCTCGGTATTCAGAGCAGAGCCTCAGTTCCCAAACACAACGTCAAGATAAGCGTGATTCAGACTTCTACAGTCCAGTGCCCTGCGGCCCAAAATGTGACGTAAATGCAGAGTAATTCATGTGTCATTATCTATTAAAAAAATAAGTAAGTAACATTTATCTCAGTTTACGCAGCCAGAGCACGCACTTCAAAGCAATGTTGTTTTTTGAATTGGTCGCCACCCCCAGCGATGCCCACTGCATGCAAAGCGGGCTCCCACACTCTGACACATTTTAATGTCTTTCCTGTTAAATTCACACAATGTATGAAACCTCACAAAGCAGCCAATTGCTGTCTGCTAAGGAACTGATTCAACTAACACAACAGACCCTAGCAAACAATAACCAATAACCATAAATGAGAATGGAAATCACCATTGTAAACTGAATCCAAACTCACCACGTACCAAAAATTCATACATAAGACAGAGTACTTGATTCAGATATGTCTGACAAGTACACAGGTCAATTTGGGGTGCCATTAACAGACTGAGGAAAGAAATGTTCTGTTAATAATAATCCTTGATAATGCAATTATTGCAAGAGAAATTAGTGCACTGTTACAAGGGATTCAGATGGTCTATAATAATATCCTACCATAGTTGTGTTGCAGATGGTGAAAATGATGGCAAATTCAGTGAAGTTCCCCTGCATAACCAGCCAGATCTATGCCCTGCAAATCTAGAATCATAGTGTGACTACAGCGTCCTTTGCCTCCAGGACTTTGTGGACTGAGAAGGCGTAACTATGGCAACGGAAGGTGGAGCTTCCAACCTTGCACTGGGTTGAGGAGAACAGGAAGAGGCTATTTTTCTCCTTCGGACGTCCATGCAGAAATCTCCTGGGCCCAGACAAAGGGGGTCACTGGGGCAGCATGGACCCCAAATCCCAGAGGGCGTATGGTTCGCCCCGCACCGTCAGGAGAAGCGATGGGGGCGGAGGATTGATCAGCCACAGGGGCTGGCTTTACAGGGCAGTTTGGCCACTGTGATGGAAACCCACTAGCACACATTTTTAGGATGGTGTATAAACCATAGTGCTAAAGGTCAACCTTCAGATCAAATGTCCCTGGACTAAGGAATCTAATGTCAGCCTGGGAAGATCCGTATCGATAAGTCCAGCTCTAACTTTTTAACCACATTAGTAATCTACGGTCTTTTCCAAGGCACAAATCAATAATCTGGTTATGCCATGGTGTGTTTCATGAATGGCTGTGTGAGCATAAAAGAAAAAAGCCTATACAGAGGAATGATAGACTTCAGTATCACAAACACAAGGAGTCCATTACGCTGATAAATATTTTGGAAAATGGATTGAGTCAGTAGTTATTTTTTACCCTGTATTACATCACATAAACTATCCTTGAAAACAATGTCTTTGTAAACAAAGGCAACTGAATCACAGCTCCCCAATCCAAAGCCCATGACAAAACCGTAGCGCTGCCCGAGAGCAACTAGAATTCCTCTGAAGAAAAAAGTTCAATCTTAAATCCTCAAATACATTTTAAGATAAACACACTTGGGTATTGAACAACATTTTAAACAAAACCAGACTGTGCTTTCAGTGAACTTTCAGAGTGTTTTATATTCCTGAACTACAGCAAAGCAAATCACTACTGCATTATTACACCACTGCATTAACACACTGTGCATTACAACAATTGACACAATAATCCCATTCACTGTTCAGTAACTCCAGTGCCTGGATACTGTGTGTTTAAATATCCCTCTTTAATTCCGAAAATATATAAACAAGGCTCAGTATGCAGTTTAATCCTGCCCATCATTTTCATTTAAAAAAAAAAAGTCCTGACACAACATAACAAGAGATAAAGAGGCCCTACCATCATAGTATGAGGTTTTAAATGACATTATGCCGTAGAGACATAGCCATTCATCAGCATGCACTGAGCTCTCAAACAAACCACATAAACCAGGAAGAGCCCTTTCTTGTCTCAAGTGTCAGCAAAAGCCAGACTTTAAACAAATAGCCCAATCAAAAATTCAGCGGCGGCAAAATGCGCGACAGGATCTGGGGTCTTTCTGAACGTTGCCATCAATGAGGAAGTTTGAAATGCTTGGCGAAGGTAAGGGCAGAGTGGCGGTTTGTTTTGGATTGGGCGCTGCGGAACTCTGCAAATGCTCCACCGCTCTGAGCAGAGCGCCATCCGGCCACCGCCAGGCCTGGAGTCGGAAGGAGCCAAGATTAACACTGCATTTTCTTTTGCCGGGGCTCTGGAATGGATTCGGGGGGGCAGGTGTGAGGAGGGGCAGTGGAGCATGTAGGCTCTCTCTCCACTCTTCGCTCCTGGGCCCGTCCCCAGAGAGGGTTTCGGAGAGGAATGAGGGCAATTTCACTGGAATGGAAGTAGAGATGGGGGCGGGTGGCTAATCCAGGATTCAATTCCCAGAGTCACAGGACGGCTACAGCTCAGCTCCGGCCCGTCGCAGCTCAGAGCTTCACGATGGCTATCGCCGCTGACCGAGGCAATCACTGCTCAAGTGGAATAGCGTCTGAGGCCAGCCAGACAAACGACTAGCAAATCGATGCGAGCTGACAGGCCTCTGAAGATCTGACCCCCCCGTGACCCCACGCTGACCCCGCGGAATGATTTACAGAATGTATTGCAGGTCATCAGTGCTGTGGCATTGGGTTCATTGTGGGTCTTCTGCTTTCTTGCCAGCCTGGCCATGCTTTTTTTTTACGATAATGTGTTAACATGCCCGTGAAAATTTGTTCAGATTCCCTTCCATTCAGCATCACTTATTCTTCCTTATTCTTCCCAAAAAAACTATGGAAACTTCTGTGAAACTCTTTCAATAACGTTATAAAATCAATCAAGTAACAGTAGGGTTTTTTCAGTGTTATTTTTATGTTTGTACAGGCTGTTGGTCAGAAACATTTTGCTGGGTTTCCCAGCAAAAATATATCTCTGGCATACCTGCACGCTCTTCCTCCGTTTATTTCCTGAGGGAAGAGCATGTCTTTCTGTGTAAACATACCCCTTTCCCATAATGCTTTGTGGCCGGGTTGAGAGCCTGCAGCTACTCCGCATCTGTAACACAGAGGTCAGTTCTGCTGCCATGGGCGAGGCGGAGGGCACAGAGGAGTGGATGGGGGGGAGTAGGGAGGGTTGGAGACTAGAGCCAATGCTCAGATTTACACCAGTCACACTGGCCCATTGAAAAGGAGCTAAAACTGTCACATTTTCATCCCTAGTTTGCTTTAAGAAACAGACTACCGTCAGCCCAAGACAGCTACATCCCTGCGTTTCTGCCCGTGCAAACATTCTTGTTGTGATCCAACAGTCGTTTTGGCAGAACTTTGAATGTGCAAAGTAGTTTGGCTTCCTCTGACCTGCTTCTGTGAGGCTGTTCACTTCCCCTTTCCTTTGCTCACAGCCACCCGTAAAAATGATGAGTCAGCAACGGACCGCATAACAAAAAAGAATGCCTCTCTTTCAATTCTCTCACGCCTAGACTGCCTGCGCACATCCATTAAAGGCAACAAGTACAACATTAGAAGTTAAGCATATGTGATACGTGATACGACATCATACGATGTGATGTCGTATGACAAATCAATCATATGGGCTGCGTGAATTTGGGTTCATTTCTGAGGTATGCGATGCATTCCACTTCGACAGGCCCTGAGGAGTTAATGGTCTTATCTACCTGCCAGGTTGCAGGGCTCTGAATGACTAATGCTGAAGCGCTGTTCAAAGATGTCAATTTTTCACCCCAGAAAACTTCGCCCACACATATAGCACCAACCCCACCACTTCCTTCTCAGACAACTGTCTGTTCCACAGTCCCCGACAAGTTTACCGCAACCGTCTGCCTGAGGCAGCCCTCCGCCACCCGCTCACACGTCGGCCCCAAAGCACACGCATTTTAAAGGTCCTCTCTGGTCAGTGGGCTACTTGGGTGTCACATCCACTGACAGGCCGTAGAGTATCCCTCTGCTTCTCGCTGGACACTTTATGTTTTCTGCATAATCCTTTCTGGCACGTGGTGAATGACCTCAGAGTTTCCATTTCATACGCTGCATTTTTTCCTCACTAGGCAAGTCATCCAAAGACTTTGGATACTCTCGCCTGTTTCACTACCAGACTGGAACTACCCAGGCTATTGTACGGCCGTAGCTAGGTTTCCCTGTATAGTAAGGCCCTGGCTAGGTTGTCCGCTATGCTAAGGCTGTGGCTAGGCCACACTTTATAGGCCGTGACTAGGTTACCCTCTATTGTACGGCCGTAGCTAGGTTTCCCAGTATAGTAAGGCCCTGGCTAGGTTGTCCGCTATGCTAAGGCTGTGGCTAGGCCACGCTTTGTAGGTCGTGACTAGATTACCCTCTATAGTACGGCCGTAGCTAGGTTTCCCTGTATAGTAAGGTTGTAGCTAGGTTGTCCGCTATGGTAAGGCTGTGGCTAGGCCACCCTCTATAGGCTGTGACTAGGTTACCCTCTATAGTAAGGCCGTGGCTAGGTTTCCCTGTATAGTAAGGCCCTGGCTAGGTTGTCTACTATAGTAAGGCCGTGGCTAGGTTGCCCTCTCTCGCAGATACTCAGTAGCAATGCAGGGTGTTCAGAAGCTGCCGGCCGAAATGAGGTTCAGCCTTGAATTCCTTGGATGACAGACAGACCGGTCGTTTCCCACCAACTCGCAGTGCTGCTTACAACTATTGCTCAGAACTGACTTTAAGACTAGCTATTACATGAAAATAAAAAACATAAAAACGCTCCCTCGTTCACTCCAGTACGCTCACGCTTGCCCTTCTCAACTCCACCACGCAATTCCCCTCTCTCTCCCGTACACTCTCGCTCAACCTCAAATTATGGAGGTCCCCCAAGTACACGTAACGCTTACAGCTCCCAGTATTATGTCTCGAATTGCCGCTGTCCAATGAATTAAATCAAATGACACAAGATGCCAGTATTTTGTCTTGCAGTTCATTAAGTTGTTCTATGAATATTAATTAGCGAAGCAAAAGTGAATTTTTTTTCAACCCAGAAAAGGGTGGGGATACTACAGGATACCAGTGATGCACTCATTGTGTTTCACTGTGGGTAGCAAAATCTTTTGATTGGTTCAAGCAAGTAAGAGATTGGCAGCTTCACCCATTGTAACCTCTCCCAATATGGGGTTCATGAATCACATTACAAGACAACCATTTTCACTACAGGATTCCAAGAAACTGGAATATCAAAACTAGTATTCATACTAGCAGAGACTGGCCAAATCTGACTGGACCTCTTTTTTTCTAGTGTTTAGCACAGACCCACTTGCACATTTTGGGGTGTTAATGAAGGACACTCATGATGCACGCTTTTCATATCAGCCACTTGGAATATATGAGGGCTTTCATTGTCAGCGGTTATGCCAATAATCACAGGTTATAATAAAATATACAAGAAAATTCCAAACCTTCAATTCAAGGTAATGACCATGTCCTTTTAAAATAAACATCGCTCAATGCTTGACCGATTGTTACTTCAGCATGGTGTATGATTATTTTTTCTGAAAGAAACATTTTCCCACTCCACAATCGTGCCGATATAGAGTACAATCAAACCATTTTGCTCAACTCATCAGTGATGACGTTCAATTGAATAAAAAAACGCATGCGTGTCTTGTTACGCGTTTAATCAGAGAATATCAATAGAAATATCTTTATGTGTTTCATGGGTTGTGAAGGACTGCCTTCACAAACACAAGCAGACATCTGCAATCCATTCGATTCCCCCAGGAAATGAAGCCCTCAGCTGGAACAACTGGACCAGATTTGCTCTCATAAGACCTCTGTAACATTAGGCTTTCTGAGCGGTTTCTGTATTACAGGAAACAACCTTCTTTCCACAAAAACAGCACGCAATTGACATTTGGGTCTTTCTTATAAATGGTTCCAAGGGGAATGACTGTACAACTCGTCTATGGGTATACATTTTCACTGGACAAAGTCCGTGCAAGTCTTAAGAGTGGTCTTGCGTAACCCCCACAGTAATCGACTGCACACCAAGGCTCTGTTGAAACCTATGGGAATCCAAGGCATTTGATTGACAGTACTCTCACAAGGAAGTAGATGTGTTGGCTCCTGAGTGGCTTAGTCAGGCACAGGTCTGGCAAAATGACGGACCATGTCACATTCACACCACAATCAGAGTGTGGGCTGATCAGAGGTCCACACTGGCTCTATTCCACAAGGGGTAAAGGGGCTTTAATGGGGCCTCTGTTTGCTGCCGAATTAGTTTTCCCAGTCCTGCCCTATCCATCCACAGGTTACCAGTTGTCATCGACAAGAGATACAGCTCATCTGTAGCAATGGCCTGTATAATGACGAGGGAAGTGGGCTTGTCACCTATAGGTTGCAGGTTCAATTCCCAATAGGTAGGACACTGCCGTTGTACCATTGAGCAAGGCACTTTCAGTACATATGGATACTATGTGAAAAATGCAAACTTTGTGTAAGTTATTCCGGACGAAAGAATCTGCTAAATGGCAGTGGTGTTGTGAAATGTCTGTAGTTTCTAAAAGTCGCCTGCTCTCAGGGAGCGATTGGAGCAGATGTGTAACTGCTTGCATACGTGGCTCGACAAGCACAACTGATCATTTCAGTAGTAGGAGAGTTGTTCAAAAAAACAACTTTTAAAAAAGGAAGTGGGTTTATAAATGAATTACGCAGCGAGAGCAGACTGGACAGGAAGTAGACCGCATGCCTGACAAGCAGATGAAGATGTTACGTTAACACAACATAAGCTTGTGCAGGAGAAAGAGGTCATTGTTAGAATGCTTGTCAATATCAAATAGTTTTGAAAATAAACAAAGTTTTATTTGTGGCTGCCAAGAGCTTGGTGATGGTTTTTTATGGTTGTGCTGTATTTGTCAAGTTGTTCCTTCTGCAATGTCTAGTTGTCAATGTAGAAGTCATTTTTCATGAAATACTGAGACTAAATGTGAATTCAACATGATGACCTTTAGATTAATCTAATTTAAAAACTATTTTATATTGACAACAATTCTAGATTTAAATCTGATGTTTCTAATCAGTTTGGTGATCCATAATGGACTCACATGTACTTGATTAAACAGGGTATAAACATAATATTAAAGTAAATAATTATATATGACATAATATAAAATTGTATGTGAATTGATAAATAGCTTTAGCTAGTATATTACAGTATGTTAACATAAGTACATACCTTATGCCATTCTAAGACTGTTGCAACAAAGCAGGGTATAGAATGTAGAAGAGGACATTCTGTTTAAAAAATAAACAAATTTACAAAACCTTATAGCAAAAATGAACTGCGGACCTGGTTTAGCGTACCCCAAGTGTTTGGGTGGGTCGACCCTGGTCTGCAATATTGAAAGGTGCTTCTGTAGACTAAGTGAATTAAGTCTGAAGATATACATTCTGAGGTTGTGTACCTGGCCACACAGCCTAAATTTTAATATTTGTGATGACGCATGTGACACTTTCTGTGCCTTTCTAACATGTTTATACTGACCGCACAGTACTTGGCATTTCTACGGTCTAGTTGCTATAAATTATTCAACAGCACTGCCATTTTAATTTAGCCAAAAAAAAAATGAAAATATACGTTTTACGTGCTAGCTGCATGACAACCAGAAACCTTGACATGGAAGTATCCACTGAGCCCTTGTTGCCTTTTAGAAGGCTTCATCACCTGGGAGGCCATCAAACCCACTAACAGAAAGTATCCACCTCGTGACCATTGATGAGGTTTTCCACGCGCAAGTTTGGCCAGTGGAACTTGGTTTATTCAAACGGAATGCCCTTGGGTTCCAGCTATTTCTGTTCGGGGAGATACTGTGTCAGTAATCCTTCGGGGATGAAGTTTCCGGAAGCAGCTCAAGTCCGCTGTGTTCACACACTCACAGATTTCTTGGAGGCGGGCCCGGGTCAGTCCAAGGTTTCCATGGCCACACTGATCCAAGGACAGGAGGCTAAAATAAGAGGCGGGGGGACTGGCGTATGAACCGGACACATTACGTCAAAAACACAGAAAAAATTGCAACCTGCCTAAACCCTTCCAAAGATCCTAACAGCTACATTAACATTGTAAAACCACACCCCTTTCAATCCCATAATTGATATATGTTAAGTAGGAGGCACATCTGAATACTAACCACAACAGTCAGCATCTCCAGCACAGTTTAAGGCTTCAATCAATCGGGTTACCTAGGTTTTGAATTCTATTTGGTTCTAATGATTTTTAAACATTTTATATTCAAAAACTGTCAGCCTGGTCATAATCTTTCATACAGCAGAGGTGACTAATTATCACATTATCTAAAGAATAAGACTGTATGGAATACTGAATATATCCAAATAATATTTAGTGTTTGATACTTAGCATGTTGAATATGCAATGCTAACTGAATAACACTATTTTACAGAAGCCTGCCAATGCTCTACTGAACACTCATTTAACTCGAGGGTTACATTTAAGAACAAGTGAACACTGAATATGAACTGCACTGTGGAAAAACTTCACTTATTTACACTCTCCATGTTGAAAAATATCAAACAAGCCACTAATCTGTGTAGTTTTCAGTAGCAAACATGTCTTTTGAGAAACTGAGAAAGTGGGAACATTCAGACTGAAAGTAGGGGCGGAATCTTCCTGCCGAGGCAGTCTGTAGTTTACCCACTTCTCATAAACAAGTCTGGCTTCCTGGACCGCACTCACGTAACTAAATATATGCGCATGACAGTGGCGTGACCCGTAAATGCACCCGCAGTCCTCCCCGGTTTCTCTACATCAAAAAACCCCCGCTGTTCACCTACAGACCCACCACACTCGCTAAGTCTTTTCCTGACAGATAAACAAAACAATAGCTCATCCGATTACATCTGGTGTTGGGGTTTGCAGCAAGGCACCCGATGGTAGAATTGCTTACAAGTGCCAAAAGCACAGAAACAAATTCATTCTTTAGTCCTAGAATGTGTTCCAGCAGTCACCGACAAGCACGTACACAATAGGGTGGGCTGGAATTGTTTTAATCAGCGGTGACTTTATCCGTGAAATGGGCTGTCCATTAAACACCCCCACCTTACATACCTCCCCCGTCCCCGTAACTGCCATTGCATCAGCAACGGTGCTTTAAAACACACCCGACAAAAACCTTAATTACATGGGATTCCAAGGAATGGGATGAGCCAACGTGAAGGCCAAGATTGATAATGGCTGCCCGATTTTCATGGGAGATGTGGTATTAGACGTGACTCCGCGAATGCACGAAAATCAATAAGGAATGCGGGCGCAGTATCACAAATATTATACTCATTGTTTACTTTCTTTTGTGGTCTATGGTTTCAGTGATGAAAAACTGAAGACCTCATCCACTGACTGCTGAACCCCGTAATGCAACTTACACAGCCTTTTTTTAGCAGAAGGATTTTAAAAATTTTAAAAGTTACACGTGGGAAAGTTTGTACTCAAGCAACAAATCAGTGGTGGCAGCTTAAAATAATAATTCTGTGTGTAGACTGAATGCAAGATGCACTCACTCATAGAAAAATGTAAAAAAAGAAAATAGTATTGCCTGGGTTTTCAACAGAGGGTCTGTGGAAACCTGTGGGTCCTTGCAGAGACGGTAGGGGATCCCGGCCCAGTATTCGTTTGCAATGGCTATATAAATATATATATTTGGGGAAATAGTTCAAAATATAAAAACTTTTTAAATGTAACCCTTTTTAACTTATAATGGGGTCCACTGGATGCATTTGAGCCTGGGTAGGCGGTCCCTGGATCAGAAACGGCACCGGAAATGATATACAAACCCAAAAAACAAAATACCAGAGATAATTTATGTAATTTTGAGATGTAATTTTCTGATTTCATACCAGTTCTATGTTAGACCTCTGATTGCCCAATTGCATTGTCAGTGGTTGAGTTCTGGAATACTGGGCTTATTCGGAGGCTGTCTAATAGAGGCCTGTCACATAGAACTAGAACTGTCGTTACCAATGGTTACAGGGACGCGCCGCCATGTTGGAGGTCCAACCCTAACAGAGACGCTTAACGTTACCACTGAACTCGTAGTGTTCGCTACTCCATGAAACGAGTTTCATGCTAACGCTACTATGATTGCTGTCCTACAATGACGCACTTCTGCACTGCGTACTGATGTGCGAATAAAACTGGGAAAAGGCGAAAATGTCCTTTTACATGATAATTTGAGGACTCACCATAGTAGCTAAACCACCAGGCAGGGTGAACGAACTCAATTTTACGACCGAAAGAAGAGACTGGTGGTTGAAAGCAGTGAGGAGTGAGCAGGGTTTAGACAGCATAGGCTCGGATCATTAATGGTAAATTACGCTTTATGAACAAATTATAAAATTAGCCAGTTAATATATACATAACTAGCTGGCCTAATGTACATCTATGTGCATTATCTTAATGTTAGAAAGTTAAAAGTGAATTAATCGCTTGGTTTAGCTAACGTTAGTAGCTATATCATTTGTGTGAACGACTGCTACGCCTGCGAAACATTAATGTTAACCTAATGCGATACGTCAAGCATATTGTGAACATCAAAACAGTGTTCATTTGAACTATTATTACATTGCTAGGGGTGCTACGTTGTACGATGTCTCACAAATAGATTGGATAAACTGTAAACATTAGCTACCTGTGCTGGCCAGGCAGGGTTCGAGCAATATGAGAGAATCCAGAAGAGGGCGAAAATAAAATGTAACGTTACGATAGTAAGCACCAAATAACAATGTATTTGAAAGTAATAATTAAAGTAACGGTAAATGTACTGATTTGCCTTTTATGGTGTCTACAACTGAAGTTCCCTATCGGGAAAAAAAGTTATTATATTCTATCCATCGAGCTAAAATGTTTTATTGCTGAAGTAGGCTACTGTAGCCTACCTAACATGTAACGTATCGCTTTGCTCCCATATTAACTGCACAAGCACTTTACTTACCAAGGTGGTATACTACAAAGCAGGATTACTGAGTTAGTACTAGCTGGATAACTCAATAAAACCCAGAACAGCTCTTTCTACTTCAGCCCATGCATGTTCCAGATTTGGGAGGGTTCCGGGGTTTACTCTGTAATTAATCTTACTTCGTACGTATACCCCCGCTATACTTAACTTTTATTTCCCGCCAGGGAACTTCAGTTGTAGCCCCAGCAACAACAAAAAAGACATAGACAGTGGGACCCACAACACACAAACAAACATATCAAACAAAGATATCCAACAGAATCATTACATCAATCAAGTGAATGAAAGTGCAATACAGCCATGATTAAAAATGGCCCCCGCTGTCCCGAGATGTCCAGTGTCACCAAGCAGTCCAACGCACAAACTCCACATCCACGAATTTCCTCCATACATGCAGTGCCGCGGTCTCTGTACACCGCCAAACTGAGAAATTGTTTCGTTATGTTGTGCACTGTATATTTTGTATATTGCTGAGCTACCTGTAAGCATTGCGTAAAGCAAATTCCGATGATGGCAATAAAGGGAAATTAAGCAACCTCCAGATTAAATGTGATAGCCTATTAGTTTGGTTTGCATAACGTTATGGAACACCAGCATTTGGTCTTCCAGTAAGGCGGTTTGCGTAAAAAGTGGGCGTGTCTGGCCAAATTGTGACGTAGGTGAATGTATTTTCCACAATCAGACTCTGGCCACGGCTCTGACCCATTCTGTTGTCTGACATACTGAGTGTACAGCGCTATCAAATACATAAACACAGATCCACGTGTGCGTGTGCACAACACAAACACAAACAGCATGCGGATGAAGCAAAAAGCGCAAGGATCACAACATATTCCAGCAAGGACATCTAAACAGGAGACTGCCATACAGATATGCACATTGCTTTGAATATATGAACTACAAAACCAAACTTCCACACTAGCATTGGTGGAAATTGTGCGTGTACAATTAGTTGTTGTTGCAGCTATGGTAACTAAAATGAAGTATGCAATGATGTTTGAATCACTGCAACACATTCTGAAGGGAGTGCTGCGCTGTTTTTTCATTCAGGTTTTGTAAGCGGTTGTGTAGCGTTCTTGCTTAAAGCTCTTGCACAACATAAGGGTATTGTGCAACTTAAGTGAGCTTCCATTGGGGGGTCACTCATTCAAACACAATTAATTGGTCAAATTTATTTGTCATCGGTAAGGTGAAACACCTGTACTCAACACAAATCCGTTCTACCATGGCTGTAAGTAAAAAGATTTTTGATTTAATTTGCAACAGTATGTGGTCAATCCATCGGGTGTATGTATATTTTGTGTATATATATATATATATATATACATTGATGTACACAGACTTTGCAATGGCACTGACAATGCAATTTTAATGTAAACATGATGTAATTGAATGCATTTATGTATGTTAGTAAACTTTACCCATCAGCTATTGCAAATTCTTCTGCATAGTTTCTAACCCCAGCTGTCATCAGCTTAACAATAAACTGCATTAGTTTAAAGAAGGGGGGGAAAAGCCAAACTCTTTAGTGTTTAGCTTGTATGGCTGTGACCACAGACAGCAAAAGGCTGCAGTAAATTATGCAAAAGTCTTGTTGAAAAGCAGCGCTTAACATCTGAAATAACAGCACTGGGAAAATGAAAGAAAACAAGAACAAGCCGTAGGAGGTGGGTAAACTGCTAGGAGTCTAGAAGGAAGCATGAAGGTAATACATTTTATCTTTCAATATTCTTGTTTCTGTCTTGTTGTACAGTAATGTAACTGTAATGTTTTGTTAAAATATAACGGACTACATATTTTATATTCGGAGCATGACTATGAAAATATATGTAACTGCACAGCCAGAATTTGCTTAGCTATAGTAATTATTGAGAAGGCCTGTATCGGCTGATACTAGATTCAAACAGACTTATCGATATCGGCCCAATGCTAAGATTATGGGCGATATGATGCCGCAACATGGTATGGATGACAGCCTGTGTATGTGCCATTTGTATGCCTGTGCATATACCGTTTTTATGCACTATGTTACCCGTATTTTAACAGTAGATACTGTATGTGTCCAAGACAAATTTCCTTCGGGATAATAAAGTCTATCTATCTATCTATCTATCTATCTATCTATCATACATGCATCAGAGGGGAAATGCATTTCTTACAGTGAAGATGCTGTGAATGTGTCAGCTAAAAAAGTTGCTTAATCATAGTCCTCTGAACCTCTTGTTTATCATCTTTACTCAATCTTTATGGAGACTCAGTATCTCTATTGACTCATGCTCTCTGCTTACTGATAAAAAAAGCTGAGATATTTTGTAAAAAAATAAAAAAGATTTTACATTTTTTCTTCATGAGTTGATGTCTGTGATTATCTACTTCTTCCATGTATGTGGAGGTCTGCTTTCCTGCTACAATGTAAAACAGGGCGGTATCAGCATCAGCATTGACAAATATTGATTATTAATATCATCCACAGAATGACTACATTGTGCATCCCTAATTATTTCAGTTGCTTCAAAGCCTTTGGTTTGCATTCAATCAAAGTTTGTCCTTAATTTTGGCCTCCAGGTAAACATAAGCGTTACACATTTTCTTTACAAACTCATTTCGGGGAGTTTGTGCCAAACATGCCAAGCTGTGATTGCGGAGACAAAAAAGAATAATTCTTGCTTTCAAATGTTCATGACAAATTTTGACTCAATTCCAGCTTTTGATTTATTTTCTTTACAGTGTCAGCAATATCACAGATTATGACAATGACCATAGAACATTGCCTTAAATGCTAAGGCCAGCTAATGATGAAAACAACTCATCAAATGGTCACAGCAGGTCATGAAGGAAAAGGCTAGAATGAACTTCTCACTGCGACTGGGACAGCACAGACTGTCTATCTTCCAGCACAGACTGTCTATCTTCCAGCGCAGACTGTCTATCTTTCATCGCAGATTGTCTATCTTCCAGCGCAGACTGTCTATCTTCCAGCACAGACTGTCTATCTTCCACCGCAGACTGTCTATCTTCCAGCACAGACAGTCTATCTTCCAGCGCAGACTGTCTATCTTCCAGCGCAGACTGTCTATCTTCCAGCACAGACTGTCTATCTTCCAGCGCAGACTGTCTATCTTCCAGCGCAGACTGTCTATCTTCCAGCACAGACTGTTTATCTTCCAGCACAGACTGTCTATCCTCCACCACAGACTGTCTATCTTCCAGCACAGACAGTCTATCTTCCAGCGCAGACTGTCTATCTTCCAGCGCAGACTGTCTATCTTCCAGCGCAGACTGTCTATCTTCCAGCGCAGACTGTCTATCTTCCAGCACAAACTGTCTATCTTCCAGCACAGACTGTCTATCTTCCAGCGCAGACTGTCTATCTTCCACCACAGACTGTCTATCTTCCAGCGCAGACTGTCTATCTTCCAGCACAGACTGTCTATCTTCCACCACAGACTGTCTATCTTCCAGCGCAGACTGTCTATCTTCCAGCACAGACTGTCTATCTTCCACCGCAGACTGTCTATCTTCCAGCACAGACTGTCTATCTTCCAGCGCAGACTGTCTATCTTCCACCGCAGACTGTCTATCTTCCAGCGCAGACTATCTATCTTCCAGCACAGACTGTCTATCTTCCAGCACAGACAGTCTATCTTCCAGCACAGACAGTCTATCTTCCAGCGCAGACAGTCTATCTTCCAGCACAGACTGTCTATCTTCCAGCACAGACAGTCTATCTTCCAGCGCAGACAGTCTATCTTCCAGCACAGACAGTCTATCTTCCAGCGCAGACTGTCTATCTTCCAGCACAGACTGTCTATCTTCCACCACAGACTGTCTATCTTCCAGCTCAGACTGTCTATCTTCCAGCACAGACTGTCTATCTTCCAGCACAGACAGTCTATCTTCCAGCGCAGACTGTCTATCTTCCAGCGCAGACTGTCTATCTTCCAGCACAGACTGTCTATCTTCCAGCGCAGACTGTCTATCTTCCAGCGCAGACTATCTATCTTCCAGCACAGACTGTCTATCTTCCAGCGCAGACTGTCTATCTTCCAGCGCAGACTGTCTATCTTCCAGCACAGACAGTCTATCTTCCAGCGCAGACTGTCTATCTTCCAGCACAGACTGTCTATCTTCCAGCGCAGACTGTCTATCTTCCAGCACAGACTGTCTATCTTCCAGGACAGATTGTCTATCTTCCAGCACAGACTGTTTATCTTCGAGCGCAGACTGTCTATCTTCCAGCGCAGACTGAAAAGACACCTGTTTAAGCTTCATCTTGGCTCACCTAATGCTGAACTCTGAACATTTTTCATGGCTTTACTAGCCCTGCTTATGCTACATTGAATAACTATATCCTCAAACCCATTTACCCCTTCACTACACTCTCTCACCTACTGTAAGGCTTAATTTATGTTGTCGGCTTATTATTATTATTATTATTATTATTATTATTATTATTATTATTATGTATGTGCTACTTGAAAGTACATTCTGCATTAACAGCTAGTATCAGTTATGACCCTAATGACCTGGTACCAGCTCATTGTTGCCAAAACCTTTCTGTATGTGTTTATATAAGTGGCACTGTACAAGAGCTTTTGCTAAACGCCTTAATGGAAATGCAAATTAAGTCCATACACTGAGCCTTGGGATGTATGAATCCTGGCTTGGGGCACTTCTGATTTACCCTTAAGAAAGGCACCATACCTCAAGCCGTTATGATGAAACCGAATGCACAAATTACAGTTCTGGTTTTCAGAATGCAAGATGCAATGCTAGCCACCATGAATAAGGGGTGACTGCAAGTAAAATACTGCCGAGTCCCTGAGATAAATCAGGCTTTTCCCATTAACGGTCCACACAATACATTTCCTTCATTGGTCCATAAGCAATGTCAGGATCTGTGCGGCACGAACCATCATCTTTTTATCAGCACTTGAGAGGAGCTACTGAACAAGTGTCACCGGTTAACTAAGGTTAGGTTAGGTTCGGTTTGGTTCCACCTAGCCTCATGCAGTTGAACACCGAATTATCTTATATCTCCGATGAATTTCTCCACATCCACGTGAGGCGCTTACGTAAATCATACAGACACATAAATATTGTTTAATCTCTGCAAAGATTTAACACTTTCGGTGGAGGAGATAGGAAAAAGCATTGCTCTATTAAGAAAAAAGCTATTCGATGGTGAAATTGTTGTTTGAGCTGAAGGCAGTCGGGATAAAGAAACTAGAAAGAGGGGCCATTCACTCGACAGACTGCAGGTCAACTGTAATTATCAATAACAATAACAGTTCTGTCTAAATGAGAATATCACAGGCAATTTGCTTTGTTTCAATAACATGGGTGCTGTGACATTTTCATCGTGAGCCGACAGCCGTGGCAGTAATTGAAAGGTTAATACGTTCACTGTCGCTGTTATTTGTCAATGTGAACTCTTTGTTTATCACATAAAAAACTATGGAGTTTGACATGAGTGCATTTGGACAGTAATGAAATAAATGACATCAACAACAAACCAATCAAATTGGTAACCATTTAGATTAAAGGGCAATAGCATTAAATAATGAAGACATATTTGTAACAGACTGTAATAAACCATAAACATATACGCTTTCATGCGGTGTATGAAATACATAGGCCTACACAGTTTTATAAGATCATTTATAGGACGACTATAGAAAGATAATATACAGTTTTAAGAACTTCCAGTTAGTGCCCACATGCTTTTATTATAAATGGCTCATGAATCATGAATCAAGTCGATACTATTTGGCAGGTATTCAAAGCATCATATTCTAAATCATTTTACAAATTACAAAGGAGCATAAATAAATGTTTGTGAATGATTTATAAATGAAGGTGTAATGTGATTGACAGGAGTGGTGGTGTGGAATAGGGTGGAAGGAGATCCTAACCCTCAGGACATTAAAGCCAGTCCTGTCCCCTGAGGCGGCCAGCATCCTCCAGCTCTAATGGAGAGACTCGTAAAGCCCATCTCCCTCAGGCCACCACTGTCACCTTACATACACATACACATATACACACACACACGTGCGCACATACACATATACACACAACCCTACACACGTGCGCACATACACATATACACACAACCCTACACACACGCACGTGCGCACATACACATATACACACAACCCTACACACGCGCACGTGCGCACATACACACAACCCTACACACACGCACGTAAGCACATACACATATACACACACCCCTACACACACGCACATGCGCACATACACATATACACACAACCCTACACACGCGCACGTGCGCACATACACATATACACACAACCCTACACACACGCACATGTGCACATACACATATACACACAACCCTACACACGCGCATGTTCGCACATACACATATACACACAACCCTACACACACGCACGTGCGCACATACACATATACACACAACCATACACACACGCGCGCATACACATATACACACACATGCATGCGCACATACAAACATACACATATACACACACACGCATGTGCACACACACATATAGACATATGCACATACACACACATACACATATACATACACATGTGTGCGCATACACACACGTACACATATACACACACATGTGCGCGGATACATATATATATATATATATATATACATATAAACACATGTGTGTGCACATACACACATATACACACACGCGTGCGCACATACACATATACACAAACACACGTGTGCACACACATATAAACATATACACACACCCGTGCACACATACACATATAAATACACATATACACACATGCGTGTGCACATACACACACATACACATATACACACACACGTGCGCACATACACAAATACATATACACACACTCATGCATACATGTACACACACACATACACATAAATACACACATACACACACACTCACACGCACATTAACATACACACACACACACACACACATAAACACACACATACACATGCACTCACGCGCACATACACATATACACACACACATGTGCACATACGCATATACACACACGCATGCCCACGCACACATACACACACACACACACACACATATACACATATACATATATGTGTGTGCACATACACATACACAAACACACACATACACATATACACACACTCATGCACACATACACACACACACACACACGTGTACACATACATATACACACATACCATATATACACACCCGCACATGCATGCACACACAGACACACACCCATACATATATTGCACAGACGTGCTCAAGCACACACAGTGTAAACACAAACACACACATACACAGATGCAAACCCACCACAAACACACTCACTGAGCCCCCTCCCACCCACACACACACACACAGTAGTTTAGAGAACAGTTTAATTAGCATGCCGTGAGTCAGAACAAAAGTAACAGAAACATTATGTGACCTATACACCGAGCAAGCTCCAAGCAGACACAGCATAAACAATGTTTTTCAATGGGACACACCACAGCAAATTCTATAGCTGCTAAAGTCACTTACACTTAATGGTGCACAGAACCCCCTGAGTTTAAACCTTTCCAGTGCACAGACTAGGCTAATAAGTTAAGCAGCTGCGTTTATTTTCCTGCTTGGCATGCACTTGTGGTTTTGTACGTTGCTGTGCTCGTTTTCGGGGCCACGATCACGCTGGAAAAACTCTGGTTGCGACTGCTAATTGAGAAAAGTTATGGCCCGTAACTTAGTGTGCGTTAACGCCGCTCTCTCTCTCTCTCTCTCTCTCTCTCTCCCTTTTTCTGTGAAACGCAGCCATGGTATGCCGCTCGGCCCAAAATTGATTCCACATGTTGTTTGCATAATTCCCCTGTAAAATTGACCTAAAACTGGAGACAAAGTTCACGCTGATGTGGAGAAAGGGACGCTTGGAACTCTTACGGGGAACGGCCCCTTCTGTGGAACCCCCCAAGCAACAGACCGTGCCGATGCGCGGAACGTTACGGAGCAATCAGCCTTGGTCATCGCTTCACGTAAATAACCTTATCTTACCTCAGGTTATTAGCTGGGCTGAACAGCGCTCTTCCTGGCTCATAACCTAAGGGCTAGCTGAAGGTAGTGGCCAGTATTGGCAGTTTAATTTGTTTTGTGTTTTCAAAAAAACAATCAATCATTCAGAATCTATGGATCGCTCCACATTCACAGGGTGACTCCTGCATGCATTTCCCAACATTTATTTCTAACCCTTCACTGCTACAACTAACAATGCTATTCCCCAAACACTACAAAATGTATTTTGGGATTTCACCAAATGACAAATAATAATAATCACCTCCCCCCCACCCCAACCCCCAGACTGTTTGGGCTCAGGACACCACATGCTGAGGGGCAATAGTCCTTTCTTGACTCTACACCCCAGTCCTCTCTCTCTGTTTGTTGTTCTCACTCCGCCTACAGCATGTACAGCTGTAATAAACAAACCTAGGCTGGAAGTGTGAGGTCAGAGGTCAAGCTCAGTAAGGTGGCATGTCATTAACAAGCCTCCATAAGAAGAGCTCAGGAAGAACTCAATAACAATCTGTGCTTAGTCTTTTGTGCTCTACCTGAGAGTCTGACTGAACAGAGGGACGATGGTGAAAGATGGCGAAGCACACGGACAGTTGTTTCCCCACATTCTTTACCTGGCGCATGCAAAGTTTGTCAACAGTCACGTTGACAATTAGCCCTTGACCGGACCATGAATGTTTTGGCTCTTTTTCGTGACCATGGTAACGGTGTGCTTGCAAAGACTTATTTGAGCTGAAGGCAGTTTAGACAACAGAAAAGAAACTAGAAAGAGGAGCCATTCGCTTGAGAGGCTGCAGGTCAACAGTAATTATCAACAATAACATAATTTCTGTCTATTTAAAGCACTGAACCGCAATTAACGGTGAGGAAAGTAAGTGGGTTACGTGATTCTGCCAATATGGTACGTAACCCTCAAGGCTATGGGAAAAAATGCTATCATACGTTTGTGCAATTCTGCTTCCTGTATGCCCAATTTATTCTGCGTTAAGATGTGTCAAACTTCCATTGATCAGCTTTTCCATTCTAATCAGATACAATAACTGCTCTGAAAAAACCATCTTGCTCACCAGGGAAAATAACTTGTATTCTATCCTATAATACAGTAAGAAAATTATGTGGTTTGGTAATAGTTAACTGACAACACATAACATAAATCTGTGAGTGTAATTTGCAGATTGAACACACAGAAATGAGGCCTAGAGAAGTGTTAAAGTGACGGTCAAGGAAAATCCGTAATATGCTTATAACCACGTTATTTGTGGCTATTAAGGAATGTATTGAGCACCAATAAAGCGCAAGGAATAAATTCCATTGCAATCTCGTTCAATTTCAGTCTATCTATATCTCATTATTCCTGTATGCTGAAAAAAAGGGTTGAGTTGAAAATGGGTCCATGGGTCCAGACGTGAAACCTCAACCGATACATACTTTGATCTCATTACATAACTCCTCCCATAGTTTGAGGTGAATAAAACCATCCTGTCCCATCCTGTCTGAAGTCTGAACCACATGCTCGTTTTGTTTGCCCTTGAGAACAGTTGTCCGCGTTATCAGCATTTTGATTTTGAATAGTTAGCTAAAGTGTTTATTTTTTCCCGCTCTTTTTATCCCTGTACCAATTTTATCTCTCTCTCAATCTTTAAGTTAATTTAATTTTGATTGCGAGCTTGCATATGATATTTATCTCTTGATAGCAGCCGCGCTGTATTTTACTTTGAATTGATTGCATTAATTCATCGCCGGGTTCAAACCTATGGTTCAAACCACAGAACTATGTAAGAATAGTTCTGTGGTTCAAACATGTAGGGCTGGATGACATCGATGGCACTCGGGTTGAGGGCGTGGATTTAGACCACACCCCTACAATCCTGAGTCCTTTCAAGACTGAGTTTATTAGCTGATTTTGAGATGTATATTAATATACCTATTCACATTTTCTTGAAAAGATATTTGGTGAGTGTGGAGTGGACACATCCCTCTGTGCTATGTTGTGGTTATTTGAGGTTTTTAGAATCCCTTGACCATCACTTTAAAGATTCCATCTGTACCGTCCAAGTCACTCAAAGTTTATGGTTCTGCTCAACAGGAATAAAGACAAAGGACGTCTGGTGCATAGTGGACATGTTATAAAGAAAAAAGGAGTCCACATTTTTAAAAAGCCAAGGTGATTGAATGCGTTATATGTGCTGTATATGCTAAAGGTGCTTGCATGTGTTATATGTGCTGTCCATGCTAAAGGTGCTTGCATGTGTTATATGTGCTGTACATGCTAAAGGTGCTTGCATGTGTTATATGTGCTGTACATGCTAAAGGTCCTTGCATGTGTTATATGTGCTGTAGATGCTAAAGGTGCTTGCATGTGTTATATGTACTGTACATGCTAAAGGTGCTTGCATGTGTTATATGTGCTGTACATGCTAAAGGTGCTTGCATGTGTTATATGTGCTGTACATGCTAAAGGTGCTTGCATGTGTTATATGTGCTGTACATGCTAAAGGTGCTTGCATGTGTTATATGTGCTGTACATGCTAAAGGTGCTTGCATGTGTTATATGTGCTGTACATGCTAAAGGTGCTTGCATGTGTTATATGTGCTGTACATGCTAAAGTTGCTTGCATGTGTTATATGTGCTGTACATGCTAAAGTTGCTTGCATGTGTTATATGTGCTGTACATGCTAAAGGTGCTTGCATGTGTTATATGTGCTGTACATGCTAAAGTTGCTTGCATGTGTTATATGTGCTGTACATGCTAAAGTTGCTTGCATGTGTTATATGTGCTGTCCATGCTAAAGGTGCTTGCATGTGTTATATGTGCTGTACATGCTAAAGTTGCTTGCATGTGTTATATGTGCTGTACATGCTAAAGTTGCTTGCATGTGTTATATGTGCTGTACATGCTAAAGGTGCTTGCATGTGTTATATGTGCTGTACATGCTAAAGGTGCTTGCATGCGTTATATGTGCTGTACATGCTAAAGTTGCTTGCATGCGTTATATGTGCTATATGCTGAAGGTGCTTGATGAAAATGTGTCAGGATAGACACGCTCACGCAGGGACCAGTACACTGTGCATTGCTGTGTTTCTCCAGTGATGATGAAAGTGTGTCAGGATAGACACGCTCACGCAGGGACCAGTACGCTGAGCATTGCTGTGTTTCTCCAGTGATGATGAAAGTGTGTCAGGATAGACACGCTCACGCAGGGACCAGTACGCTGAGCATTGCTGTGTTTCTCCTGCGATGGTGAGTAGTAGAAACTGACAGCTCTAAAGCCACCGCCCCTTTCTGTGTCCCGAGGCCATGGGAGGGAGCACATATGGGCACGGTCTAGGGCTATCCCACAATGCTGCTGCTGCTGCACGCTAACGCTCTACCCTCTGGCTGTATCCCCCCCCCCCCCCCCCCTCTACCCCCCACGACTGCCCCATAGGGTGAAAGGAAGGGCGGCTCAGAGCACGAGGGGGTCCCTCATGGCCCCCACAAGTATGATCCAGAGAGAGAGAAAAAACAAACGTGTAAATCCACAAACGGTCTGGATGAACTGCGCCTGACCGTGAGGCCCACCAGCATGCACGCATGCAGCTACACACCGAGAGACCTTAAAATCATTACCTTCTCTGAAATAACACAAATCAAGGGGGGGTTATAGAGCAGCCTTGGTGACAGCAAAGTGTGTTGTGTGTGTGATTAGCATTTCAGAGAATCCAGAGAAATGGGCAACTCTGGATGAGCAAGACTGAAAAGAACTAGGCCGGCCGCTTCCTGCTAACTGGCAGCTTCTCCAGCATAATCATTACTTAATCTACTGAGGTGTGAAGAATCATTCTGCATTCTGTAACTATGTCCAACCACGCTCTACACTTTGGAGGAGTGATCTGAGCAACGGCTTAGTAACAGCATTTAGCACGTAATACGGCCTTTTATCAAGGTAAATGGCAAAACATTCCGCTATTTTAAATTTCTTGCGTTTCTTTTCCACTCGTCAACGACTAAAAAATTTTAGTCGTGAAGATGAATTTGGACTCCCTCAAATTCCTTCTAAGTAAAAGTTGGCCCCGAAAAAGTGCAAGTGGTCCTGAATGTGTTCTCTTGTTGTCCTGCACCCCGGGGGGGGGGGTTTGGTCAGACCCTGGCGGTGACAGAGTTAAAGGCGAGAGGCCCACAGCTCCGACGCGGCGTAAAGTCACAGCGGTCAGGATTCAGCTTACACACCAGACCTCAGCTCTGAGTGCAGAGTCTCGCTCCCTTTCCAAACTCTCCCCCAAACCCCACTCTTCCAAGCCCGTCCCAACTCCCCCCCCCCCGCGTATAAATGTCTTTGCTGTCAGCTCTATCCAGGTTCACTTTAATTGAAAATAACAGCCATAGGCCTGCCCCCAGCCACTTCCAGAGAGTCTGCACTGTTACAAGTGACAGCTACCCATCAATACCAATGACTATTAAGCTGGGAGTGAGAGTGCCACAGATGACATTTCAGACACCACCCCTGCAACACCCGGCTCCCCCTCCACCCACCCCCCAACCACTGACACTCCCGCCCACCACCACCCCCACCCCCCAACCACTCACACCCCCGCCCACCCCCAGTGTCCACCCCCTCCCAAGCCTCAACATATTTAACCCTTTCCTGACGGCCATTTCGTGTGTCACTACGGTGAAGCCAGAGACGCAGAGTCGCAAGCCGGCATACGCAGAAGCTACACCGCCACCACACGCACGGCCCCTTATGATAATGATCAAAGTTTTTAAGAGTGGCGTGCGGGTGCGCGGCCCTTCCGCACCACCTCCCCTGTCTACCCAACAAAAAAAAGAACCTTCCTAAAAAAATACCTTTCCAAAAGTGTATAACCTGCATTTCAATGCTAACAAATAGCAAGTCCTAAATGCAGATACTACATGCAACCTCATAACTAACTGTCCACAATTATGCCTTCCACAGAAAATGCCTCCTTCAAGCTTTCATTTCACTTATTCTTGTCTCAACTAATATTAGCTGAGCATAGCAATGAGTATTATGCGAAATTACAATGCATTGAAATGTAATTATGATACTAATAATTGTACAATAACTATTCCAGCTCCAGCAATGACAATACTAGCTGCACACTCTCTCACAACACACATGCAGTCCAAGAGAAAAGGAGATGCCAGATTTGCACTGACTTCTTGCACAGCGGTATTCTCACCGCAACACAATGCGCGGATAACAGTGTTGCGAATGAGCAACGGGACTTGTCATTCGGCGTGACACTTCAATGACAGCTGGCCAGGTGCACGACACGGAGACAAAATCTCACAAACGGGGGAGAAAATAAGACAAACAGAAGAGAGAGGGATAAGGAAGAGGAAAAAAGAGGAACCAACCTTGTCAGAAGCTGCAGAGTGCTGGAAACTGTTTTCCTGACAGAGTCCCCTCACGCTCTATCTCTCTCTCACACACACACTCTCTCTCTCTCTCTCTCTCTCTCTCTCTCTGTGACTCCCTCCCTTTCTGTATCTCAGTGGCTCGGAGCAGTTCTCAGGAAATGAATGGGGGCTCACAGAGAACTGTTGTACTTGCAAATGACTTACCACGGTCACATGATCCGCTAAATGTAGGGTGGGCCGGTGGGTGGAGGCTTCGCAAGAGAGGGAAGACAATATACTCTAAGCTTTAACAGCATGCATCGAATTACACGGGGCCCCTCGTGGGAGGTTTCCGACAGGTCCTCTCAGCTCGTGCCTCCCAGCTCTCGCTGCGCTGACGGCTTGAACAAACTCCACCCCCCCCCCCCCCCCCCCCCCCCCCAATAAAAGGGGGAGAGCAGGAGACAGAGATGACAGAAGGACACAAGCAAAAAGGCGATCCGTTTCTTCCTTTCAAAGAAAAAGTGACAAAAAAAGAAGGGAAAAAACCTGTGTGAGGTGACAAGCAAGCCATAAAATGAGCGGTGAAAGACCCACTGAACGAGAGAGCTTTGAGGAAGAAACACCCACAGCTCTTATAAGTACTGGAGCTCACACATTGTCAGATAACCCCCCCATATACACAGACTCAATGCTAAGGGGAGTTCACAACTCAGGGAACCGACTGTATTCTCCGCAGACGGATATAAAGGACCGGCGTTGCTGCTCGCGATTCCTCACGGGACCATAATTACCGTGAAGGAAATGGGGCTGATTTGCATCTCTGATAGACCTGGCACTAGCAGGAAAGTAAGTTAGAGTGAGGCACAACAAAAAGCCTGCTGATCAGAAGGGTCTACTGATGAGCGCACGCACAGCCCATATAACGTCCTGTATCCAACCGCATCTCACCCACCTGCTCTCTGTTTAATATTCATGCTTCTCTACGGAAGGATTTCTCACTAATAATCACTTTAACCATTCATTCTCTCAACCCCCCCCCCCCCCCCACCACCACCACCACCACTACCGCCCCCTCCCTTCCAACCCGCTCCCCAAATAATGATCTCTTCAGGGAGAAAAGCACACTATGGATGTTCACCATGGCCATGTATGTATGAGCTGCGTGCGTTGGAGGAGAAATGTGCCAGTAATCAGAACGCGCAAATGTTAACTCACATGTGACAATGAGCACCTTGGATCTTCTGAAATGATTTAATTTTATATCACATGCCGGAAGGCAGGGCTGCAGTTAAAAAATACACACAATTCTGACAGGGATATTCAAAGCTGCGTCTGTTTCAGTAACGAGTCCATTAAATTACAAATTTGGAAAAGGAAAAATTAATTTTCAATTTTAAAATGAAAATATCATACTCTGTATAGGCATATTACACCCGCGCGCATGATGCAATTTTCTTGTAATTTGTGAAACACTCAAGAAGCAATCAGAAGCAGACGGATGATTTCTTCTTGTCAAATATCCCCAATCGTACTTTTTAAAACAGCATACAGTGCTCAGGTAAAGAGGTTAGTGTTGATTTATAGAGAAAATAAACAGACCAGCAAAAAAAAAATGTTACGGAAGGTGACTGGATGCATCGGACCCACTTAAAGACTTTTGTCTTTCCGTTGAGAAGGGACAGCCAAGCCGAAATCTGTATCTTGGGGATGGCGTGGGGGGGATGGTAGAGAAGGGTGGGGGGGGGGTGTTGTTTGTGGAAGAACGCCAGGGATCTTAGTGTTCTCCTGGCTCCCCAGTAGAGCAAAAGAGCGACCGCAACCAGCCCCCACCGACGTAGTTATTCTGAAGCATCTCATCCACGTTAACCCGAGCACACGACCCAGTGAGGCGAGACAGCGCAGAGGCAGCATCTCCCTCGCTATGTGTTGGGGGGTGAACACCTTCAAGATGCGGAGGTGGGGCTCGCTCTGAGTGAGCTCTATGTGGGGGGGGGAGGGGGGAGGTGGGTCACACTGGAACCTGTGCTTCTCTCTCTCTCCCTCCCCACTCTTCACCCCACAACTTAGAGATGGTCAAATCTGAGGGAGCCGTGCGGTTGGCCTCTTAGACAGCCAACGGCCTCCTAAGCAACAACCTTTACTGTGGAGAATTATCAGCACCTATGGATTTTATCTTAGTCATTTAGAAGAAGAGATGCCCTAATCCATCAATGCTTTAAAGCGTATGATCAATGCAATATATCAATACATCAAGTACATCAATACAGTGAAAAACAGATACATATCCAGAAGCAGTGGCAGTAGCTATGCTTCCACGAAATACCCCATTAAAAACATATATGATGCAACCAAATTTTATATTATTAGAATAATGTGTGGGGTATGGTTGCTGTAATAAAATAACATAACATGACATGACATAACATGACATAACATGACATAACATAGCATGACATGACATAACATAGCATGACATAACATGACATAACATAACATGACATGTGAGAAGTTATGGATAACTTCTGTATGTTCTCCATTTACCAAAGCCACAGGATCTTGTAAAATTAGCTTATTTTCCCATTGGGAAGCTGCAAATGTGTCATATTGAACAGGTTTGAAATAAATGCTGAAGTAATTTTCTCCTGCAATTCATCGCCCAGACCATTTGATGTGTTTGCATTGTCTGCCCAAATGCCTTCAAATCGTAAAGTTGGCTCTTAAAATATTTTGTGATTTCAGCAAAATCATTTGACATGCCAAAAAGTTGTACCATGTAATGTATTATAGGTGCTGATAGAAACAGCCATCATCGCAAAAACCACACATCAAAATCGAATCCTTTCATGTATGTCATCAGCATGTAGTCTCAAAAAGACAGATCCAGAATCGGGGCTAAATGCATGCTGGAGCCATGCAGTGTATTCCTGACATTAGCACGTGTTTCTGCGGAGCTATTTCCTGGTTTGTATACTTTTTTGTTCTCACTAAGTTGGCTGTGTGGCTGTTTTCAGACCTTAAAATCCAGCATCCAATCCCCCTGGCCCTCTTCTTTTTCTCTTTGCTTTATGTGGACTAAAGTAAGACACCGGGGGCCACATGTATAAACAGTGCTGAGCAGAAAAATGCCCTCAGAAAACCGCGTAAGCCAGTTTCCATGCAGAAATTCAGATGTATAAAATAACAGGTGCTGTGAGAATCTGTGTACCTCTGCACACGCTGGACACTATATGTACGCAATGTTTGGCGTCAGTGTGATATGGTGACATTGATCGAAAGTCAGAGGTAGAAAAAGGTGAACCTTTTTTAAGCAGATTTACGACTTTCACCCTGAGCGTTCTTTTACGCATTCTGTATACATGTGGCCCCAGAATGGCTACAATAATCTTCTTCATAAATATTACTATGAAATTGTGCATTTGAGTCACTCACATAATGGTTCCTATGCCTTGACAAGTGCGTATAAACCGAGGAAGAAACAGCATGATCTTTGATTTCACCGCTCTTTAAGCATGTCCGTCCAACTTCTATGATTCAGGACAGAAGTAATGCCAGTTCCTGCCATGTGTCGAAACTTCAATCTACAACCAAATTTCCCAAATCCCTCTTCAGCATGTTGTAGGCATTAAGGAATGGTGAGCTGCTGCAATTAGCATTTTCAAACCTCGTTATGTTGTTTTCGATGAACCAGCCTTTCATGTGAAACTTTCCTCCAGCTTTGCACTGCTTCAAAAGGCAAAGTAAGTCCTGGCATATTGTTAACAATGCAAGTTAGGTATGAAAGTTATGTCTTTCATACCTAACTTGCATTGGTCTCAAAGTCACGTCTACCAAAATAAGTCACTTCTACCAAAGGACTGATTGAGTCATGAACCTTCCTGGGTTTTTGTTCTATACATAATTTGTAAATAACTACCACAGTATTTAAACATGAAATAATAATTGCACAATGTTTTAATTCAAACTTGCAGTGTGTTGTTGTGATAAGCATCACATTCATAATAGAATCATCTAAGCTATTTTCATTCAATCATGTAATGGCACAAGCAATTCATATAATATCCATACAATCAGTATTGTTTTGATTCAGAGAAGTGCTAGCTAGTATTTTTGGGTTGGTTATTTATGAACAGTCAAATTCGAATCCAACTGATTGTCATCCATGATAGAAATGCAGCATAGGTAATGTAAGTATCAACACCCAGAGACTGATGTAGCCAAGGAAACAACCTCCGGAAGCAAAACCGCAGTAAAACCACACAGGCTCATTTCTGAAAGGGGTTTATGCTCATCATAAATAGTCTCTAATAAGAAAAAAGCTTAAGTGCTGTGAGAGCAGCACTCATTAATGATCATATTTCTGGTTTGTTGTGCCCTGTTCTGGACGTGTTTGGACTCTGTCCTCACAATAACAATGTGTTATGGCATATGATGGTGGCCTTGTGCTCACCAGACAAAATTAACATTTCATTTAATATTCATTTTACAGTCACCGGTTTCCGGTCTTTCTGGGTTTTATTTTTCAGAGCGAAAACTTCCCAACGGTTATATATGTTGCATGTCTTGTGAGGCTGTGTCGTGTGGACTAGCAATATGGGGTATAACCACTGAACTATTCATAGTAGGTTTATTCAGAGCCTGTGAATCCATGCTGATAAATAATGCATTCAAAACTATACATCTCATAAACGCTAAGCAGATGAATCCTCACACTTAATTAATTAATTCATTCATTCATTCATTCATTCATTCGTTCACTCATTAATCGGTTAATACAAAAGTACAGAAACTGTAGGAAAGCAGTTTGAATGTCAAAATCAATCAATCAATCAATCAATCAATCAATCAATCAGCCTGTCGGCCTCCCTGGCACCTACACATTCAGTAATTAGCAACAATTCTGTGAGTGATTTATGGCAAGCTGGGGGTTGTGAAAAAGCAGGGGGAGGAGGGGGTGAGAAGGCCTGTAAAAAATACAATCTTTAATAATCGTCAACCAATTCATGTTAATCCAGTTCATAAGAAACAACCCTACAACAGGATATGGAGCAGATATTTAGGTAGCTGGATATCTGGATTTTGGAACCGAGGATATGAAAATGTCTCCGAAAATCCAAATCCAAGTAAAATATAAACAAGCTTGTGCAAGACAATGGAGCTTTAAGAGGGGAAAAACATAATATCCAACAGCTGTGCAGGTTCGGGGGTGACACCACATCTGTAAACGTTGGACAATAATCAAGAAATAGTAAATCTTATCACAAGTGAACATTAGATAAAGGCAATGATCAAAAACTGTAAACACGAGTAAAAGTAATTTGTTAGGGTGTCGGGCCACCATGTGTGGCTGGTTCAACCAGACTCGCTCCTCTGCCAGTGTCTAGAATTCTGCAGGAATATATGACCACTCTTCCACTAGAAAGTCAATCAATTCACACTTAGTTGATGGAACAAGCAAACCCTGTCTCAGGTGTTATTCCCAAATATTCCACAAATGCAAGAGTGGGACCAGATCCAATAACTTCACAGGCCTTGACGTGGATAACGTCAGCGCTACACCCCGCAAACCACTGGGTGACTACCTGAGCTCTGTGGGGAATTTTGATCTTGAGCGCTTTGAAAGATCAAAAATATGTGATTAGAATGTTCTTAACTGAACATTCTAATGCTGATATAACAATCACTACTGCTAATTGAAACAAGTTCTAGAACACTGAATTATAATTTTGAAAAAACATTCCAAAAACCGACTCTTCAAAGGGTTTAGTGTAATGCAATAAAAAAAAACACTCCTCTCTGTAGGAATGATTTTTTTAACATGGAGTCAAGATGATCACTGGGCAGCAGTAAGCAATCATTGACAATGATCCGAGTGCACCCAAATCATGCCAGGGAAATAAACTCCACACCAAAACATAACCAGCAAAACTCTTCATATTTGGAATACCATTGCATTTCCATTTTTGGTTAACCATCTGCATTAAATTCTGCATTTTGCTTTGTTAACTCTCGATATAACTGTGGCGCACAGCTAGAATATCCAGACAAAGACAGTCAAAACCAAACGTGCCACAGCAAATGTCCGCCGTTCCAAATCTGACGCTCTGCGGCGGACACATCTGCCATTTGGAGGGAGATGGGAGATATGGGACCTGTCCTACTCTCTGATCAGCCCCCTCCCCAGGTGGCTTATAGTGTTTATCCTGGACTCAGTGCACCTGCACAAGCAGAACCCCCCCTCTACGAGAAACACAAGCTCCAGGTGCTAACGGGCTGCGCCAAGGTCAGCTAGTCAATGCAGTGGAGGTAGGGAGTGGGAGGTGGACGGGTGGGGGTGGCTGCTGCAACCTGACCACTGCCCCAGTGTCCAATGGCAACCACATCTAAGGCGTCCTTGCCTAGCTGCTCTCTGCATGCGTACATATTTCTCTTTCTTTACGAGGTCCAAGCCTTCGTAAAACAGGATTGCATAAACACGAAGGGCCGACTCCGACGGCTGACGACCGCATCCTACGTGTTTTTGTTTCAAGAAGAATGCCGCTGAAAGTAACAGCGATTCCAGCATGCGCCGGACTTGCCGGCCAGATATCGTATGCCGCTTACAAGTATCCCTTACTGAGATCGTCTAACAATTCCGATCCTCCCTGAAAGAAATGGATGAAGCCTGACATTCAAACCATTTCCTCCAGTAGACGGGTTATCTTTGAATTCAATCCCTAACGAAGCCAATGCCATGAAAACACATAGGACACCATTAATTATACTGTATAAGTACAGGCCACATATTTTCAAACAAACCTTTTCCATTCTCAAAATACCATTTGTTTCATATTTGGGAGGTCAGGACTCCTAAGAAAGCGGAAAAAAAAAAAAAAAATATGTAGGGCTCAAAATCTCAATAACATCCCCAAACAAACAAAAAGGACCACAGTCCTTACCAGAGGGCACAGTGCCTGATTACATATTAACGCACACCATGTTGACATGAGTCCGCCCCCCTCCCAATCAATCAACCGACTGACCAGTGCACTCCTGTGTAAAGTCCACGTGAGGAGATAGCGTCGAGTTTGTGTTTTTTCTCTTTTTTTTGCCTTCTGTTTGCCTTTTGCCAGCCTGCGGGTCTGGCGGCTCTCTGGTTGCAGAGAAACCTCTTGTTTCCTAGCAGCCCCGCCCCCCCCCCCCCTCCCACCCTGGACCTGGGGAGGGAGCAGCTAGTGCTGCTCATTGTGGGAGCTTTCGACACACCAAGGAGGCTGCCAGCAGGTAGCCATAGCAACAGCATTGCTTTCACTAGCGACTTTTTATTTTTTTTTGCTCTAAAAAGGGACTATGGAGAAGTGGAGAGGCCCTCATCACAAGCCAGATTAAAAGGGTCACAGTTATTCACTGGCTCCGCTTAGAATGATGGCGGTAACGGATGTGTGCTGCAACGCAACAAAGAAACCTATAGGGTAAAACTGACATGTTATTTGGAGTGCAAATACGACCGTGAGCAAATCACTCATTACAAGAACAGATCAGGAAAGACCGCAGGAGGATTTTACCCTGTTGTTACCCATGCGCCGTATATCATGTATTTTCAAAATGGATCTTGATTCAATAGCACTACCTTTGGTTAATGCAATTAACAGGCCATTTCTAATTAATGCATTTCTATTGGACATATACAGAACAACGCAAACGTAGATGATTTGGTGATATGTCCGTATTATTCACCAATTCAAGCTGACAATGTGACACTAAGCATAAGGCTATTTTTCATTGAGCTTGAAATTATAGCCCACTGCATGAACGCTGACACATATGACTAAATCGCAAAAGGCACTGAAGATTTATCATAATCCTGAATTATTACCATGTGTGCCCATGAGTTAGATAAATGATGTCATCACTCCAAGCACCTGTGAACTGAAAGCTCAATCGGAATGAACATGTGACAGTGGCTTTGCGCTCATCAATCATCCAATCACAAGCTCAAGTGCGCACCCACCCTAATATTAGGAGCTTTCGCCTTCCTCAGTCAGTTTTTTTGCTTTTCTGTTTATGTGCTAGATCTTTGCTGTAATCTTCTTACATTTATATCTCTAAATCTTTCCTTACAATTTTATAACTTATTGGCTTATTGTGTTCACCTGACTTTTCAGCTGCTGAATTTTATTCTACTCTCATACAATAGAAATGGGGGAAATAGAATTAATATGAAATGTATGAAGCCCGAAAGCTTAATGTTCATCTTAATTGTGTCAGAAATGAGGCCAGGTTCAAACCGAATACACACCGGCTACTTAAATTAATTCAAACCTGCTTACATTAAGAACAGAGTTTTTCCATAGCAAAAAGAGCTGGGATCAGAACAAATCATTTTTGTCCAAAGCAAATCGATTGTATTATAGTGCTTCATTACCACAAACAAAGCAGCTGTCTTTGCGAATAGAAACACTGCATTACATCAGACAAGTAAAACTGACTGAACAGTTTATATTAATTTAAAGAGATCCTTATTAATAAGACCTGATCTGCAAAGACAAGAGAAATTGTAGCCTTGAATGGATTAGAGTGGAAAGGTAGTTTCTGCTCAGTGTTCTCCCACTGCGCAGTATTTAAGGCGCCCAGAAGGTTGCCGGTTCAAATCCCAGCTATGTAACTACTAGTGTGCCTTTAGATAGCATGCAACTTGAATTGCTTCTGTAAATATCCAGCTGGATGTTGCTATCTATGCTTTGGATGTCTGAGAAGTAAATAAGATATGTAATGCAAGAATAAAATATGTGTATTTCCCTTCTATTAGCTATGAACTGTTGTCTATTAGCTGAGCATATGTCATATGAGCTATGAACTGTTGTCTATTAGCTGAGCATATGTCAAATGTGATGAACACCACTGGACAACATATTAGTTGTAGTGTTTAATCAACTAGTGCATTAGTTGAACAAACAATTTTTTAAAGTTAATTGGGCTTACTGGAATGCATATTAAATGCATGTTTTCCCACACTAGCACCTTAGAAATCTGTAAAAATGGCTATTATATAGGCTAATAAAATCAACAACATCCAGTGTTGTCACATTGTCCCTGGCAGACCATTGCAGCAACAGCACAACACAGTCCAGATCTCTTAAGAAGCATGACTCCATCACGTTACAGATCTCTTAAGAAGCATGACTCCATCACGTTACAGATCTCTTAAGAAGCATGACTCCATCACGTTACAGATCTCTTAAGAAGCATGACTCCATCACGTTACAGTTGACGCTGGTTTTAAGGTAGACATGGAAGATAACAGGGCAGAGAAAACAAAGACTATTTGCATTGGGAGTAAAGCTTCATTTTGTATCCATGATTTTATCTTAAAGCTTCTGCTGAAATCTGGCCCGGAGTCATACATTCAGTTTCCTGTTAGGATTACCGTTGGTATTAGCATGGTAATAAACAAACACAAAAACAGATGGCAAGCCAATGAATGGAAAAACAGGAATATAAGGTGGAAGCATTCCTGAAGCCAGCTTACTAGAGGAATGTCCTCACAGCAATAAAATTGGCCACACAATTACGTGCAACAAAAACACAAAACATTTCTGTTCTTTCTGCAACAGGACTGCCCAAGACCCAACTGCTTCACCTAGTCCGCTGTCCCACAACATTATAATCCTCAGGCTGCATTCACAAAACAGAAAAAAATAAGGTTATTCTATTATATTCTACAATGTTCAGGTGCAGTGGACTAGTCGAGACAGTCGGTTTCTCATGTATTGTAAATCTCGCGGCAGGCCTGTAGTCATGTGATGCAAAGCCAGACAGTTACTATAACCCTGGGAGCAGTTAACATATGGGGAAAAGGTGAAAGTGGGTTGTTTCCTAGTTCTTTGGCTTATCTACTAGCTAAGTAACTAACTTGCAAGTAACTAGCTAAATACATATCCTCATGGGTTAAATGAGGATATGGGAGGTGGGAGGGGAAAACCCTAAGATCTGGTGTATCACCAAAAAACATGAAGTGATGGGGGATTTTGGTGGACACGAAAGAAAGTGATACAAACCACCTGACTCAGAACATTTGCCAAATTGGTTGGTCTGATCAGCTCTGCAATATACAATCTCGAAAATATATTGAGCAAATCCTAGATGCGCTGTTATCCACTAACAAATTTAATTTTCTAACTCTCTTACATATATTTAAAGTATGCATTTCTATTGCATCATGTATGGAAAACAATATGTGTTTTTGTTTTTTAATACAGTAGAAAATAATCAAATAATATAATTACAGAAATTTTTTTTACCTTAGAAAATAATCTGTCAGCTTCCTCTTTTGTCCTCCTTGTCTTGGAAACATGTCTGAGAGTTTTGTCAAACCAGCTCAGGATATGCTAATGTCCAATCCTGACAGGTATTAGGCTACTCTCTTCCTCAAGGTCTTAAACATAACAAGTCAAATAACAACGCTCCAAATGTTTTTTTGTGCTGCAAAAAAAGTGCCAGCGAGCAGTTATGTTTTTATTTTCACAGCTCCATTGGTGCACGCCTGCCCAGAAAACAGTGGACGTCCCAGGGACGTACCATTTTAGTCCTCTCAAAGCTATGATGTGACGTTTCCTAGGGATCTCCTAAAAACATTACTAGGATGTTATTAAAGTCCTAGGAAGGTTACTGTTTGGTTACAATATGTAAGAAGAGTGGAAAGGTTACAGGTGTTTCGCTCAACGTATCCTAGCGACCTCCTACCCACCCAGATACCTTGGGGGCAGGAGGAATATGGCGGCGCTGTGATCGGTTTCCCCACATTTACACCAGATGGCCCTAAACATCAAGCCCAACCGAGTCATTCAGCTGGCAGGACCTCACAGCGACCATGTGGCCCCTCCTGCACTCAACACTGACCTATTTGTGCTTTCAGCAGAGCAGATGAGGCTAGCGCTAATGTCTGCTTACGGCATCCTCTTAGTGCCAGAGGTCCTCTCCGGACACTTTGCTCTGTAGCCTTCTCCACACAGGGCATGCTCACTGCTAGCATCTCTTTTTCATAGGATAACCTATGCCATTGCACAGAGCATGCTCACTGCTAGCCGTAGCCTCTTCATAGGATATGTCACCGCACACATCATGCTCACAGTGCTAGCCGTGGCTTCTTTATAGAATATGTCACTGCACAGGGCATGCTCTAGCTGCTTCATAGGATATGTCACCGCACATAGCATACTCACTGTTAGCAGTAGCTTTTTCATAGGCATGTCATTGCACAGGGCATACTCACCGCTAGCCCGTAGACTCTTCATAGGATATTTTACAGCATAGAGCATGCTGGGGCCTCAACACAAACACAATCAGTTTAGCAAACTCTTGCTTTGGTGTGTTAGATATATTGCTCAGCACCAGATGAAACAGCGGCTATAAGTACAAAGGCAAACTGTTACGATGAGCTACATGGTATTATTAAATAACGTAATTGAACACAAAACACATAGTTTGAATGGTTACTAATAAACAAAGTCGTAGACTCTTCGGATATGTTACAGCACAGAGCATGCTCACTGCTAGCAGTATTTTTTTCCCACATGGTATCTTCTCCAGTGTGCTTTCTGCATAGGGTGACTACTCTACTTTTGGTCTCCTTTCTAGATATCCATCTGTGGTTTGTGTTTGGGAGAGTGATTTAATGCTATGGTGGCGGGAATTGGAAAAGAATACCGATACAGGGATTTTTCTTGAGCTTGCCTTCAGCCAGCAAGGGTAGAGAAGGAGAGGTTCTTGAATGATTCTAATTTCTCCTTTCTATTTTGCTTTTGGATTTGACATGGAAAGGTATTCTAATTCCAAGATACACACTGAATACATGCACTTCCCATTTCATTTTTTGCATTTATATTCCATATATGACCTTGAAACAAAACACAATATTTAAATTCAAATTTTACTGATCGTATCTGTGGCTAATGAAAAAGAAAGCCATTTGTTATATTGCAATACAAATACAAAATAGTTTCTCAATTTTTTAGTTTTGTTCAGGCGATTTCTCAGCTCCCTCTTGTCCTTATGACCTCACTGTGATGGGGGGCATTGGACAGGGTCCATGCTGCTGAGAAGGTTCATTTGAAATCAGTCAGGCATTTCTGATAGACCCCTGGTTCTCTCTCTCCCTCTGGCTATATCTCGATTTTCTCTCTCTCTCTCTCCCCCCCCCATCTCGTTTAGCTGCTGGTCCGGGACAGGCTGCTGGGAATGTGGGGACATGAAGGAATGCAGGGGGGGGGGGGGGGGGGGGGGGGTAATCACAGAATCATCAGAGCTGCATTCTGAGGTAGCCCAGGCCAATAATGAATCCCTAATTGAATAACTTACCCACAGCTATTTTCCCCTAGGGGACGGCCTGAGGCGGAGCCACCGCGAGCAGGCAGATGGCGGAGCTCCGCTCTCCCAAACCACGCGGCGATAGCGTCCCACTGCGTGCTGCAGCCTGGCACGGCTGACCGACTACACGCAACCGCTCCGCACCGCGCGTGCTGCTGTCTCACTCCGCAGCCTCCACACGGACGCACCGTGAAGCATCGCTTCAGCCATTCCACGAGAACACAACAAAAACTCAAGAGAACTGTTCTGGATGGAGTTTTAAACATATCCTCCCCAGTGATGGCTGTCAGCTCGGTGTTGGTTCGGTCATTTCGCACGGGTTTGCCAAGTTAAACACGTTCCCCGCGGTTGGCTTTCAAATGCTCATCGAATTTTTCCAGAAGACTTTCAAAATCCAATCAAACATACCAAATGCAAGTTACGTGCAAAACAGCTCCAGACCCTCTTAAACATTGTTATTTTTCAAACATAGACCCCCACCCCCCCTTTTCTGATACTGGAAAGCCAGCTCAATCCAGCTGCCCCAGGGATGAGGGGGGGGGGGGAGGTCACGCCCATTAAGCTCCATCCTCTGGCTCTCCGCTCAGCCACCCATGGGGCTGAAATTCAACTTCCTGTTCCTCCCCAGGCAAGAAAAGCACCCTGTTAAAGACTCATAGTCACCCACGAGGCACTGAGAGGGGTACTTATAGTGAGGTGGTTCTATTCTTAGTGCAACAGGGGAGAGCTGCATAAACATTCCATACATTTTTTTGTTTTTATATTGATGCCTTTTATGTAGAGGGTAAGTGCCCTGAGTGGCAGGCCTCTCTTTCTTCTACACAGGCCTATATATGGGGGCGGGATATAGAGTCAAACAAATCATGTGAAAACAGACCATTGCTTTGCTCTTAATCTACCTGTTCTTTCTATCTGTGAGGCAAATTGAGAGAGGTTTGGAGGTACGCAATGCCATTTATAGGGCTGCATCACATCTCTTATATGGAACAGCATGTCAGAGCCTGAATAAATAAGTGAGTATCAACACTCGCTCCTATGCAACGCATGCCATCTGACAGATCTATCTCTCCTTGGACCACAAAAGTATCCCTTTACGCTAGATATCAGTGGTCACTTCAAGTTGTATTCTGTGTGTGGTCATTGGCTGACCCATAAAGTGTGGAGAGGTAATGAAATGGATTTACCCTTCATAGTCTGTTGCACTGAATTTGCCCGGCCCCATGCTGAAATGCCCTGCTGTTTTATTCCAATTGTTTTCAAAAGAAATGCAGTGTGAAACGAGTTCGAGGGCCCATTACCTCATTAGTCCACTGGTCCATAAGAATCCCCGGTACCTGCACCAGCAATAGTGCCTGGCTCCAGTAAGGACAAGGCACTGTTCTGCCTTTCTGCAGTCAGGGAATAAAAAAAAAAAAGGTGGATCACGAAAGCCTCGCGCTGCATGCGTTAAGATGATCTGGAAGCGGAAAACAGACAGGAAGCCAACATTGCTGGTGAACGCGTGGGAAGCAGGAGTTGGATACTGTAAGCGGTTTGTGTGAGGAGAGCTGGCACACTCAGACGCCCGCACTGTGTGTCTGGCGATGCCTCCACTACCCAGCCACTGTAATCGCCATGACGATACCTGTGGCGGCACCATTAGTGGGCAAAGCAGCTCCCCAGCATACACGGTTTACAAAGCTCATGATAAACTGAACACCATCCGCAAACATTTTGTAGTAAGTGAGCCGAATACTTTAGAAAATAAGTCAAATACTAAGTATATAGCTGTGTTTCTGATATTGTTAGTAGAAAGTTTGCATTATGTACAGTATGTCTCAAAATTTTGACAAAATTAGAATGTTTTGCTGTTTGTTTCAGACCATGTTTGATTTCTTAATCAATAATAGCCAGGAATACTTATTTCTTGTTTCCTTAAGTTCTTCCTCTCTGGTCCATATTAGCTTAAGCTCTCACAAAGCTGGCTGGTTGAAGATGCCTGAGCAATGCATCATGGGGGATTTTATGTCTGTTCCCTCCACCCCACACCAAGGCCGTGACCCGAATATGATTCTTCTCCCCCTTTGAGGGTGAATATTTGAGTCAACTGCGTCAAAAATGTTTTGAGTGGGCGCCCTTCTCTCACAAATGGGGGATTTTGTTGATGGGATTCAGGAGCACACTCATCCACAAAACTGTGCACTCATCCGACAATTGCAGGAAGTAAACCGTAAGTAAAAACTACAACTTTTTTTACGCTTTTCTACGCTCTTTTTATTTTTGTTAATTCTATCATCATTCATAATCTACACTTTTAACCATTGTCATATGTAAACTGATTGATGTTCTCAATAAAAATGTTAAAATAATATTACGAAATACTTCCTCACTAGGTTCGTTTTGCTGGATTTATTTTGCACACCGCTTGGAAAGTGAGGGGACAGGGCACATAGTAGACAGGGGTCTGAGTGGACAGTGGACAGCTGGCAGGGAACAGGGATCATATTCAGTCACAGCCCCACAGAGAGGCACAGAGCTGGGCTGGTGCAGGTAGGTATACCTGGGAGAGCTGGGAAACCCAACTGCATCTGCCTTAAAGGGACCGTCGCACAGCAAGACAGATAGTAGTCCAGTCCCATATGACACGTGCTTAACCATACGTAAAAATTGTGTATAACTGGGTTGGCAATACCATTTACCTCTTCAAAAAATAAAGAGATTGACAGCATAAGCTGTTTTAAATGTATAAAGTTTGCCCTGATATGATCAGATGTGTTTGCTTTTAGAATCGGCACATGCTAACAAAGAATTGTCCAATCATCTTAACAGATTGTGAACAGCCATCAAACAGATTGTGAACATCCATCAAACAGATTGTGAACAGCCATCAAACAGATTGTGAACATCCATCAAACAGATTGTGAACAGCCATCTGACAGATTGTGAACAGCCATCAAACAGATTGTGAACAGCCATCTGACAGATTGTGAACAGCCATCTATCTGATGGCTTTTACAGAGGGAAAGCGGCATCTTCTCCGGGGAGTGTCTTTCCTATGGCCGTGCTCGATGGGTGAAAGGTTGCAAACCAACTGCAGTTGCTGACTCCTCGAAACCAATTGAAAAAGGTGTAAGTAATGAGCAATTTCTGCCAGTCCAGGGACAATTATGGGCCATGAATTATGTGTCATGCATGACCTTATTATTTAGAATTTTGCCTTGCTATTCTTAACATGACCATACTGTGAGAAATGTGCAATTAATTGTTTTACAATACAGCACTCAAAAAATATATGCTTTTGCCCCATCAAATGTCTGCCCAATAAACTGCCTGCAGGATAGTCTGTATTTTGTTTGGAAATTTTTTTTTTTTTTAATTGGGCAGCGAGAAACCCACCCGATCCCAATAAAAAAATACAGCACAATTACAACCCTAGTTTGGACGACCAAAGAAATCTAGAGGTGGGAGAACACCCTTGGGTGGAAAGATACCATTAAAGCCATCTGTGTGTGTGTGTGAGAGTCTGTGTGTCAGCCTGTATGTGTGTGTATATGGGTGTGTGTGTGTGTGTGTGCATGTGTCAGAAGGACGCCCTTCCGGAACTGGAGATTGACATGGACGAGCTTTTGGACATGCCCAGCGACAAGGAAGGCCTCATCGAGATCAAGGTACAGCACCAGCTGGAGAGGGGTATTGTGGGATTGCTGAAGCACACAATCCTAGAAATAATAATAATAATAATAGAGTCTATTTATTTTCTTTTTGTCCTTGGAATATAACATTCTGACAATCCAAAAGGTGTGATCCTCAACACAAACTGTGTATAAGCTTTTATGAGCATTAAAATAAATCTGAAATCTGCTTCCCAAGTTACTAATTTAGTATCAGCTGCTTTCCAGTCCTTAAGAAAAATCGCAAGTATGATTGACACAAAACGTTTCTCATAAAATCTTGGGGGTGGGCGGGCAGAGGTTGGATGATGTATTTATAACTCGTTTCTCTTTTTATTCTATCACAGACTGCAGGGTGGAATCCAAACACATGATACAATGGGGTTACTGTCACTCGTGGGGCCCAGTGCCTTAGTCAACAGCCCAGCAAACACATTTCCCCTTCTCCCCTGGTAACCCAAAGCCACGCCTGCTGTTCATCAGGATACATCTCAACCAAATCACTCCTCCCTGCAGACAAAGGCAAACAAAGTTTGCCCAGTAGACTCAGGATACAGATGTTTCTTATTGAGCTCCTTGAGAATTTGGATTTGCCGGAATATTGTGATAGTCGTTTTTCATTCATTTATTTATTTATTTCCCACAAATGGTTTTAAAAAATATATTTTAAAAAATTCTATTCCAGTATGTTCATGGGAGTGTCTCCTCCCTCAGGGTATAGTTTCAGCTTGCTTGGGCTGATGTGTTCTCTCTCTCTCTCTCTCTCTCTCTCTCTCTCTCTCTCTCTCTCTCTGTCTCTCTCTCACTCTCACTCTCACTCTCTCTTCTCTCTCTCTCTCTCTCTCTCTCTCTCTCTCTCTCTCTCTCTCTCTCTCTCTCTCTCTCTCTCTCTCTCTCTCTCTCTCTCTCTCTGTCTCTCTCTCTCTCTCGCTCTTTCTCTTTCTCTGGTTAATAATGCAGCTTATCTCTCTCTAATTCTGTACTGCACTGCCTCTGCTTCGGTCACTGTAACAGCCCTGCCTTTGGGGGGGGGGGGATGTTGTGGGCTGTTGGGAGTATCTGAAACATGTGGACCCAGGTTGCCGTGGTAGCATGCCTGGACCGAGTCCTGGCCATAACTCAGTCTGTGTGTTTATTGAAGAGGGAGACAGCGGCCGGCCCCACCCTCGCGCGGCACTCGCCCTCTCGATCTTGATAATGCTGACACTGTGCTGTGAAGCAGTTAGTCAGCCACTGGGAAGGGAAACGAAAGGCAAAGCTGGTGGAATGGTTTTTGTGTGGCAGTAGATTAAGTGTAATTGATGCTTTTTATGAATGCTAACAATTTGACTAATGTAGTGCCTCTGAAGAGAATACTAACTCACATCCATCCGTAAATGAACAAACTATAATTAATTACAGAGACGACGTATATAAAACACAGGGCACAGACTGTGTTAGCATAATGGGCCTGGCAAAGGAGGTCAAGCCAATAAGTACCCTAAAACTTCAAGTCAATTTGGATCTGACAAAAACAAAAATGTAAGAATTGAAATAAGCCTCTCATTTGACCCCAATATTATATGGGAATGTTTTCCGGCATTTGCACCTGTGGGCCATGTGTGGATTCACTGTTTTGACCGCACCACTCAACGGGTCACTGTTGAGGATTCGCATCAGAAAAACGTTACTAACACTTTAACCCGGAGGTCATAATATACACATGAAATTATGTTCTGAGCTCAATTTATTTTCAAACTCTTAAACAGCGTAAGCTAGCCAACGTGTAACTGACTTAGTAAAATAAATTGTCTATCTGTTGACTGACAGAGGAAGCATGTGAGATTTCAGTGGTTTTACTCTTAAAACACAGAGATGGGATACACCATAAAACTTGAGTTTAACATGTAAACCATATGAAGAGCCATCATATAAATGAATGTGGTAATAACAGGCAATTCATACCTTTTCATTTTTATCTTGCTTTTTTTTTTGGGGGGGGGGGGTGACTAACAATGGCCTTCTACACAGTGCCTTCTGCTGTTCAATGTGAAAACAAAATAAAAGTAAGCCGGTGTGATTGTGTATCCAACACACGGCAGCTGCTTTCCTTGCCTAATCTTCACTATGGGATATACTGTATCACATCTCAGTTTGCAATATAATTCATATATTAAAATATTTACATGTTATATTATCATTTATATTATGCTTTCCTGGCAAGCTGTCTTGTGCAAGTGCAAACCTTAAACCCCATTGAAACAGTGTACCGCATTTCCATTTTTTAAACGTTGAGGGCACATCACACTGCCATTGATTCTGAATGATTTTTATCATTTAGGCACCGTCGCATTGTTTCTTAGTCCGTTTAATATGTTGTTTTTATTCATGCTTATTTCGTAATTTAAATTCTGTGTTTGATTCATTTGGTCTTTTTCTCGTGTTTAATTGCTAGTTCAACCGCAGTGCCACAAAGCTTTTTAGCAAAAACGAAGGCAGTTACATTCCCCCCAATGTGTTTCTTTCGACAATTGTCTATGCATCTGAAAGAATCAGATGGATTACATATCCTGAAAAGCTCAAAATATCTGCCCTCAAGAAGACCCCATTGTCCCCATCTCAGGATATTTACCCTGCTGTAGCACATTCCACAGTTATTCTGTTATTCTGGCCGCAGTTTCTGCCTTTCCCTGCCAGAAGTATCCCATAAACACTCCCAGCTCTGAAGGCCAGGCTCTGCGGGGGAGCATTCCGATGGTGTGGGGCTCTCTCACGGCTCTCTTCCGTCCCATTCATTCTCCTGGGGTGCCCCAAGGCTCTGCGTCGGGTGGCAAATTTCACTCTCCAGCGGATAGCGACCAGACAAGGCTGCCCTCAATGTGAACGTGCTGTGCATGGGACTGATCGTGTCGCGTCAAGACGAACACTATTCCAAAGGTCATTTTATCTATAGTGTGTGATTGGTTTACTCTTCGTACAGTAGTGCGTGTGCTGTGTTTGAAGTTATGGTGTGTTTTGTTGTCTTGAGAGTGTGCAGTTGTAACAAACCGACTGGATTAAAAAGTTCCGAAGTTTCAAATAGAACTTCAAATAATCAACAATAACGTTCGGAGACTGGTGAAGGAGTTCACATTTATGAACATCACGAAGTTTCCTGTACGTTCTGAAAAGGTTATCTGAATGACGATGACGATAATAACAATAAAAGCATCATCATCATAATCATCATCGTCATCATCATTCGGATACCATTTTCAGAACGTTCAGGAAACCTCCCCGGTAACCTCAGAGGGCATCAGCGGCTGTACAGCCAGTGAACCCGAAATGACGTCGATGAACATTTAGCGCCATGCCGATGTAATGGGAAAAAATGGCTATAATATTTTGTTATTGAACCCATCTATACATGGACTTGAAAAGCAGCCTCGTTTTAGCTCTCTGCTTTACTGCCTTGTATGTGTTGGTTCTGCAATGATAATCGTTCTTAAGCGGTAGAGTAAGACTGATTAAGCTGGCACAAAGCCGGCCCATTGTGTAAGGTAAACAGAAGAAAATTATCATAGAAATATGTGTTTTACAATTTCAAGAGGCATTACCTGCTGGTCCAGTCTGAAGAAAGCACCCTCGTTTCCCTCCAATTAAACTGTCATGGAGACAGATGTTTTTGATGGTTACTGCTTGTAAAGAAAATGACTGGGGCAGCACTCTATCTTATTCACTCCCCCCATTACTGCTCCTCACAAAGACTGTGAGCTCGCAGCTAAAGGAATTCAACAATGATTTTATTGTAAGGCTGAAACTAAGTCATTTCGCCATGTTCCTTTTTGAATTGTAACATATCATGCCTTATGAAACTATATTGGCTGGCAAAAGTATGTATTCACATTTACATTTAGGTATTTTAGCAATTTGTACGTATGGTACCTCTTATCCACTGACCTAACAATTGCACACATATAGATTTAGACAACCAACCGTGCTAATGCTAAGTCAGGGTCACAACTGATGGTGGCAGATTACTTACACAATATAATCTTGCATAATATAAAGTTGGATGCCATATTAGGAAATAGAAAAAGTAGTATCATTAGTATCAGGTAGTATCAGGACGCAAATGAGTTGGGGGATGTAGTTTTATAGATTTAGCATATATGGCTAGGTAGCTCATGTTCAGCATTAGATGAGCCGAGGTGCAGTTTAAGCAGGTGCATTTTCAGGCTTTGGCGGAAGATGGGCAGTGTTTCTGCTGTCCTGATTGTAGGGGTGAGCTCGTTCCAACACCACATTTATGAACGTCTCAGGTATGCACATTTGGACCATATAGTAATAGTGAAGGGTATACAAGCATTTTATCCTTGTGTGATGCTGCTATCATAGAACTGCAAAGAAAGAGGACCCACACACCTTTAAACAGTCACTGAAAACTATTTCAGAAAGAAAAAAGACTGTAGTGACACCCCCCCCCCCCCACACACACACACACACACACATTATCAAGAGGATGCAGGTCTTGCACAACATTTTAACATCTGCAATAAAATCCGGTCAGGGTGTTTTCAACAACTAAATTTCAGCATGGACCTGCCTCTGATACTAATATCAGTGATTCTCTTTACAGACCCTGTATATTTAACTTTAATTGTCGTCCATGTTTGTTTATATATGGGTGTTTCCATCTCCTCTACCCATAGCAACTCCACAGCAGTGTAAGAAGTTACCGAAACTCCTTAAATCGAGACCAGGACAAAAAACACACAGACGGCGAAGGTCCCCTCTGTCTCTCGCGAATCGTTCTCTGGAGGCAGGGCCCCGCACGTTCGCAGTTAATCAGCAACCCCAGCGTACCTGCTTGCCGTTCAGCATACCTGTGCGTCGGGATAAACTGACACCGCACTCACAGAAGCATCAATTATTCAGTCTCTCTCCGCTTCGCGCCCTCGACATCACGCTCGCCTAGCTTTCCAGGAGACGGCTAAGACCTGCCTAAGCTGGACTGGACGCGGACGCGCGGCTCCCCTGACTGAGTAAAGGAAGAGGCTGGTGAAGGAGTTCATTAAAAACCAAAGGTGCAGGGGGCCATTGGAGAGGATAACAAGGCCCCAGAGTCACCGGCGCACTTGGACTCTTGTTACTGTAGGCGTAATCCATCACACATTTTGACTGACAAACTTCCAATTCAGCAGGAAAAAAAAAGTTTCCCCGTGACTAATTTCATCACTGGAGGGCTGTGCTTGCACATCTAATTATGTTTGTTCCAACATATAACTTTTTTACTCTTTAAACCTAATTTAAAATAATAATAATAGTTTAATTTAAATTTTAAACACTTAATTGCGGTTGTGTGGACATTACAGGAAACACAGCTCTCATAATGCCATAAATAAGCCAGTTTTTTTCCAAATGAGCATTGTCTGAGTAATATAGTGCAATGGGGAGTTACTGCAAGACCTGTCTCTGAAATGTCTGCTCTGTTGTTTGGGTTTACACCCAGGGTATCCTTCAGACCCCAGAACAGACTCGTAAGTGATGATAAAATTAAAGCCGCTTCGCTTCGGTTATTTAAATAGTTGGACAGTGAGAGCATGCGGTGGCGGGGAGCGTGTGCAAATTCAGAGCCAGTGAGAAAGAGGGAGACGCATAAAAATAATGGACCAGAGAAATACTTGCTGCCACCTGGTTTGAATTCAAGGGCCCTTTCGCGCTCACAGTGAACTAACACATACCGGCTGACCCGTTCTGTACCTGAATTATATACTTAGTGTAAATATGTCGGATGAAAAATAGACATTTTTTTATAAAGTACTTTTCAGTCCAGGTCTTCCTTCATCCACAAGCTAAAATCCAAATCAACCCAAAGTGTGAATAACCATAAAAATCCCAGTCAGGAGTCTGTTTTCTTGTTAGATGCAATGAGGTTGGGAAGGGGATCAAAGCCCCACATTTTCATAGCAATGGGAAGTATTCTTTTATTGTCACCCATAGAACTTTGTTGGCTCTTTGCGATGAAGCATTCAGTCTGTACTTGGCAACCCTGTGTAGAATGAGGCACCTGTGCCAATCATTGCACTCCCATGAGGCTTGAGGCTACTTTAGTTCATTAGCATGAGAATCCCCCTCTTTATCTGATTTGTGATGCTGGTTAACCAAGGGGGTCGAGGGTGTGTCACTTGTAGATTGAGTATGTGAGTCGGGGCATTTTTACTTGTGCTGGGTGCATAGATATTGGCGGGGAGAGTAAGACTGGAGTCTGCTCGAAGCACATTGAAGTTGACCTACAAGCCAAGAACACAATTCTTCAGCTTTGTCTGTAGTGAGTTGTGGTTTGGTCCAGGTCAAGGGCTGTCAAGAATGGGAAATGAACACAATATAGAAACCAATCCACTTGTCTTACCCACCTCTGGTGAAACCATGATGCTAAAATACTGTCAGTGCTATGCTAATGATAAACGGTCATTGCATCTTTGCAAAAATAAGAAGACGTGGGTTATATTGTAAAATTTTAGTGTTTAAGTTGATTATTCTTGACATGTTAAACAAGTTCGTCAAAACTGTTGTGTATTTGATTTAATTGACATTGATTCACAGTTGTTGTGGACTTTTTTTGCTGTGCTTGGCGTTCATACATTGTAAAATTTGTTAGTAATTGTGTAATCATAATTCCAAAAAATGGAATCAACTGTTGTCTGTGTATTGTTCCCTCATGCTTTTTCATGCATATGTTGTTTTCATATTATCTTGGTCCTGTTGTATTTGCTATAGTAATCTACCAATTCAACTTTAAACCTTTGAGAATTGGAAACTAATGGGTGTATCTAGTGTGTAAGAGACAATTACCACCGCAAATAAAGTGGAAGAGTAAGAAATATTGCCAAAATTACATAACTTTCTGGTCAGCATGTGGGTCAAGGAGCAAGGGGCTGGGCTTTGTGAATTGCCTTCATCTTCTGATTGGCCAGATTTCCCCTTAAACACCGCCCATATCTTGAAGCAGAGTTTCCATTTTAGCGGCTTTTGTTTTTCAGGCTTGCTCCAGCATGAGCTCATTCCACTTTCAATATTCCACCTCACTCAGCAGCTATCAGAGCAAGACCAATTTTCTGTTTTCATTTCTTAAAAGTAATTTCTATAAAAATGCTCTTCTACGCACAGTAGATGCACGGCATGTTGTGTAACAGACTCATAACCCGAATGCTCCCAGTTCTTGTCCTGGGTGACGCTGTTATTCCCTTGAGTGAGATACTTAACTTGATTTGCAGACATGTAACATGTTATCAATTAGGGTGTTTAACAAGCAGGAAAATTCACGAGTTACATAAAATAATCGTGGAACCTTTTGCTAAAGTGTGCTGTATAACCGTGCCAGCCAGCAATTCTAGAAAAGGAACATCTGCTCATATTTCAAAAGCTCGAAGAAGGATGGATTTACTGATTTCCCTGGCCCAGGGGTTTTCAGGCTCGATGCTGGGGACCCACTGTGTACGCTGGTTTTCTTTCCTACCTTAATTACAACTTCTGAGTGGTGACAAGCTGTTAATTGTTCTTATTTGGACACATAATGTCAATTGAAGGATAAATGACCCTCTTAAGGTCACATTATGTCAGAAAATAGCCGTGCACACTATGAAGAATAAACGTTCCATACTCACTCCAGGGACTTTTAATCAGTCAGATCATGTAACGCTTCCATTTTCTGTAGTGTGCTCTTTTACAATTGAGTTCTTTTGAAAGAGGTTCAATGTTTTAACTGATTAAATTATAGATTGGCAGGTGAAATTGTTGAGTCCTAACTGCTGAAAGTGTGGGGACACCTGGTCACTGATTATTTGTTGAAAATGAAGAGTTCAATGAGAGAGCAATTTAGTCCAAGATTATATTAGAACTTAAACACATGTTTTCAACAACCATAATTAATTGTGATATCAGTGGTAGCAAAACCCAGTACACACAGTGGATTACCAGGACCAAGTTCGGAAACCCCTGCTGTAGCCAAATTCCTATGTTTTTTGTAGGCAAGCAAAGCTGTGACTCAGTATTCCAAGTGGAGCGCAAGCCAGTATATCTGTATCGTCAGCAGAGCAGCAGAACTGGGGGGGGCTTTGGAGGACCATTCACACATTCTGAAACCCAAAAACCTCAGTTGAAAATGAAGTCAGATTTACCATGTTATTGAAACAAACTGATGTTGGTTTGATTTGTCTGGAAAAAGAAGACCATTTCCTTTTACGAATAGCGGAGCTAAATGATGTCTGGTGACATCGCCCTCCTGGTGTGGAGATAAAAGCCTGATTGCTCTCTGATGGGAAGGACTTGGGTGTTTTGTGCAGTGAGATAATCGTGCGTCTTGTTGGACAGTTTTACAGCCATGTGGTTGTAAAGTTTGGATGCCACTCAGACCATATGCACCCAGATGTGGAAGAGAGTGACTCCTTTTAGCACTGTGTGGTTCCTCCTATGGCATGAGGTAATCCAAGAACGGCCTTGTGGTGGCAGAATACATTTGCTCTGTCATTATTTTGCAACAGTATACCCCGTACATTCTGCCAGACGTATCCAAAGTGCAATGCTGCAGTGATGTGGGGAACTATGACTTCATCCTCGTGGTTGTTACTTCTGGAACTTCAGAAAACATTTCCTGCTTGTTGTGTGTTGGGGAAATCCACATGTTTGTTATCAGAAAAGAAACTTAAAAGAAAAGCACATGCTAAATTATACTGATGTCCAAGATTTACAGAAGAGCACTGTACAGCTAAACAAACTGTACATTTGGCTTGCGTGAATTCATCAGTTATTCCTCAGCTGTCTAAGCTCAACATAATAAAGCACAACCATGGCACTGTAACCGCATTAAAAACAAACACTGACATTGTTGTGGAAGTTTATATTACATAATAATGAACCAGAGGTACAGAATAGCTTGTTTGGCAACAATCCCCAATGGAAACTAGCTGTGAAAAGTCAGCTGACAATACCAGTGCAACCTTTTTAATTCTGTCTGATTGAATTATCTCCTCTAAATACACCTAGTACAACTTTCTATGGGGGTGACAACTTATAAAATAATGCTAACAAGGCCCTGCTTATCAATGTTTTCCACACATATACAGTCCATTTGCCATCTTTTTATGTGCCTAAAAACTTCAGCACAAGGCATTTGTTTGGAAATGCATTTCATTGTCACTGCGATTATTAAAATTATGAGAAGTCTTTGACCGTTTCCAGGGTTACTCGCAGTGACTTGACAGTAGTTGTGCCTGTGAATATAGGATCCCTGCAGTAATTCTCATCGCGATTGTAAAACCTCAGGAACTTTATCTTTTCCTTTTGACGAGAGATAAGGGTAAGAGCTAAGGAGGGCCTGCGATGAGGAGTAACAGCAGATAAGATCGAACACATTTGTGGAACGCAGGGATGACCTCGGTGCCAGCCGTTCCCTTTCACAGGTGAAAGAACCAGAGGAAACAGTAGCAGATATGGTTCTGGATTGGTTTTAGCTTTGATTTGACTTGCTACAGGTCCAATAGTGGCTGGACTGCCACCTGAAAGGCTTTGTTCCCAGTGAAGCAGGCTACTGTAAGACACTAAAAATACAGGTACTAAGATATAATTGAATCAAAGCATTAGTGTTCAGGAGACCAGGGGGTATTTCACAAAGCACAATTAATCTGTAAACCTGGCTAGGTTCTCGGATAACTCTGTTTCACTAAGCAAGCTTGACTAGATGCCAGTGATGTCGCAAAGGCAACATATGCGTTGGGGCTAGCCTGGTCAGTGACAACGACTCGGACGGACCACTGGCTTAGAAGTAACATGTTACAATTCATGTTTTTTACTTTGTTTTTATTTGCAGTTTATGCTATTCCCTTTATGTCATAATATTATTAAAACATTTAGAATTTATGTTTTTGACTGTTTTTGGTAGGATATCTCAAAAAAGCCATTTTTAATATTTTATAGGCATAAACTAGGCATAGGGGTTCATGTACCTATGAGTCGATGACATAGACATTCCCAACATAGATGGTCGTTAATGGAAATAGAGATGAGGGGGCACAGATAGTAAGCGGGGAGGGCGTTCCGAGATTGGATCCAGTCATTTATGAACGCTAAAGATTTTCCAGGAAGGGATTTGCAAAAAAAAATGCATTGCAGTCAGTCCATTAGTGTAATACAAACCCTATGCATTAAGTTGTGTTTTTTTGGCAAGTGGCACCTTTTTGTACACCGTTGGGGATGCCGAGAGCCTCAGTAAAGCCACTGTGTGTCATGCTGTGCATAAAGTGTGTTTTACCCTGAAAAAAAAACCTAAATGTCTTTATAACATTTATAACATTTTCTTGCACACACTGTCAGCATAACCACATAGCCTACACACTGCTTTTTGTTTTTGTTTTACCCCAGCTATCTGGCTATATGGTCATCATTTCATAATTTTTCTAGATGATCTGCAACTCTGATTGCCCCTTCACCAAAATTTTGATTTGTATTCCGGTCTTTTTTGTCCCACTGGGATTGCTTCTAAATAGCCTACCCAACAAAAAATAGATTGCTATTACAATACTTTTTTAATTGAGGAAATGCAAAGCACTACTGATTGCGCAATAGGACTAATGTCCGCATTTATGTGCTCGGCAATCGATTCCCAGGCTGAGTCTCTCGCTTTAATTACTGTTGCCTTTTTGTAATTATAAACTTGTAATCTTCATAAAACTGCATAACGAGTTCCTGTTCCCCAGCTGTAAACAACACTGTACGTTATTTTGCCAATTTACTCTGATCGAATGTTAAAATTGTTAAAAAGTTACTTACTGGGCCTGTTTAAATAGTTTATGAACATGCACATACCATCATTCCTGACTATTGCTGGGGAAAGTATTCCTCATAACGGAAAGTAGGTCATAACGGAGAGGTTAGTGACCCAAATAACTACCGCCAAATTTACAAACTTCCTTGCTTAGCTAAAATTTTTGAAAAATTGGTGAATAAACAAGTTCGTTCTTATTTATCTACAAATTGTATTTTAAACTCATATCAGTCTGGTTTTAGGCCTGGGCACAATACTGTGACCGCAGCTTGCAAGGTGGTAAATTATATAACTATTTATCGATTTATCAAAAGCTTTTTACACGGTAGTTCACACTATTTTTTTAGATAAGCTTAAATCAATTGGCTTTGATGGCAATACCTGTAAGTGGTTTGAGTGTTACCTTAATGACAGAACTCACACAATGTTGGCGGATGGGCATCAGTCCAGTTTTCTTGAGGTTTCCATAGGGGTGCCCCAGGGCTCCATATTAGGTCCTCTGCTTTTTACTTTATACGTAAATGATCTTGGCTCACTGATTACAAATAGTTCTGTTCATTTTTATGTGGATGATACCATAATTTATACTTCAGCACCCTCAGTTGATAAAGCTTTCACTAATTTACCGGCTGCCTTTCATGCCATTGAAAATGTTCTATTGGATCTTAAACTTGTGCTTAACCCAACTAAGACAAGCTATATGCTCTTCGGTAAAAAAATGTATTCGTATACTATGGATGGTCTTGTCTTTTAAAAGACGTGTGGAAGAACTGGTGAAAAAACTAAAATATAAATTGGGTTTTTTCTACAGGAACAAAAACTGTTTTACAAGAGCATCAAGATTAGAAGGTCTACAGAAAACATTTTTATCTGTGTTGGAGTATGCAGATATAATTTACATGCATGCATCTGCCAGTACCCTCAAACCAAACCACTTGATGCAGTGTATCATAGTGCACTCAGGTTTATTACTGGTGCTAATTTCAGAACACATCACTGCATATTATATGAGAATGTCGGCTTGACCTCTCTTAGTGCCAGAAGGGAATACCACTGCCTTATGTTCATTTATAAAGTAGTGTTAAATAAGTTGCCATTTTATATCTGTTCTTTTTTAGAGTTTATTTATATCTTTAATCTATTGCGCAGTATACTCTTTCTCAAAAATATTTCACTTTATGTAACCCACGTATGAATACTGAAACTGGAAAGGCTGCTTTTGCCTTCTATGCATCTTTTAAATGGAATCAGTTACCCTCAAATTGGACAGACTGACTAGCATTGAAGGTTTCAGGTTTATTTTTAATAATTTTTTTCAGGAATCTTGTACTTGCTTTTTATAATGTACTTGTTATTATTTTATTTTTTTCATATTGTTCACACTACTTTTGTAATATTTAAATTTATTGTTGTGTTTTCTCGTTTCATTGTTGTATTCGCAGGGCTCCATTGTAAAAGATAGCTTTGCTCTCAATTGGCATATCCCTGCGTAAATAAAGGTCTCTATCTATTCCCCAAACCTGGCTTTCATCAGGGTTAAATTAGCTTCAACTCTTGAGCTGCAATCTAACTTTCTGAAATGGAATTTATCCAGACTGTTTAACCAGGCAAATGCAAGTCAAGCTTATTTTAGTGAGCCCGGATTTTCTTTGCCAGCTTCGTGAAATACCCGAAGGAGTAACTACGCTCATAAAAAAACAAAAACTAACAGCAGACACATACATACACTAGTAACACTACTGAAACATACCATCCTCTTTAGATATGTACATAATTACATATTTGGCCACTAGCCATTATTTACATCTTATTCAAGCCATGCTTTCCATTTTTTCTTAAGAAAAGTTGCTTGTGTCTGAATATTCTTTGTAGACACACGCACAACAGCATGTTCTTCTGAGCTAAGATACAGGAGGGCACTACAGATTCAGGTTTGAAGATATAAACTTATCGAAGCATGACTGTTGTCTCAATCAAACACATCAATTTACCAATATACCAAACAAATCTCATCTAAACAAATGTCTAAACAAAATGAATCAAATAACCACCTACAATATCAGACATGCATTTAAATGAGCAATGTCAACATTTATAATCATAGCTCAGTAGAACATTTAAGATGAGGAATTACTCTTCAAAAGAAAAAGTGTCACAATTATTTTCACACGTATTTCTCAGGAAAAAATTCTCTGGCAAGATGAGGTGTTTATTGTTTCAGACCAGCACCAGGCTGGGAAACCAAAAACAAATCAGTCCAGCTTTGTGACAAGCTTACAGATAATATTTGCTGCCACCAGCATATAGAAAAGCCAAGTGATGGAGGAACAAGACATCTTTAACATGCAGGCGAGCATGTGTGTGACCTCCTATGTCCAAGAACATCGCCACACTATACTCCCCCCACACACACACACACACTCCCAACACACACGCACACATATACACACCCCCACCCACTCTGCTTGTATTCCGCCCTAGACAGGTCAGGTTGCCAGAGCTACACAACTCCCACCCATTAGCTGCAGGAATCCATGATAACCATGGCAACCGGTCTCTCACCCCTAGGGAGAGGAGCAGAATAACTGAAAGGCTCCATTCAATTTCCACATCCACAGCCCACTGAGCTGACAGTCTCACAGTCGTCCCTGTTCCAGTGGGCCAGGATGTGTTCTCATTAAAAAAAAAAAATCTAACACGCAGGCACATATATACCCTACTGAAAAACTGCACCACGTTCTTTTCGTCTTCTTTAGATATCTACATGAACTACATATTGCCAATAGCCATTATTTACATCTTATTCAAGCCATGGTTTCCATTTTTTTCTTTAAGGAAAGTTGCTTAGTGTATGAATATGTTTTCTATATGTTACGTCATTGTATTTATTTTTCAGTCCTGCCTCTTTTGGATGATGCATACAAAAATTTTGGCTCCAAGATCTGGCAACAGGGGTTTTTAACCTGCAGTGTGTAACTCAAGGCTAGCCCAACTAGGAAATACCTTTAAAACACAGATTCCATAGAACATAGAATTATTGCAGAAGATCGTTTTAAACAAAATGCTACATACAGTAGATGCTATATATCTATATAATTCACCCAAAATGTAGGATTGGAGAAAACACACGTGTAATAAGATATTTACAACTTCAAAATAATGAACAAAAATATTTTAAAGGGCTTTTAATTGTATGTATAAGTCTGTGAAGACAATTTCCTAATAAGAACATTAGTCAAAGTAATTGCATTTTTCAACATGGAAAATGACACGCAATGACATTCCATTACATTACATGAATATCAGTAGCTGTGTAGTATAATGGTTAAAGAACTGGCCTTGTAACCTAAAGGTTGAAGGTTGTACTCTTGCATAAGGTACTTAACCTGCATTTCTTCAGCATGCAAAAAGCTATGCAGTGTAATGTACAGTCCAATGATACTAATTCCAAGAAGCTGAAACTGGGCACACTAAAAAAGTAAATATTACTTGTACAGTTCTTATTTGATCTATGTGTACATAAACCCAACCCATACATATAATGTAGGCTATGTGTATACAGTGCCCTCCATAATGCTTGGGACAAAAACATATTTTTCTTGATTTTGTTCTGTACACCACAGTTTTAGATTTGTTGTCAAACAATTCACATGTGGTTAAAGTGCAGATTCTCAGCTTTTATTAAAGGGTATTTTTATACATTTTGGTTTCACCATGTAGAAATTACAGCACTTACCATCATTAGCCCCCCCCCCCCATTTCAGGGAATATTTGGGACATATTCATGCTCTGTAAATGAAAGTAATCATATTTATTACTGTCACATATCCTTTGCCTGCAATGACTGCTTGACGTCTGTGACCCATAGACATCACCAGATGTTGAATATCATTTCTGGCGATGATCTGCCAGGCCTAGCCATCTTCAGCCCCTGCTTGTTTTGGGAGCTAGTTTCTTTAAGTTTTCACTTCAGCATGTGAAACGCATGTTCACTTGGATTCAGATTGGCTGACTGACTTCGCCAGTCAAGACGTTCCCAGTTCTTGGCTTTGAAAAACGTCTTTGTTGCATTAGCAGTATGTTTGGGATCATGTTTGGGAATTCTTCGGTTATCAACTTTAGAGGTCTTCCTTGGCCGACCAGGCCCTTGCGATTACTGAGCTCACCAGTGCTTTCTTTCTTCTTAATGATGTTCCAAACTGTTTATTTTAGTAAGCCTAAGGTAAGCCTAATTCTTGACTATAATTGGCACAACTCTGGTCTTCATGTTGACAAACGCCAATAACAGACTCCAAAGTCAATCAAAAGCCTAGAATCAAAAATAGATACTGAAAGCTCTCTTATACCTGCACTAAGGAAGCAATGAAACACACCTGAATAATCAGAAACACCTGTAAAGCCATTTGTCCCAAACATTATGGTGACCTGAAAAATTAAAGCAGAGAATCTGCAATTTAACCATTGAGGAGTACAGAGCCAAATGAACAACAAATATGTATTTGTTCCAAACATTATGGACGGCCCTGTATACTGTATATAGTCACATAGTTGCCTCCCGATAGGAGTCGGTTCATCGTTTTTCATTTTTAATGATGAAGAAAGATGATGAGAGATGAAGGCTAATTACGTACAAGGGGAAATCGGCTCCAGTCAGGATGAAAGACAAGATGATAGAGTGATCCTGGAGGAGAGGAGAACCTCCAGGTCCGCCGGTAACAGGCTGCAGAGCCTTTTAATGGCGCGATCTTAGGGACAGTCTGCCCGAGTACAAGTGGCTAGCCCAGCACAGCCTAGCAACCGTCAGCAAGTATGTGAGCTCTCAAGCAATTGAATGCAGTAGGAGGAGAAATCTGAATAGAAAGAAGCAGGTAACAATAAATGTTAAGTAGGCAGCGTACTTCATTGTGTGTCTCAAAATGGTTACCTTAATAATTAGAGATATTATAAGTAAGTCTATCTATTTATTTAATTATATGGTTATTTGAAACGGACTACTATGGATAATACCGACACCAATGCAACAGCCATCGATGAACTGTACACTGTGTGTATATAGTCAAAGCTCATTTTCAATAGCAGTCCCTCGATGGGCATTGATTGAAAAAAAAAAAAAAACGTGACACAAGTGACATTGTAAGTCTAATGTGAATGTACCTGGCACTCTGTATGAGGCGGCAACTGCAGAATCAGAGCGAGGGCGACACACCGCACAGCTTTTTAAACAGTCGCAGTCTGGCCACGGCTCTGTAAGCTCCATAACTTCTCAATTCAAGAATGAAAGGAATCCCACACCTGTGTAAGTCGCTCTGCCGAAAATCTAAAATGTTTCGCGTGGCGGTGTAGTATAGTGGTTAGGGGAACTGTAGCTCCGAGGTTACGGGTTTGAATCCCAGGTGGGGCGCTGCTGTTGCACCCATGAGCCTTTAGACACTTAACCTGAATTGCATCAGTAAATATCCCGCTGTATAAATGCATAGTATGTAAAAATATAAGCTGTGTAAGTCACTCTGGATAAGAAGTTCTGCTAAATGGCCGAACGTAATATAAAGTACCTTCTGTCCAGCGTGCATATTGTGATTTGGACCTTGTGTCCTGCAGGCATCGTGTCTTTCTTCTTTGACAGCTCTTTCTGCTTCTGGCCATGACTCTACTCAAAAATGCTCCTGTTGCAAGATTGCGATTTTGACAGATGATTTTTCACTATAGCCGTCAATAGCTGCTCATGGTTCCACAGAAACCTGAAAGCGATTTGGCTACGTTGTTCGGCGTGTCAGAAACCAACCGACAACGCAATTACGGTTTATCCGACACACCCAACCTCCTCTTTTCAGACGATGGGCAATTTCAGCATCCGTTCACTGAATTAAACTTATGCGCTTTATAACAAATACATTAGGGCAATGCTACTGCACTGTAGATTCTACTTAGCATGTAGATACAGACGAGCACAAACCGACTCTGGAGCAGGTCATTTATTCAAGGGTACTGTACAAAAGCAGAGCACCATCCAGGATTTGAGCCTCTATCCTTTTTGTAGGTCATGTGATTGTAAATAACAAGCCTAATAAAACTGCTAACTCCAAACCCAGCTCTAGTCTTTTATATAAGTGCATATTTGTGCACCTAAAGTGCCTACCAGGTGCACAGTACTTACCGTAATGTACTTACACTCCGCTTATGGTAAAATGTGGTCAGTAGTAATGTAAAATTCAAATAAATCTATCCAAAATGATTATATGTGTTTGTCAGGTCAGCTTTCTAGAAGAAAAAGTTAAAAATAGCACAAAGGAATATGCTGTGTTATTCTCACTTTTTTGAACTGGGTGTGATTAATAAGGTGCGGTACCAGAGAGTACCAGGTAGGTGCATTAGTGTGCATTCGGTGAGACTCATAGAAGCACAGGAAGCTCCAGTCCCACTCCAGACAGTGTCAACACCGGCGTCAGCCACAGAACATCTATTACATATTCTTCCACGTCCCAGATTATGTGGCCCTGTAGTCTGCAAAGACACCACTTCAAGACAAGGCTTGCAGATTCTGATAAAAAATATATTTTAAAAAAAATTTCTCACCTCAATAAAGACACTCAGCAGGGCTCATAGAGGGTAACGGAAAATTATACTCTGAATGCCCCCACGTTTAGCATCATTGTGCTTTGTGGTGTGGAGAGGGGCGGGTTGCTAGGGCACCATATACCAATAAACCAGGGTGTGGTGCGGGAGAGGAGGCTAGAAAACTAGGACAAGAGGGGTTGGGTATGGGGGTGCTGTCATTAATTGAGGGTGTGCCCTAGGCTACCCCACCACAGCTGGCTTCCCCCCTCCCCTGTTCAGCGATGTCCCATCAGCACAATGAAACGCCGCACGCGCCTCTCGAGCAGCTGGTCCTCTCCGAGAGACGGCGCGTTGCAATCACGGACTGAACCACGGCTCTCTGAAAATCACCCTCACACACTGAACTCCAGACCTGCGTTTCAGTCAACGTCGCCTTCGACAAGGCTTCGAATGACCATAACGGGGGCTGGGGTTAAAGGAGAGAGGGTGGTGAACCTGATGACACAGCGCACGGAGAAACCTCCAGAAGCCTAACCGGCCAGCGTTTCCATCAGCTCATTTCTGAATGACTGCCTTCGCACGGTGCTGTACAAACGGGCGCTGTCTCTTTAAATGACACGCACGAACGATGCCGGCTGGCCTTGTGCACATTTATTCTCTTGGCAAAGACTCATTACACATCTCTGTGTTTCCACAGTTCGTTTCTGACGTCTGACCAGAGGAAACTGATTCATGCCAACTTTGCCAAGGTTTTTCAGCCCACTCTCTAGTGAAGAACAAGCTCCATGTCTGACCGAGAGGATACGGCTCACGGCCGTGCTGCTTAGATTTACGGTTTGAAATCTCACATCTTTACCGCTGCGCCCTGCGGAAATTTTTTTTTTTTCCAGCAGAGTTCTCAACTAATACGTTTTGGTTTGATAGTTCAAGTCATTGAGTTTGATTAGTGGAGAGCTGGATTATGGGGATTCGGTGAAAGTGTTATAACTCAGAGACAGTCACGAATGTCATCATTTTATACTGTACCTCAGCAGGAAAATAGAGGTTGAATATACAGCAGTCTGTGCTATGAGTCCATCAGTCAACCCTTTTTACTACTTAGGTATTCTGTCAAGACAGTTAATCCATTTCACTGAAAAAAAGCAAAACACATACAAAAAATTGAGGCCCTCTTTTGCCATAATTAGTTCAGTCGTGATTCTCAGTAAAAGGTCTGATAGATATGAATCTCAATATATAATTTGTTCAGCAGTGACTGAATGTTACTGGCCCTAACTGCTCTATATAAGGTGACATTAAGCAAAAAGTAAGTGGAATAGGCATCTCTTCTGTTGGTTAATGATGAGTAACTGGCAGTGGATCTAAGCCACAGTAACTCTACAGAGTAAAGCCAGAAAGGGTCAGAGAGAAAGAGAGGCCCGTGGAGACAAAAAGAAGAGAATTAGGTCAATGCACCGTCATTGTCATTGACTGAGCTTGACTGGAGGGATTGTCATTGACTGAGTTTGACTGGAGGGATTGTCGTTGACTGAGCTTGACTGGAGGGCGAGAAAAACTTAGAAAGGCATGTGATGAATGACACTGCAAATGAATGAATGAAGTGCGCAGTAAAGCATTCATTTTTAAAAAAAATTCAGTTTTTTTCTTTGCAGCATTATTTTAAAAGTGAGGTTTCAAAAGGGGTTTTAATGTTTTTCATTCTTTTGTATTTTGTCCAAGTAAAACCCTTTTCCAAACGTGAAAGAGTCTAATGATCTTCATGATATTTGTGAGCTGTTTCAAGCAGGTATGGTACTGAAGAATTAACCAATATGTTTCCACTAAAAAAAAAAAGAAATCTGCATTTTATCAGTTCTTGTCACCATTTGTCACCAGGAGATATGGCTCTTCTTCAGCAATAGCTCTCCTGTAGCAAAGTGTGGCTCATAGGTGAACTTCCAGGCAGATGTATAAAGCAGTGGTCTCCACCCATGTCCCTGGAAATATACTGTCCTGTACATTTTCACTCCAACCCTAACAAAGCACATCTCATTCAACAGCTAGAGATCTCCTTGAGCTGCTAATTAGTAGAATTAGGTGTGCCAAAATAGGGTTTAAATGAAAACCTACAGGACAGTAGATCTCCATGAACAGGGTTGGGGGCCACTGCTATAAAAAGTGCAGGCAGGTCATCCTATTAGGGCAATTTTACAATTCACAATTTAATCATTTGGCAGAGACACTTACAAAAGTACGTTTTGCATTGTAAGCAAGCACCACCACACCACACACAGACAACACTGATTCAATTGGCAATTCCGAAAAAAAACATATAGAACAACATGTGGTTATTAGTAATAGTAGTAATTATTAGTAATAACAGTCCCATTAAATTTCCACCTGTGATTCAGCTCACACAGTCCATTTCACATACAAGTTTCACTACAGCAACCTCTGTTGACAGCCTATCTTAAATAACACTATTGGCTCTGAAAAGTAAAGCCAGGAGGGTAAAAAAAATGGTGAGGCGACGGTTTTTAAAGGCAGCGAGTTTCTGGAAAGGTCAGAGCCGAGCGTCCGAGAGGAACCAAGCGGTGGCGACGGCGGGAAGGGGAACGGATTGGGAAGACTCCCTCAGGCAGCGCACGCTTTGTTCCTCTTCCTCGTGAGCCCTGATTAATGCAGGACTGGATCAGGTAAACCCGGCCATTTTATTGAGGGGATAGGCAGGCGGTCTCGGGAGATTATCGGAGCGCTCGCCAAACAGCTGGAGGGAAGTGACTGAAAACGCGACTCGCAAGCGTCCCGCAGGCGGAAAGATTTGACAGGTACACCGCGAGGAACACAAATTGTATAAAATACTGTCTGTTGTGATACAAATCAAAGGACATCACTGTGCCTCTGCATGTGTGTGTGTGTGTGTGTGTGTGTGTGTGTGCACATTGTTATCCCTTCTGAATTCCACTATTTAAATGCTATGCTGTGTAGCTGAGGTGCTGTACCTGTTGTTCTTCTGTAGGCACATTTTTCCACACCTGTCCTGCAGATTTGTTTCTCTTGAGCTCATTTTCATGCTACCGCTGTATCAGGAGGGTTATTTCATTTTTAATATTACCACTGTAATGTTACTTACTGTACTCTTCTGTCATTTTTAATATTACCACTGTAATGTTACTTACTGTACTCTTCTGTCATTTTTAATATTACCACTGTAATGTTACTTACTGTACTCTTCTGTCATTTTTTATATTACCACTGTAATGTTACTTACTGTACTCTTCTGTCATTTTTAATATTACCACTGTAATGTTACTTACTGTACTCTTCTGTCATTTGTTATATGTACGGTGGGTACAGATTAAACACCAACACCAAAAATATTTTAATAATAATTTACAAATAACTAATGTGCACGAATGCATTTTATACAATATTTAGCATTTTTGTCATGGAGTCCAAATTGGACAAATATGTTTTATTGTAACATAGGCCCTACAGGAGATTACAGCCAGCTTCGTTGTAATCTCCCGGAAGACTATGTGGTCTAAAACATCTTTTAATTTTGATTGAAAGACCTCCCCTGACGGAGCATTTCAATCCCAGGTTATGAGGCTTGCTTTCACTTAAAATAAATACTTAATAACCTGTGTGATGAACTACGGTATGTAGGCCTAACATAGGCCTACTACAAAAAAACAGCAGTAGTTCTACAATGGCAGTCAAAGTGAATCGGTCGCCATGCGAAGAAACCCACATCAGTATGATCCTTGGCCTAAAGAGTGCAATTGACTTGAAATGTTAGTGCAGAATGTTTTTGGGTGCGCTGGATAAGAGGGTAAACACATACTTAGAGGAGGAACCTGAGGTAATGTGTTGGCTATCACAGTCATCTGACTTAAAATAGCATCCTTTTTTTTTTTGACCAAATTGCATCCTAAGGACATGAGGAGGACGCAGGGAAGCAGCCAGTGAACCGAAATGCTCAGGATGCTGGACTGCAGGAGCGTCTCCCCGCCCGCGTTTGACAGGGTCCCAGCTTCTTAAAAGAACATCTATCAAACATTAAACTAATATTTCACTGCACGTACGACGCCATGCCTGGCATCGTAATTCAAGATATTGATGATTGTCAGGTAAGTAATTCCTAAATAAATCCATTTCCACAGTCATTTGTGGCATTTATGGCATCCTCTACAGTAACCTTAATTTGCTTTGAGAGAACACTATCGTGAAAATGATGCCCGGACATTTCTGTGCCTTCATCTCCTGTGCTTCATTTCTGCAGGGGAGAGTGTTCACCAATGTCAAATTCATCATCGCAGCTCAATTAAATTTCTGGTGATGTAATCGCCAGCGCGATTGAAGCTGTTGCTGGGTACACTTTCTCTCCTATCGGCAGGTTCATATTCTCATTGTTAACTGTGACTCATCGGTGACTCAGACGCCGCGGTTTGATCAGTTCTGTGCTTCTACTGAAATACTGTCAGAAACGGCACCTACACAGGTTCTATTAAAAATATATATTAAATCGAGAGAAAGGACTTGGTTGGACACCCTCAGCTCAACGAGGCCACTTTGCAAAGTGCCTTACATTTATCAGCCAGCTCCATTACCTGCACAGTTAAAACTGGGAATGACATGACTACATTGCTTTTCGTATGCATAGTTTGGGTGCTGTGCTTTTAGTAATGCTTATAGTGTAGCTATTTCCTCATTTATTTGATTGAAGGGCTGTCAAAACCAGTCAAGACTGGTTAAAATGACCACTTAAAATGAGAGGGCTCTGCAAAACTATACAAGACTGGCAATCAGGGTGCTCTTTGATAGGAGAGATCATTTCACATGTTGGTTTTTTTTGGTTCTAAAGACAAAGGAACGGGAATGTTTTACCCCTCTTCCGCATTTTACAACTGTGAAATGATTGGACGACTTGGATTGGCCAGAAATAGCGGCAACTTCACGGAACGCACGCGGGGACGTACTAAGTACATTTGTGAAATAGGTACGTTTTATTTCCTTTAGTGTTCACGACAGCGATATGAACGTTACGGTGGAGCCAAAAAGGCTCTACTCCTGCGGAGTGGGGAAGGGACATGAAGAGGAACAGGCGAAAGGAAAGGGAGGTACCCCTCCCCCCCAACCCCCAGGGATGGTTCTGTTGGCCCGACTCCACACACCTGGGTCCCTCTCTCCGCCCCTGCAGCTGTGCGTGTGGCATCCTCCATTGGCATGCCACCTGCCTCACCACTCCCCTCCAACACACAGCGTGGCGAGCACACAACCACACACAGCCTTCATCAGGCTTACACCGCACACAGACCTAGGAGGTCTTCTCACACCGTTAATGTCATGCATTCATTTCACTCACTAAACGAGTAACCTGCATGTCTCAGCACACTGTAGTTACATGTCAATCTCACTCGCAATGTAACTACCTCTCAATCTCAATCACGCCATTTATACATCTGCACGGGCTCGACTCATACATGCCAGTCTCAATCACAATGTAACCACTTCTCAATTTTGAGATCACGTTACTACATGTGCACGGTTTCCTCTCAAACTGTAACTACACGTCAAACCCATGTAAGCACTTTTCAATCTCACGTTGAATCTTTACATCCAGATTTCGGCACATTGCAGTGGCATTGTCATTGAAGGCTATGCATTCATGTAGTCAACTCTCAAGTGGTCTTAATACTCTCAACTACATTACAGTTCAGCAATAATCTATATAAACCTTTAAATCCACCTGGCTGTAATTTCCATTAAGTTATTAATCTATTCTTCCTCTCTGAACCACACCCCAGTATTTCTACTTGCTGACTGACAGTCACTGCCTGAAGTCTAGTTTCAGTACTCAGACCTACACTTTCTTAGATTATTTTGATGTCTTGCTTTCGGTCTCCCTCCGTCTCTCCACTTCCTGAAAGCACTCAGCACAGCAATTCAGACACACAGAGGTTATTTTCCAGGCTTCATTATCTGCACTCAGACCCCGGTGTACTCTTGATACAAGCCATGCCGTTAGAATCCTCACCTTATAAGGCAGGGAGACTCTTCCCCTGCCACTCTCCCCCTACACAGCACCACCTTCAAGCCATCTTCTCTCAGCCCGCACCCCCCACCCCCCACCCCCATCCTGAGCATCTCATCCCTCCCTCCCTCCCTCCCTATGGTGGAGATTACTCCACCTAATGAATTGTTATATAAGCGCCTGGACCTCACAGCACTGGAGAAAGGGTTTTAGGGGGAAAACGCAAAGTTTAATACAAGCACCAGTGATAAGGCCGAGGACAGGAAACGTGGTGAACGCCGACCCCGAGGGAGCCTCACTGTATCCAGGCATTTCCTTCTCTGTGTGACGTGTCCCTCATGTGGGAATCTTCCCTAAATGCCACTGTTCCTCCTTAGGCCAGAACCCAGTTCCTTGCATTCACTACCATGAAAGTGTAAGTACATAAAAGAGAATTCTAAATTTGATGATGAAAAACAAAGAAACGGGAGCACACGTGAATTACAAAAAGGCAGTGAAATGCACTTTTATTTTGGTTTGGGTGAGAGAGAGGGTGTGAGAGAGAGAGAGAGAGAGAGAGGGAGAGAGAGAGGGAGAGGGAGAGAGAGAGGGGTTGAGAGAGAGGGTGAGAGAGAGAGGGGTTGTGAGAGAGAGAGGGTGAGAAAGAGAGAGGTCAATGTCTGCTGTGCATTACATACTAAAATTGAACAGTCGAATCTGTACAATTAGCCAATAGTTATGGTAGGTCATACACCACTGATTTGCAACATATAATGTGCAAGACACCACACACAAACAGAGATACGTACAGCAGAACAGATTCTCTGAGCTCAGAAAGTGAGGCTCGTTCCCCTTTCCTTAAACACGGACAAGTGACATCTGAATCTTTCACTCGGTGCAGAAGAAAACCCACAGTCGGCTGGTTTTGGCACTTTGTCGGCAAACAAAAAAAACTTTGAACTTGGTGGGTGGAAAAATATGCTTAAATGAAGGATCAGTGTTCAAAGAGTGAGCAGTTTTTTTGTTGCTTTTTCTAAATGCCATGCAATATGTACAGGACATACACTTTCAGATATGAATATTTGTAAAAAAACAACAACAAAAAAACAACGGCTTGGAGAGAATTCACATTGTTTTAAAGTAACTGAAGCACACGTTATTGTTTCCTGTGAGAGATTATTGTGCAACGCCTTTACGCTGCTTTTTTTCAGTTTGAAAAACCAATGATTTGTGTGAAGCCTGTTACACATTTCGCCATTCGTAATGGTAACAGTCCTCTGCTGAGACGGCCTAGAGCTAGCCTACAGATAATGTATCGTCAAATCTTTGTCTCTCCAGATGTAACAATGGAGAAAAACATGACTAAAAGGTCCCTCAAAACTTAAAATAAACAAAATAACTGAAAACAAAAAAGTCATGACAGTACTTTTCAATAAAAGTTGTTGAAAGAGAAATTTTAGAGTACAACCATTCTCAGTACAAAAGTACAACCGTGTGTATGAACATATTGATGTATACTCGCATTATGTGAAGCAGAGGCCAATTTTGTGCCTGTCTATAAAAAATGACTACAAAAGCTTGAATATGGACAGATTTTGGTTAAAATAGTTTTTATGGTCCAAGAATGAATTTATTTAATTTTAGGGCAAATGCAACCCCAGCGGCACTCTAGTTTGTTTTTTGTCTTTGAATGTACTCAGCGCAGGGTGAGCTGTGTTTTATTAAAGGGGGAATGAGTACCACTAGATTCTATTATGCGTTACCTGATATTCCTTCTGGATATGATTCGATAACATCACAAACAATGCATTTCTGTACTGTGTGCAATAATTCTACAGACAGAATTCTACAAGTTTCAATTCAACTTAAAATTGGGTGCAATCCGTTTAAAAAATGTAAAGTGTACATGGACTAATCAAAGGTAATACCCTTTATATATAGATATTACTGTACTTTGACCGATAGTGTCAGCAAAAGATTTAGAAGTTTTACAGTAGAATAAAATATGAAGACATTACACCATTCAACTGCAATAGCTGTGGCTCTGTGCCACATTATTGGTAAGAAACCTGAAAACAGCTCACAAAAAATGCTACAGAAATTTGGATGGAGTGCTTGTCTGGGTTTAAACCAAAAATCTTTAAAAAAAAACAATTCAAAAAAGCAATATCGTAAAGTATGTACAAAAATTTGGGGATAAGAAGTTAAAGAAGGCGCTTTGTAAGACCATAGTTTGAGGAAGGGCGGCCTGCACATCTGTGATTTGTCTAGGTGCTGATGCGGAAGTGACATCGGGCACTGCCTTTGCGCTCAGTCACTTCCTGTTACTCCTTCTCTGAGACCTACCCAAACATTCAGTGTGCCGTGCAGCACGAGATGGGGGGGGGGTTACAGTTAATGCAAGAAGTCACCAACAAAGCAAACGCTACAAAACCTTTCTGCCCCGTTTACCCCCACGACAGCATTTTCCCTTAAAGTAGCTACAAACTGCTTCGACTGAGACGGGTGGCGGCTCAACCTCTTTTTAAAGCAGATAAAGCAAGTTAACGGTGAGAAGGTAGACCCGGCAGACGTTGCGGTCAATCACACAGGAAACCCACTGGCAAACGCAGACAGCCTCACATCCTGCTCTGACTGGGTGAAGACACGCTTCCTGTGAACCGCCGCTTGTTTTGGTTCTGTAGCTTCGTCTGTCGCACCTCTAGACGCGAGGCGAAGGGCGGAGTTCAGCATCACGAAAAGTCTTTGTGCGACTCAAAAACATGACCATTCATACGCAAACATATCACCCCGTTTTGCCCCGTAACACTGACTCTAATCATGCAGTTTCTTTGGGAATACATTCATTTTCATTTCAAGTCATTTTTTTCAATGCACACACTTGTTTTTGCTTTGATTTTTACCCTCATCATCTCAGCACGTGGACGTATGTGGACGAGGTTACACGTAAAATGATTTGATTGAATCGCTTACACACAGGTGAATTACTGACGGAACTTGACTGCAGACTCCAGCAAAGCACAGATGGGAATATAGGTGCGTCTAGAAGAAAGGCTACATCAGTGGAGATTGCTCATTTACCAGAAATCTCTTGCCTCTGTCCCAAGAGCAAGACAGCAGATAGAGTACACAGAAAGCCCTATAGCTCCTCTCACACACATTTACACTGATAGAGAGAAGGATTTCCCAAGTCCAGGGCACTTTCAAAATGTCCTGGGTCCACAATGTAAAGGCCGCTCGAAATAAAAGCCAGTGTTCCTGAGCCAACATTTTACAATGAAAGAGAGTAGGAGAAAAAAAAAGTATCCATCTGTCCACGTTCCACAGCGCATTATGGCTTTTTGGTGGCCTTGGGTTTTCCGTTTGAGCCGGGCTTGATCTGGGTCAGCTCGACGTCGCAAAGGGCATCAGAGGGCAGGCAGCTACGCATGCGCTCGATGGTCTTCTGAAACGAGGCCTTCTCCTGCTCCAGCGAGCGGATGGCGTGCTTCATCTGACTCTCCCGTGACACAAAGTTCTCCACGTTCACCTCCAGACTCTGGATCTTAACCCGAGCAGCCTGTGGGAGGAACACACACACATGCGCGCGCGCACGTATACACACGCACACACAGATACACACACTCACTTAGCCTCTGCCTTTCTAAAGTCTGCTGCAATCTAGCATCTGCACTATAGACGTGTGTCCGTACTCACCAAGCCCTCCTCTCATTGACACTCACACTGTACTAACATGCTGAAGATCTCTAGTCTGATTAATACGCCATTACATCACCACACAAATCACCATTACGTCAGAAGAACCATTGTGAGTAATCCTTTATCAAGCGCGACCACCAGTGGTGAGTGAAAACAATGCTTGCCTTCAGGGGCCGCGCTTAGCATCATTTTATCAGACGACTCAATGTGCCACACAGTATTGTTCTTATACCCTTTGTAAAACACCCAGTTTTTATTGGTTTACTCTACCCCCTCTTTACTGATCACCAATACTGGACTATATATTAATATGACCCTTAACAAAGAGGCAGGATGTACTGGTTCACAGAAAAATTGACCCAAGTATTTTTTTTCCTTTGTCTGTTCATAAATGTGGAGTTGTGCTCTGGCACCACCTGCAGGCAAAAAGGTGCCAAATGCGAAGAACAAGCTTTCGTGTTCTGCTGAATGCATTTTCTTTCTAATCTCGCAACTTCTACTCTTTTTGCATTCTTGATAAAAAAGACTTCAAGACGTGAATCAAAATGCAGTGAGACAGACACACACCTGGAGCTTCTCCAGTAAGTCCATGTTCTGCTTCTTCAGCTGGGCGTTGGTCCTCTCTAGTTTGTCCAAGCGGTCTGAGTCATCGGACAGGGGCGTGGCCTCCAGCATCTCATCTTGTAGAACGTGGTACTCCACCTCGTAGGCATGGAGCTGCTTAGAGATGTCCATTTCCAACACCTGGCAAAGTAATGACAGACAGAGAAATACACACACACACACACACACACAGTTTTATCCGATATGTCTATATTATACTTTCTATGGACTGTCGTACTGATGACAAAATGACAAGCAGCAGGAATTCCAGAATTCCAAACAAATTTCAGTCCATCCAAACTGCGACGTGGCTAAGCAATCGAGGTAAATAAGACAATACCACCCTGTTTACGGGGTATATGATAACACATCAGCAAAAAATAAATTAATAAAATTAATAAAATAAAGTCACGAGCTTCACAACCACACCCACAAATAAATAGCACCTCTCTCATTTCGTACCTGAGCAATGAGCTGCTCCATCTGCACCTGGCTGAGCGTGGGGATGGTGCTTTTCATGTAGTCTACCACAGTCTCAAAGCTGTCGCACTCCACAATCTCCCCCTCGTGGCTACTCAGCAAGCAAAGGGCTACTTTAAATATCACCTCTGTTCCCTGAACAAACAGTATATCTGCAGGGAGACCAAGCAAACGGACAGGATTAGTTCGACACACAAAAACGCATGACGTCGCACGAACAGGTTTTCTGTTGCGTGTCCTCAGGACATGTGACTTTTTAAAAGGCAAAGATGGTGCTCATTGACCTTTAATGCCTTTCCCTGCTGCTTTGAGGACAGCTCACATGCTACGATGAGCGGTTATGTGAAACAGTGTTTGGGATGACGCCACACGCTTCTGAATGCTTGAATCTGCACTTTGTCACAACAGGAAATTAATGCAAACATGACCTCCAACATTTCCTGTGTGGAATCGGAATGATACGATATGGTATTCCAGGATGATATGGTATATAATCTTCATTTAAAATAACGTATTTACATTCTACACATTTGTACTTCAGTATGCAGAAAAAAGGGCTACTACACCTTTAAATCTAGGTAAGATAATGTTTTATGCCCAAAAGCTAGTGGTGGAGAGTCTTGCTTACAGAGTTTTAGCTCACTTTCTGGGGTTTTTAAAAATATTATTTCAGTTTAATTAATGTTTTTTTCATTGGCCCAGACAGCTTGAGTGCAATGAAGAATATTCTATGTTTACATAATGTTTGCAGAATGTTTGCCGAATGTTTGCTGGCTTGACAGTGGTTGGTGTAGAAGCATTGGGGGTGGGGGTGGGCGTGGGGGGGATGTTCACAGTCTGAAGCAAGAAAATACACCATGTAATTACAAAGTAGTACAGCTTGTACAGAGGCATTATGTTTCCAGAAGTTTCACGTGTGTATATTCCTGGAATGTTCTTCAAAAAATTACGTTTAAAGTTATTCTCAGTTGTAACAATTTCCTATGGCGCATGCAACCTAAGAACACTGCGCTCAAGAAAAGAACAATATAAAACATATAAAAAATACTAAATAATAAATAAGACAATATAAAAAACTGGTAATGCTGGTAAATTAATATTAACTGTAATTGAATAAACCCTGTAAAATTAGTGCAATCACTGTAGAAGCTTTGCTTTGGAGTTACTTGGAAGTGCATTTTTATCTTGCTTAAGACCACAATCTACCTGCCATTATAAACTTGGCATGTCATCATGAATACGTAAGTATCTAAAATATCCTTCACTGCATATATACACCGTCTGGGCCAATCAATACCAAAACCCCAGATGGAACTATCCCTTTAAGGATGGCTTGACCTAGCAACCAGTGATTGGTCTGAACCAATCAAATTAATTTTCTCACCACCAAAAATCACTACAATTGGTTCAAAACAGTGAGGCAATCAGAAGGTTTGATGACCCGGGAGAACCAAATTAGCAGTGATTGAGTGCGATTTAAAAGAAGAACCGGCATACTCTTGATGCGCTGGGTGGAGGATACGTTCTCGGGAGCCTCGCTCTCCCATCACCAGCGTGAGGCGCTACTGCCCATGCTAACATATCTCTGTGGGACTGGATGAGCGATAAGGGCAGTGGGGTGACCGCACATGCTAACATATCTCTGCAGAACTGAATGAGCGATAAGGGCAGTGGGGTGACCATGCATGCTAACATATCTCTGCAGGACTGAATGAGCGATAAGGGCAGTGGGTTGACCATGCATGCTAACATATCTCTGCAGGACTGGATGAGCGATAAGGGCAGTGGGTTGACCATGCATGCTAACATATCTCTGCAGGACTGGATGAGCGATAAGGGCAGTGGGGTTACCATGCATGCTAACATATCTCAGCAGGACTGGATGAGCGATAAGGGCAGTGGGGTTACCATGCATGCTAACATATCTCTGCAGGACTGGATGAGCGATAAGGGCAGTGGGGTTACCATGCATGCTAACATATCTCTGCAGGACTGGATGAGCGATAAGGGCAGTGGGGTTACCATGCATGCTAACATATCTCTGCAGGACTGGATGAGCGATAAGGGCAGTGGGGTTACCATGCATGCTAACATATCTCTGCAGGACTGGATGAGCGATAAGGGCAGTGGGGTTACCATGCATGCTAACATATCTCTGCAGGACTGGATGAGCGATAAGGGCAGTGGGGTTACCATGCATGCTAACATATCTCTGCAGGACTGGATGAGCGATAAGGGCAGTGGGGTTACCATGCATGCTAACATATCTCTGCGGGACTGGATGAGCGATAAGGGCAGTGGGGTTACCATGCATGCTAACATATCTCTGCGGGACTGGATGAGCGATAAGGGCAGTGGGGTTACCATGCATGCTAACATATCTCTGCAGGACTGGATGAGCGATAAGGGCAGTGGGGTTACCATGCATGCTAAGATATCTCTGCAGGACTGGATGAGCGATAAGGGCAGTGGGGTTACCATGCATGCTAACATATCTCTGCAGGACTGGATGAGCGATAAGGGCAATGGGGTTACCATGCATGCTAACATATCTCTGCGGGACTAGATGAGCGATAAGGGCAGCGGGGTTACCATGCATGCTAACATATCTCTGCAGGACTGGATGAGCGATAAGGGCAGTGGGGTTACCATGCATGCTAACATATCTCTGCAGGACTGGATGAGCGATAAGGGCAGTGGGGTTACCATGCATGCTAACATATCTCTGCAGGACTGGATGAGCGATAAGGGCAGTGGGGTGACCGCACATGCTAACATATCTCTGCAGGACTGGATGAGCGATAAGGGCAGTGGGGTTACCATGCATGCTAACATATCTCTGCAGGACTGGATGAGCGATAAGGGCAGTGGGGTGACCGCACATGCTAACATATCTCTGCAGGACTGGATGAGCGATAAGGGCAGTGGGGTGACCGCACATGCTAACATATCTCTGCAGGACTGGATGAGCGATAAGGGCAGTGGGGTGACCGCACATGCTAACATATCTCTGCGGGACTGAATGAGCGATAAGGGCAGTGGGTTGACCGCACATGCCAACATATCTCTGCGGGACTAGATGAGCGATAAGGGCAGCGGGGTGCGGTCCGTACCGAAGACGCGGGCCACAAATCCCAGAGGGAACTGCGAGGCGAAGAGCGTGAGGAACCAGGGGGCGGCGTACAGGCTGGGGCAGATTTCGTGCTCCTCCAGGTGGTTGTACAGGTCGCGGTGGTAGTCGTGCAGCAGCCGGGACAGCTGATACATCTGGATCTAAAGTAAGGGGAGAAGTGTGAGACACGGAGTGACCTTTGGGCAGGCCGTCACGGAGGCTAACGTTATGAAGCGCCAGCTGGCTGGCGTGCTGCCTGGCACGGCTGGTTTAAACATTACCGGGGCCTGCTGACGGACCCGCTTTAGCTTAGCGTTCTTAATCTGCCGTCACTTTAGCAGATGGAAGATGTGGATGGCGCTTTTATGAAGGCATAAACAGAATAGGTGCGTGGCGTCGTAAATCTAATGGCGTTGCGCAGAGGCGGCCGCTGACGGCAGCAATCTCTGCACAAGCTGCACCTGTTTCCATGCTTCTGGGACAGGGGCGGAGGCCCGGACACTCTGACTTTAAATGGAACTGACTCCAGAGGCAAGGCTGGAGTCCGTTCCAATTAAAATTCAGTCATTCAAAAAATGTCAATTCAATTCGCAGACTGGAAAAAATCCCCATAGAACATTATGGCCATGATTTTTCAAAATCATGAGCTGAATTTCAATTAATTGAATTTCCCGATTTGAAAATGGAATTGACCCCGACCTTGGTTGGAGGCTAGTGATAGATGAGTAATCTCTACCGATGTGGCCTTTCTTCCAGACGTGCCTATATTCTGGGTTTCACTTCGTCAAATACTTAGCGATTCACCAGTGTTGTAAAGTGACACTTTACACTTAATGCACTATGGGGATTCTATTTGGCTCCCCTCCTGAGTCAGGTTCTGTTCAAAGTTTCTTCCTATGACCAGCCAGGTAGTTTATCATTGCCACTGTCGCCCTAGACGTGCTCTTGGGGAGGGGGGGGGGGGGGGGGGGGTAAGCAGGGATCTTTGTAAAGCAGCTTTGTGACAATACCCTTTGTAAAAGGCGCTATACAAATAAAATTTAACTGAAGAACCCAGGCATTCACCTGCAGGGAGATCATGTCAGGCCGGTACTGGCGGCGGAAGCCCAGGTCGTACATGAGGAAGCGGAGCATGTCGAAGGCCTGCTCCTCGCTCATGTGAAGCAGCAGCACCCCGGCGATGAAGCTGATGCCCTGGCAGTAGCCCACCTCCGTGTCCAGCAGGGAGTAGGCCTTCAGCAGGTTGTACAGGGACAGCTGCCCCGCCCCCAGCTGAGCAGAGAAGTACTGGTGCGTGGGGAAGGTCCGCCCTGCGAAATGCGCACATAGGGGTCAGCGGTCGAGCAGCGGCGTGGTATAACGGTTAGGAAACCGGGCTTGGAACCTGTAGGTTGCAAGTTCGATTCCCGGGGAAGAAACACTGCTATTGTTCCCTTGAGTAAAGTACTTAACCTGAAGTATTTATCCAGCTGTCTAAATTAATACTATGTAATACTATTAATACTATGACTGCTGAATGGCTGTAATGTAATGTAGCAAACCCTGCCCTTAGTACTGACCACAAATAAAGTTAGCTATTCACAGTTAGCTATTGCTCTTCTCGACAGGCATGGCAGGGCAATTTCATCCTTAAAGGGCTGGTGTGGGTGCAGGTTTTTGATTTAGCCCAGCACTACGACACCCGATTGAACTAATGAACTAATCATGGTCATTCAATTAAGACCTTTAGAATGAGGTGTCTTAGTGCAGGGTTAAAACAGAAACCTGCACTCACAACAGCGCTCCTCAGTTAAGATTGAACCGCCTTGGTCTTGGTCTAGGGGAATGGTCATGTTTTGCAGTGAAGCCGGCGTGAGGGGCATCGTGGCTGTGGAAAGGCTGTGGAATTATGTGCGTTTTTTACTGATGTGCCTCGCATCCCCAAATCAACTTGGGGGGGGGGGGGGTCGGGTCACATGCATGACCCGACCCTACCCTGCCCCGTCCTTCCAACACGCACCCAAATCCACCAATATGGCGTGCTGCTGTGCTGTGAGCTGCTTGAGGAGGTCCTGGTAGGGCGTGTCAGCTGGCTGCTGTCTGCTGGGGAGGCGCTGACGCTGTCGCTGCTGCTGCTGGGCTACGAGCTGCCACACCTCCCCACGACGACTCTTAGGCACGCCTACGGGAGGAGAGAGAGAGAGAGGGGAGGGGGGTTAGGGAGGCAGCAAGAGAGAGAGAGTGTGAGGTAGAGAATGAGAGAGAGAAAGGGAGAGAGAGTGAGGGAGGGAGAGAGAGAGAGAGGGAAAGGGAGGGAGAAAGGGAGAGAGAGTAAGAGAGAGAGAGAGAGAGAGAGAGAAAGAGAGGAGGGGGGTTAGGGAGGCAGCAAGAGAGAGTGTGAGGTAGAGAATGAGAGAGAGAAAGGGAGAGAGAGGGGGGGTAGGGAGAGAGAGTGAGGGAGGGAGAGAGAGAGGGAAAGGAGGGGAGAAAGGGAGAGAGAGTAAGAGAGAGAGAGAGAAAGAGAGGAGGGGGGTTAGGGAGGCAGCAAGAGAAAGTGTGAGGTAGAGAATGAGATAGGTAGAAATGGAGAAAGAGAGAAAAAACAATAAGTACAGCTCAACATAAGACAATAATTCTCAGGGTTTGTCTCAGCAGTGTTGAAATGACTCTAATGACTCATTGAGACGTGAGGAGCTGGCTGAATGGCCCCGGGACTCTTACCCTGGTAGAGGGCGCTATGAAGCTCCTCCTTGTCCCATTGTGCCTTGGCCCAACCTGGGACGCTCAACTTCTTCTCCCACAAGGCCAGGATGTCCTTGGGACACTGGCCCACCTCCTGGTAGTCCAGTTTAATTTTCCTGATGTGAAGCTCATCTCTGCTGACTGCCAGACAGTTGGGGGAGGGGGAGGGGGAGGGGGGAAGGGGCGGCCGGATGAGTCACTGTCTGCTCTCATGACAAGGACGCTGCAGTCAAGTAACTTTTAGAACATCTCCATGCCAACCTAAGCCCTCCATCTCCATGCCAACCAAAGCCCAAAGAACCGTCACCTGTTCCCTCGCACTCCCACCGAGCTTCACCGCGCATAACATGTATCAATACTTCCACAGGCCAAAAGGAGGATTATTCAAAGAGTGGCTGCGACAGTGCGCCAGGCCAAGCGTCGTTTATTGTGCAGCGTTATGCACAGCCAGCGCTAAATGATCGCTGACAGTAAAGCAGGTCTGGATCTCTTAGCTGACCCTCGAAAGATAACATCAGAACATGCCAAGGTGGCCTTTCACCCCAGCGCTTCTCTTAGCTTCTACACTAAGTGAATATTCACAATATACACATCTTTATCGCCACAGAAAACAGTAGCTGAACGCACTGAGAAAAAATAAATTGAGAGTTTGAAGCAAAGGCATTTGTCTAAATCTAAGCAAAAATAAAAATTCCCGACAGAAGTGAAGACCTACAGTGCCTTATTGCTGCCATGCAGTAAAAAAAAATTCCCCTCAGTATATCAATATTGTTCTTTTAATATTATAAAAAAATCTAGTCAATAACTTCAAAATTACGAGCATCTTACACGCAAAATATTTCATTTTTCCATTAGGTCCATGATTTATTTTTAAAGAATATTTCGCAACAATTATTCTTCATTCAATGGCTCGGATTGCTCAAACCAACAAGTATTTAGGGAATGTCTGAAAAGTGCGTTGTTGGTTCTCAACTTAAAAGGTCAATAGCTTTTTAGCTTTGGTCATTTATTGTATCTAACCCTCAGTCGATCCTATCCACCTAACTGTTCTTCCCATGTCTATAATATCAAAACCCCACATTATATTTGCTTTTACTCATACATCAAAAACTCACAATATTTATTAAAACATTAAGATGCACATATTGACAGTAAAAAGAGCCATGCCCTTTGTGGGATTTATAGTATAATTATTTGCTATTTGCATTGGATCACTGGGCCATGTGACCTGGAAGCTATTGAAGAAAAACTATTATTTTTCGCAACCTAATTGTTACGAACGTATAGTCTTTAAAAATAAATTGTAATTTCAAAGAGATTTGCCATAATATTAAAAGAACGATCAAACAAAGCGTTGTGCTGTGTTCTCTAACCTCCTCAGATTGAGAAACTGTTACTTCATCACCTTGGCTTGTTCTGTTGAAGAGCGATTGAAGTTAGAATATTGAATAGAAAACTACATTTAATGCAATGAAAAACTATATCGGTATAAAAGTAAAAATATTGTTTTAACAAGAAAAATATATGGTTTTAATGAGAAAAAGATATCGTTTTAACGATAAAGTTATATAGTTGAAAACAAAAAAAGTATCGAACGTTATTCGATTTGATTATTCTCAATATAATAATAATAGTAGCCTGATTTTATTTTATATCAAAGGAAAGCCAGATTGTCAGTACAACTTTGTAAGGATCATGCATTCGTGGAATGAGGTTTGTGTGTAACACAGTGGGTAGTGTGCCAAAAAAACCAAAAAAATTGCCCCTGCAATGCGTATTATTCTTCTGTCACTCTCATCTTTGGTTTGCTTGGTGGACTGGATTGCACTCACTTCCCATAAACACATAAAAAACACATATTGGCCATTTTTATTTTTTATTTCTTTATTCACTTCACACACACCTCAGTCAGTGTGGAAGGTCCTCAAGATCCGCAGCCACAACAGATTGGCACCTCTGGACATTCCTGGTCACCAGCCTCACACACAGCCTGTGCACACTGCTCCCATTCCTCAGTGTCCATCTCAGTGCCAATCAGGTGCACACACACACACTGTGACTGGCATACACCTGCCAGCACTTGAAAAAGTGAACGGGAACAGATAGAATAGAAAAATTTTGCAGGGCTTTTTTTTTTTTTTTTTTACCCACGCCGGTTAGCTGTGTGCTTTATTGCACGAATGCACGATCCACGATCCTTTTGTGTGTACCTCGTTGTAAGGTGACTAATCAGGCTTTCCAACGATATAAAATACAATACCAATTGGTATTATTAAAGGGGAGGAATAATCGACCGAAATAACGTTTCCGAACTTTTTTTGAGGAGTGTAGTTGAAACAATATACAGCGGGGAATTTATTTTACTGCGTGACAGCAATAAGGCCCGCAAAGACCTGCTATTCCTGGGTCACCATTCAGTTACTTAAGCTTAATTGACCTGCTCCTTAAATACTGATCTTTCATTTTTTATTCCCATTTTTTGTGTGTGGAATCAACAGCTGGGGTCTAAGGCCACAGTGGGACCCACAGCTGCTCACGGGGGCTTCCAACACATTTACCCACAATCCATTTTTCAATGAGGCCTAGAATGAGTAATGTAATTGCCAATTATGCTTTGAAGAGACAGCTGCTATCAAGGGCCAGATACCAACCAAAATCTCCTGAATAAACAACTGTGCATTTATAAAGCCCCCTCCGCAGCGCACTCCACCCACAAATAATTTATGAGCATATCAAAGTAAGGCATATCACATCAAGATCAGCGTTCGGTCATTGGCTCAATGAGAGCTACTCAGCTGGAAGGGTAATGAGCAGACACAAAGCGTCCCAAGAACCAGCATTAAACACAGATCTACAGAGCAATGCTGCTCAGGCTATATACGTGGCCTGTCCAGCCTCAGTCCTGAGGCTGCCAGTCGGTAACACGGCTATACTGCCAAAAAAGCTCTTTAAATAGCCACCTTTTAGTGTCGTGCACATTCACATCAGTACGACAACGTCTATTTTTCCCACCATAGAGGAATCTGAACCCTGAATTCCAGAGATGTTTTTGACAGAAAAAAACTCTTCAGTACCTCAGAAGCAGGTGGGGAATTATAAACACCTAGGAAACAGCAGCTAAAGCTCGAATTATTAGTGTGTTGTTGAAACAAATACCTCTAGTGTCTAGACCAGGGCGACTCAACGCTGCCCCTAGGGGACTGGAAGCCATCAGCTTTCTTTTTAAAGCACTAAAAGCACTAAAACTCCCCGAGCTGGGGAAAGAGAAGAAAAAATCCATTGAACCAGCACTTGGCAGAACGAGGCGGTTAAAAAAAGCCTACAGGCTTTGTGGGCCTTCTGGCTCCGGGTCTAAGCTGCCCTAGAGACTCTGTCGGCCTCCGGGTCCAGGATTGAGTATCGGGTCCAGACACTGCAGTGAGAAGTGGAGGGAAACTGACCCTCCAGACGCTGGTTCTCCTTGTCCATGCGGAGAAGCAGGATCTGCTGGTGGATGGCCTTCCTCCACAGGGCCCGGTACTCGAGCGGGGTGCGTCGGGGTCGGTCTCCTGACAGGGGCTTAGCTGGGGACAACAGGCTGGCCAGGGGATCCTGGTCCTGGATGGAAGATCTTGGGGAGAGGGGCAGCAACTCCCGCCCATCCAGGCCATCTGTTTCCCCCCAGCAGAGAGGAAAAGTGTGTGAAACACCCAGAGTGAATGGATTCCAGTGGAAATGGATGGCTGTATGCTAGTTCTCATTGGTTTAGCATGACAGTGCTCAGTAACACTGCGTTAGCGCTCAGTGTGTGTAGTGTTGTGGTGCTCAGTAAATAGAGTGCTGGTGCTCCGTGGCTTGGTGTTGGTGCTCAGACGGTTTTCGTTCTGGTGATTGGTGGGTTGGTGACCAGTGAGCATGTGTGTTGGTGATGAGTGAGTCAGGTTGGAGTATGGGTGTTCAGCAGGCGGTGTGCGGGCACACACTGTCGTGGGTTGTATTCGGAGAAAGGTAAAGGTGCCATTAGGTACACATACCCGAGTGCTGCATGGACGCTGGGGGCTTGTTCATGGGTGAGGCCACCCGCAGGAAGATCTTCTGACGCCAGGAGACCCGGCGAGGGGTGAAAGGCGGTCCCCCAGAAATCAGAGGTTCACTGCTACACCCTGAGAGTGTCTTCTTTCTGCTGTCCCCATTACTGCTGTGGGGACCCAGAGAACAGTCAGACAGGACAAGATACGCAAATGAACACACTCACACACACACTCTCTCTCTCTCTCTCTCTCTCTCTCTCTCTCTCTCTCTCTCTCTCTCTCTCTCTCTCTCTCTCTCTCTCTCTCTCTCTCTCTCTCTCTCTCTCTCTCTCTCTCTCTCTCTCTCTCTGACACACACACTCTCTCTCACACGCGCGCACACACACAGATTCCCTTTGAAAATGGGGAACTAGGGCTGGGCGATATGATGGTTATGATAATAATCATGATGCTGTTTTTTGGCCCATTATTGATTTTCACATTATTGAGGATATCAAAATAAAATACATATCTTTACTAAGTATGTTATTAAAAGCACTGTATCATTCCAGTCACTGGAATAAAATTGTAAAAAATTAATTTGTGTTCTCATTTATTTTTGTTTGTTAGCCTTTGAGATACAGTGCCCTCCACTAATCCAACCTTTAATTGAAGTAAATTTATTATGGAAAAAAAAATCCCTCATCAAAAAATAATAATTTTTAACAAAACCACATGTGCCACAATTATTGGCACCCCTGCATTTATATATAGAATAAAGTAATCATTTTAAATATTTAGTCACATATCGTTTGCATGCCATGACTTTCTGATGTCTGTGACCCAACAACATCAAAAGACTCTTGATATCTTATTTTTTGATACTCTTACAAGCGATACTGTAACATCTCTGCATTTGAATGGGTCTCTATGGGAATTGGGCGATGGGACAAGATTTAGCTGTACATGGTTGGTAAAATGGCTGTAAGTTATCAAGGGTCTGGGGTATCAAACAAGCCTCAAACCATCACCCTGCTGCCAGTTATGCAGTAGATATGGATGGATCACTTTACGGGTTGTTTCTCCTGACAAATTTTCCCACCCCCCAATTCCCATAGAGATCCATTCAAATGCAGAGACGTTATAGTTTCGCTCGTAAAAAATAGTTTTTGTTTTTTTTACCAGAGTACCAGAAAATAAGCTATCAAGAGTCTTTTGATGTTGTTGGGTCACAGACATCAGGAAGTCATGGCATGTAAAGAATATGCGACCAAATGTTAAAAATTATGACTTTATTCTATATATAAATGCAGGGGTGCCAATAATTTTGTTAAAAATAATAATTTCTTGATGAAGGATTTTTCTTCTCATAATAAATTTACTTCAATTAAAGTTTGGTTAATTTTTTCAGTCACCAAACGGTGAATTGCTTTTTTACTCATCTTTACCAGGGGTGCCAATAATAGTGGAGGGAGCTGTACATATGTACCTAAAAATCAGATAACTGTGATAAACTTTTATTTTTTATTTTATTTAAAGGCTATATCGCCAAACCCTACTGGGAACCATCTAAGCTCAGATGTAATAAAGCGTTAAGTAAATCTGTTACATTTCTTTATACTAACAAAAATATTACAAAACCAAAATTCCTTTGTTTTCATGAAGAATTCTGGTTTTGTAATGTTATATTAACACAAATCTACAGCAGGACCTATGTTAACACTGCTACTCAGTCTAAAGAACGGCTCATTCATCCACTTCAATGTCAAAGTGAGCATTATTCCAAATGTAAACATAAGTACATCTTTACAAATTAAAATTAAATGACTGCTGATTACTGCAACCAATTAGTAAATTCAATAAGTCATTCAACCATTAGACAAGTATTTGAACACATTAGAACAAAAAATAAATGATTTGCAAATCTTCTTCGCTTGCAAGAGTTTAGAGTTTAAGCATGCGTTCACACGTTGAAGCTATTTTACATGTTGAATATGATTTAGTGACATTCAGCACACTTAAAGCACATATCGTGAGATTCACCAACCTGCGTGCGTGCATGCGTCAAGTCAAATAGCAAAATTATGTGACAGAAGGTTAAGGGCAAGAAATTCATGACTTGACTAAATAAAGAGTGGTATTTTGGCTTGTATTAAATTCCCTTTTATGTGGAAAAACAAATGGTGACAAAATGGTTAATATTACTGCCGTCGAAATTTGGCTTGACCCAAAACCACACAAAGCTGGTGTGTCAATAAACCAAAATATGATCGATGAAAACCAACAGTGGCCTCAAAGTATGCGCTGTCCCGACCGCAGCAGAGCTGACGGCCGACCCCCTCCGACGAGGTTGGCTTTCGGAACGTGTCTAAGTGGGCTGATCCTGGATCAATTTCGGGCGGTGGAAAGTACCCTCAGGACGACAGCTGGTAATGAAGCGCTCTCAGTGAGCCAGAGTCCTGGCTGACGGTGAACAGGCAGTCTGCCATTAAAGCCAGCTGGCTTCCGCGCACTTTTCATTATTACCTTGTGTCCGTCACTAACCTCAATTAGCCCCGTTTTTGCCGGTGACGCAGATCGAGTTTGGAGCGGACACGCTACAGCAACTCTGCTGCCCTGATAACAATGCGCTGCCCACATCCAAAAAAGCTCTGGCGAGAATAATTAACAGAAGTGTCTCAACTTTACCCCTACATCTCCACTCCACTGACCCCAGGACGCAAGAGAGCTGACTCAGTCTATTTATTTAACTGCCCCACTAGCTAAAGTGGAAATTGTGCTGTGGGCTCCGTTTCGCAGACAGGGGCAAAACACAGTCTCTGTCTTAAAGGGCACCTTGGGTTGTTTACAGAAATTCAATAAAAACAAACCAGAAATGCGATTTATGTTCTGTGTACATCACAAGGCCTGGCGTGAGATCAGCAGAGCCGATTTAAAGACTGCAGGGAATTAAATTTCACCGTGCAGAATGGGTCACTTTGCCCAAGGGGAACATTACCCAGGTAACTTCCTACAAAATGTTTGTTTCTGGACAGTGCTACAGACCATATAGATTTAATTTAGGTGCTTAACTAAAGCTGCAGGACAGAACTGTGCTTAGATGAAGGAGAAAAGAACTGCACTTCTGTAAGTGGTTAAAATCTATTTTAGCTTAAGGCGAGTTTAGGTGTGGGATTTTGGCCCATTCCGTGTCACTGTACGGTGCTTCGCTCTAGCACACCCTTGAGGTGCTACTGCATCTCCGGTTAGCTCTGAAGGTGGCATGAATTACAGCTGAACCTCTCTGTGGCTGAACCATGCATCCTCTGCATCGCTGTGTCGTCAGTCTTCCCTCTCGCTGAATAACCGGGAGGAATAAATCACAAGGTTCGATGACACAAAGAGGCAGTTCGGAGCCTGCTTTTAGTCCCACACTGTGTTTTTCGGGTTTGCCCACACCCACCCCCCCCACCCCCCCCTTCTCCCTTGATTCTCCGACAGCCCCCCGGGCAACCTTGCAACACAAGTGTCCAGGGACGTGGGAAAGGGCACTGTAAATATTACTACTTTGGCTTGGAGAGCCCTGCATTCGTCCCGCTTGGCCTTTTCCGTGACTCTGGAGAGACACCCTTCACAGGGGTACATCCATTTGTTATGTCCCGTGAGCTACAGCAGCTCTCTAGATTCTGTCCCGCCATCTTTGATTCAACACAGAAAAAAAGACCCTGGGCCTCTTCACTGGAGATTAATGGTAATTTCACCAGTGCCTGCTCCATGTTCAGCCCAATATGTAGGGTTACGTTTGTAGCTTAATTACATCCCGCTACAAAGATTAACGTGAACATTAGTACTATAACATTTCAGCCGATAGATACAGCTTTACTGCACAAGATGGAGGAGTAGTTTGTTATGACCAAATTAACAGATGTGCTAAGATTATTAAAGCTTGATGAAAGTTAGTCCACAAATCTTAATAAAATTAGTAAAAAAGCAAAGCGCGCTGCCTTTTCATAGTGGAATATCCATGTTAATTATGTACCATTACCCCTGTGAGAATTAAATAGGAGGGGCAGTCTCACCCCCTCTTCCTTCAGTGTTAAAAGAGAAGCAGGGAAGTGTTGACATGCGAGAAGAAAAGTTTGGGCACCCCCAACAACAAGAAAGGGGGAAAAAATGTAGGTTTTGCTTTTCCACTATGAAAGCCGATAACTGCAGCGAATTAGGAGGAATTTAATTCGGAATTAGAAGTCGGGACACAGACACGCACAACACTGCTGGCGTCTCATCGAGATCACCTTGAAATTTTTCACGGGACGGTCAAAACTGAACCGGGGTGGGGGGGTGAACCCCCGCTCACCTCTTGAGGGTACCGCTGTCGGCCAGCGAGCTCAGAGACCCCAGTGAACCCTGGTAAAAGTTTTTCAGGAAATTGGGAGTTGTGAAGGAGGTGGGGAGGCTGAAGGAGGTCTCGCTTTCTGAAACACTGCGTGTTCTCGAGACGACGACGGGGCTGGGTGGAGGTGACCCAAAACACACACACACACACACAGTCCCAAAACAATATAAACACAGGTTTTTTTTGTTTGTTTTTTTAAAGTGGAAACACAAGGCCGGGACATTTAGCAGTGATAGCAGTGAAGCGGCGATACACAGGAAGTGTCAGGGCCACTTTGAAGGGAAAAGGGAATCTTGGGAAAATAAAATGCAGATCAGTATACTACCGAGATAAATACATTTTTTGAAAGAATATCACAAGAGAAACCTAGCTCTTCATAAACATGGGCTACCTTTTGAAATTACTCAGCAAAAAGTCTGATTGTCGTTCATATACTGCACAAAAACACATTTCTGCAATTGCTTCAAGCCAGTATATGCATTGGATGATGTTGTGGTTTAATACTTTTACAGACATAATCTTTCCCAGTTAGTTTCAAACACAGAGCATGCCATAATTTATATTGAGTATGTTAGTTCACATGCTACTGTCAGACCCATATTTTTTAATGTTTCAAAGCTTACATGCCCTTTCACAAAATATTATTTTATGCAATCAATATAAGATAAAAAAACACTTTATTTTATAATTTTCAATAAATTAGACGCCATGGCTATCAAAACAATTAGCACTTTCACCTAGCTGAGATCTACCTGACCCTTGCTTCCTTATGGAAGAAATACTCACACAAGATGACTGACGGGCGCAAACTCCATACAAGATAAACAGAAAAACAACACGACAGGGTGACAGTGTAAACAACAGGAAGTGATGTCACAATGCACTACCTGCTCTGGAGCAGTTCTGGACCCACAGACAGTTGTCTGCGGAGAGGGGCCTTGGTGGTCTGGGGCTGTGGCTCGTTGAAAGAGATCCGCTTCTTGACCGGAGGGTGGCTGAAAGTGTGCGCACGGCGTCGGAACTGCGGCGCGTCCGGGTCGTCCTCGGTAAAGGAGCCCGGCGGTGTGCTGGGCGGGGAATCCCCGGGAGAGTAGTCCTGCTGTAGACACAAGATAATTTGAGGATGCACAACTTTTGAGGCAACTACAAAACTCAGCCATGCCGTGTACACACTTTCACATCTTATTAATGTAGAAATAAAAAAAATGTCACCCGGCATCTACAACACATCCACACATAACACTCAAACTCAATCCAGCTGAACACCCAATCCAGGGGGTATACTACGAAGCAGGATTACTGAGTTAACTGGATAACTGCACTGAGTAAAACCCGGAACCCTCCCAAATCAGAAACATGGAAGTAAAAAGGGCTGTTCCAGGTTTTGCCCAGTGCAGCTATCCAGCTAACTCAGTAATCCTGCTTCGTAATATACCCCGATTCAACTCTGAAAAACCAATACAGATCCAACTCCTGACCTAACTCCTAACCCATTCAGATCTAACTCGGAACAAAATCCAGATCTAACTTCACACCTAATCCAGACCAAACTCCCATCCAGATCTAACTCGAAACCCAATCTAGTTCCAACTCTGAATGCAATCGAGATCTAACTCGGAACGCAATCCAGATCAAACGCCAAACTCCACAACCTTCAAAAACGATCAGCGTGTGTCCACATTCATTGTAGAACAGACAACAGGGCAGACTGCTTTCATGCTCCAAAATCTATTGTATGCTAATATCTGCATCCCATGACTTTCAAAAGCACGTGGCGAGGGCAAGGGGCCCCTCCTGTCGATCAGGCTGTTTACCGAACTGCGAATAGAAAGAGCCGTTTCTCCGCCGTCCGAGAGCTGCGTTTCCTCTCTCTCCAGCAAACCATTTCCTGTCCCATGCACAATATCCTGGTACGCTATTTTCATTAGTCAGCTCAAACGACCAAAGGAAGAAGCCAACACAAGAAAACACTTCCTGTGACACCCTCTGCATACATCTCAACAACGTCAGCAATCCACCCTGGGACTGATTATATAAACATCGAACAAAAAGTTCGGAAATTTGTGTTTGGTAGATTATTTCTCTGTTGTAACAATGCTTCTTGGCAATAAATTTTATACCGTTGGAAAGCCTGTTTATTTCCCTTTTAAATGGTGCCCCATTTGTAAGGAACATGCATTTGTGGGATGAGCAGCACAGCTGAGTATGTGGGTTGCGCCCATGTAAAATTTGCCAAATCTTCTCTGCCAATGCCAAACAGCTTATTCTGCTGTTGCTAGTGACTCTTGTTTGGTGTTGTTTGGTGGATTGGATGATTGAAGTCTATCAGTAACAAGGAAGAAACAAGACATAGTGGCAATTTTACAATTTATTAATTTAACAAACAGTCAGGAGCCTCAGTAACGTGTGGAAGAACCATACACAGCCACAACAGCCTGGCACCTCCTCCTCATGCTGGTCACCAGCGTGGTCACACACTGCTGTGGGATGGCATTCCACTCCTCAACCAGGATTTGTCACAAGTCAGCCAACGTGGTTGTGTTGGTCACTCTAGCACGAACAGCACGCCCAAGCTGATCCCACAAGTGTTCAATTGGGTTGAGGTCAGGACTGTTGGCAGGCCATTCCATTCTCTCTACTCCCAAATTCTGGAGGTAGTCGCTGATAAACCCCGCTCTGTGGGGGCGAGCGTTGTCATCTTGGAGGACGGAGTTCGGTCCCAGACTGTGGAGATATGGGATTGCCACTGGTTGCAGAATCTCATCTCGATATCTCTCTGCATTGAGATTGCCTCCAATGATGACAAGCCTCGTTTTTCCAGTGATGGAGATGCCGCCCCACACCATCACACTGCCTCCACCAAAAGGTGTTACTCTATCGGTGCAGCAATCAGCATAGCGTTCTCCCCGTCTTCTCCACACTTTGACCCTACGATCCAACTTCCGTAGGCAGAATCTGTACTCATCGCTGAACATAACGTTCCTCCACATGTTCAGGTTCCAGTGCAGGTGTTGCCGACACCAGCGCAAATGGGTCTGACGGTGAAGGGCAGTCATGGCAGGCCTCCTGGCAGCCCTATGAGCCCGGAGATTGGCTGCGTGCAGTCTGTTCCGGATTGTCTGGGCCGAGAGCCGTGTGCCATATCGTCCTGCAAACCTTGACTGCAAATCTGTAGAAGACAGCCTACGGTTCCTAAGTGCTGAAAGGGTGAGGAACCGGTCTTCTTGGGGTGTCGTCTTCTTGGGACGCCCACTTCGCGGTCTGTCTCTGACATCCCTCGTTTCATGGAACTTGGCCTTCAGTTTGGAGATGGTACTAGGGCTCACTCCAAATAATGCCGCAACTTGATTTTGCGGAACACCAGCTTGAAGAACACCAGCTCGAGATCAGACAAAAGTGGCATGCCAATTCTTGGAGCAGACACCAATTGACCACTGTAGCAGGGCCCATGCTCACAGTTGCTGCCAATCAGGTGCCAATCAGGCACCTGATTGTCAGCACCTGGGGGTACCGGAAGCTCAAAACAAGAGTCAATAGCAACAGCAGAATAAGCTGTTTGACATTGGCAGAGAAGATTTGGCAAATTTTTCATGGGCGCAACCCACATACTCAGCTGTGCTGCTCATCCCACAAATGCATGTTCCTTACAAATGGGGCACCATTTAAAAGGGAAATAAACAGGCTTTCCAACGGTATAAAATTTATTGCCAAGAAGCATTGTTACAACAGAGAAATAATCTACCAAACACAAATTTCCGAACTTTTTGTTCGATGTTTAGAATAAATGGCCACACTTGAAGCAATAATGTGATCTCAAATGTAAACGCATGGTTTGTGAATGTTATTTAGTGTTTATGAAGGAAATTATCGCCAAATGAAGGTGGATTCATTACTGGGCGATACGTGTTGCGCCAGGTCTTAATTTGCGATACGTGATAATCCGCTCTCAGCCTCCAGGAGAGAATGTGATTAAGCAGCACAGCCTGAGAGAGCCTTTATGTTTAAAAATCAACAGATATGCTCTGTGGGTAGTACCAGGGACATGCGAGATGCTTGGGAGGAGCGCCGTCGCGATGATTTGTGACCCCCTCTGACCACGTTTCCTCCACGGCCGTCAGGACCCCAGAGTGGAGGGCACCCATCTCACGCCCTCCCCACATTCTGCACCCTGGTGAAGGTGAGCGGCTCTCCGGATTTCAAAGAGCCCGGGATAGCGCGCATAACAGCCTGACGGGCTGGCGAAGCCAAAGCCGCGCCGCAGTGTTTGCCCACAAGGACAGGAGAGGCCTGGACCATCACGGCGTCCGCGTGAGAGCTCCCCCGCTCAACGGCGCTCGTCCGCATGACCCGCCCCGCGCAATTTCGTAGAAACGTACAGGTCAACGGGTTCTCTGCATTCTCCGTTTCACTCTACTGACATAAGAGCCATTCATTCACGGTCCCGCCGGGGGGGATAAACCGCCATCTTACTCACCCGCTCGAAACTGCTCATGCTTCCCATGCTCCCCAAACGGCCGCGCATACGACTCGCTCCCTGCGGAGAGAGCCTCACCGTTAAAAGAGGTCATGTTCCTCACGTCTGCTTTCTCAGAAAATCTCATTACCTGGAGGTCGTAGACATTACACAAAGAAATCCACCCTAAATCTACACAGCTTTGGAATGAATAGATTATTAAATGTTTGAGGTTCCTTAACTTCGTAAATGACAGTAATATATTCAAATATATTTACTTATGATTGTAATTTGTGCTCGTCTGCGCCCCTTCTGAATACACGTACACTACTTTAAATGTGGGGACTGCAGAAAACTAAATCACAGGAGGCCTTGTTTTTACATGTGCTTTTAAAAGAGTTTTTTCCTGATGGATATTATACACAAACAACAACAAAGATGGCTGGGGGGGGGTCTCTGCGAAGACTATGAGAGATTATTCACTCGTATTTTTATCATAACCAGGTCAATATGAAATACCTTGTGACAATATCATGAAAAGCGGACGGATATGCATACCCTTGAGAATATGTTCTCCAGGGAGCTGGTGAGGGAGCTCCGGGCTTTGTTCTTCAGAATGTCCAGTGTGAATCGGCCCCCGGTTGTACTGCTCTCTGATGACGTGCTGTTTGGGACGTTCTGTGTCATGAGAAGGGACCGGTCATGAGAAGATATGGGGGGGGGGGGGGGGTTAATTGAAGCACAATGTAGCAAATCCCTCTGAGATGTTACAGTACATACAAGTGAAAAGAGCAGTGAGTGTCCATATATACAGGCACACAAAGACACGCTCACGCACACGTGCACACGCATACGTGCTCACACACGCATGCACATACGTACATGCACACGCGCACACACACACCCACATAAACATACACGGACATATACACAGTTTTAACAACGATTGCTTTCCTGAAGTAAGCTAAGCTATTCTGTTTTTTCCTCCCCATGTAAACACTATCTGTTGAGATCAGCATGAATGAGTGTGTATGTGCTTTGTATGTGTATGTGTGGAGGAGGCTATCGGCTATCATTCATGGCTGCTCCCCTCTAGTGGAGGAGCAGTAAAAGGCCTTGTGACTGTCAAAATGGCCCTGTAGCACTCATCGGCAAGAGGTGTGTCAGCTCACACAGCAACGGGCGTATCCAAGTACCCTTCCACAACACTCCCCTCGGGCGTTAAAAAACCCTTCAACAGGGTTATTTTGAATAAGGAAATGACACAGAAGGGTCGGGCTCATCCTAGACAGGTGCGCGGTACCTGTGGCGTCTCTCCGATATGGAGGTGTGCCTTCTGCTTGCTCTCACATAACTGCCTCAGCTGCAGGAGAACGAGCTCGTTCTCCTCTTGATCGGAGCCCGGCTTCATTTTCTAAAACAAAAAAACGAGGAAGAAAAACCTGTCAGCGGAGCCTGGAACTCTCGTTTATTTATCTTAGAAGATCTCCCACAATCTCGCAATCACTTTCCAGGCCTTTATAGACAGTCACTGAGAAATGAGGAATTCAGAACACCGCGTTCTTTCAGCGACACCTTTGTTTTCCTTTTTTCATTGGCGGCTGAGCCGAGCCGCACGGCTGGCGGAGGAGGTGACCTTACCTGAACCCGCTCAAAAATATCCGCCTGTTCATTATCAGACAGCTGAGAGAGATGTCGCTGAATCGAGAGCTTTGCCCTGGGAGGGTACAGTCCTGAGCACACAAAAAAAGTTTAGATCAGTCAGGCTGGCCTTTTCATAAACTGTCCGGTGACTGTGCCGTGATAACTTACAAGGGAATGGCAGTGTGGTGTAATGGTTACGGAACTGGGCTTGCAACCTAAAGGCTGCAGGGTCGATTTCCAGATAGGACACTGCCATTGTGTACTTGACCTGAATTTCTTCAGTATATATCCAGCTGTATAAATGGATACTATGTTAAAAACTGTAAAAAGTTGTGTCTGGACGAGAGTGTGTGCTAAATAGGGTTGTAAAGGGGCGAAAGATTTCCGGTACATTTCCGGAAACTTTCCGGAAATTTACCATGGGAAGTTAAGCTCGGGAATTTTTAAAATTTTGACAAAAGGTTATATAGCCTATAACATGGAATTTAAATTTTGTTGGAAAATACACATAAAATGAAATTCTAGATCTTGCAGCATGCTTTGGTTAAAACAACCCAATTTAATGCGAATTCAGTTGAATTTCAACCCTGCACTGTGTGCAGTGCATTCTTTTATCACATGCACAGATAATTCCTAGCATCCTGCACACTACTGCAGGGCCCTCTGCATGCACTGTGTATTCTTTCATCACATGCAGAAATAATTCCCAGCATCCTGCACACTACAGCAAGGCTATAGAGCACTCAAGTGAGTATGTCAGACAGAGTATGTTTCAGAAGTAAATTCCCTATGACTGATATAACGGGCTTCGGAGACTAACAATTCATTTTATTTTATTTTATTCAACATTTATGTTTTTTGTTCAATAAAAGAATCCATTAAAGTTCTACTCACAAATGTTTGCATGGATGTCTGCTTATGACAAAACAAAATGTTTATATTTATGTCTGCATAAGACGAGGTAAATACAGCTAGTACAAATAATGCCAACATTTCCAGTTTACTCCTGTTAATTCCCATATATTCCCGTTAATTGAAATTCCCATAAAGTTTCCACCTTTGAATATACCCGGAATTTTGCAAGCCTAGTGCTAAATGGCCGTAATGCAGTAAGATCAGCGTTTTGCTCGGGGGGCCACGGGGGCCGGTACCTTCTATCCGCTCACACAGCTTGTGCAGGTCGTGCATGGGACAGGCCTCGCACAGCTTCACCTGGGTCTTGGCGCTCTGCATCGCTGCTGCAGTGCTGAAGGCCTGCTTCAGAGTGAGCATCACCTCATCGACCTGCTCAAAGACAGCAAGCGTACTCAGAGAGCTTCGCTTCAGCAAACATCTCCTCTTCAACAAAACACATCATTCAAACATCTATTCTTCAACAAACAACATCATTCAGACATCTCCTCTTCAACAAACCACATCATTCAGACATCTCCTCTTCAACAAACCACATCATTCAAACATCTCCTCTTCAACAAACCACATCATTCAAACATCTCCTCTTCAACAAACCACATCATTCAAACACCTCCTCTTCATCAAACCACATCATTCAAACACCTCTTCATCAAACCACATCATTCAAACACATCCTCTTCACCAAACTCATCATTCAAACATCTCCTCTTCATCAAACACATTATTCAAACATCTCCTCTTCACCAAATCACATCACATAAAACAATATAAAAATGATACCCTCATATTCAACTTCATGTTAAACGGCCCACCGTCATAAAATAAAAGCATTTACATAGTCATCGCTCTGCAAATGGCTCCATTCAAATATCTCTCGCTCTCCAAATAACACCATTTGTAGGCTACTGTAGTCAAAATGACTATATACACACCACATTATCCAAAACAATTCAAATATGCCAGTGAATATGCACTTAATAAATTAAATACATTTGAATAAATCAGCAGAGGAATTCCTGTTACAGAACAAGACATTAGCAGTTGTTCAGACAAAGGAAGTAAACTGCTATAGGGCTGTCACAGACAGTGTGCAAACAATTTCCCTTTGCTGTGTGGATGGAAACTGCAGAACAGACAAAACCAGTTTGAAGAGAATGGTAAAAAACAGCTGCCACACCTACTGGTTAAGCTCTTCACTCCGTCTCAAAATTTCCGGATTGACAAGGTCGAGTAAATTAACGCTGAGTAGATATCTCGCAAACCAGGATTGAAAGAGCTCATTTTAAACATAGCCTTGCCCCATAGAGCTTCAGTGTTTGCTGAGGTCACTGAAGCGACATTCAACCAATGGCAAGCATTTCATCCTTAATAGCTAAAATTCAACATGGGACACCTTGCAAACCATGCCGAGTACTAGCACGGGCCATGCATACGCTATTTGTAACACCACCAAGAGACGGGCCTCATTGTCATAACATTGCCTTCAATATGGCAATAAAAATCTGAAAAACAATTTCATTACCGTACTCACCAAAATAAATAATTGAGAGTACTCCCAATGTCATTGCTAACATCCCTCTAAATAAAAGATGGACACATAAATCTGCACCAATAAAATATTTATTAAAGCCCCCCTCAACACTAGTGATAAACAAATTAACTTCTCACACACAGGCTTAACCATTCATCGGATTGTCCCGTGAGGTTTCTGTAATAGCAGCCCACATGTGAGTTCTGTTGACTCTTGCTGCAGAACGCTGGAGCGGGGTTGATCTACCATGGACGGGTACTCACCAGGGACTCGCTAGCACACTGGAACACGTAGCAAACATACTGGCTGGACCCCGACTCCGTGGGGTCGCGGCAGACAAACCCAAAGTGGTCCGTCAGTTTAATGGCCTGCGCATCAAAGACAAAACAAGGCAAGGAAAAGTGTGTAAGGCTCTGGAGGATAATGTTGAAGCTGCGAAGCCTACAGGGAGAGCCTATTCATACTGACAGCAGCACAGAGACAGCAGACGTGATGCAAAAACCTGCAAGGGGAGCGTAACGCTAAAACTACACATGATTCATGCAGGGTTTCAAAAGAGAACATTTTTAATTAAGAGATTATTAACTGTTTCATAAAAGAAAACTCTAAATGAAAGGTTTAATTTTGACAAAGACGACTGTTTGCAAAGTTTGTTTGCACTTTCCTTCGTTGCGACTCCAAGTTCAATAGTGAGCACTTTAAATATTGCACAACCAATTTTGACAAAAGGCCCACAATGCCACTCCTTTGGTAAACTTGTCAGAAAGGTCACAACATTAAACATTAAACCTGTGGAAAGTGATAGAACAGGGAAATGGGACAAGGAAGAATTTTGCACAATGCAGAAAAGAAAACATAACATACGATACCAGCATATACCTGCGAACAGGAAGAAATGTCCTTGAAATTCTTTTCCAGCACCACCGTTTTGCTGTCAGGGCTAATGAGGTTGACTTCAAAGCGTCCAACCTACGACACAAAACGGAGGTCATTAGTAGTTGTACTACCACTGCTCGCAATTCGCAAAGAAGAAAGAATAGAGAAAAAACATACAGCGAAAAACATCCTACAACAGGCGTCTCATAATAGATCTCCTGGCTCTTTCTGGAGCCCCTTTCAGTCCAAACATACATACATAAAAGGTTACAAAAGCTGGACAAAAGAGTTCTCCGGTAATTGATTTCTAAGGATAATAAAGGGCTACAATATCTGCTGGTGGCAGCCTTGCTAAATTAGATCCATGCAAACACACAATAACGCTAACGGTGCTGCAACTGGAACGTGGTTTATTAGCTCTATAGCACACTTCTTAAAAGGCTATACTTATTACTGAGAATATGAATCAACACAGAGCGGGATATATGATCATGGTGTTCAGTTTGTGAAATGCCTTTTCTTCAATAGGAAACCATAATAACAGCAGAAGTTTGCAAATGACAGCTTCCAAAGATTACCATGACGAGACTTGCCAACAAGGCAGAGCCAATGCAAATTCCAAAGGAAAGAAACGCTTCAGTGACAAACGCGTGAACATTACCATGGCAACATTCCGTCTGCACAATCATGGCAAACATAATTTACAGTGCCTTCCTTCATAAAACTGCAATTTAAGTTAAATGGGAACCGGACATCGTTCTCAGATTTTACAAACTAGTTCATTTATAAACTGTGATGAGACCTTGAAGTTAATCTCATAACCAGAAAGTAAATGGTCCACATGGATATTATTTATGATGCTAAGAAAATGCAATCACACACTTTTTTTCTGGTTATTAATGTTTTTTTTTTTTTAAAGGAGCGCGGACAGTCCGTCCTCTTTTTTTATTTTTTTATTCAGACAGCTAGAAAGCTGAGAGGGTAACAGATAGATCTGAAGGTGCCATGGGATTAAACCCCTGTCCAAAGCGGGGGGTATTGCATAAGGCTCCAGAGTCGCCTGCCCGACTGACTGCGGCACAGGTCTTACCACATTACTGAACATACCGCTGACATCTTCACACACTACCATTAGAGCATTCCTAAAACCCAGACAGATGAGAGGATTGGGGGAGTGTGAGGCGGTACCTGGAAGAGCCAGACAGATGAGGGGATTGGGGGAGTGTGAGGCGGTACCTGGAAGAGCCAGACAGATGAGGGGATTGGGGGAGTGTGAGGCGGTACCTGGAAGAGCCAGACAGATGAGGGGATTGGGGGTGTGCGAGGCGGTACCTGGAAGAGCATGGTGCAGTTTTTATCCGCATCGGTGGGCTGGACGTGGCTGGGAGCGCTGGCATGCCTCCTTCGCGTGGGGGCCTTCAGCGCCCCCTCCCTCGGCCTCCTCTGCAGCCCGGCTGCCAGGCTGTTGCACCTGGTGCGGAACTCCTGCTGCTCATCGAATCCGGAGTCCTCCAGGATGCATTCTGGGAAGGCCGCCCGGATGCTTCCCAGGCTTGGGCTGTTGGAGAGGCCTTCGTCGCCTTCCTCCTCCTCCTCCTGTGGCCCTGCGCTCTCCTGGACCGGCCCGGTCAGCAGGCTGGGAGTGAGGGGGTCGTCCCCCATGATGAAGTTGACGGGTGGGTGGGCGGGGCCACGCTGCCCATTGACTGGACGCGGGCGTTTCTGCTCCGCCTCGTGCTGCCGGAACTTGTCGATGCAGTCGTCGATGAGGGAAGGCAGCCCCCTCTTGTGCATCATGGTCACCTTGCCGCAGAACAGCACTTCAAACTTCTGGGAGTTGTAGAAGGCCTCCTCGGCATCCTGCTTGGGCTTGGACTCCTCCTTCAGTGCAGATTTCGACACCTGCCTGATGCTGCTGATGACCTCTGGTACCTGTGGGGGAGAAACAGCTACACCTCAAAAAAATGCCAATTTAACACACTGCAACAGCACAGTTTCCACCATACTAGAATGTTCTATTGCAGGCTGAATTGTAAGCCATCAAGAGGACATTTATAAGCAGCCTGTAAGTAAGAAGATTTTAACACCCTAACACCAAATGAAATGTCAGTAACCCATGTGCAGATACTGTTACAATACAGAAATTGAATGTTTGCGCCTTCTGAATAAATACGACACATTTCCACGTGCATAGCATAGGTAGGATGGATGCATCCCATCAAGAGCAGTGCTTAGTGAACATCCACATGCTAATCAGCAAGACCAACAATCCTACAGTTACCTCAGGAAAGACATTCTTTTGGGTGGGGCTACTGACTGAACAGTATTACAGCCAGTAGCAATGACTTCTAATTAGACTGAAAACTGAGATATCAATCTATAGAACTCAGCCAACATCCTTCATTGTTTCCTAAATCAGCAAACCTGATATTTTTGTTTCTGCAATTGGGATTCTCTACTTTGAAATTGCGCAAGCCCTACTCTAGCATAGTAGATGTTATGATCCTGTCAGCAGTCAACCGTTTCAGCTTTTTATTGTTGTTTCTGGCTGAAAATGCTGAAAAGCGTACAACAGCAACAAAGCCGATCCACGAGGACAAGATGCATCTCGTCAGGACAGAGCCAACGCCGCTCATGTGAGAGAATCGCGTTGTGAACCGGGTACGAGCTCAGATGTGCCGTTGAGAGGCAAGTGGATACGCAGGGCTCTGAGGAGCACAGGGTTAACGGACAAACTGGAACTGGCTCATTTCACTTCAACTCTGTCTCTGTGTGCTACTCGAAACTCGCAAGTTTACTGTAGTCTCCAGCGTAATGAAAAACTGAATACAACACATACTTTGACTCACTCAACAGCTGATCCAGTTTAAATTATGCATTAGAAATGCGGGTGGACTGAACGGGGGAAAAGCACATATTCGTGTATCCTTGAGAAATTTCACTGTTAGGCTACTATTAGCATAAAGGGTGCTGAACTCTCAATCAGTCAAACACTCAAGCGGTAAACATAACTTAACAAAACACTCAGGTCTCTGTGCCCAAAGGCAATGTCAAATGGCAGAAAATGTTCCACTTGAAGATGCATTTGTTTTCTGGAAAAGGAATTAAAGACAACTGAGTGAAAACAATCACTTGGTATTAAGCATTAGTATTAATACTCTTACAGGTATATGTCAAGATAGGTTCGCTGTATTGTGATATTTACTTTTGGGTGTTAATATTAATTGTTGGTTTGTGGTTTGTTTGGTTAACTACACATTCTGATAATACAGTGCAGTCTGTCAGTATTTGGACAGTGACACATTTTTTGTTGTTTTGGCTCCGTACTCCAGCACATTGGATTTGAAACGGAACAGTGATTATGAGGTGCAGACTTTCAACTTTGATTTGAGGGTTTTGACATCCATATCGGGTGACCCGTGTAGAAATTGTAGCCATGTTTATACATAGCCCCCCCCCCCCCAAAAAAAAAGTAATTGGAGGAATTAACATAAACTTAAATAAAGTCATGAAATTTAATATTTGGTTATTAATATTTGGCATATCCTTGCCTGCCATGACGTCCTGATGTGACCCAACAACATCAACATGAACAACATTGATATCTTATTCTCAGGTACTCTTACAAGCAATACTATTTTTATATAGTCCCCCCCCATTTTAGGGGACCAAAAGTAATATTAATAGTTCAATAGGAAAATGAGTCAGGAGAAACAACCCGTAAAGTGATCCATCCATATCTACTGTATATCTGGCAGCAGAGTGATGGTTTGAGGCACATTTGATACCTCAGACCCTTGATGACTTACAGCCATTTAGCCAACCATGTGTTCCATACTATTCCCATGTAATTTACAGCTTAAGCTAGTCCCACCCCCCAATTCCCAGAGAGATCCATTCAAATGCACAGAGGTTATAGTATCGCTTGTAAGAGTACCTGAGAATAAGATATCAAGAGTCTTTTGATGTTGTTGGGTCACATCAGGAAGTCATGGCAGGCAAAGGATATGCAACCAAGTATTAAATATGATGACTAAGTTCATGTTAATTTGTCCAATTACTTTTGGGCCCCTAAAATTGGCAGGCTATGCATAAAAAGAGTTACAATTGCTACACGGTTCACCTGATATAGATGTAAAAACCCTGAAATTAAAGCTGAAAGCCTGCACTTTAACCTTCAAATCCAATGTGCTGGAGTGCAGAGCCAAAACAAAAAAAATTGTGTCACTGTCCAAATACTTACGGACTGCACTGTATTCTCTGCCTGGGTGATATCACACGTTCGATTTCGAGGTACGATTCAATCCGATTATTTTTCGATTCGTTTCGATTTTTTTTAATTCCGTTTCTTCGATTCAATTTGTATTCGATTCGATTTCTCGATCGATTTTTTGATTTTAATTCGATTTTATATAATTTAATGTGAGATACTATAATTAATTTAATATATTTTGATTAAGATAATTAAATATTACATTTTAATTCCAGCATTATGTTTATTACAAAATATTTCCATTATTTTTGCACAACACATGCAGCATACATTTGTGCAAGCAATACTATTAGCAATAAGCAATCTAATGTTTATAATGCAAATATATTGTTTTTTTTTTTTGAAAACCCTAAGTTTGGTTATTTTGTTTTCATTATTACAAAAATACAAACCTAAAATTTTAAACAAATCAAAAAATAAAAAATGGCAAGAAAAAAAAAAAAAATAAATAAAAAGTAAAATATGATATAAAAATATATATCTTAGTATAAATTAGGTAATCCAAACATCTAGTAACGATCTAGATCTTCGGTTAGTCGTATCTTAAAGCGTAGCGTTTTTCTCGTAGCGTCACACGTTTTCAGTCTTCAGTTTTTTCAGCATTTTTTCACTCTTAGTTTTTTTTTTTTTTATGTTTTTTTTTTTTTTGTTTTCTTTTATGTATGTTGTGGTTGTGACAGTTAACTTTCATTTAATTATTTGAACGTATTTGTAATTAGAAATTTTTTTTTTATTTTTTTTTTTCTTTTTTTTTTTATTTTTTGTTTTTGTGAATTTTTTTATTTTGAAATTTTGGGTTTAATTTAAATTTAATTAAATTAAATTTAAATATTAAATAGCACTCTGGACAATAAAATAAAATAAAAAAAAAAAAAAAAAAAACAAAAAAAAAAAAAAATTGTTGTTTGGCCATTTCAAACTCAGGGAGTCTGAAATGACTCCCCGCTCCCGCTTGCTGTTCTGCTTGCGCCTTCACGTCAATTGTGTATCGTGTGCTCAAATGGTTTATCATGTTTGCGGTGTTTTTTGTGTTGTTTGTTTATCTTTGGCAGATCTTGCATATTGCAGCGGTTTTGTCTTTTTAAACCAACAACTTCTTTCCTTCTAAACTTTTTTTGCTTCACCATTTTCTTGTTTTTTGTTCGCAAAGTTCAGTAAGTTCTTCTCTTTTTGTTAGCACGTCGCAGCTAGCCATTTCCATTTCGCGCTCCTTCTCTCTGATTGTGTTGTTCATTGTCCCCCCTGTCCCGAACTTCAACACGCTTTGGGGGGGGGTGTTGAAACATGGGATTGAAGCTGTCAAAAAAGTTTTAAAAAAAGTAAGTAAGTGAAATATATATTATATATATTTTTAATTAAAAAAAAAAAAAACATATTGCACATTCATTTAAAAAAATGCGATTATCGATCGATGCTTATCGATTCGAATCTTACAGATCGATGCAGTTGTATTTACACATTCGGATCGATGCACCGCGATGCATCGGTGCATTGTCCCACCCCTACACTGTAATATTTCTTGGACAGCGATGTTCTCCACTTTTTTAAGTTGCTCTGGAAGTGTCTGCCAAGTGACTGCAATGCAATGCAACTTAGTAAAGAAAACGGTTTAACTTATCTTTAGCACATTTTTCTGAAGTGCCACTATCGTTAGTTACAAAAAAGATAGTTTCATAGAGCCCTGCGGCATTCACACTGTACACACACTTGCTTGCTTTCTGTTCATAGGCTAGCTGCCACTTGCTCCAGGTAAACAGAACCAACTAATCTGCTGAGAAATATTTCACTTCCAATGTGACAGATATCCACACTGTATATATGTAGCCTAAAGTATGTGAAATGACTGTAAAATAATACCATGAACCCAAAGGCAAAAGTCAATAGTTATATACTGTTGGCATCATAAAAGAAACCACCATAACCATTGCTATTTGTTCAGAACAGTGACTTTGTGACTAATGCATTTTCACTGCTCAAATTTCATTCATGTAATAATTACAAATTAGTCTCCTTTCCTGAAAATATTTTTTTATGATGCAAATGATTTGCAAGATAATAAACTATTTTTGCAGTGAGCTGAATCCCACCATATTTCAGGAGACAGTGGTACATCTGTTTCCCAAGACCTGGACTTTTGCCTGAGAAATAAGTAAATCCAGGACTGAAAACGGTCTGTGTATAGTGCACTCTTGAGCCTGGGGTTAGAGAACATAGGGTTTCTAGTGTCAAACAAATATTTAAAAATAAATAAATAAAAAGAATAAACAAATATAGTACCACTTGTGAGCACAGCAAAAAAACGAAATGGGGTGCTTCTGCTTTCAAGGGAGCTGCTTACATGCTGTTGCAATGATTACAACATTTTCTACATGATCCCCACATTCCTGGAAAGGACCTAGAATGTTAGCCTGAAAGCAGGTAATCCCATTGAGCGACAACAGTGAAATATGAAGTTAATTCCATAAATTTGTCTCTGACACATTTACTGCAAGGCACTAGAGGCCATGTGAAAAACAACCCAATCAATATGCCTTCCACCATAAATCAGACAAAACACAGGGGCATAATGGCAGCTGAATATGACCTTTTTAAAAAAGCGAGAAAGAGATTACAAGCCAAGGTCAAATGGATTACTTGTTCATGGCACCATTGGAAATGAAAAACATAGCCAGCACTCCACAATGTACATACTACCCTATGTATAACTTCCATAAGAACGACATGCTGTTTGCTGAACAAACACATTCCTGTTCAGGTGAAAAAAAAAGACGAGCATAAAAATCACTGTTTGCTGTAATCAGTTATTCAAAGAACAAGTTTCTTCACCCTTGTGTGACACTTATTATTATTATTATTATTATTATTATTATTAAAGGTATTAATCCTATTAACTTTGGCCCACTAGAGGCAATTTTTGCCTAGTTCTTACTAGTCTCATTTAAGTGTCAATATCTCAAAAATGATTCACTGCACATCTGCGATTGAAATTTTGAATTAAAGAAGAGGTAGTACCATTCAGAAATTTTTTAACAGAATACATGTGCCAGAATGGTCACATACAGTATATACATATAAAACTATGTAGCCTATTGTGTTTATAAAGATAAAAATATATATGTAAAGAAAAGTATGTAGCAATGTATTTGAACCAAGTGTGATAAGTAGTTGCTGTGGAAATAGGACTTTGTTGGACAATCGTAACTAAATGGAATAAGAAAAAATCTTTAGGGTTTATCAGAAAGCAGTTCATAACCAGGTAGGATATTTGGTTCCTTAAACATATTGAGATTTTGTAAAAAATATTATATTTCTACTAAACCAAAAGTACATCGGATATATGCATAGCAAAGCGAGAAAAGAAAAAAAACACTGAAGGCTTTTTTTATGCAACTTTTGAATAATATATTATTGTTTCTATATTGGAACATAATATTCTGGCATGTAGAAACAGTGCATTTTAAGTATTTTATTATCTGTGACTGTGCCAAGGTGAATGCTGTAAACAATGGTTTGTGTTATTAGCACCGTGCCGTTTTATTGCCCTGCAGTGCAACTGAGAGGTTGATGTTTTCGCAAGCCAGCGGTGACACAGAATTTTGGGGTTTTCTTAAAGTTTTAATTTATTATTTCACAGAAATATAAATACTACAATTGGGACGTTGATGACTCACCACGAGTGGGGTCAAAACGGATAGGGTTAACTCATTCAGTGCCACGGGCGACATGTCGACAAGTTGACAAAAATGCGAATGGTCTAAAGTGCTGAGGGCGACAAACGTCGACCACAGTCATCTTTACACTGCTGTACCGGTAAAAAATTACAGATTTTACCTGCCTTTGTTTGAAAATTCATCTAGAATAACAGACCACTGAAACCAACATCAGCGAGTGGGAATAACGCATTTTGTTTCAATTTGTAGGCTACCAACATGTTTCTGTGCCACGTACATTTTTGCCTCAGGATAACCGTTTTGTTGAACAGTTTCTGTTGAAACTGTTGATACAAAGTAACTCATGCAAAATTCATTTTTAAATATCTATACAAATTACTAGTGATTATGTTTATTTTGCTGATTTTTATGGAAAACTGTTTTCACTATATACACATCACCAATGTGAGTCCTGTTAACCAAACTGAAAAGCTAAAAATAAATTATTTATATTAATATCAATATAGTTTGACATTGCTCTAATAGTGAACTGAGCCAGCAGGTGTGCCATATATCCTAATTAACAAATAATCATGTTCAATAGGTAAAATAATGCGTTTTATTAGAGGTTTGCACATTGACAGGATCAATCTAAACATCAGCAGCCATATTGGCTAGGCACTGCGGAGGCTTAGTGCTCCAGAACACTCTCTGGCATTGAATGAGTGAAGGGTCCCTGCTCAAACCATGTTGTAACAGTATTCATTTTTCAAGAACTTTTCAGTAATACAAGCCGTTATTCTGTGAGTTTTCCAAGACACAGAACTTTATATTGAAGCATTAAATCTGACTGAAAGGCTGTTTTGTCTTGACCAATGATTATTTGCAGTTAAAGCACAACTGAAGTTTGGTAGAACTTTGGGGTTGTGTAGTTACCTGGCTATAACATGAGTCCAAATGGTGGCGAAATATGGCCATTAGTTGCTCTGTGCTCCCCTGGGGTGATAATCCAGAATAGGGTATTTGTCGCTCTCCATTCACTTCTATGGGGCAGCTAAAATGGTCTCAAAATGACATGTACATCTAGCACGTATACGACCGGGAAAGAAGCGGATTCTGTCAATAGAAAAAATAAGCAGTCCTCGTACATATTTTTTTGTGCAATTTTAATTATTTCTAATTAAAATTGCAATGTTGTTAGCAAGCTACCAGAAAAGACTACCAAAATGTTGGCAGGTCGGACCATAGATATATACTAGTACTAGGAACGTATGCTTCTGTGAAAATTTGGACCAATGAGTAGTTTCTGATGCATCGGCGCATTAACGCTGTTTCTGGCACAAGAACATAGCCTACCTACCGGATCTACGTCCCAAATATATAAAAAATACGTACGAGAAATGCTTATTGCTTGAATTAATCCGCTTAGTTCGCGATCGTATATGTGCTAGAAGTGTCATTTTGAGACTGTTTTAGCTGCCCTGTAAAAATGAATGGAGAGCAACAAATACCCTATTCTGGATTATCACCCCAGGGGAGCACAGAGCAACTAACAAACATATTTCACCACCATTTGGACTCATATCATGGCCAGGTAACTACACAACCCAAAGTTCTACCAAACTTCAGTTGTGCTTTAAAGCATTCTTCACTGCATCAAGCCTGGAGACACCACAAAACTTGAATGATGGCTAGTTAAGCAGCAACTGGGTCCAAGGCCCCTGACAAGACAAGTTTTTTTGTTTTTTTTGTTTTGTTTTACCACAGAGGCTTGCATTTCCCCAATCTCTCATAAAGAGACTTTAAATATTGAATTTGAAATTCAGAATGGAGGTAGAATCTATACAGATTGGTCCAGATTGGAACGCTCAACTTGGCAACCTCAGTACTTTGCAAAAGACATGAAATTTAAGCTGTGAGGTTCACACAAAATTCTATTTTGGACCCCATTGGAAAATCTCCTCCAAGAGAGAGCTGGGACATAAAGGTCCATTCAGGCTGGTATGAAGCGAAAAAGCAACCCTCTCTTGGCTCTATCAACCTGACAAAAAGACTGACTTTCAGAAATAACAGACAGGGTGTGGTCACTTGTTTATAACTGTCTCCTGGCTAACTTCACAGGGTTTCTACTCAATTTGAAGTTGCACAATCATTGAAAAGCAAGTTCTCCACAAAATGCAGTCGGAACTTCCCTCATAATCAACCTCAGTAAGTCAAATTAGATTAGTACATGCTTTGCATCTACAAAATACAATTCCATGTGCGTCTATGTGGCTATAGATGGATTGTGGTTCATTCGCCTTCACAAAAACACAGATCCACCTGGAAATTTCCCTAGAAAAAAACTTGCCGACTGTCTCTCTCAATCCCACATACAACCATCTTAGAAGTTATAATCATTACAAATGCACCAAATGAAATCCTCACTCCACCTGTGCCTAATGTGGCCTACTATCCCACAGGAAGGTATAACATAACATAAAATCAAATCAAATGCTCTGAATGTAGAAATCACTTGCCAGACAAACATTGAATGAAATATATTTACATTAAAAAAGAGGCTGAGGCCGCTGCGGTGGTACACTGGTAAAATGTGCTAACTGAGTCAGTGCAGTTGTACTCCGAGGATCGGGGTTCGCGGCCCGGTCCCGCCAGATCCGAGCATGGTCGGCGGCCAAGGGAGCGGCAATTGGCAGCGGCTTCCGGGTGAGGGGGTGGGGGAGGGGCTCAGAGAGAATCGCTGCTCGCATAGCGGCCCTGGGCGAGTTGGAATCACGGTCAGGCTTTGAGGAGTCGCGCCCTGAAAAAGGACATGGCGACCTCTACTCTACTACCGGCTGACGGGGTTGTGCAGCAGTGATTCTCTATAGCGGTTGCTACAAGGGGGAATTGAATTAGAATAGGGGTTCAATTGGCTACCATATTGGGAGAAAATGGCAAAATAAATCTGAAATTAATTTATAAATAATAAAAAAAGAGGGTGGGGTCATCTGAGCTTGTTTAGCTTGACACTTTCAGTGTCATTGAAAAGAGCCGACTAATGACACTGAAGGAACTGCATCTTCAGAGATAACATAGGACAGTCAGGGCCGTCTGGCTGGCTCCACTGCTTTATCTGTCCCTGACGGTCGGCTGCAGGGAAAGCTGCTCTGGTTCAGGGCATGTCGGGAGAGCAGAGCGGTTAGTCACACAAGGAAGGCTGTGTTCCTCCTACATGAGCACAGGCAGAGCTCTGTGCAGCTTCAGCTAATCAACGCACAGAAAACAGACCATGTGACCATTTCTCGCAGAGCTTGTGGTCACATAGGGCAAGATGTGATGTAGCTCCACCTTCCTCTATCTAAACTGTCAAACAGCTCCAGGGATCATTAAATAGTGTAAAGGGTTACATGGGCTAAAGTAGTATGTCAACATCACAGCAGTCTCTACATCCAATAAAAAAAAAAAAGATTACAACACAAAAAGGGTGCATTTTTCCCACTGGGTCCAATACGATCACCACACTTCCAAACTTTAGGGTTACCACATCCATATAACACATTCAGCTTATATTTTAGTTAACCCCTTCACACAGATGCCACATTTGGTCAATTCTCACCTATTTAGACCTATTTATGGGGTGTTCTATTTAAGGCTTTATAACTCCAGGTGTGAGCATCACAGAAACTTGGAAAATGGCTCAAATGAAAGAAGACAGTTTTACCATTTACTAACTTCGATTAGTTTTTCATATTTTAGGTCAAAATAAATTGTAACAAATGCAAATAAATTTAGCCAAAAATTTAAATATAGTTTGCAATGAAATACTGAGAGCTACAAATGTGAAACATTTAAGTAACACTATACATTTCCTGGATCATACACTCCTTGTCCATAAGTGTGCAAAATCTGAGGGTGATATGCAGAACTACTAAAGATCTATGATGCAAAATGTAAGCAGTGTACTTTGTTTCCAAATCTATCCAAAATGGTTAAATTGTACACTGCTGTAAATCATAAAATAATCATATTTTTAACTACAAATCAACTGTTTTCACTAATGAAAAAAAACAACTCACTTTTGCATAATTTTCAAGTGGGAATTACTATCTTTTTATCAGTATAGGGGGATAGATCCAAAACCTGTCAAAAAATGAATAATATACTTTTTGTCCATTATAAAGCATATACATTTGCCCCTTCTGATGGTTTAAGATGAAAACATTGATATCACACTGGTACGCACACCTAAATATATAGCCTAATCATCCACTCTTATACTTCAATAATCACTTTATAAACCAATCACTTTTTTCTATTATCTGCATGCCCTCGGGTTACATTTCTCTGTAGTTTTTTCTAAAATGTTGCCATTCATAATCACTCCAAGGAAAGTTTTACATTCACTTAGCACATATCAGTAGTGAAGATTTTAATTAAAATTGTTTTGGTATTACGTACACTCAACTACATATGTAAATAGAGTCACCCAGAGACCAACAGGACATGCCAACATGCATACTAAGAGAAATGCTAGCGCCCCAACCTATATTTAGATCACCAGCCGCCACTGATACTAAGACTTAAAAAGAAACTTACTTGACAGAAAGGTAGGTAAATAATTACTTTAGCTTTATTAAAAATACCCTTTCTCATTTCTCAACAGTGACATTGAACAGTCAGTTTGCTTTGAGTGTGATAAAGACGGGGCTCGTCACACAGCTGTTGTTGACATTGGCGATACAGTTCAACCCCTATAATTAGTGTTATGGAAAGCCTTTCTCTTAGCTACCTTGATAAAATGGTACTGGGAGAGAGGTCTGGTGGAGTCCGTAGTCTCGAGCCATACAGGAATACACAATCAGCTGCCATGGGACCTTCTGACCTGTGATCCCTTCTCTATCTGTTGACCTCCCTTCTTTCCTGTCTGAATAAAGCAATATATATATATATATATATATATATATAGAAAAGGAGGAAAGACTGTCCGCTCTCCTTTAAAAAATAAAAAATTAAAAAATAAAATAAAATAAAGGTATCTAGGGTGGCTGTGAGTGACTGAGATGTGAATAATCAGAAATGTACCATAATTTAGCACTTCACAAGCAGCTTAACATCCACAAAACCTATACATAAATATATAAATATTAGAGCAACTCTAATGTGCTTCAAAGCAAAAACATTTGCCTGTATGTACATGTGAAATAATGCTCTTGCAAGCTCAGCCAAAAGTCATTTCTAACAGACTATGGTATTGGTTAAAAAATACCACCACTCATTACAATTATGCACTGCAAGCCTGTAGAAAATGGTGCCCTTTCAGTGCTAAAAAAGAAAAGGCCACAGTCTAAAAGAGAACAAATATGCAACACTTTATTAATGAACCTTAGTTAGTGCCATGTGGCCAAGCGCCGAAGGATCTGTACATCAAATGATTTCTGACGTCTAAATGGCCAGATTATAAGAACAGGCCTGACAAGATCGAGCGGAGATTACAAAACCACCTCATGCTTCCAACCGCTTCCTGCATACAAAAAAGCCTATACCGAGCCGGCTGACAAGGTAGAGTGCCAAGGTCATCATCCATAGACGTGCCATTTCGGAACCACATACCTGTCACACATGACTTACACGCCAATATATAGCTCTACACCACACAACAGGACTGCAGAACAGACCTGTGCATTCCGTGAGCCTTTAGAGTACAAGTACATGGGGGAACTGTGTATAAAAAAATAAATTTAAAAAAACGACTTTAACTGTCAGTGAATTGGTCATTTTAAAATTGTTACATGATAAGGAAACTGCGGTAGTGGATTCAGCTTCATGCAGTGAAATTTCCTTCCTTGAGGTAAATGTAGACATAACCTACCTGACAAATGCTGTAGCACGGATTTCAGGGGAAATTACAGTTGGGGAGATGGTACAATCTGTGAACACTCAAGTACTTATAAAGGCACAACGACTGATTGCTGTTGCAATGCCATAAAACAGCAACTGAAATACAACAAGCATTTCGCAAGAAAACTTCACATTCAAAAACATCTCTCCATTTTCCTTTGTTGAATCAATTTTAACAAACATTCTTCTCTTAAGTCATACATTTTCCCTGTGATTTTCTGGTTTAGCCACTTAATATGAACAGTACTGCAAACTCCATATGCTCCCTCTCGTAGAGTCTGGAAAGGGAAGTTACATTTTGAGAGAGAATTTCCTGCAATCTGATAGGTGCCTGAAAAAAACTTGCTGCCACTAATCAGATTGATCAGTATTCAGCTGCACGGCTGGTAAGCAGTTTCTTATTTCAGCCTCTTCTCTCACTTGTGCTTACAGTTATGCCCATAAACATCCCAACCACGACCATTTTTGATGATGTTTTCAGAGTCTACAATTACGAAGGTTAAATACAGTTCATACATCCCTTCTTGGAAGGAACTGGAACAACTTTGTTTAAAAACTTGTTTCAAAGAGGCACAAACACAACAGTATACAGTGCCTTTACTTAAAAGAAAAATAGAATGAAACTGTCATTTAAACTTAGATTACCTCAACCATAAATTGTGCAATAGACTGGTGTACTCCTGCCCATTTTACCAGTGACCTTTTATTGAATTTGTAGAATCCTAGAATCAATATTATTGATTTTGTCGCATCTTTCTACTACTTTACAAAGAAGAAACTCGATTTACTGCAGTCTTATAGGAACCTCTGTCTGTGATGAAGAGGTCGGGCTCAATTGACTATAAGAGACCTAAAGGCACTACAATCAATCCAGATATTTAATGGTGCAGGTGAGGTACACGCAGTGGAAGTGGCACCAGAGCTGGTAATCACCCCGTTGTGATTCCGATGTGATTCTGTGCCAATCAAGGCAACCTTAAATTCACACCACCATAATAGTGTTTTGTGATTGGCCTGTTTGTTTTTTTTTTTTGTTCTCTTCCACCAAGCATGTAGTTCTGCACTGCCTGATGGCTATATTTCTGTGCACCATCTGTACAAACATCCAAAGTGCCCTTTGCACTCAATAACAACGCACCAGTGGTTATGACATTTAAAAGCTTACAGTCTCGCATATGTGGCCACAAAGCACCATGTTAGATGTACCATCATTAATAGGCCTTACTGGTCACTGGTCCTATTCGCCAATACTGTGCAAACTGACTTTTGATCACGGCAAGGTCTTGAGCCCTCAAAAAAAAAAAAAAGGTCTCTGTTAGTAATGAAAATTGGAAAAAAAAAGAAAAAAATTAAAAAAAACACAAAAAGGGAATATGGCTAGAAATGCTAAAAAATCCTATCGAAATTTGATTCAGCTTTCCATAACTTTCATTAAAAAAATTAAGAACAAAATGTCACGTTGTTAATATCATACAAATATGCTATCAAATAATCTTTAAGTCACATATTAAAGTAATGTTAATGACTGCAAACATATGACGCCTATGACATTTAATATTTTCTAATGGACTATAAACGATAAGTGTACCAAACTTGAATGGTTGATCTCGAGTACTCAACAATGAACATGTTGTAAAATGGCATCTCTAGGCTGCAACACAGCATATAATATTTATGAATTCATTAGAACAGCCTTGTATTTCCCAGAAAGCTATTTAATACATTCTGTGAAGCAACTAACCAAGCAATTTGAGATGCTGTCCCAGATTACAAAAAGAGAGAGAGTAAGTATAGCAACTGAGGACAGTAAACAAACAGGCCTGTCCAAAATAAACATCCAAAACTAACACTGCTTTAACATTTTGATGTAACCGTTTACTTTCACATTCATGTTTTCACACTAACATGTGAAATTTTACAGAAGATAAAATAATAAATCTGCATTCCACTATAACTTTGACCATGTGGCCGCGCAACTACTCGATTCTGTGATCGCCTAGTGATGTCTGCTTTATTTTGCTCTCTGCCTCCTGCAGGAGAAATCAGTGTGCAAAGGGCCAACCCGTGGACACGCTCCAAAACTACGAGAGACAGGTTCAGACAGATTGAGGCCATCATTAAATAATTTATAGCTCAAAAACAATTGAGTTTTGCCAAAGATAAACCCTACCATAATGGAAGAAAGGGTTGGCTTGAACTCTAAGCAGCCCATTTTTAATTACATGTACATTTTAAGCATTTAACAGACACTCTCGTGCAAAAATGGATAACATTATTTTACATACAATCCATTTAATGGACAGCTGGATGTATTTTATTGAAGAAATAGCTCATGTGCACACCTGGGAATTGAACCTATAACCTTGGGAGTCGGAAACCCAGCTCCCTAACCGCCATGCTGCACTGCTAATTGGAGTGGCACAAAACTCCCAACACTGCTAAATATTTTAGGCAAAAACTCAGAAGAGATACCAAGTCAAGAAGTACCTCTGAGAGTAGACCTTTGCAGTAGCTGTAGGTTGAGTGACTGTACGTAGGTCGGTAACCAATTCTAACAGAGTTGTGCTACGCTATAAAAGGGAACACTTGCTATAAACATAGCCGTCACGGCAGAAAACTCTTCCCAGCGCAGGATTAACACTGCAGCACATGCAAGACTGCTGGGCACACATCCAGAAGCTACTTTGCCTCATAACCTTTACTCCCACTTGGATCATTTTTGTTTTGTGGTGTCAAAGGGGTCTTATGAGCCTTCAAAATGAAACTAGGCACAGGCAATGCTGGAATCTATGCAAATCTATCCAGACTGATATGAGCAGGGTGTGAAATTAACACCCGCCACCAGCCAAATGCTGGTAAAATGTTGATTGTGGCTGTAAAATTTTCTACTCTGGCAGCCATTTTGGGAGGTAACCAACCAGGCTGTGTTATACTATAAAAGGCAATGTGGCTGGTAAAACGGTGAAAATGGCTTGTAATTTTTAGAATCCACAAGCCATTCTGGCCAGTGGGTGAAAAAGTTAATTTCATTCCCTGGATATGAGCCACTGTCAAATTTGTTCATTTTGCCTCCAGTATCTGAACAGACACGTTACTGTACGTCCAATAAAGTAAGACGGTAAATTATGCCGTTAATGTCAAGACGACCACGATCAGTATCTGAAAATAATATGCATAGCTATAAGAGAAAAAAAGATCAATACAAAGACTGAGCATGATCAATAGCAGCATCACAAGGACTTTCTGTCCAAAACCAAAATGTCAAGAAACAAACCAGATACACAGGCCGACTAGGCCCTGAAAAGCAGCATTCTTTAATAGTGTGTAGAACTTCAGCTCCAGGAAGCATTCTAAATATAGAACACATGAGAATATGCTCCTGCATGCTCTCCTCTACAAACAGTTTCGCCCAAACTGTGTAGATTTAATGGGCTACGAAGGTCAAAAGAAAACGTGCTGGTGTAGATTCAGTGAAAATTAAGAAACCCAGGACTTTGGAAGTTAGTGGAATCTTAACAAATAACACTTTCACAGCTTTTGGGAGTGTAAAGAATATACCACTTACTTACATACGTGCATAAATATGCACTCACATATGTACACATACACACACGTGTGCACACACACATGCATATGCACACACTCACATGCGCACCCCCACCCATGCACACACACACACAAAAAATATTCAATAGTGAAAACCAAGCAGCACCACAGTATAAGAAATGACAGTGAAGGCCGAGTGGCTGAACTGACGTTCTTCAAGGTCTATCCGGCACATGTTGCGACTCAGCCAGTTTTTCTTGCCTAACAAGGCAACAGCGAAGCACTGCAGGTCTTTACGCGTGTCCTGTAGGCCCCTGGCATTGTGGCTTAATGGCAGAAAAGTGGCTCTCTCACTCCCACACCAAGCATTCAAGCAATGTTCACACTGCAATTTATCACTCGTCCTGCAGAAATCAAAACACCCCAGGAAAGGACAAAATCATGGGAGCGAAGAAGTGCACGCCACACTTTATAATGTGGATGTTGGCAAGGTGTTATGAAAAGGCTGAACAACTCTTTTAGCAGCCCTAATCAAAAATAAGATGAATGAACCCCCTAATTAAAAGATAGGTATTGTGTTTAAGGCCAATAATGTCCCCTACCTGGTACAGAGATTAAGGCGCAACCACAGGCACTACCGCTTCAAACAGGAAACGTGGCAGGAAGTGCTGCCCTTTTGTCAAGCGCGACCTGGTCGCAGAGTAACAGGGACACGCACTCCCATTACAGAACAGATTCAGCTCAGCTGCAATCTCCCGTCTGGCTCATATCACATCAAGACCTTTACCGTACCACAGCTTTAACCCAAGCACAATGAACGCATTCTTCAAACGTCATTTCCTGTTATTTCAGAGGCCTGACGAGAATAGAACTGAAATAAAGGCAACCTTTTTCAGCCTGTAAACCACAGCCGAGAACTACACCTTCAACAGCAATCGAATCCAACGAACTCTCCTCCAAAAAATGTCTTTAGCACACAAAACAAACGCTGGTTTCCAAAACATTTTCTCTGAGAGCAGGCATCTGTATACACCAGGCAAAATCGTGCTAGTACAACTGCAACAAATGTGCAATCAAAGGGCTTACACTTCAGTGAGTGCTATTCACATTTTCTAAAACAAATGTCAAGACCTTTCATCAAGATATCTTTTAAGCAAGACACACTCGAAGGACGGACATTTAAAACAAACCGCTCACCTTGATGAGTAGCCATTTTTTATATTGGAAAGCCCGTTTTGTTTTCTACACATATTGCAATACGGTGCTACTTATCTCAATGAAACAAAAATACACACTATTGCTGAGGCACTGGAAGGCACCTTGAATAACGGGAATGGTCCCAATAAGCCATCACAGTCAAAATAGCCTCGCTAAGATTGGAGAGCATTTCATCTTTATGTCATGCCTTTACAAAATGGCATCCCTTGGATGTCATGGTCTGGCACACACAGTCGCTGACATTAACATGTTTTATATTGTGGAAATAACTCATTTTCTAGGGGAGTGCAATCCAGTTGGATTCTAATGATCTTTGTGTACACTTGTAAATACCTAAATGAGCCATATTTAACTCTTATAAACATGGGAACCAGCCTCAGACTGTGCAGAGCCAGAGGTCCCGGCATGCAGACACTTGCCGAATCCTAGAGAGTTTGAACTCGTTTGATCTGTTGAAGTCCGCACATTCATTATGATGTATTTATCCTGTTTATGTAGGCCTACGCATTTTCATAAATGCAGTTTTGATTCTCTATGTTTTATTGTGTCACTGACTTAGCCTTCAGACTTAGGCATATCTTAGTGTGTGAACTAGACTTTATGTTCATTTGCATAGCTGCTACTTTACGATAGAACTGTACTTCTGTGTGTAGTTGTTTCGATGACCGTTGGTATGTACTTATTGTAGGTTACTTTGGATTTTAAAAAAGTTATTTTAAATTTGTTTATCGTGTAATGCAACAGCGTGGTACGGTCAGAGTGTAAGAAGGATAAGAGCAGGAAGTGATATTTGGGGGAGGGGGTTTCTCAAAAAGGGTTGGTGTGATGTATAACTGTGGATCAATTCATTTCCCTGACAGCTTTCACAAAAAATAGCCAACCTGCAAAATCACTAGCGTGGTGTATGCACAAAAACGGCGTTACTGACACTGCACCGTTTTCTACATCAAGAAAATTATCTTATTACGTCGATCTCAATGTCGATCCCAACAAATACCCAAGCCCTTGAGAGCATGCCAGTAGCCTTTAAAGTGCAAGGTGTTCAGGTTGCAAACACTCTTCTTTCACAAGCTGTGGATAATTTATGGCAGTTTAATAATTCATCCAATTTACAAAAGATGCTTTTGCTCCACCACACAAAACACTGTTGCATTAACTGTATATCTAGTCAATACCAAATCTAACCCAATAATTTTTTTTTAAACTAACAATGCAGTTTCATTTATTTATGCTGCAAACAGCAAAACTAAAGACTAGCCTATTTTTGCATCAATATCATATTTCTAGACATCTTAGTTTGTGCCATTAAGTGCTGTCTATATTTCATGGCAATGGATGAAAATACCAATGTTTTTGAAAAGACTGGTTCCCAAGACCGCAATTACATATAGGTTATTCATAGTTATCAGAAGCTGCTGTCCATAGTACAAGAACGGTTTCTACTTTGTGAGCTAACCTGAACCTCATAACATGACTGAAAGTAACATTAAATGTGTAAAAATTTTAGTTAATTGTTTCCTGCAATATTACACAAATAGCAAAATACAGTCTACAACAAAACCAGTGCAGCATATCTTATCTTAAGATAAGCCTTTAACGATCACTCTGCTGCCAGCAATACAGTAGCTATGGAAGGATCACTTTAAGGGTTGTTTCTCCTGACAGATTTTCCTATTGAACTCTATAGAAAAATAAGTCAGGAGAAGAAACCCTTCAAGTTATCCATCCATATCTACTGTATTTCTGGCAGCAGAGTGATGGTTAAAGGCTTGTTTGATACATCAGACCCTTGATGACTTAGAGCCCTTTAGCCAACCATGTGTTCTATACTGTTCCAGTGTAATTTACAGCTAAATCTAGTCTCACCCCCCAATTCCCATAGAGATCCATTCAAATGCAGAGCTGTTATAGTATTGTTTGTAAGAGTACCAGAAAATAAGATATCAAGAGTCTTTTGATGTTGTTGGGTCACAGACATCAGGAAGTCATGGCATGCAAAGGATATGCGACCAAATATTACAAATATGGCTTTTCCACCAAGTATTAAATACATTTAATTTAGCGGGTTTTTCCTGTGTCATTCCACTTTATTGCACATAACTTTTTTTAAAGATTGGAATGTTACAATTTCTTTAGCTGTCTAGTTTTACTGAGTTAATACCAATGTCTGGTCAAAGTCTCATGTGAATGGAAATATGTTTGATAAGAAAATTGTTGACGTGTCCAATACTTATTTCCCCCAATGTAATTGTTTACACGTGGACGGTATGCCAGTGGCAATTAAAAATGCACAATTTCTTCTTGATGGCGTTCTAAATTTGGAAAGTTGTGCAGCATTCATAATTTAGTGATGTGCTCACAAAAACATAGCGCCATTTCTGACAAGGCCATTCGCCTGCAGCTTCAAACACAAGTCATGAGGCCTGCGATATTGTATAAACATTCCCAGCACTGCCTAGGCTCTGGAAATGTCATACATGGTAAACACACTGTGCATGTAGGATACACACATTCAATACATTGATCATTATGCTGTGGAAAAAATGCTGTTCACGCTCTTCTGGTCTGTGTGCCCCGCAAAAAGCACATTTACCAACTAGAGGAAAGAAAAACTCCTCAACTGTAACAAGTTATGTCAAAAGCTGAACTCAAGAAATAATCCACTTCTTTTGGCAAATAACCAAGACACAAAAAAGGAAAATCACATGGACTACATTTTACAATAAAAAACGGAGTAAAAATATATACTGAAAAATTGGGACTAATCATGACAGGACAAGAACACTCAAATTACAAGCATTAGCTGTGCTCAATCTCTGTGACATTATGGCCACTGATAGCAAATAGTGATAAATCCAGGTCTTGAGAATGTATTTGATTTAGGCTACAAAGTATTGTGCATTCTGAACCACATGCAGGAATTCCAAATAATGTTTCTTAATATTCTGTGAATAATCCACCAAGAGAATGTACAGTGCAGTCCGTAAGTATTTGGACAGTGACGCAATTATTGTTGTTTTGGCTCTGTACTCCAGCACATTGGATTTTAAATGGAACAGTGACTATGGGTGAACCGTGTATCAATTGTATCATTTTTATACATAGTCTCCCCCCCCATTTTAGGGGATCAAAAGTAATTGTACAGCATTTTACTATTGAACTCTATGGAAAAATAAGTCAGGAGACACAACCCTTAAAGTTATATATCTATATCTACTGTATATCTGGCAGCAGAGTGATAGTTTGAAGCTCGTTTTATACCTCAGACCCTTGAACATTTACAGCCATTTAGCCAATCATGGGTTCCATACTATTCCGGTGTAATTTACAGCTTAATCTAGTCCCACCCACCAATTCCCATAGAGATCCATTCAAATGCACAGAGGTTATAGTATCGCTTATAAGAGTACCTGGAAATAAGATATCAAGAGTCTTTTGATGTTGTTGGGTCACAGACATCAGAAAGTCATGGCATGCAGAAGGTATGCAACCAAATATTAAATATGATGACTAAGTTTATTTAGGGAGGGTTTTTAAACAGTTACCCTCATGATGTTTTGCAGTTTTTCTGAACTCTAAAAGATTGCCAAACACTTACTATTACGTGGGTGTTCCTTGCCTCACCTCCCAAACGCTGGTGTGCACTAAATTCCAAAATATTAAATAGCCTACACATAGACTAGACATTTAAGAACACCGGTAAACGTATACTGACATTTAACAGTAGCCTACATCACAATACGCGTGACCACAATTGCAATAGGTGCATTTATACCGTAACTCCATTATAGGAATAATTTATATGATGATGGCATTAAAATAGACCGTTCACAGGAGCAAGAACTAGTTTGGTTGTCATATACATTAATGCATACTGTATTTCTGACGCGTCCCTCAAATAGCTACCTGGTTGGGATCGCTCGCTTTGAAAACATGGCATGCCGTTTCCGACTCTGGGTTGTCAGGCTGGCTCCTGATAAGGTAGGCAAAACAGGTGAGGTCGTGGCTGTTGTGAATGAACCGTGAAATGAACTGCGCTTTGTGTTCGAAGATGAAAACGGACGCGTTGCTGTTATTCGTGGGGACGCATCGGATTAGGGGAGGCATCAGAATCAGTTCAACTTCCCTGGCCTGGATGGGACCAGTCTCGTTCTTCTCACTCCTCCTGCGAATCTCTGCTACCAGCCACGGAAGCATAGGCAGGGTAGTCCGCCTGTCCAGCGGTGACCAACCCATGTAACAAAGCGCAAATCTTTTCTCTAGCTTCGAGGGATTATTCCCTTTGTCATCCTGATTAGTTACCTCCATCTGGATTTTAATTTGAGGGCAAACGAATGCGTGTATTAAAACCTATTGTTGCTGAATTTCAGCAATATCTGAGTGCAAGCTCGCCAGGCTAACGTTAGTGCATTCGATAGGCGAAATAAAATACCGTTAACAGTCACTGTTTAGAAGTGAAGTAGCCTCTAACTTGTAAACGAGCTGGCAACCTTCATATTCCATTGCAGACTGGAAACTTCCTCTTTTCTGTGGAAAAAAGTTATTGCACCGACCGCGTTGGTAGTACACGCTCCTCGTGCAGCAATGCTAAAAAGCTTCGACACAAACGTGTTTCTCTAAAGGCAGGGAGTGTGTTTGTTGCTTTTCCGCTGAATCCATCAATTATATACTTGACGACGTCCGTCCGAAGGCACGGGTCTCTTTTTACTTGCATGGGACGCTCTTTACTCTTGCACGCGCCGTCCTAAAACGTGGCGCTCCAAGACAGCTGAGCGACGACTACCCTGGTATATAACACAACACCATCTGACAACTTTTCCCACTGTGGTTATACCCAACAATCGATTCTTGTATCTAAACGACCAATTGCGTATTCTCTCAGATTTGCACTGGAACTGGTGCCCCCCGCCGTCCCAACGTCGCGAGCTAGCAATATGTTTGCCTCCGCTTTGTTGTACTGAGTCGTAAGAAGCTGGCTCGGGTTGCTCCGGGAGGAGTGGCTGTACGTGACAGGTTTCTCATCGCGATCGCATGTGCAAATAACAGGCACTGCTGCGTCCTTACGCTAGGAGGAGAAGCTACACGTGACTGCACACACTGTCGCCCTTTCCCGTCAAATGGGGTGGGTAGCCTAGGTGTATTTTTTTACGCTCTATGTATGGTGCAGCGTAGTAGAACACAGAACTGGACTGTAGGTTGGAGGATAAAGCCTGCGGAAAGCTGATCTACAAACTTTCCATGAAGCTTTTGATGCACAAAAGCTTGCAACCCAGCTCTGTTTTGAATATCCCATTAGTCATATTTCTACATATTTTTCAGGCAGTGTCCCATTTATCTGTAGGCCTAGCATATAACATTAATAGCCTAGGCTACTCTTCAAAAAAATAAAGTAGGCCTACACATCAACATATTGAGTTTTTCCCCATGTGTAATTCAAATATTATTCAATTAACATATCTTCCCTATTCGTGTTTTCTATACCTTTAGGCTATATACAAACCCAAATTCCAAAAAAGTTCAGACAATACGTAAAATGCACATAAAAGCAGAAAGCAGTGATTTGTAAATTCTCTACTACATAGATTTAATTGAAAACAGTACTAAGAAAATACATTTTTATGTTTTACTTGATCAACTTTATTGATTTTTATAAATATAGGCCCACGTTAATTCCGAATTTGATGCCTGCAACGCGTTCCAAAAAAGTTGGGACAGGGACAACAAAAAAAAGACTGGGAAGTTCAAAAAACACCTGTTTGGAACATTCCACTGGTAAACAGGTGATTCTATCTTGACTGGGTATAAAAGGATATCAAAAGATTCTTATTTTCAGGTACTCTTACAAGGGATATGGATCTCTATGGGAATTGGGGGGTGGGACTAGATTAAGCTGTAAATTACACAGGAATAGTATGGAACCCATGGTTGGCTAAATGGCTGTAAGTCATCAAGGGTCTGAGGTATCAAACGAGCCGCAAACCATCACTCTGCTGCCAGATATGCAGTAGATATGGATGGATCACTTGAAGGGTTGTTTCTTCTGACTTATTTTTCTATAGAGTTCAATAGGAAAATGAATCAGGAGAAACAACCCTTAAAGTGATCCATCCATATCTGACAGCAGAGTGATAGTTTGATGCTTGTTTGATACCTCAGATCCTTGATGACTTACTGCCATTTAGCCAACCATGGGTTCCACACTACTGAAGGCTGTGGTGCACAGGTGCAGAGACTAGACACAAATTCCATCTTACTGGATGTTGCTTTAATTCTTCATCAACTTTAAGAGGTATTACTTTTTCAGTACTATAGTTACACATTTATTTTTTATTTCAATGACCTCCCAGTTCATACTGTTTTTTAAATGGAAAAATAATTAAATGGGTTAATGTTTACTTACTTGCAAGAGTAAAGGCATACTGAACTTTGTTAGAACATAATGTTGTATAGCTACCTGGCACCGTTATTAGTCATAATATTCAAGCTCACCTTCATGAGTTGCTCCAGTGGTCAGAAACTGACCAATGGAGAATTATGTTTTTTCTCTCTCCATTCACCTCCATTGTATGGTGAAAAAGCTCTCAAAAGCACACTTTTAACACATAAACGAATGCAAACAACGCAGATTATGCCGATATAAAAAATCACGACATCCGGAACCGGCCGTTTGAAAAGATAAAATGCTCCATCTACAATATTTGACACTTTTTCCAAACAAAGTTTGGAAGAAGATTCTGTCTTTAGCCTATTAACTTCCTTGTTTCGTTCATGCGCCGTAACTGTCCCACTCATTTCCTGAAGTGTGTGCTAGTAAACAAACCACAAACGGCAAAGAAGCTAGCAACAGTTGCTAGTTCTCAGAAAATAGTTTTTCAAGATCAAATCAATCAAAAATTGGTTCAAAAGTTTCAAACGTTCGGTTCTGGATGTGGTAATTTTATATATCGGCATTATCCGTGTTGTTTGCATTTGTCTATGTGCTAAAAGTGTGCTTTTGAGACCTTTTTCGCCATGCATGGAGAGAGAAAAAACATCATATTTCGTTGGTCAGTTTCTGACCACTGGAGCAACTCATGAAGATGAGCTTGAGTATTAATGACTAATATCGGTGCCAGGTAGCTATCCCCCATCATGTTCAAACAAAGTTCAATATGCCTTTAAGCACAAGGCTAACCCACAGTGGTTAGACAGGCTCCAGGCCTTAGGCAACAAAATAGGCAAAACGTCCAGTAACTGCCAAATAGAATGGTCATTCTTGAGGAAAATATAAACTCCATGACACTGGAGCCACTGACAACCGCAAATATTACTTTGAGACCTCAAATTTAATAATAACTTACTAATCTACTCAGAGCCCAGCGAAAAAAACAAATACAGTGGATGTGATCTTTGTTCAGGCTTGTGAAACAAATCGTCTACCCACTGTGTGTTCGGACTGTAAAGCCACGTTTGAGCGTTGCTGGAAGTCTGCAGAAGCCCGTAACAGGATGCCTGAGTGGCAAAGCGCCTCCCAGAAATAGATCAAATATGCAGCACATGTAACCCCATCACAGTCACTCCCTGGGCAGGCTGTGCCACATGGAACAGCAGCCTTAGTTTCCCAAGCACGCCATTTTCTGGATCAGGATCCACACAAACGATTGGCTAAATCTATCCATTAAAGGCCATTTCAAAAGCATGTTCGATGTAATGCCACGTGACAAGAGCCTGGGGAAAACAAGGCAGTTGTTGTCTTACATGCATTTCAGTTCTCCATCAGCAAGGGGGCGACGGAGCCTCTATTTCAAGGCAAACGACCACAAATCATTAAATTAATTGCGGCGATCATCTCAGTTAAACAGTTAAAATGACCACTTAATTTGGCACGAGACAAATGACAGCGCGGTGATTGTGTCAGCTAATCACGTGTAGAACTCATTTGACAATGACAATGGGGCACATAAATAGAAACAGGGGCAGCTGTGAATGTGACACATTTAAGTAAAGAAGAAATACCAACGCTCTAAAATTTTGTTGCTAAATTTAACCATCCTTGTTTTATTGGAATACATGTGGATTTTGTTTTGAAGATGTTTTTGCATGTCATTTCATTACATAAAAATACAAAAAAATGTATGGGAGGTGAAGCCAAGAGGTTATCGTATACATTATGTTTTATTAGGTAAACTCACGATAGTCTGTCTCTACACGGGCTGATCAACTAAAGCCAGCAATCAACACTCGAAAACAGAATGTGACGTGACACAGACCACAATGCCAAAATAGGTTTTATTTGATAATAAGAAATGACATGGCATCACCAGAATGTTCATTTCCAATATGTTTATTGTCAATTATGATGTCACTCATGCGAATCAGACATGGCCGCCTTCTTTCTAGAACAAAATTGTGATTTTTATGTAACAAAGACAGTTATTTCACTGACAGCCTGTGATCTATGTTTGCATTGCAGACATTTGACTGGAGCAAAGCTCCAAAGGCCTACATTTGTTAATGCAGTTAAACACATCACAAATGTAACTGTAATCAATGAATTGTTGGTTACAAACATGACAACATATCACTACTCAGGAACAATGTCCTACAAAACAGCCGACCACCTTTTTTGGTCAGTCCCCAAATGCACAGTTCTAGCTTTAATTAATCCATTACCATTAGTCATAAATACAATAAAGCAGCTTTTAAACAGTTCAAATCTTAGCATAAGTTGTTGATTGCAGACGATGGAGTATTGTTTTGTGAAGTTTTTTGTTTAACCAGTCGCTTGTGTTTTTATAGTAAGACATCAGGAGGGAAGAGTTCTGGACAAAAATGTATTTTGTTCTGCGCATACTAGTTGGGGGGTAATGTAATCATACAGAACATTTAATAAATAAAAGAACAGGTTACTACTATTATTAACTACGAATAGTATTTTATATGTGGAGTTGGAGAAAACCAACAAAACACTCTGAGTACTGGAATTGACACTCCTGGTTTAATCCAGAGAAATGACATCATTTACCACTCTTATGAACATGCTGCTGCTCGACGGCCAGGATTTATCAGGTGTCAGACGTGGTGACGGATTTTATGAAGTCTCTTTGAAAATTATATCGTCTCTAAGACAGCTGCCATTTCCTTGAATTGTTTGAAGAAGTTCTGGAAAGAGAGAAAGGCATCATCATCGTGCTCATCGCTAGAAAAGCTTTCAAAAGTTATGAAAGAAAGATAGACAAGGAAACTAGTGAGAACAATTTGGTCCAAAAAAAATAAATACAAATAAATAAATAAAAGACCGACCTGGAATTGTGAGATTGTCATTTCAAACGATTTGCAGGATATCTGCCCTGAGGTGTCTGCGATTTTCATCAGTAAGGAGACGTAGGGGGAGTTTAAGGAACGGCAGGTATCCGAGCTGATTGCCATTCCCAGTTTCCACTGCACATCTACCAGCTGCGTACACAGATGGGGTGAAAACCTAAATCACATGCCATTCTGGCCCAACAAGAGAAAGGGGTCGTCATGCTATCTTCACATCAAACACAAAGGTTCTGTTTTACATCCTTACGCCTTGTGCACATTATTGCGATGCGTTCCGTCATTAATTTTAATGGGACGTCACGTATCCGACTGTCTCTGCGTTCCGTTGTCCGCCACCATCCGGAAATGCGTTGGAATTTTTCAACTTTTGTGTTTTTTTCCCCCCCGTGTGTCAAACAACCGGAAGTTGTTAGCTTTAGCACATGGGTGTGTAATTAAATAATAGCCAGCTAGCTAATGTTTCCTATAACATCAATTTTGACCAACAATGTGTCACATGTAATGATTGATGGATATAACGTTAGCTAGCTAGCTAACGTTTGTCGTGTGTGGCTGGCTCTCCTCCAATTGTTGAGTGCGTATGCGCCCTGCAGAGCTATTTTGTCCGGCACGGCCAGCCCAGTTGGCTGCGTCACATGACGTACACAGTACGCAGTAGTCTACACAAAGCTTTAGTCCAAAAGGACGCACAGAGTATTGGCACCCGGTGAAGGCCAGCCTTCCATGCCCGGTGTCTAGGGCAGCAGTGTAGCAAAAAGGTTCGGGAACTGGACATGTAACTCCCTAGGTTGTAGGTTCAATTCTCAGGTAGAGAACTAAGGTTGTAGCCCCGACCAAGGCATTCAACCTGAATTGCGTCAGTAAATATCCAGCTGTATAAATGGATTGTGTGTAAAGACTGTCCTCTGTGTAAGAGCATCTGCTAAATGCCAAAAATGTATACATTGATCGTTAGGTTTCCAGAATGTTCGGAGGCTTCAAAGTTCTATGCATGTACAGTTGTGGTCAAAACTCATTTTTATAGTTGTGGTCAAAACTCATTTTTATAGTTGTGGTCAAAACTCATTTTTATAGTTGTGGTCAAAACTCATGCATGCCAGTGGGTCAGAAGTTTACATACACCAAGTTGACTGCCTTTAAATTTTTTATATTTCGTCGTATATCCTTTGGCTTTGCATGCCATGACTTCCTGATGTCTGTGACCCAACAACATCAAAAGACTTTTGACATCTTATTTTCTGGTACTCTTACAAGCGATACTATAACGTCTCTGCATTTGAATGGATCTCTATGAGAATTGGGGGGTGGGACTAGATTTAGCTGTAAATTACATTGGAACAGTATGGAACACATGGTTGGCTAAATGGCTGTAAGTCATCAAGGGTCTGAAATATCAAACAAGCCTTAAATCATCACTCTGCTGCCAGAACTACAGTAGATATGGATGGATAACTTGAAGGGTTGTTTCTCCCGACTGATTTTCCTATTGAACCCGACTTATTTTTCCATAAAGTTCAATAGGAACATTTGTCAGGAGAAACAACCCTTAAAGTGATCCATCCATATCTACTGCATATCTGGCAGCAGAGTGATGGTTTTTGGCTTGTTTGATGCATCAGATCCTTGATGACTTTTACCATTTTACCAATCATGTGTTCCATACGGTTCCAGCATAATTTACAGCTAAATCTAGTCCCACCCCCCAATTCCCATAGAGATCCATTCAAATGCAGAGATGTTATAGTATCGCTTGTAAGAGTACCAGAAAATAAGATATCAAGAGTATTTTGATGTTGTTGGGGCACAGACATCAGGAAGTCATGGCATGCAAAGCCAAAAGATTTGCGACCAAATATTAAAAATGTAAAGGCAGTCAACTTAGTGTATGATTTGATTTGATTTATTCTTTTATTTGAGTGTCATGCTTCCGAAGAAGCCCAGCCCATATGGACTTACAAGACACTTCATTTCAATCATCATAAAACAACGATCAAACATATCAAGAAACATCCAAAATACAAAAATGATACCTATTACAACATAAAACACACACAAAACGTAAAAAGTAAAAACACATCCAAAATACAAAACAAGATACCTATACTACAACATCAACACACCAGACCGCCTACTTGAGCCTGTGAACTCAATATCATATCAGGAGACCCTGACAAATCTTACTTGAAGAGCTGGGATTGCCTTCTATTCCAGGCCTTAGAAATAAAATTAGCAGTCTTAAATACTTCGGCCTTAAATAACCACTCCAACTTTTGGCCATCATCTGCCCAGAATAGCTCAGGTTTTTGCTTTTGCATTTCCTCAAACAACGGAGTTCTCAGGTCATCATACAAGGTACAATAAAACATAAAATGAAATTCGTTTTCAACATCTTTTAAATCACAAACATTGCATATCCTATTATCTTCAGGCACAGCTGTGAACCGACCTACTTCGATAGCAAGGGGTAAGATACCAGTTCTCAACTGAGCACACAATGACCTCTGGCTTCTAGTTAGAAAAAAAGTAACATAGGGCTCAGGGCCAAAACACTGCTTCATCTGAACATATGATCTAAGTTTAGGCTTAGACCATATGTCATTTGACCATTTTTCTCTAGATTTCAGGGACAACCTCTGTTTCAACATATTAACATTACAACAAAACCTATTATGAAAAATATACGTCAAATCAGCCTCTCTAAAAATAGAAAAAATGTCCTGTGTCCAGGGATGACTGTGAGCCTTATCCCAATTGAAAACCTTTTTTGTTATCCTACTCTCTGGACACTTCATGAGCCGGTTCCACAACCTAATCATTTCTCCCTTCAGCTTAATTTCCACCGGTTCCCAACCCATATCTCCCTGTATTGCAAGAGTAGGGGAAAATGTATGTACCCCAAGGAAACACCTTATAGCTCTATTCTGGATAGAGTTTATTTTTTTGGCATCCTTATAGCCCCATACTCCAGATGCATAACTGAGAATTGGACACACACAAGCTTCATAGAGCTGTGAATATGTGGAATAACCAATGTCTTTACAGAATTTCATTTTACTGATTATTGACCCTACAGCTCTCCCCACTGAGTCCGCCAATATTCCAATCCCCACATCATAGGACATGAATTCATCCAGGGTAAAACCCAAGTATTTATAGGAGTCAATATATTCCAGAGTCAGGGCTCCAAATAAAAAATTCTACTGAGATCTTACAGTACCCTTTTTTCTGAAGTGCATAATCTGAGTTTTACTCTGGTTGATCATAAGCCTCCATTTAGAGCACCAGAGGTTAACTATATTCAACATCTTCTGCAAGGTGTCTCCCGTCTCCGCCAGGAGGATTATATCATCTGCGTAAAATAAACATCCTAGGACGACATCGTCCAACATCACACCTAAACCAGCATTTTTGATCTCCTGGGCTAAATCATTAACAAAAATGGCAAAGAGGGTAGGGGATAAAACATCTCCCTGCTTCACTCCAAATGGTGTTGGGAACCAACCAGTGGTCAAGTCGTTCACTTGGACACACGCTACAGGGGCCTGATATAATGATTTAATTTAGTGTATGTAAACTTCTGACCCACTGGAATTGTAATATAGTGAATTAAATATGAAATAATTTGTCTGTAAACAATTGTTGGAAAAATTACTTGTGTCATACACAAAGTAGATGTCCTAACTGACTTGCCAACACTATAGTTTGCTAACATGAAATCTGTGGAGTGGTTAAAAATGAGTTTTAATGACTTCAACCTAAGTGTATGTAAACTTTTGACCACAACTGTACCTAGAATGGCTAACCAGCACACTGATCAAAGATTAAATGCTTCTTATGCCAATCATAAATTGAGCAGACATCCGCAAGTCAATTATTATAAAATGTCACTGTTCAGTTTCCCTTTGACGGGAGTACATTTTCACGCAAAAAAACTCCCAAAAGTTGCTGTAACTGTGCTTGACGCTTCTGCCCTCCCCATCTCATTGAAAGCAGTAACTTGTCCGGCACGCTGCTCGGTGTGTGTGCCCAACAATGGCCCTACCTGTCCCACGCTGGTCATGGACTGCGCCTCCTGGTGGCTATGAACAAGAGTGCCCTGTTCAGCCCACAGCTTGTGCACCACCTGCAGGGTAGGTTTTGACCACCGGCTGCTGCTCTCACAGAGACTGGTGATCAGCTGCTCTGCAGAAAGCTTTTTCTTTGCCGCTGATCTGCAATGCCATAAATGACAGGCAAACAGTGTTCAGTCTGGAGTACACCAGTGGAAGCTACAGGTAAGTAGAGGTTATAGTGTGATGATCGTACACATGCGATACCTGAAATTGAATGAAAGCAGTTTAGTAATCTCCTGAACAGCCCCCAGGTCCAGTCTTGCCCCAGCTTTTTGAAATCTCTAAAAAGAAATAAATAAAATACAATAAATAAATTACATTACGTACAAATCTTGATTCCAAAAAAGTTGGGACAGTATGTAAAATGCTAGTCTTTTTTATTTAATTTTTTTACCCCTGTCCAAACTTTTTTGGAACATGTTGCAGGCATCAAATTCGGAATTAGCGTATATTTACAAAAATGAATAAAGTTGATAAGAGAAAATATATTTAATGTTTTATTTGTACCGTTTTCAATTAAATATACGTAAAAGAGAATTTACAAATCACCGTTTTCTGCTTTTATGTGGATTTTACATTCTGACCCAACTTTTTTTGGAATTGGGGTTTGTCTATGACATCACAGTGAGACTCATTGTAGACAGTTTTAGGACATCTATTTGTGTACAGTGCATAAAAGGGAGATGTAGGTACATTTACTCACTTCACAGATCTCTGCCACATCTATGGCCTGAGCCCGCCCTTGAAGCTGAGTCAGAATCTTCTGACACTGGGGAGATTAAAAGATTATAAGTAATGAAAACCGCAACCTCATACACAGGCTGCTGAGCACGGTATCTCCGAGAAACAGCGGTTTGCACATTTCATACAGAAGAGGCAGGAAACAACCGTTTTCCCATCATTTATGTGTAGATTTTAGATTACAGACATGTCAAACTGCAGCTCATGCATTACCCATGTTTTGTCAGTTTTTATTTCCTTTGTCTGTGACAAAATGTAAAACATTAGATATTTAAATGTACTGCATGAGCAAGACTCATGCCATAATCGTATGTACTGTAAAAACAGCACCACTGCATTTGCCTTCTTGTACTTCGACGCACAATACAAATGTATACTATTCTATGTGTAGTCAGTGTACACCAGCTCTCTCGACAGAGATATCACTATAAATGGCAAATGAAATTTAAAAACTACAAATTAACTATGTTTTAAACCGACACAATATGATAAATGGACGATAAATAGTCATACGAGGCCATGCATGAATATTCTTACTGTTTCTGCTAATAAATCTGTTGGCAGACTCCCAATGTTTTCGACAATTTTGTCCAGGCCTTAGAACAAAAGCAGAACAAAAAACGTGTGGCACATAGACTCTTAATTTCAACGCTCGTACAGAGAACAAACTTACAATATGTTTGGCTCCATTAACCTTGTAACTAACTGTAACTTTATACACATATAACTACCTAGAACAATTTAAATAATTCCACATCGACGTGTGTAAATCAAATCGGGGATCATAGTAAACATGATAAATATGTTGAATGAACGTTAGCTTGCTAAGTAGCTAGCAACAGTAATAAAGGTAACCAGATTGCTTACAAGCGACAGATATACTGAATATTATTTCAGTGAAGTCTATTAGTTAATTAAATACTTATTATCGATATGAAAACATGAGGACGAAACCACAAGTTAACATTTCATCAAACAAAACCTACCACTGGCTGATTCCACTCCCAGCATCTCTGAAAAAGTACTTCAGTTTCCGGGTGAGGAAGATTCTGAACGTTGATTGGATCTTTCGCTCTCTCTTTTTCTTTTTTTAAAAATCCGTCACGTACGATTGGTCAACGTCTCCACATTTCAGTTCTAATTGTGTATGACATATAGGTGTGACCAGGGTGTGACAGCATCCACTGAAGGTCTGTAACAAATACACGGTTATTTATTTATTTGACTAAAACAGTGTGTGACGCGTCCGTTCAAAACCGAAACCGATCTGATCCTTGTGATGGCTGCCCACTGATAATGGACTAACAAACAACATGGCAGTGTGCAGTTTGATCTTAATATACGCTTACAACGGGAGTTTGCAATATGGTTTGCGCCGAAACGAATTTAATTCGCTTTTGAAGAGACAGCCTTTAAAATATATCTCTGACGCGGAAATACACAAACACGCCTCTTGTCTTGTGCAACTGCGCCCTCATCAGGTGTCACTGCCTATTTCAATATGCATTCATGATTGATGAATTATTGATTACGTATTATTAGATGGCTACTTCCAGCTATTTTCTTGAAAATAAGTATACAATATGGATTTGCATACAAACTTGTTTATTTGACCATTTGTAAACAATTGAAAATACAAAGCCAATGGAAACGGCATTCCACTTGTTCTTTGATAACCAACAGATGTCCACATTGGCCAGTTCATCTCCCCGCCGTCCAAAGCTCAACACCAAATTTGAGTTAACATTTTTTAAATTGACATTTAAAGCACCCACCCTCCTACGTGCAGATTCACTCCCCCCACGTGCTGATTCACTCCCCCCACGCGGAGGCTGAGCCACTTTCACCCATACCCTCTGACATGGAATAGTCCATTTGCTTTTTTGGGGGAGGTTGTTTGTAATTCTAAAAAATGCCACATTCAGGTCCGCGTATAATATCTCAAATTTCAACAAAGTATATAGATAGTACCTAAGAAGTTCATAAATAGTTAGTGTTTTTTGTTGTTGTAATGTCACTGAATAAAATATTAGCAGGACGCCGAAACACCATAAATGTTGTAACCCTTTTAATCGGTTTTCAAGTTCACTGTGCATAGGCGGAAGCGCCTCTCATCTGTCAAGCCAGAAGCCACAGCGACTGAGCAGTGAAGTTTAGCTCAAGTGTAAGAATTAGCTTAATAGATTCAGTGCCTACTGTTCAATATAAGTTAAAAATGGAAGGCCAGCGCTGGTTGCCTTTGGAAGCGAACCCCGATGTATGTATTGAAAGTTTGCTTTCATATTACAATCACATGGTCATTCATTTTAGAAAACAATGGATTCGCTAGCTATCTGTAGTAGCTAGCTAGCTAGCTGGATAGCCATGGTTTGCACAGGAAACATTGGCAAACGATTTCTGTTCTATTCTTTCTTTCAGGTAATGAACCAAGTGAGTGTTGGCCTTGTCAATCAACACAGATCTCGGATGTAGGGGTGAAAAGACAAAACCTTCTCGTATTATTCATTGTGTAGTTAACATAAGCTAGAATTGAGCACACTGATTTAAAATGAAGGCGACAACAAGTAATGTTAAGTAATCTATCGCTAGTAATGTTAAGTAATCTATCGCTAGTAATGTTAAGTAATCTAACGTTCAGCCTTGACAACTAATTGTTAATTGATTTAAATCGGCTACTGCGTGAATGTTGAATGGTTGGAAGCGCACATTTAACAATTAAACTTTTATGATTTTATTTCAACCTGTTTCCCCAAATGTAGGGTGGTCAACTAAATATGAATTACCCAGACATCTGTATTTATAAATTATACATTTATTTGACGCATTTCATTTAGCCTACATTAGGCTATTATTATTATACATCATAGCTTGATTATATTATATAGAACAATATGGTTGTAGTGTGAAAACAACTATAGTTAAGTGATATTTCCTAACTCAAGTCAGTCTCCAGTAACATTATATTTTGATACATGATGACGTCATTTACCTGTGATTTATCAAGTTTCTGAGACAGCTGGGTCTGCAGTCAAGCTGGCAGTTTGGGGATGTTTATGGCATGGATCCAGAGCTACTCAGCCTGGTTCCCAGACCTGTGTGTGCAGTCCTCCTCCTGTTCCCTGTGACAGACAAGGTATCGCTTCCCCCAATGCCAAATTCACAAAAGCATATTCACCACCTTTTAAATTTGACATAACCCACTAAAAGCCTTATTCGTCCCATGTCTTTGAGGTAGGAACATATGATATTCAAACTTTGACTTACATTTAACCCTTCTCTCACAGTCTCTCATTACTTCTATATGTAATTACGTCATTTTTAACAATGATAATTTGTCCTTCCTATGATCCTCAAATAATAAAATATTGATATATGTCCTGTTGCCTTTCATATTGCTATGGAAACATAGCCCAGAAATAATACATACTAATGAATATTCTGTATCATTCTGATTTAATGAATAGTCAGGTCTACTGATTAACTCGGTACCAACTTGGCATTCCAAATGAAAGCTGGTGATGTGCTCTCCCCTCCACGCCCCTTTTCTGTCCAGTACGAGTCCTTCAGAACGGAAGAGGAGGCGAAGATTAAGTCACAGGGTCAAGAAGTCAACGCGGATGTTTACTTCATGAGGCAGACGATAGGCAACGCCTGCGGAACAATAGGCCTGATTCACGCTGTGGCGAATAACCAGGGCCGCCTTGACTTCGGTAGGCCCTGTTCCCTCCCGGCCGCCTACTACAGCTTCGCTCACGTCGCACAGGGGACGCTTGCAGCTGAGTCAACAGATGTAGCGGAGCAATGCGTTTTGTTCCATTGTTTTGAAGCCGATTACATCAACACGCTGCAGTTTAGTGATTCTCGTTGCTCCTTTTGTGGAACAGCAACATCCTAAGGTAGATGTTAAAACGGGCGTTGATCAGCTTCAGAAGGGACGTGGTCCCCTGCCCTCGGGATGACAAGTGTATACTTTCCCCGTTTTTTATTTTTGCCTTTTAGATTTGTACTTGACCCAAGTAGCATAAATCAAATGCTGGGTGTTCACATGCGATGACTGCTTATCCAGACACTGGCTGCCAGTCACCTGACGGGTAACTGGTTCATTCATCCGTGAATGACTGTAATGTAATGTAATGTAATGAACTGTCTTTTCAGAACAAGATTCTGCTCTGAAAAAGTTTCTGATGCAGTCCAGTTCCATGAGTCCAGAAGACAAGGCATCTTTCCTGGAAAAAGATGAGGTAGGGTATACTACATGGGGTATATTTTCCTCCTCAAGGATATTAAGCATTGGTCAGTGTGGTTTTGAAATGATGGTGGTTAGAGTCCTGAATGCTTGTCAGTGAATGCAGTCAGTAAAGTCACTCATTGCTGCCCATGAATCAGCCAGGAATGGTTCAAAAGGCATTCACATAATGGTCATAATGATAATTTTCACCTTTTTAATAAGCAAAACAGACAGAAGGTGAAGATAAACTACATTGGCACAGGATCCCAGATTAAATCACACCACAATGTAATTCAACAAGTGTTACTTACTACTCTTAAGCAGTATCTTGACTTTGAATGTTGCAAAGTGCAAAAAGTAAACTATTTTGTCTGTTAAGATTAAGTTTAATTACGGTTTTACTGAATATAGAGCTAAATATCGCAGTAGAAGTGATCGGGTAGAGAGTAGGACACCAATACATCCAGAATTAAGGAGGCAAGCTCTGTTGTTCACCAAGACGCATCTCACACTTGAAGTGATCTGGCTAATGTGCAGTTGTAATGTTATTTGACCAGTTCCTCTTGGTATTCAGTGATATCGCACATTGTGAAATGTACTTTATGGGTACAGCTGCTGGGTAGTCTGCGTGTAATTTGACAATCTTAGTTATGAAATCAGAAATGACTAATGGAAGCTGTTTCTTTGTAAAATAATTCCAGAGTATCCGTGTAACTCATGAGTCAAGTGCCCAGGAAGGACAGACAGAGGTGAGTTTTTCACAGCCAATCAGAGGGCCAAGAGAAAATGAAAGTGGGGCAGTGTTTGCTGGATGTATTTGCGTTGCAGTGCGTTTTTACAATGTACAATGTCAGGGAAATTTTGCTTTTTGTTGTGCTCAATACCATATGTCCAAAAAAGCACTTTCCTCTGAAGGAATTATTTTTAATTGGCGGCCCACATATTGACCACACATGTTGTAGATTAAAACATTTTTTTTACATTTTGAATTCCAACTAGGCCAGATTTCCTCTGACCCACATTGGCTATTTGTGTGGCGGTTGCCTCCTTGTACACGATGGAGGTAGAAATCTTAATATTTGTGTTTCCCTTTTATTTATGGTAATTATTTTTTTTACCAATTTTCATTTTTTTTTTTTTAAAAAATCAAATTTTTTTCCTATTTTTTTTTTTTTTTTTATAAAAATTTTCAATAATATTCTTTTTATTTTTTAATTAACATTTCTACTTCAATAGTACAAAAATTCAAAAAAAATTTCAGTAATATATACATTCATAAATTAAAATACATTGTGTCATATTTTTATTAAATAATTTTTTTGTTTTTTGGAAGTAAAATAATTTATAATTTAATTTTTCATTATTTTTTAAAGTTTTGATAGTTTTTGTGTTTTTTTATGATTTATTATTTTCGGAAAAATGGCATTTTTTAGATTTTGCAGTGTCTTTCAATAAAAGCTATTACTTATATTCTTATCAAAAAAGTAAAAATTCATGTAAAAATTTTATTTTTTTTAATAAAATAAATTGGGTTGAAAATTTCGTTTGCTAACAACATCCTGTAATAAATTTTCAAATAAAAAGAAATTCAAATTCATAAATGGAAAAAATATACATAAATGCAAAACCTATAAATATTACTAAAAGAAATTGTTATCATAATAAAGGGTTTTAATTCACATTCATGTTTGCATGATAGTCTTTTGCTGCAACAGATTGCATATTTCATAAATGGCTTTGTCTGTGATACACTTCATTGTTATACACTTTAAAAACAATTGTTTTTGAACCTTTTGATTTTTTTATAAAAATATTTATATTTTTTATAAAAAATTTCATTATGAAATTGTGTTTTATATGTGATGTGAATAATTGTTAAATAATTGCTTAATGTGGCTGTCAATGTCACTGTCATGTGTGTTCTGTGCTATGTTGTGTAAACAATGTATAGTGGGTGAACTATAGGGTTTTACGAGGGTTTTCTTTTTTATTTATTTTAAACTTTTTTTTTACTTTTTATTTTAATATTTTGATGAATAAAGATTGTACTAAGAAAGAATAGCCAAGCAACAAAACAGCAAACAAAATGATAATGGTCAGTGAGTGAACAGCACACACATGATCATCATCATGACAGACAACAAAAAAAACAAAGAACACGAAAAAAGAGAACGAGGAAGAAACACCAAAGAACAGAAGAGAAGAAAGAACTAAGAGGAGAAAGAAAAGAAAGAAAGGAAGGAAAGCGAATTAAGAACGAAAGAACAGAAGAGAAGAAGAAAGAAAAACGAAGGAACAGGGCGAAGAAGAAAGCTATAGAACCCAAAGCGTACAGGTGTGTCAAGGCGCTGTCAGAAGCTGTGGACCATGTGTCACATTACATTACCCGTTCGATGTCGCAAACGTTCCAAATCAGAGCTCAGCCCTCGAAACGCAAAGCAAACGAGCAGAACAGCCCAAATGAGAGCAAACAGGCATACCAGCGAAGATAGCATGAGCTTATACTGATACCCGATTATATTTTACCTACGGATGATATATCAGCTGGACAGCCCTCAACGCAAACCACGCAGGGCGCAAAGTCCGAGATGGTAAAGAAAAGGAAAAAAAAAGAAACGAGAACGACGAAAAACGATACTGGGCAAAGACGATACGCAACGACACGCACAACGAGCACTATCAATATGACAATATCAGACGTCTATCAGAGAACTTGAACCTGATGTCATCGTGTTCACGCAAACTGATGTCATGTTCGTGTTGAAAGCTGTTAAAAATCAAAACAATCAACCAGTCCCTTGTTCTGTTCGCGAATCGAATCTGTTGTGACCGACTGAACTGACTGAACCTGAACGAACTTGGTGAACTGAATGAGCTGATGATTGATGGCATGTGTGATCAATGCAACAAATGCAAAGACAAAACAACAGTTCGATTTGGAAAACAAGTGGGCTGATGACGACTGCCTGCTGAAGCTGGGCCTTAGAACTTCTCTGGACGAAACGAAAAAGACGAAAAACCGAAAAAAAGTTCGGTTTTCCTCCTTCAATCCTTTTCCCTTTCAATGCCTTCGTTCAACTTCAAGTTCTTTTTCCTTCAACGCACTCAAATTGTCAAGAGCCAAAAATCATCCATTCCAATCCAAATAACCAAACCCACCCAAAGACAGAAAGACCAAGACATTAGTATGCTGCCAAATGCGAAACCAGATTGAGGATCAGTCCTGCCACCCCACTGACCCCACACCCAAGCACCATCTCAACTGCAGGACAGGGGATGAGGGATTCGAACTGTCACAACTGTGGTCACATCGGACACAATGAGCCACGAGCTGCAAGCTGACATCGATGTCGATGCCGTGCTTAAAATCGAAAAAAACAATGAATGACAATGAGCTGAGACTGACTTTATTATTTATTATACACAAGAACTGTTCCGTACCACTGTGGAACTGTGGGGGGGGGGAAAATAAATAAAAAAAATTGGATGCAAATTTATTAATTATTGGTGGGCATGTCATAGGATCATCAGTCAAATAATCATTATCAGTCAAAAAAAATAAATTATATTTGCCCTTTGCGCAGGTTTTTTTTTTCAAAAAAAAAAAAAAAAAAAACAGATGTTTTTTTTTCCCCTTCCGTTACCGGGTGGGTTTTGCAAAATTACCCCATGAAAATGACCTTGACAAAAAACTTTAGTGGATTTATTTTTAAAGTACTAGGCAGCCCTCACTTCTCACAAGTGTTCTTTTCAACCTAACTGGTATAGCCTAGGAGCTAGAGCCAGCGTACAGCAAATTTGTCCTTCCGTTACCCCTTGACCTGGCCCTTATGTTATGAAGAGACTGTTACACCAAGAAGAATCAAGAGATTAATGTTCATTTGTGTCTGGTGCACAGCACTGGAGTTAAATGATAAAGTAGTTCAGTTTGTCTTGTGAACCATTGATGGCAGGTCAAGATCTTGCTGCCTAACCAGGAGCATGCCAAAGTATTATTTTAAGAACATTGCACAAACCCAATTTGCATGTGTGCCATCAGCTGCTGCTGCAGTTGGCTTTGTGGCGGTATCAGTACTGCTTTTCAGTATCCCCGCAGTGGTGCACAGCATACGATAATTTCATTCTATGATTTTGAAGCGATTAAGTGCCAACCTAATTGCTTCAAATGATCAAATAAAACTCACATATTAGTTACTACATATTAGTTGAGAATAAATACCTAATTTTGTCATGTCAAAACCACTGAAATGTATGTCAAGGAATATTGGAGGAATAGCATAAATAAGCCAAAGAAATAGAAACTTAAAGCTGACATCACACTGATCCAGGAAGCTCAGGTTTGGAGGTAGAATCTTAGAAACGAGTAGGCATGACAGAGAGGTTTACACCTCTTCTTTTTATTAAAAGCAGGCATTTTATTCACAAACACAGTCCCTATTGTATCCCAAAAAAATCACTGATCCTTCAGGACAGGTTGTCATTAGGCTCTATTGATTTCTAAAGTCTATGGCCCCCCAACTCTTGACTGTTCAGTTTCTTCTAATATTTAGTGACAATACATAATTCTCAGACTTTATAATGACACTTTGTGCTTTTTTTTTTTTTTTCTTTTTTTTTAGTAGCCAATTGAACCCCCCCCCTAATTCCCCCCCCCCCCCCCCCAACCGCTAGAGCCCGAGAACACAACACACACCCCAATCCGTCGTAGTAGTAGTTAGTAGGGAGAGGAGGAGCCAGTCCTCTCCGGGGCTCCTCTCCTCCTCCTGACCGCGACTCGCCTGGGTCCCCGCCCGTGCATTCTCTCTCCTCCCCTCCCCCCACCCCGAAGCGGGCTGCAATTGCCTTCCACACAGGGGCACGGCCACGCTCGGATATGCAGGACCGGGGCGCGAACCCCGATCCTCGGAGTACAACTGCGCTGACTGAAAGTCAGCGCTCTTACCGTTGTACTATCGCGGCGCCCCCCACTTTGTGCTGTTCTTGACCCTCTGTTAGATTGATCATATTACAATCAAGCTGTTAACCTTTACAATTGACTATGGTCTGTAGCTCTGAAATACTGAGGCATATGACACATTAAATAAAATAAAAACAGAAACAATTTAATCTCTGATGGGATGCATTGCGATGAACTGCATAACACTGACAACATGGTTGTTGATCACCATTTATAGGGGGGAAATAAAGGACAGAGCCCTGCCCCTTTCTCTCCCTCATTCTGCTTGACAGGTCATTTGCCTCCATTTTAACTTTTTCCTTTTGAAAAAATTCTTTGTCCTTGTCCTTTGTCCATCTCCCTTACTCACTGACTGCCTTCTATTTTTGCATAACTCTTCAGATATCGCAGGACTCCGCTCATATGCAGTGGTGATAAGGGCTGCCGTCGTGCGCGTCTCTCGATAAATCGTATTCTTGCCTACTGTGTAATACACCGCTACTTACGTTTTAAAAGATAAATAAAAATGATAGCTCTTGTATCCGCTAGCTTGTAAAATGAGCTGCATTTTGAGTGTCAGCGGGCAGATGTCAGTTACAGCAGAGGACAAACAAGCCTGCATCTGTCTGAGCATGACTTGAATATGGAGTTACTCAATATGGTTTGAACCCAGATCAGCTTGCTGTAGAATGACCTCAGAATGACCTCAGGTATGGCTGACCAACTGCCAGGGTGGGTCAGTGGAAACACCTTGAGATACATCTTAAATGCTAATTCACATTCTATGCTTGTCATTTTCCATTGAGAAGCCACAGATTCCCTTTAAGCGGTACTGTTTTCTTGTCTCCTTGTTCCCAGCGTAGATTGCCCTGTGCATTATGGTACAAACATAATATTGCTTTTGAAAGTTCTGTCATTTGTAAATGTGATGCTTGCCATCGCTTAGTGTTTAATCTGACTGCTGTTCATTTTTTTCCCCCTCAGGCCCCAAGTTTAGATGAAAAAGTAGACTTGCATTTTATCGCATTCGCGAATGTTGGAGGGAATCTGTACGAGTTGGGTAAGTTTAGCCATTTACTACTCTTTCATTGGGCTGAACGCCTGGATGATTTTAAACAATGTTTAAAAGCAGTAACTTAAAAATAAAATTCCATAATAATTCATAAGAGTCTGTTATTCAATATATTATACACCACTTTAAGAATGTATTCTTGGATGATTAGGGCCCAGAGAATAGCTCACATTATTATCTTGGATGCATTTTAGTCCTACACCACTAAGAGGTCGATGGAGCCATGTATCAAACAGAAATTCAGATAACTGTGGGAGTCATCTCAGTTAATCGTTCAATTATCACCTCGGGTGCGTGGGAAGAATGAATGAAAATAATGCCTGCTAATATGAAACATAAATAATATAGGTAGGTGCATTGTCGCACAATAACAAACTAACTACTATTACTATTTGTTTCTACATAGATGGCCGTAAGCCTTTCCCAATTGCCCATGGGAAAACCACAGAGGATACTTTCCTTGAGGTAAAAACGTGAATTAACTGCCCTTCTGTTATTATCTTGTGATGTCCAGAAAGTGAAATGGAATTTGGGTTATGCATAAAAGGTTATGCTGTTAGCATTGTTTCATTGGGCCTGTTTTATGATATTTATTATGGATTACAATATATGGTGTCATTTCTGAGTCTACTATAAATGTATGTCTTTTAGTTTTTTGTTGTAGTATAATCATGCAAGAGTCATTCTCAGTATTTCTTCCCAAGACATTTTTTAAAAATCCAAATAAATGGCACTAAAGGCAGTTATGTAATTAAGAGTCATTACATATGAACTTGTCTTGTACTGAGTGACTAATGATACATTTCTGGGTTGTTTTCGCAGCGCCCTCCCCAGTGTAATTGCACTGTAATCATCTTTTTTTGGGGGGGGGGGGGGGCTTTTCAAAACATGTTAAATCCATAATTTGGTGTGGTGTTGTTTTGCGTTTTTAACTTGCAGGATGCTACAGCGGTCTGTCAGAGATTCATGGCCCGGGACCCGGATGAGCTGCGCTTTACTGTCGTGGCTCTCTCCAAAGCATGAAGTCAACAGTCTTCCCAGTGTCCCTTTGCCATCAGCGCGAATCTAAAATGTACTGCCAACCCTTCGCAAGTGCTGAAAGTATTAGGATATTAGCATTTCTCTGGATTTAGATTGTGATGGGGGGAGAGTTGACGGGTTATATGTATGCAAGGCTGTAACTGATTCTCTCAAAATTTGCTGGCCAGCTTTACGAAAATGTATTTTAAAAAACTAATTCTTCCAACCACTTTCTATCAGAATAAAATACTGGTTTGTGCCGTGGGGTTATGATTAAAATTATAGGTGTACATTACTGAACATAACTGTTTTTATTTGGCAGTCTCACACCTTCAGTAATAATGTAGTACTCGCAGTCAGACTGCCCCTACACTAAACTAACAAAGATTGTGAGGTACCCTACCTTAAATATATCGAAAGGGTCAAATCTGACAGAGAATTGATGCATGCTATAATTTATATGGCTGATTTCCATGTGTGCCACAAAAGAACAATTGTGATTTTTTTCAACAAAATTAATACATTTTCTTGATTACTTGTGACACTGCTGTGGATAGCCATGTCTGCTTTTGTAACTACAGTAAACTCGTAATAAAGTGCCATACCTGAGAGCTTTGCATTCACTGACTGTCAAAAATCACCATACAAGGAAAAGACAACACAGACTAACTTTCTGAACGACATTCAATCTCAGAAAAAAATCTATTGACAAAAACGCAATTAATATAAATATGTTTTGTGTCAAAATATAAGCTAATAGTTCTAAAACAAGATAGAGAAGGAATGGTAAAAAATATCGACGAGAAAAGTTAACGTAGGCTATGTGAACGGAACAAATATGTTTAGTTTTAAATATTTTAATAGGTGTATCTGTGAGAAGGGAAGCAAACAAACTTGGCTCGTCTGTTTCATGTTCGCTGGGCTATCCATCCCACCAGGAATAGATGTCCAACATAAGAACGAAGAGCGGAAAACTTGAGCTAGAAATCATTTGATCTTTTTGGAGGGCGAAGGAGTAGCCTAGCCTAGTAAGCCTACAAGTAAGACGATGTGAAGTTAGTAAAGTAGGCCTATGTTAAAGGCAAAAATGTTACTCAAAACTTCTAAAGTTTTAACACGCAACAATTAAGTATTATGCAAAAACACGTATTGCAGACTTCCTATGTTGAAAGGACTTAAATAGGCTTCTTCTGAATTGAGTGCAGCCCTGACGTTAAACTGAAAACCACTGTTTTGTTTTTATATTTAACCTACATCATAGGCTACTCATCATCCAAACAAGCACATTCAGCAGCACATTGAATGTCTGTCTAGTAGTCTATGTCCGTAGATTTAAAAACCGGCTCATTGTTTGAATCGCTAGAGGGCGCGACTTCCTTGATACTCGACTTTTCAGAGACTTGCCGTGTTTTCGCAAAACTTGCAGCAGCTAACTTTTACTGCGGAGTTGATGGTAGCCTAGTAAAGTCAATATCAAGAGGTTTTCTTTTTTCTTATCAGTTCTGTTTTGTTTTCCACCGTACTTTGCTGCTGTACGCTTTCATCTGAGGCCGGCAGGAAAAGGTATCAACAATTACTGGCTTTGGGCAGGTAGCTAACCCTACTCTAGCTAGGCAGAGCTCGCTAGCTGACTAGAGGTAGCCTACCACATCAGATAGAAGGCAGGATAAAGCGGGTTCACCGATATTAAGGTGAGAGAAGCGGAGATGAACATAGCCAGGCGGATGGGAAGTTGTTTAAAGAACAGATCAGAAAGCGGGTTGGTCGTATAGCCATCTGGTCTCGTCAGTGAGAGGTTGGACATTTATTTCTTCCGCTGCTCTTACAGTTTGCTGTAACGACCGAAGTTTGCAGGTGAACCTGTATGTAGGCTTCGTAACGTTATAGCCTACCTGCCTGACGTTAGATCGACATATATCAGATCTACATAAAGTGGCGGATTTTCAACGAACTGCATGACATATTTTCTTACAACACCTGCTACGTAGTTGATGTTCAGTTAATGTATGTGGTGCATTAATGAAAAAAAAAGTTTGCTAAGAAACTAACGTTAACTTGATATAGCCTACGATGGCGCGTTAACCTACCTTCTAGCGGTGTTTCATATTCGTTAGAAGTTTTGTAGCCAGGAAATCAACAGAGGCTACATTTTATTTATGGGGATCGACTCGTTTTGTGTATGCAAAAGGATCCTTATTATAGTAACTCGTTAATTTGTTGCTGAAAGAGGTGTCTTTGTTTATTTAGCTACTCTTTCTTTATTAGGACGAAGGAGCGCAGATTGTTCGCATGATCTCGAGATGGAGTGGCGAGAACAGTCGACGGTCAGCTGCGAGGTCGCCTTCTTGGAAGCCCAAAGATGGGTGGAGGTAAAGTTATTTCCACTAAATGTATTGTGCACCGTGTTTTTATAACTTCCTGCCGTGCGAATTGGGCTGTCTTTTTGTTTGCTTGTTTTTTCGTTTTTTCCCCCTTAGATTTTGTTTGTTTTTGTAGTTTTGTTTGTTGCGGTTTTTCAGTGGTCTGACACGTTTCACAACAACGTGCAGGATTTTGTGTAACGTTAGTGACTTAATAGAAATTGGTAGCTGTTTACGAACTTAGCACAGAATTTCATCTTCTTTTTAAACAAAAATCGTTTCCATAGTTTTTGCCTCGAGGTCTTACGCCCTTCTCTTAAGTGCAGGATGCTGCGTAAAAAGGTGCATGGGCTGTTCTTTATAAACTGCATTTGTGTGAGTTTGCCATTTGACTTGCATTTATAATTGTTGCTAATAATTAATTATCCAGGCAGCCGAATAGCCTACTGGACGCAATATAGCAATTGTAGTATTTTCTTTTTTCTTCAAGACTGAAACATATTTGAATCCAATGAATGCCAAGGTTGTAAAAGTATTAAGCATGAATCGGTCACAACGGACACGGAAATTAAGGAGAAACATGTACAATTTAGTTTTTGTTTTAAATAGCTTATAGGCTAACTCTATATAGTTTTATAACTTGCTTTTTTGTTCAAGTTTGTTTTTAGCGAGAGTCGCATGTTTGGACACATGTAGGCTACATGACCAAGTATTTACTTCAAGGGGTCTAAGTGAAGAGGAGGGGAGAGAATCTTTGGACAGCAGACGAATTGGTCAAATTCTCTCATTAAACTCGGGGATTTAACCTAATCTTCCGTTCGCTTTCATTTCGCAAGTCAGGTCGAGACCTGCTGCCTACTTCCCGAGAGGCGCAGAGCGCACAGTAACAGCCGGGGAAAACGAGCTTAATGTAGAAGGTTCTTCTGCGTGGGTGTGTCCTGCGCCTGTGGCTCTGCAAACCCAGAGACGAGCTATACTGCTGTCTGAAATCATGTCGATTGTTGGAAAGATTCAGTCATGACTATGGTATTCTCATTGGCAATAGTTGATTAAAAGGCTTTAATGCTTCTCGCCACTTTGCTTTAGTGAATCACTTTAGTGCACGGGAATAGAATAGCAAAATATTTATCTTTGTTTTTTATGTTGCATCGGGATGAAAATAACTTGGTTTGGTTACTCCTGACTTTCTATATCAAAACATGAAGAAACCTTGCTGATTGGACATCCCGCATACCTACATTAGGATATATTTCCTGAATTATATATTCCAAGAGGGGGAGTTTTGTTTTTTGTGTCCTGTGTGCTTGGTAGGCGTTGTGGTTAAATACACATTTTTACAGCTCTTGGATTCGAGGGAGTTTAAAATGTTTGCGGAAAGGATACCATCAACCATTTTTGGATGAGCTGGTTGTTGGGACAGTATCTAAAAGCGGAAAGCAGTGATTTGTAAATTCTCTTTTACATATATTTAATTGAAAAACAGTACAAAGAAAATATATTAAATTTTTTACCTTATCAACTTGATAAATTTTTATTATATATTGATGCCTGCAACACGTGTTGCCACAGGTGATGCTATCATGACTGGGTATAAAATGATGTCAAAATATTTTTGATATCTTATTTTCAGGTATTCTACAAGCGATACTATAACCTCTCTGCATTTGAATGGATCTCTATGGGAATTGTGGGGTGGGATTATATTAAGCTGTAAATTACACGGGAATAGTATGGAACCCATGGTTGGGTAAATGGCTGTAAGTGTCTGCGGCATCAAACGAGCCTCAAACCATCACTCTGCTGCCAGATGTACAATAGATGTGTCGATGGATCACTTTAAGGGTTTCTTGTCCTGAATAATTTTTCCATAGAGTTCAATAGGAAAATGAGTCGGGAGAAACAACTCTTAAAGTGATTCATCCATATCTACTGCATATCTGGCAGCAGAGTGATGATTTGAGGCCCGTTTGATACCTCAGATTTTTGATGACTTTTTTGGAATGTGTTGCCTTCTGCTTTTATGTGCATTTTACATACTGTCTCAACTTTTTGGGAATTGGGGTTTGTATTATCAGCTGACATGTAATGATAATTTTTATTATACCCTTATGGCCCAGGTTGGAAATGAGTCCTTACAGATTACAACTTTTCACAATTAACTTACATTTTGCATGTTTTTAAAGCGACTCCAGTTCTGTGGAGCTCAGTTGGATGTTTGGCTTTCCAGTTGACTCATTGCTCAGTTTTGAGTAGGGCTGTTTTTTTGTTTTTTTTAATTAATGAAATGGAGTTTATCGAATGTCGAAAAATTCAACGTGATTTTCAAACTAATTTGCTGGTTTTTTTTGTAAAAATGAACCCAAGGGAAAGTTGAATCTACTTCTTGAGTCTACATCTCAAACCAGCTTTTCCCCAAACTCATCAGTAGCAGTCTCACCACATTGAATCTGCTGTAATCTCTCCTGGGACTTCTCGGTTCTCTTTCGTAACTTAATAAACTGGGTTTGTAACTTCGATTCTCATGTGAGGCACTGCTGTTGCACCCTTAAGCAAGGCAATTCATCAAGTGTTTCAGTAAAATATCCAGCTGGGTTGTATGCATAGAATATAAGCTGTGTAAATTGGTCTGGATAAGTTTTTATTTAATATATTTAACATTGTTTTATGTTTGATTTCTTCACTGTCATTGGTCAGCTTTAGTCTGAACTTTGTGGGGAGGTCAGTCGCACAGATAGCTCCATGGTTGTCATGGGGAAAGTTTCTCCCACCGATGGTTGTCATGGGAAGGTCCCTCACACCTACGTTACATTACAATTATTTGGCCGACACTTTTATCCAAAGCGATGTATAATAAGTCCATATTGAAGGTAATTGACGCGACTACAAAGAGGGTCTACCTACGGTTGTCATGAGAAGGTTCCTCACAGACATCCTTTATAAGCTTGTTCGAGCTTATAGTCGCAGCCCTGGCAGCAGCACTGGGTTTTGGATTAGACTTACCCTGTTGCTCATTTGGTGCTCCAACCCGAGTCTCAAGGAGTCTGTGCTGCGTTCACCTCCTCAGCTTATGCTGAGTCTCGTGCACAGCAGTTAAGTGGATAAGGACAGTATTCACGAATGGGACAGCTTCCAGGGGGATATCTTAGCACACATACAGCTGCATTTATCTGGAAAGATAATTCAGTATATGATCAGGAAACAAGTAGACGTATGTACTTATGTACTGCAAGCTTGGACTTACGATTTCATAAGTGCAGTGGACAAATGTATGCTTGTGTTGAGTTGCCATGTTCCCGTGCCTGGATGGAGGCTGCTCAAGACAGGAATGAACTGCTGTGTCTTTCCACATAATGCCATTATGTCTGCATGCTTGTCCAAGACATGCTTTCAAGAATTCTGACAGAATAATCTCCTTAAATGGTGAGCTGCAGTTTTAATTCTGACTCCATATCAGGAACATTTTCTGCAAAAATAATACCTGAAAGATTCATATTGAACAATGCTCAACACGGTACTACACTGCAGGACTCTTGCTCTTTTCACTGGTTGCGGATTTGAACTGCGGTCACCTAAAATGGAAGAATCACACCGCCATTTGTCGGTGTGGATAAATGTAGGCTTGTTCATAAAAGACCCCCTCCCACGTGTTGTAGTGCTACACATTAAATTGAAATTGTGGGTATTTAGCTGACGTTATTCTTATCCGGAGCTATTTGTACAGCCAGATTACATTTTTACATGCAAGCCATTTTACACAGCTAGATATTTGAAGCAATTTAAGTTAGTTACCATGCTCTAGGGTACAATGGCAGGGCCCCAGCTGGGAATCAAACGCAACTTTTGAGCTACAATCCCTGTCCCCTAAGCTACACCGCCATACGATACAAATTCAAGGGAAAGTTTTGTGTTCTTCAGAGGGGGACTTTTTTGGGTGCAAACTTTTTTTATTTGTATTTTTTCCCCTTTTTTTAGTTTTTTCTTTCCTTCCTTCTGCCAGGTGCACAAGCGAACAATGGAGTTGTGTATAAAGCAATACGATTTATAGCGCAGCGGATTTGGAGCCAGCTTGTTCCATGAACCCACCCCCGCCCCCCAACACCCCTCCCAGGTCACCTCGTAATTTTCTCCACTGAAAGGGAGGAATGGTGAGGATTTTCCTCGCCCCTGTGAATTCCCCCCTCTCCGCGGGCTGCTTGAGAGGCTGAACACTGGCTGTAACTAAACAAATATTGTTCTTATTTCATGAGGGGTGAATCTGAATGCCGGGGCCCGGGACAGCGGCCTCTCGCGCTGGGACACTGGATCATTGTAGTGGCCCCGCAGATCTTGGCAGGGGCATCGTCGGGCAGGCCTGCCCTGATTACTCCCCTGCGAGCGCTGGCCCCGCCTCCGAATGATTAACACACTGTCAGGCAGGAGGGTACACTTAACGAGGGGGGGGCGGGCGTTAAAACTGTGGAAATCTCTGCACTGAGTCACATGGAGACATTCCTGCACCAGATTCCTTTGCTCTGGGCCCAGCTATTCCTGATGCCCCCCAAGCCAGGAGCCTGACGGCCTCTTAAAGCGGCCCATCACTAAGAAGTGGGCCCGCCCGTGCACTTACCTCAGCATGCATGAGGGCTAAGCCCTTTTAATTGATCGCACAGCATTCATAAATCCACTTATTGCGGTCAACCCGCGAAGGGTCGGTGTTGCCTTGGAGTTGACTTTTTTTTGCCAAATGGTGGCAAAGCCCAGATTCACTGAAATGAGAGGGCTTGAGAAAGGGAGCGTTAATGATTCATTTTGTGTTGGAGGTGCTGGTTCTGTGTCTTTTCTGTTCAGTGCCACTGCTCTTTGGGCAGGTACAAGACTGTTTATCATTAACAGGAGCTCTGCTATGGGGTCTGTGACGTGGCCTGTTGGTTTTGATGCTGTTCATTTAAATTGTGTTCCGCAGTGTTTCTTAAACTATGGGTCAGGACCCTAAATGGGTGATGGTATAGTGCAGGGGTCCTCAATCTTATCCAGAAAGGGCCGGTGTGGGTGCAGGTTTTTGTTCCAACCAAGCAGTTACACACCTGATTCTACTAATCAACCACAAGAGACTTTGCTAAAGACCTTGATGAGTAGAATCAGGTGTGTTACTGCTTGGTTGGAACAAAAGCCTGCAGCCACATCGGCCCTAACTGGATAAGATTGAGGACCCCTGGTATAGTGTATGAGTTGGGTATGTGTGACCGGTGCCTGACAGGTAGCAAATTTCTAATTTGGGTCCCAATATTTAAAAAAGTATTTCTAATTTGGGTCCCAATATTTCAAAAGTAAAGAAAAAAAACCATAGAGTTCCTAAAGGGTTTCTAGGCTAGTGAAGCCACAGGGTGACAAGGTGCAGTGAGCGGGTGCTCCTGCGTGTGGAACCGAATCGTGCTTACTGTGGTCTTCTGGGGGGTTGTTTCTGCTGACGACGATGGTATCGTTTTTCTTATCCTTAACGAGATGACAACACGCCGGGCTTTTAAACGCGCTAAGTTTCAGCTCGGCTGCCTTTGAGAAGAGAAACAACCCTGGTGTTAATGCTTGCGTTTCTGGATGCTTCAAACCCCACCCCCACCCCTGCCTCTGCACACGTTTTGAAACACTTTAATCTTGAATAGTTAGAATTCCATAATAAACAATTGTTGCCTTTCTCTGAGCATTAGAGAGCATGCGACTTAATGAGCTGGCCAAAGGTCATTTGAACATGTGTTGGCTGATTTGCTGGCTGATTTGCTGGCCATGGCCATTTAAATGTGCTTGTAGTTTGCAGCCAGAAATGAAGGAGAAGCTTGTGCCCGGATGCTTTAGTTAATTTTAGCTGGTGCTAAAGGACATTACAGGAATTGTCAGGCAAAAAAATAAATAGAAATGCCTATATATTACCTGGGACTGTCAAGTGTTCTGATGTGAATGCAAAGGTAAGGGAAGAGCTAAAGTTTATGTGAAACATTTGCGCGGGGGGGGTGGGGGGGTTTGTTAAACAAATATTTAGAATGATTTAACAAGCATGTTACTTGGTATTGATTTTGTTTAGTTTTCATTAGCCCTTTTGGATATTTAATGTACTTCAGCTCTACACCATTTGTTGTTGTAATTTTGAGACCATGAACAGGAAGTACGTTGCTTGGTAACGGTCAGTTCATTGTCTTTGCTGATCTTATTTATGCAATTTTAGCCATGTGATCTATGAGTTATTGTTCTTATTGGTTTATAGCTTTTTAAACATGATCGGTCATGTGAAACGACATGTGTTTCTTCTTTACAATAATGTGAGAATTATTGAGTGAATTTGTATTATAAGGGCAAGATTTACTAAGACTTTTAGCATGTGCAAAACCTTTTAGCACACGCAAAACTAATAAAAACCGATGATTGGCGCAAAACAAATACTATGACCAATCGTTGGTCATGTTATTGGTTTTGCGTGTGCTAAAAGGTTACATTTGCACATGCTCAAGGCCTTGGTAAGTGAGGACCTTAATGTTTACCCATTTATTTTGGCCTAGAAACCATGTATAAGAAATGTAACTTTTCTTAAAAAATGGCTTTTTGCAAGAAATCCTGCTTTCATTTTGCCCCCCCCCCATAATTTGTCTACCTTTCTATCCCTAATTGTCAAGGCTTCTGACATTGCTTTTATATTTTATGTCCATTTCACTGGTTTATTGCTTTTTCCATCTCATTATTTTAGATTAACTTTCTTCAACTGTGAGGGACCTTTGGTAGCAAATCATATATTATATAATTATACAGCATACTAGTTTTAATTCCTTTTGTGCTAAATTGTTCTTGCATGATGGAGCGTTTGTCACAGAAGGTCATTTTATGTAGTCTTATCTGTGTCATTTACGCGTGTCGGGTTCGGCTTTGGTGTGAAAGGGGCGACGTGGGTTAGGCTGCTCTATGCAGCACGGTTACGTGACCGACCCTCGATCTTGTCATGTCTTTAACTTGTGCAGAGACGATGTTCCGAAACTATTATATAAATGGAGACCGTAGGCTATTCATATGAATTTGTCTTGGAACCGAACTACTCTGGAATTATCTTCATTTTAAATTCTGAATTTTGTTCTCTGTCTGGCTAAGAACTGAAAAGGGCACCGATCAGAACATGCCGTCTGAGATCCATTCTTGTCTTCATGGTAGAATAGAGTCTGAATGGACTCAATAGTTGTCTGTGGCTTTATGGAAAATAGTCTGCACTATAATAAAGCTCACTAAACCATAACTGCATTTCCTGGGCAGCTATGAGGCCATTTATGCTTTCAAATATTTTATTCCAGGCTATTTGTGGAAAGCCTGTAGAGTATCTGTTTCTGCCCTCAGTAGTTTTTTAATTTAATTCTTTTTAGTTTTTTTTGGGGGGGAGGGGGTCCTTACAATTTGGAATTTATTTCTGTCCCTCCAGATCCATGCGGATTCAATCAATTCACTGTCCCTTTGGAGGTACAATTGGTCACGGGCTGGATTCTACATGTTCGCACAGACCAAAGTTGAGAGGATGTCACAGGGATCCTGATTGAATGAACCATCGGTTGGGACCTCACTGCGTTGTGTTAACCTATAACCTATACTCACGCAAAAGTCTCGGGCAAAGAAACATGAGGCCTGTCGGACTTTCTCAGGTCTGTTTTTAAAGACTTTTTTTTTTTGAAGGAGCAAATTGTTAACAAATGGCACTTTCTGCCGCTTTTGTCATTCAGGTTGGTTTCGTGTAAAAATTTTATTTAAATGGATGATGGTTATGATGCAGTCTTGGGAAAAGCAGGAATTTCTCCATGAAATAAGAAACTCCTTATCTCCTCGGCATTCTTTTGTACAAAAGTGAGTTGTGGCCGATATTGTGCTGAGGTCAAGTCCGTGTTATTCAGGTTCTTTGATATAACGGTGGCTACATGCCCTGAAGTACTGGTTCCCACTGTGGAGTGATGCCCTGCTGGTGTTAGCCTAATTCCTGCAAGATTATTTATAATACCTGGAGTATATTTGAAAATGCCTTTCCCTGTTTCTCCTCAGTTTGGAATGTCTTACCATACATATAATTTCTGCAAAATCGGCTATCGGTTCAGGAGAGTGCAGACTAGCATGTGTTCGTTCTCCGAAACGCATGATGTCAGCCGCCGCTTCTTATCACGAGGCAGTCTGGCTCACACGGACATGAGTCTGAGGAAGACTCTTTGCGTGCAGCTCAACGCGTGGACTTGCAGGTCCCCGATTGACCAGCGGGGGTCTCTGGTTCATGGAGAGGCACTTTTATTCTGGCCGACTGAAACCCTCCCCTCCCTGGGCAATGTTGGTCAACTGTGCTTCACCCTGCAGGGCTGCTGGCCACAGGCTGCACTGGCACAGTCCAGACTCAATGCTGGCCTTATATGGACTATTTTAAATCATTGTTTTCTTCACTTACCATTGGCATTGCTTTAGAGCAGGGATTTCCGGGCTTATCCAAAAAGGGCCGGTGTTGGTGCTGCTTTTTGTTTAAGCGCAACACTACGACACCCGATTCAATTCAACAAGGTCTTGATTGAAGTTATGATTAGTTAATTAGTTAGTTAGTTGTGATAGTGCAGGGCAACCCAGAGCTTTACCATTACTTCAGAAAGTAATCTTGGACAAAATAGAGGAGAAAGCAGTATCCTTGTGTGTGCAAGGCATGGGATATTAAATGCATAGCACTCAAGCTTTTCTTACTAATGCTCTATAAATATTTGAATTGGGTGTCGTAGTGCTGGGCTGAAACAAAAACTGGCACCCACACTGGCCCTTTTGGGTAAGACACCCCTGACTTGTACCACTTTCACACTGAAGCAACGACCCAGGTGTTTGCCATTGGTGTGAATGGGTCAACCTGGTTTATGCGTGTCGGGCTCGGCTTTGGTGTGAAAGGGGCGACATGGGTTAGGCTACTCTACGCAACATGGTTACCTGACCAACCCTCGATCTTGTCATGTCTTTAACTTGAGACGATGTTCCGAAACCATTCTATAAATGATGGAGACCGTAGGCTATTTGTGAATTTGTCTTGGAACCGAACTACTCTGGAATTATCTTCATTTTCCCGAGCTAGATTCACACAAGAACAGGATTGCTCAGTTGTCAAAGGTAAATATAGGTGAATAGCCTATTACATAATAAGTTAAGTTTTTTGTTATTTTATTTTTTCGCAATTTTTCTCTCACTTTAGTAGCCAATTGAACCCCTATTCTAATTCAATTCCTCCCGTGTAGCAACCTCTAGAACCACCGCTATACAACCCTGCCAGCCGGTAGTAGGAAGGAGCCCATATTCCAGAGCCCATGTGGTTATATTCATTACAGAAGCATGTTGGTTTTAATGCAGCGCCGTCTGAGGGGTCGAAGGTCACAGGCATTCAATATTGGTTTTTGGCTTTGCCCTTTATGCACAGAGATTTCTCTGAATCTTTTTAATATTATTATGGTAGATGGTGAAATCAATAAATTTCTTGCAATCGTGCATTGAGAAACGTTGTTCTTAAACTGTTGGACTATTCGCCCACGCAGTTTTTCACAAAGTGGCGAACCTCGACCCATCTTTGCTCGTAAAAGCCTGAGCCTTCGTGGATGCTCCGTTTATACCCAGTCACGATAGCATCACCTGTTACCTCTTCACCTGTTTACCTGTGGAATGTTCCAAACAGGTGTTTTTTGAACATTCCACAACCTTTCCAGTCATTTTTTTGTTGCCCCTGTCTCAACTTTTTTGGAACGTGCTGCAGGCAGCAAATTCGGAATTAGCGTATATTTACCAAAATAAAGTTGATAAGGTAAAACATTAAATATCTTTTCTTTGTACAGTTTTCAATTAAATGTATGTAAAATTATTTACAAATCACTACTTTCTGCTTTTATTTGCATTTTACATACTGTCCCAACTTTTTGGGAATTGGGGTTTGTAATCGCCAAATCTTAATAACAAGAATAGACTGGGTACAGTGTGAATTGTTTGACCCAAACAATTCAGGAAACGGAGTTGGTTCAGTGCCGAGTCATGTGATTGATCACACCCACAGTTTAGCGTTCTTTTAATTATACTACACCGGGGGTATAATATCGGAAAATTTAAGAAATGTAGAACATGCAAACAAAGAACCGGCTCCCATGGTGTGATGGTTGATCTGCAAGCCAAAGGTAATACAGGCCTGTGAAATTCAGATCTCAAAGGGATTCTGTTTTCACTTTGTATGTATACTGTCCTCTGGAGTATAGTTTACCGCATGCGTTTGTGCGTTCAAACGCTGGATGAAAAGCAGCATACATTGTGACACTATGCTGCACACACATCTGTGTCTGTTTTAAATGTTAAATATTCTGGGTTTGTATCGGTGGTTTTCTTAAATCCTCTGGGTCCTGTACATACTGTAGTGGTCTGTGATCTCAACCCCCCCCCAATCGCATATGCAGTGCAGTTCAAAAGTGTTGGGACGGTGACACATTTTTTATTGTCTTGGCTCTGTTCTCCAGCACATTGGATTTGAAATGGAACAGTGCAGACTTTAGCTTTAATTTGAGGGTTTTTACATCCATATCAGGTGAACCGTGTAGCAATTGTAGCCAATTTATACATAGTCTCCCCCATTTTGGGGGTCCAAAAGTAATTGGACAACATAAAACATAAACATAACATAAACAATGTTCAATATTTAGTCTTCGATTTTGTTCTCTTTGCTACTTGTCATTATCTTTGTGCTTTCAGAATAAAGTATCTGTACGTGTGTGGGTACTTGTCAGCTCAGCAAATAGGTGTGTCAAAACGTTCCTGGTTTTATAAACTCTTATTTACAAATGCTGATCACACAGCCATTTCGGTTTCTCTTGCTTCAAAGTCAGTTTGTTTCAGTCAGTGCTTATGAAATCTGAGATGTTGGTGAAATGCTTGATGGCAAAAGCAAATTGGAGGACCAGCTTTGCCAAGCACAACTGTTTTAAAACCGATATAGCGAAGTTATGACTTAACAAAGAGAATCAAGCTATGTTTGGTTATTACTTCCAAGACAAACATGCATAATTACATATGGGTTGAACTGTGTGCTGTGAAGTTTTGGGTTAACATGTAAGTGATGTTTACCCCAGCTTCAGATGTGCAGTAAAGTACAGTTTTCTGTCATTCGTAGCGGACATGCAGCATACAGTCCAACAAATACACATTGGTTTTCATATACCTCATTTAAGGAATGGATGGCTGCATTATGCCAAATTGCTTGTGTTGCTGGCTCATAAGTAACTTCTAATCATAATGTAATCAATAACGCAGACATTTTAAAGACCAAACCGTTTCATACGGCCTCAAAATAATCACCATAGGAAATCAGGCTGATTCTCTCGTATCACAGCATGGTTGGTTTGACTTTCCACCAGAAATCACCTTCTCCTGGTTTTGAACTGGAGCGCACTCATTATCTACAATTTAGGGCATATCTAACGCAACATGTTCAGTGCTGTGTGCAGGGCTGTTCCAAACTGCTGAATTAGTCGCGTTCTTCAGCAATAAATAAAACACTCTAATGCGAGAGAGAACATTCAGAGCGCTGTTCAGGTTTTTACGTTGCAGTACGTAAGATGTTGGTGTGTATTATCTCTGCCACCACTAGGTGGAGTAGAGGTTATGAGAACGGCTCTTTTGTACATGTGTAGCTCCAACTGTGATGGTCTTAACTTTTTTTGTATGTCAGTGTGAAAAGTGTAACTCACAAAATGCCAGGAGAGATTTGAGTTCAACTTAAAGATACTTCACTATAGCATTAAAGGGAATGGTACTTTCTCATCAAACCTGCAAATCATCTTATTTGGTGTGCATATGTTTGGCTGTGTTTGGGGTTGCTATGACAGCAGTCATGGGTGGCAGAGGTATGCAGTCGACACGTCACTAGTTGTACTAGCTCATTTTTATCTGCATGCTGAAGTAGGGTGTTGACAATATAGCATTTGAGTGACGAACAATTCTAGAGAAAAGGCCACTTTTATACTTGAGATGATTGGGAAAATGTATAACAGAAGAATCTTTCATTTTTCTAGATGAAGATGAATGTTTTCAAATATAACAGCAGGGGTCATTATTTCACATGTCAATGTAGAGAGGAGCAAACTAAAAGCAAGCCATGTCTGCACAATATTGTCTCTGTGGCTGCTAGTAATTAATCTGTGATCTGGAGAAAAAACTTTAATTCTGTGTATTTACAAACATTTTGTGTGTGTGTGCATGACAGAATGAGTCTGTTTGATCAAGATAGGAGTGTTTGTACTTTGGATAAACCTAATTAATGTTGTACGTGGTTGATGAGAGATTGTCCAGCTAGGTCAATAAAGCTACATTGGTCCTATTCATTGGAAATAATGACATTGGCTAACAGGGGTTTGAACCCACGCTCATAAAATTGAAACTCATTTAAAATCTTACTTTAAAAAAATAATTTTTATTTTTTATTTTTTAAAATTTATTTTCTAAATGTTCACAATTCACTTATGGTTGTAACCCGAATGTCAGGGCTAAAACTAGTTGAAGTATGTGTTTGTGGTTTAAAATTAGCCACACGCTATCATAGCTGTCTGTCAATTCAGTACAAAGGAATCAAGTTGTACAGGCTCAGGTTTCAATCTCCGTTTGCATGGCAGTGTACGCTGTATATTTCAGCAGAACTTTGAGCCACAAGGCTTGGGGGGATAGAGGGGCGTCATTATTGGTCATTTGGAGTGAAACTTGAATCAACTTATTATTTAAGAATTTATTTTTAAGTGCAGCTTGACCTGGTTGAACGAATATCCAGTTGTCAGTAAAGCTATAACAAACACACAAAAAAAAGTGGCATTTGTTTTAATCTTCTATTGTACAACGGATGAAACGTGTTCTTTGAAGCTGCACTTTAAAGTGAAGCGGACAATGGGAGGAGAACAGGCCCTGACCGATCAGTCAGTCAGACTCCGGCTGGTCTCTGAACAGCCAGTCCAACCTGTTTCCCCATCCTCTGCTGTACTGGGTGTGGAGGGTCTTCTGGGAGAAAAACACAATTGTAGGAGACAATGGAGCATATTAATTGGGAAAACATACTGCAGCATGGAACTTTCAGATGTTCGCTGTTGTAAATCAACAACTACAAAACTGAAACGACTGCTTCTGCACTGATGGCAGATATACAAGTATTCAAACCCCTTCACTTTTTGCGCGCTTTATTGTGTTGTAGATTTCATTTTAAATGGATACAATTTTTGCCTCTCACCCCCCCAATTCCCATAGAGATCCATTCAAATGCAGTGAGGTTATAGTATCGCTTGTAACAGTACCTGAAAATAAGATATCGAGAGTCCTTTGACTTCAGGAAGTAACAGCATGCAAAGGATATGTGACCAAATATGAAATATGATACTTTAAAAATACATTAAAGCAAAGGGTGTGAATACTTATGTACATGAGAGATTTCTAGTTTTAGATTTTTATACATTTGCAAAAATTTCTAAACATGTTTTCACTTTGTCAAATTTTATCCATTTAAAATTAAATCTACAACACAATAAAGTGTGCAAAAAGTGAAGGGGTTTGAATACTTTCGAGCACAACTGTATATATTGGAACGCTGATGATACTATTAGATTATTTTAGTTATTTGCTGAGAAAAGCCATATTATCAATTCACAGTATAAAGGCAAATATTTGTTACGCTACAGAGGGGGAAGCCTGTTGAATCCTGTGATAGATGGTAAGGGCGTTTGGCTTTATTGTACCGTACCTTTAAGAGATCACAGTGGCGTGTCCCAGTGCTGTGATACTGGCTTGAGGGCCTCATCATGTGAATGTATCGGAGAGCCATGAGAAATATTCTCAACATACCATTGTACTGATGTATAGGCATTTGCATGTGGTTGATTTATTTCTGTTGATTACAGAGATAGAAATGGAAAAGAAGCCTTTATGGTACAGTTACCTAATAAGCAATTTTCCTATTGGAGTAGATGAGCTTAGCACATACTGTACAGAATACAAGTTGATGACATAACCTTTTCTTATGTGGCACTTCTAGAATAAATGGTATCATCATCTACGCTGCTTCAACATTCCATTTTGTCAGTCTGAATTTATAGGGTTACGTTAATATTCGGAAAGCGTTTTCAAAAATCTGTTTTGGAAATAAGTTTGCCGGCAAATGGTTTGTGATCTTGTATATCAAATTAATTTTGTTTGACAGAATAAATTGAATACTAGTGTGTACCTTTCTATACTGAATATTATGGTATAGCCATCACTGTTGACGTGAGTATAAATATATTATAATCATTTCTGAAAACAATTGTCACAATTATCGGAAAGATAATATTGTCATTGGCAGAAAGCTGAGACTATCATATTTATAATACTCAAAATGGCATAGCGTCCACCTGCCCAGTCCTCTTTTAAAATTCTTTTTAAAGTTTTTGAGCAAATAAGAAAATGTAAAAAAACTAATGAGAATGCTGTCAGTGTGCATTCTCTGTGTGCCAAAAACAGTTCATTAAAACAACTTCAACTCTCCATGTAGGCTAGCAAAACGATTAATACATTTATATTTTATGAACTAAATGGTAAGTGGTATCTAAACAAAAAAATGCGATTTCCATTTTTATCACAATAAATAAATGATATATTCTACACTTAGACCTGTAATATTTTGTCTTAACGCTTGTATCATGTGTGTGTGCAATTTAAATAATGTCACACAATTGCTTGGTTGGCTACTTTATGAAAATGTGCTCTGCGATGCCAAAACACACACATCCCACGCACATGCTTCAATGGGAACACGCTTTTATCAAAACGGTCACGTGATTGCTATTTTATCTCGTCACCTCTGCCTTATCCTACCACAGAGATGTTAAAGTGGAAAAAACTATTTGGTAAATTAATCTGTGCTAACGTACAGGGTGTTTTATTGGTTGATGAGTGGATTGTTTTTAGTATCATATCTTGTCGCCTCTGCCTACCCTACGTGTCCTAATGATTCATAAATGTATATTTTATGAACTAAACTAATGTTGTATCTAAACAAAAAAATGCGATGTCCATTTTTTTATCACAATATATAAATTGGCTGCATACATGCGTCCGGGCTGAGCTAGGCTTGTTCGTTCTTCATTCATCTGCAGTAATTTAATATAATATTTACGAAATATGTGCCAAGTGGTTAAAATAAACTAGGCCTGACACACGCAAAAGCACACACGCAGTCTTTATGCTTGTTTGCGTCTGTTTAGCACACAAGCGGGAATATTCTGTTTTCAATATGATGTCATTGTTTGCTGGTATGAATGTGTTATAAAGTGATTGTGATGAGGCGATGGCGTGTACGCTTCTCACATTATTAGTTTTTGTTGAAGAGACAGGCGACCGCGGCACTGTGAAGGCAACACAAACGGCTCCCTGTGTCGCGTCTGTGGGCCTCAACAATGGCGGGTCTCTTCGCCGATGCCCCCCCCTGGCCGCGGCTTTGAGACCAGCGGGGGAGCCACGGGCCTGGCGCTCAGTGGCACCACCACATTCCTCCAGACGCCTGTGCGCGCCGTGGTCGGGGCTTGGCCGGCTCCGGCGCCTTTCGCGGAAAGCCGAGAAACGAAAAGGAGACTAACTCAGGCTCAGCCAAAGGCAGCCACCCCGCAGCCGTCTGCCGTCGGGGACCGCGGCGTCCGGCGCTGGAAGGGAAATGCCGCGGGGGTGCGACTGAGCCCGCGGTCCCTCGCTGTCTGTCAATCACCCCCCTGATCATTGTCTCCTCCCCACACAGGAGGTGACCAAGAAGCGCTTTGGCAGCAGCAGCTTTCGATCAGCGCTGGAAAACGGAGTCCTACTGTGCGAGTGAGTACCGCCGTCTCGCATGTACGTTACGGCGTTTAGCGGACGCGACTCGCAGGAGTACAGTGTGCCCGTGTACTATGCATGTAGTGGCTACGCTTCTTGTGATGGGCTGAGCTGTTGGGCTAAATGTATGGACTTCAAGTGTGGATGCGGTGAATTTGTGCCTGTTGTGGGCCACAGTCGAGATATTCCAGTCCTTTCTGAGCGGAGAAGACTGCAGAATGTGGGGGGTGGTGTGAAGTTAGAGTTTTGTCAGGGTGAAACTGTTGCAGTCAGGGCATGAGATTAACTTTACTGGCCAGGGTGGCTTGTGGATTATAAATATCACCAGCCGTATTAAACATTTTACCAGCTGCATTATCTTTTAGAATTTAACACAACCTGGTTAGTTACCTGCCAAAGTGGCTGCTGGATTAGAAAATCTTACCAGCCACAATCAAAACGTTTGGCTGGTGGCAAGTGTTAATTTCACACCCTGGTTGCAGTCTGTCTTATTGAAACCATAGGCCAGTCTTAGTTGTGTAGGTAGTATTAGTATGCAATACAAATATGAGCAGAGCATGTTCAGATGGTTCTGTAGAACTCTAGCAGGGTGAGAATCTTGCAGGTTCTGCTTTGAGAAATAAGTCAGAACTCAGACGGGGGGGAGGGGGCATCACAGAGGGGTGGAGCTTGGGATGGGTGGAGGTGGGATTTTAAGTGGGTTGAGGTTTGTAATTGATACCAGTAAGCCGGGCTTTCGCACTCCGGGGATTCTGAGCTGACGGTCTCATTATTATTGGACTGGGCGATCGCTGGATAGTTGCCGCCGAGCCATTTCTGTGACTCAGCAGGCTATTTACCACAGTCGCATGCAGAATCTCCACTATTGCGTTTCCTTGTGGGGACTGGACACGGCGTTGTGATTGTACTGGTCTAAAACAAACTCTGCCCTTCTTACCCAGAAATCACAGTGCTCCATGCACCATGAACCAAGAGGGCCCTATCTTACACCTGGCGCTAAGCGGCGGTAACCCAAACGCAAGTGTCTTGGCTAGTTTCAGACTGACACAGTGGTCATATTGGCATCCAGCGCTCATGTTAATTAAATACCAAGTGAACTTGCGCCCGTAGCAAGTGAACTGGGCGGGTTGGTCTTAAGATGAGGCCAGGGTGATTTTTGGTGTATTGCTATCTTGAGCCAGCAGACAGCGCTTGTGCTAAAACCACCACAAACCTGCTTTTAAGTCATGTCGCGATTGTTTCAATGTTATTTTAACGGTGCAATAAAAGTGCATCTACATAGACGTGTGCACAACATGCTTACACCTATGGAGGTAGATTTCTATCAAAAATAAACAAGCACAAAAGTATAATCCACAATTGTATTTACCATCCACACACACACACACACACCTCTCAATTTGTGTTCGTAGATATAATCCACAATTGTATTTACCATCCACACACACACACCTCTCAATTTGTGTTTCGTAAAAATAATCCACATGTATGTGTTTTCCATCCACACACAAACACCTCTCAACTTGTGTTTTGTAAATCATCATTTGGATGAATGCAAATTATATTCACAAATGCAAATAACATTTACAGATATGTTTCCAATGTTCACATGTACAAATCAAAAGCTTGGCTTGCGAACTGGCGAATCTACATTTGCCGATCGAAGGACACGCTTGATCTGCTTGGATTTACGGACAGAATTTTCCGTTCCAAATTTTCCAAATATTCCGCTGTTTTTCACTGTGTCGATTCACGCTCGCTTAACTTGCAATTCGTAAGCTAAACTTCTTCTTATTAGAACAAGTGGCCAAAATTGCACATTATCTTTAAGAAGTGCATTCATGGTAAATTTTATGAAAACAACCGAGTTTTGAGTTTATTTAGGTTGTAAAGTTAACCCCACGCTAACCTTGCGAAGGCAAGTTTTTTAAACAGTCATTGCACAAAACTCCTATCAGATTGCATGTAGCTAGCTAGCTAGATTACATTACACGTCGATAATCGCATGGGCCAGGGAGGGGCATCGATAATCGCATGGGCCGGGGGGGGGGGGGTTCGTCGATAATCGCATGGGCCGGGGGGGGTCGTCGATAATCGCATGGGCGAGGGGGGGGGAGGTCGTCGATAATCGCATGGGCGAGGGGGGGGGCGTCGATGATCGCATGGGCCGGGGGGGGGCGTCGATAATCGCATGGGCCAGGGTAGATATAAAAAAATTTTACATCGGCAGAGCAGTTTATTTGGATATCTGCTGTATCAATAACTGCTCACTAAATACCCTCATTACTTGATTGAGACATAAGCCTGTGGATTTCACTAACTTGAAAGCTAAATATGACTTTGGGTTATTTCCTCACAATGCCCCCTTGCTGTTGCATGTGACCAATTAGAGCAATTCTGTCTCTGTTTATAGTGTGAATTGGGCATTAGGATGCAGCTAATTCGGTAACAAAGGTCACAGGTGTGTCATCAAGAAAAGCAAATAAGAAGCAGTATACTGACGTGAAAAAATCGCGTGGCTGATCCAACAGTACGATTAGATGGCAAAACGCCAATTCTGGCATGTTCGCCGCATTGCTCACTCCCTGTTCTCTAAATATTCTGTCACCTAATGCTAATAATGTGAATCTTGCTATTCCAATTCTGGCATTGAACCCCCTGTTGTAGGAATGCTGTGTGCTATAGAATAGGACTACTTGCATGTCTGTGTCTGTGGGGAGGCTCGGTAAACTAAAGCCAGGTGGCCAACATTAAAGGAAGTTATAAAAGCCCAGTGCAGACGTATTACTACTGTTTGTGTTCACTGCAGGATCAACTCTTTCTCTCTCTCTCTCGCTCTCTCTCCTCTCTTGCTCTCTCTCCTCTCTCTCAAGTCTGATCAACAGGCTGAAGCCGGGGATTGTGAAGAGGGTGAACAGGTTGTCCACTCCTATCGCTGGCTTGGTGAGTTTGTTTGTTTGTTCTGTGCTTCATGTAACCTGTCTGAAACTGACCGATTTTGTATTTGTGAACCAACACCCTGAGCTGGCCAGAGGAGGATGGGCCCCTCCTACTGAGTCTGGTTTCTTCCTACATGTCTTCCAGGGAGTTTTTCCTTGCCACTGCTTGCTCTGTGGCAATTTAGGCCAAAGTAAACTGTGAAGTGTATTGTGATAAATCCTTTGTAAAATGCCTTTTTAAAACTGTCTTTGTGTGTCGAATAACTTGTTTAGATTTATGGGTTTCTTTTCGTCTAGACTACTTAGCGACAGCACTGCTACTCTGGTTTAGGAAACAAGAGCTGTGACCAGAAGGTTTCAGGCATTTGTCCTACATGCTACAAAGATATGCGCCCTTCAGGAAAACTTTTATTTAAAAAAAAAAATATATATATATATATATACAGTGGTGCTCGAAAGTATTCATACCCCTTCACTTTTTGCACACTTTATTGTGTTGTAGATTTAATTTTAAATGGATAAAATTGCCATTTTTGCCCATCAATCTACACTCAGTAGCCCATAATGACAAAGTGAAAACATGTTTTTAGAATTTTTTGCAAATGTATTAAAAATCTAAAATCTCATGTGCATAAGTTTTCATACCCTTTGCTTTAATGTATTTTTAAAGTATCATATTTCATATTTGGTCGCATATCCTTTGCATGCTGTTACTTCCTTAAGTCTGTGACCCATCAACATCAAAAGACTCAATCTTATTTTCAGGCACTGTTACAAGCGATACTACAACCTCTCTGCATTTGAATTGATCTTTATGGGAATTGGGGGGTGAGACTAGATTCAGCTGTAATTGGCCCAGTATTATACACATGGCTGGCTAAATGGCTGTAAGTTATCAATGGTCTGAGCTATCGAACGAGCCCCAAACCATCACTCTGTTTCCAGATATGGAGTAGATGTGGATGGATCATTGCAAGGGTTATTTCTCCCAACTAATTTTTCTATAGAACTCTATGGGGAAAAAAGTATTCAAGTGATCCATCCACATCTACTCCATATCTGGCCGCAGAGTGATGGTTTGGGGCTTGTTTGATACCGTAGACCCTTGATGACTTACAGCCATTTCGCCAGTCATGTGTTCCATACTACGTAATTTACAGCTGAATCTAGCATCAAATTCTGCATTCTAAAACCAGCGATTTGGCCCAGATTCTTGGGTAGCTTGTGACATAAACCAATCAATGAGATGGGCTGGTTCACATCGTGAACCAATCAACAATGAGATTGGCCCTGCGTGTTACAGTACAGCTAGATGCAAAATAATGTTGAGTTTCACCCGCTCTTGCATCGGCGAATGGGACTGGAGCCTGGCACAAGTTTATATATCTGGGGTTTATTTATAAATAAATGGTTCTTTATAAAATTGGCTCTCTATATAATTCAATGTTATTGTTTCATTAAAACTGGCTTGCTGAAAGATTAGCTTCTTTATTTTCTTATCAGTTATGAAAGCCAGAAAAAAAGTCCTATTGTAAAACGTCCAGTAGAGTGCCGATTCTGCCAAATTGGGGCTAAGTTTATTGGGTAAGGCTATATCAGACGTAAGGCTGAAGATGGCAGACATAAGGCTTCAAAAGTGTTTAATTTAACATGCTGTAAGAAAGTAAAAAGTTACATGAACAAAGAACCGCAGTGTTCTGTTTGTCCTCTTTTGTACGTGCGACGGTGAGATGGATTTGATCTCTGCAGAGCAAAAGCCTTTAAGAGTAACTTCCATTACAGCTAAGATGTGAAAACCTGGAAACTATTATGATTTTTGCTACATTATTAGCCCCCCCCCCCATCCAAAATGTAGCCTGGCTTTAGCTCTGGCAAAACTAAAAACAAATCTCATTTTCAAGAGCATGGTAATGGAAAATAGTTTTGTGGAATGGCTGGTGAGATTGGCACAGGGTTTCTGCACTGTTATAGGTGCGGTGTGGTGGTTTCCACTGGTCCATGGCTTCATTTCCTATGTTATAAGCCCTGATGAAAACTGAGCAGTGGCTTTCTGCAGCGTTTCCCATGCATAGCTGAACAGTTTTGGGGGGAAAAAAGAAGAGATCTAACTTGTGGCGGTATGACTTACCACATGAGAAAAGTGATTTTTTTTGAAGGGCTGTGCCTTGAGGAAACTGTTGGAAATGACTTCATGGGTTTCAGCGAGCTAAAAGCGAGCCGCAATTGGACTTTTGTTGGGTGTTTCTGATCTCGTTTTCTTCAACGCAACTTCACATTAACGTAAATGTAGAGTAAATCCTATTTTAAAGGTTCGTTATAGCCCATCTGCCGGGACTTGAATGCAAAAATACTTGCATTGTATCTATGGCTAATTCGTTTTTATTTATATTTATACATTTTATATATAGTAAAGTATATATATAAATATATTGTTTTTCCCCAAGCCTAAATTAAGCCAGTTTGTGGGGTTGTACATCCCATTTGGTTTTCATCGCATCACTCATGAGTGTCATTTTGAAGTGTGGTCTGAGGTTACATTTCACAAATGTTTTTTTATGCTTTTGTAAGCTGCCCCAATCCTCAAACAATACCCATCAACCCTTTTGAAGCCCCAGAGCAGATCATTTAAACACCCATAATGGTAGTAACAGAGATTTAACAGGAATTCTTTGACAATATAGGTGTATGTGTCTAGGGCAGAGGTTCAGTAGGAAATATTAAAACTGGTAAATACGGTATGTCATACTTTACGCTCGTACATTTGTGAACCCTGATGTTACGTTTCATAATTATCATGGGCATTAGTGATCAAGTTAATTAAGTCACTTATTTATAGTAAGATTAATAATGTCTTTTCATTGGAGTTAACGATGTCACAAGTGACACAATTGATCGAAGATATTTGTTAAATGAGAAGCTGCTCTGTCTCTGGTATAATGGTGGAATATTGAATATTCTGTCTGGGAGCGAAAGCAGATATAAAATGAAAAGGCCTCACCGATTATTAGCCTGTTCAGCACTGTAGAATTATAGAATATACATACGAAGTACGACGTATACTTATTATTTTTAGAGCAGTTCTAAACCCATGTTGTTATCAGTGTAATTTACCAGACCAGCTGTGACTGCTTCTCTAAAGGATTACAATTCCTGGACAGGTCCAGATTTTTATTTTTTTATTTTATTTTATTTTGTACAGCTTTTAAGTACACTGCCTACAGGGGGGCTATTACTTTTTATTCCATTATTAGCCTCTCTAGATAGCTAAACCCTTTACACCGTAAGGGTTTGTTTTTGATATTCTGGATATTCTGGGATATTCTCGGCTATCAAAATAACAACTTTGTTAGAACATAATGCTGTATAGCTACCTGGCCTCGATATTAGTCATAATATTCAAGCTCACCTTCATGACTTGCTCCAGTGGTCAGCAACTGGCCGACAAAGAATGACTGAAATAATTTTTTCTCTCCCCATTCACTCCCATTGCATGGCGAATGGGTTTCAAAAGCACACTTTTAGCACATAAACAAATGGAATCAACACGGATTATGCCGATATACAAAATCGCAACATCAAGAACCGTGCTAAAAGTGTGCTTTTCAGACGTGTTTCGCCTTGCAATGGGAGTGAATGGAGATAGAAAAAACGCCATTCTTTGTCGACCTGTTGCTGACCTCTGGAGCAAGTCATGACTATGAGCTTGAATATTACGACTCGTATCGGGGCGGTAGCGATACAACATTATGTTCTAACAAAGTTCAGTTGCCTTTAAGCATGCTGTTGCAAATTCAGATACTGGGTGGCGGTTGGATATATTCTTTCAGTTAAAACTACATTGAGTACACTCTTTCAAAGCAGTCAATGCAGATCTGTCCCAAAGGAAGGTGTTTGGCTGTTGGCTTGAGTTCCCCTTCGGCAAGCGCCTGTGGTTTGCATCAGGTGTGCCATGACTAAGTGGCACTCAATGATGCACTGCATTGCCACCCCATCGTCCAACAAGAAAACCCAAGTGTCGCACGTGACCAGAACGTGATCCTGGTGTCAGGATTTCTTATAGATCGAGCGCTCTCTACAGGCTTGGTACTTTCCAGTTTGTACAAGGTAATGAAAGGGGTTGGCAAATGCATGGGTGCATTCTTCACAAATGACTCTAAAGATTTTAAGGAATGTCATATTGCCATAATCTATTATTGATTCAGAGGCTCCGACAAGCATTCATCTATGGCTGACGGACACTACAAAGAACTGTACAGTGCCAGTATTGTTTCTGGAAACAAAGTGATGCACCTTCATAAGTTTTGTAGACAAACCTGTCTAACTCCAACTAAGTAAGGATTGCTGTAATTCTGCAGGGTAGGCCTACTCACAGGCAGTAAATTAACAATAAAATATAATAGAGCTCGATATTCTCGGTTCCACAGCTGGTATATCGTCATGTTTCTCAGGCTACGGTTACACTAGTCGCTTCAAGCGACTTCTGCAATCGGAATTCCAACATCCGATCACACCAGATCAGATTGAGTCCATACTTGACAGTTCAATGCAACCTCCTGTGATCAGATCGCAATTTGGATTTCATTCCCCCGCGCGATAATTAAATACTGGCTATGCGCTTTCTGGAAATTGGGGTTGGTGATATTGGGCTGCTTTTCATTTTGTTCAGATTGTGTAGTCGAGGCAGGGCCTGCACAAAGCGTGCACTGATCAGGAGGCAGCAGCGGAGGCGTGCTAGTAATGCGAGCATTGCGTTTCTGTGTGCGTCAGCTGTTTCGGTGAAGAGGAGGGTATTGGTTCGCGAACGTAGCCAGCACTGGTGGAACCATATTGTGCATGATTGCACGTATTCTGACTGGGTGCTCAATTTTTGAATGCAAAAGTACACATTCAATCACATTTGTGAACATCTACAGCCTCGTCTTTACCGTCAGCGTGCCGCAGAACAGTTCTGTACTAATAATCTCCGAGCCTAAAATATAGACACGTTTATTGACGTTTTTCTGGTGAATGCGTTTTGAGAAGTCTGATAAAGTCCAGACTATTCCGATCTCAGTGTGCTAGGCCACCTCGCCGAGTGGTTTGGCAGATCCCATCCCAATGCAGACCAAATCCGATTTGTGACCTGTCACTTGAGGCAGCCTAGCGGTAGCGGATGCCAGAAGTCGCATAGAAGTTGCATTGAAGTGACTAGTGTAACCGTAGCCAAAGTAAACCGATATATATATACGAGTAGACATCAGGGCTTCAGTAATGAATGTAACCTAGCGATATAATCGATAATTTTTTAAAATCAAATCGTTATTTCACTGAAGTGTGAACAAGCGGCGCCGCTGGTAGCTTTGGTGTATAGTGCAGCTCTTCCAGATAAACGGGAAAAGCTTAATATTATTTATTGGTACGTCCCCGTCCCCGTCCCCCCCCCAATGGTACAATGGTCTGATAAAGTTTTTTTAATATATAATTGTGCTCTTTATTGTAAAGATAGGCCTACTATTAAGGGACTGTTACTACAAAATCGAGACAAAACCCCTTGACTACAGAAATGGCAGCACCTGAATTGAAACTTGTGGAATGCATTGGTCAAGCGATGTAAAAACATAAAAACATTTTTTTTATAATTTTTTTTATCATTATGGTAATCTGTGCAACGCACACATCTGCGTAGTCACAGTTCCCCAAGTCTTCAAAGCAGAAGTGCTTTTTAATAAGCTGGGCCTTGAAGGGCTAGCGAGCGATTGACTTTGAATATTATGAATAACAAGAAGAATGGACATCATTTTTTGATTGAGCCAGATTCGATTTCTACCTTTTTTGAGTTGGGGTTATGAGGGAATGTTCCAGTGTTTCGTCAGTGAAGTCTGCTTTGTATCCAGTTGAATGTATCCAGTAGATGGTTCCGGTACATTGCCAGCCAATTCTCAGCTGCATGTAGTAACTTATTTAAAAGGTGGGTGGACTTGCTGTAAAATTGTAAGGGTTTATGAATGCACTTGCTTGTGCGATAATTTTCTGTGGTACACAAAGTGGACGGGTGTAATTAGTCTCTATTTAACCTTAAGAAAAGGCAATTAGTGACATTTGTAGAGTTGTCAGCTTGTGTTGCAAGCTGCTTTATTTGTGGCCATTTGCTTGTCAGATGAATGAGATAAGAGAAGTTTTACTGCGGACACCTGCAGAATATGAAGCTCACACAGTCTTGTTTGCGTCCCTTTTGACTCCGCCCAGTTGCGAATGCCGTGAATAACTTGTAAAGGAAGAAAAGAATAAAAAAAACGGCTGCCACAGAGGAATGCCGAAATACAGTAAATTACATCGCGTATCTCGAGCATATTTTTGAAGAATGGAGAGATCAAACAGCGAAACAATAACTTGGGCCTGGCACAGGAGTGCAAAGTTCGAGCGAATGCCGTACATTGCAGAGTGTAAACATACCAAGCTCCCTGTACTTTCATTACCAAGATGGTTGAAATAAAAAGAACCATCGACAGCATTACTTGGACGGACGGCTTGAGACTACGCGGATCCTGTTCCCGCCATATTCCCACTGACAGTGAGTGCTGGCATGCGTGACGCAGGCTTGGCGGATGGAGCGATGGAACTGCCCCAGATGCCCGTCTCCGGTGTCTCCCAAACAGGTCTCGCGGCACAGCAAGTCTAATTTTACTTTCAGAGCGGAAATTCTGCAGCAGGTGAAATGCAGCCTGTGATTTGAATGCTTATCAAAACTTTGGGAGCTTTGCCAGACCCCTTTTATGGATTTTAAATAAATATTTATAATAATAATAATAATCGTAATAATAATATCAGGAGATGCTTGACTTGTGCTCGCTGCTGACTTTGTTCCCTAAGTTTAGGCAGTTTAGACGTGGCTGCTCGTAAACGTGAATGCACGCAGAGCGTTTCTGTCGCAAACGGCAGCATAGTGACCCACCCCCACCCAGCATGTTCTTTCATGACCCTCTGACCCTTGACCTCTAGGCCCCCACGGTATACTCATTCCTCTGGGGTATAAGCACTGGAGCAGCCAGTACCCAGGGTTCAGCTCAGTCTGTCATGTCCAAATAAGCATGTAGGTTGTGTGTGTGTGTGTGTGTGTGTGTGTGTGTGTGTGTGTGTGTGTGTGTGTGTGTGTATAAATATATATAGTACTGTGAAGCCCATAATTATTGCGGAGCTTGTGTAATGACAGGGCTAGACTCCTGTAAGCAGGCCCAGTGTAATACACATGTATAAAGCAAATGCCGGTCATCTGCGCCACTGCAGCTGTCTTGCAGGAATAAGCTGGAGTGTGTGAAGTCCCAGTGTTTTTAGGGTGTATCGAAATGAAAAGAAACCGTGTGCGTGCTTGTGCCGGTAAGTGAACATTAACAAATGTGCACAGGCCTTTAATCTGTTGGAACTGATTTGGTATTATATCTCAGCCGCTGTATGTCTGATAAAGTCCCAAAGGATTTGGGTCAGTGGGGCATAATCAAAACAATCTGTTACCCCCCCCCCCCCTCCCCTCACACCTCCTACATAATATGTGGAACACAGACTGAATAAAAAAAAAGTGTGAATGCTCTAAGCAGTGAAACCCATTCCACCACGCCCCCATGCCTCTGTGTACACCGACGCTGCAGGGAAATACTTTGCCGTTTCAGTCATCGCTTTCAGACCTCTGTTTCATGGCAACGGCACGCCTCACAAAATAATTCACCCCCCGTGGATTCCACAGGTATTCTTCTGTGGGTAAGGCTAAGGGGGTGTGTGTGTGTGTGTCTCTGCCTCTGCGATTGTGTGTGCGCCTCTTTGCTTTGCACGGGTGAAGGTGGGGCCAGTGAGAGCACTGACATATGGGTGCTCAATCTCCACCCCCACACACAAACACACACGCACACTAAACAGGTAATGCTAGAGGAGTCCATCATTGCTGTCAGACAGGCCCGCCTGCATGCTACGTTGTGTCACTGTTTATTTGCCACACAGCACTCCACCCCCAACCCCCCCCCCCCCCCGCCTCTCTCTTACCAGCCTCCGCCCCTGCCGGTTCTCTGACAATCTGAACTTTGGATGCAAAGAATGGACTGTGTCTGCTAGAGAAATACTGTGCGTTTACTCAGCTAGCCTAAACGTGGGCAACCCTTCTCCTCTGTCTAACAGGACAACATTAACGTCTTCCTGAAGGCCTGCGGAAAGCTGGGATTAAAAGAGGCACAACTCTTCCACCCCGGAGACCTGCAAGACCTGTCGTCTCGTGTCACCGTCAAGTAAGTCTCCGTTGCCTTCCTGCGATAGCGCCCAAACGATGAGAGCAGGCGCGCCCGCACCGCGACAGGAGATGAAAGGGGCCAAGATAAGAGTGTGAAGTAAAACACGCGGTGAGCTGCGAGCGCTCGCCGTTTGAGTTTATCTCATGTAAATGTCCTGTCTGATTCCTGTGCTGCTCATAAGTTGGGTGAACGTGGGCTTGCGTACACTGACCCCAAGTTTAAATTTAACCGACTGATCTTTTGCCAACGCGTGGTCTATCACATTGGTAATGGGCAGTTTCAAAGAGATCAGGGAGTAGGGAGTTCACGGAGTATAAAAAATAAAATGGTGTTTTCGTTGTCCCTGCCCCCTGTTGAGACTGCTGTCGTTTGGGGATTGTTTGCACTGTAATGTCCAGGCTAATATGTTATGTTGTTGTCTGTACATTAGCTAATCAGCCTTGTTGTGAGAATATAAATCGCACTGGGAAACCGAAAGAGTAGGGAAGTGAAACACGCTTTGGAGGAGTGATGAAAGTGGGGTCTAATAACAACTCACTGGACCACAGAAATTGCAGCTTTGCATGTCAAATTAAAGCCTCCGAGTTGCAGTTTAAAATGAGATCAGGGGTTGCTGGGTGGAGCTGTCCATTAGAGTTATTTATCAGACATGTGGTAGGGCTTGCTGAATACTGTTGACTGCATGTGAAATAGATTTTCTGTGTCTGTCTGTGTGCGTGCGTATGTGCTTGAGCGCATGCGGACATGAGTGCACTGTGTGTGTGTGTGTGTGTGTCTGTGTGTTTGTCTGTATGCGTGCGTGTATGTAGTCCATGCTTCTCACCGTATCGTCTCATTTGCTGAGCTTTCAGGTTTTTTTCCTGTTATGGCCTTCATGGGCACAGTAGGGATTGTAGAGAAGCCAGCGGTATGTTGAACAACCTGTTGAGTACCATCACAGGTGTGCCCTCGAGGCAGTGGTGGGGGGGTATGGGGGGGTATAAACAATCTATCTGCATTGAGCTTCGTAGAGAATTTCAGAAATCTGAAATTGAACGTGTGTATGTGTGAATTGGGCAGTTTATGTTTTAGGATTTGATTCATTTGATTGTTTATATGGATACCATTAAGCTACCGTGAAATTAAACCTGACTAAAACCTGGCCTGTCCCTCTTAGATCGCCTGTGGGAATCTGTCAGCAGGTCCTGAAGATAACATGCATGTATTTGACGGGGAGCGGTGTTCAGTAGTACCCCTGTAATGCTCATCAGTGAATTATGGGCAGGGCTGTCGGGTGTCGTGCTAAGCTTGCCTGGCTCTGGGGACGGTTACCACACCACACCCTCTCTTGCCCTAGCAACCACAGAGACATTCCGATCAAATGGGACCAGCGCTCTCTGACCGTAAACAGCCCGTTACCAGGCTCCAAGCCCGGGGGCCCAGGACATCAGAATAGGGGCCTTACAAACCCTAATTTTAGAAGTGGAAGGTCACCTTTTGACGCACGCTTAAAGGGAACGCTGGCAGGGCTTTGGACGAAGCGTCTTTTTTTAGAGTGCTTTCTCTCGCACGCGCTTCCCATCTTTAAAGCCCCCCAAAGTGCATATGGTGTGGTCACATGGTGTCAATTAGTCATGCTGTCCAGTTATAGACGTCATGGGTCATGAGCGGGTGTTTCACATACGCATTCTGAACATTGTTCAGGAGAAATGCTTGATGTTAGTTGTGAACTGCTGACGCTGTAGAAGCATGGGAAATGCCTGTCGATGTTCATGGAAGTCTCCCCGAAGGGGGTGCAGATATATCACCTCCGCATCTGAATGCTCACCAGCTGCTTAGCAGACTCGCTAAATCTGGAATTGACCAGAACGGAAAGTGTGAAGATTCAAATTGGCGCATTAACTGAGAATCGGGACATTCAGTCCCTCGGTTCATGTGTACGCTTGCGCTTAAAGAGACGGCTAACCTAATTTTCACCCCGTTTAAAAAACGCTATTGAAATAAATTTTTACGTTAAAATTCGCTTACAGTTTAAGTGAGGCTTGCATCCTCGATTTCTCAGAGAACAATGTGGGAATGTTAGCCTAGCCGCACAAGATTGGCTATATTACCCCATTAACCTTTGCGCTTTTTGAAATAAATTGTTCCCTGCCCTATCACTGTAATGAAAGCCAATCAGTGAAATTGCAATACAAAAGTTTTTTTTCCTTGTGGTAATCATAGAAGAAATTTCTATTGCACATTATACAAGGATTCTGATGACTGTGGTTGGATGGTTATTGTAATGCATTTAACTTAGGCAGTGGAAGCCCATGCATGGGCTACACATATTCTGTAAATATGCATGCTGGTTCCCCCTTTGAATCTAAACATTACTCTCATTGTGGGTGAAGGGAGACGTCAAGCGGAGCAAGACATGTTCCCAACTAATTTACCGTTACGGTCTCATAAGCAAGCTCTGGTCATCAGTCCACTGAAAACGTAATGTCTTAGACAATCTTCCAAATCACTAACTGGCATCCATTTTCTATACTGTGTGCTATCACTATTATGTTACATTTTTGTGATAGACCCAACTGGCTTCAACCGTGAGCAATTTTGTGTATGTGCAGCAAGAGGAGTGCAAAGTCTGTACCCTCATCTGTAGGTTCAGAACCAGCTTCTGCCTTCGAGTAGATCTGCCATTTTTTCGCCCAAACCAGCCCTAGTCTAATAGTGGAGATCTATGAAAACCACACTAACCCAATCCAGCCTGAGTCTAACTGAACTGTGTATTTGTCCAAGCAAGCCTGTATCACATTGGATCTGTCCATACCAAACAGAGGAAGTTGAGAAAGTAGAGACAGGATGTGGATGGTAGTCCAGGGATTCCAAAGTTGACATGCTAAACCCTTGCCTAATGTAGTCTATGACATTGAGGCGTGAGGAGTGATTTCAGAATTGTATTAATTCTGTTCTTCCTTGTATGGGTAACAGTGGTAGGTATGCATTGAGCTTGCTGAACTTTGAGCTGGGCTTGGTGCTGTAATACTGCCGTTGACTTACTGTACACATTGTAATGATTGAGATTAGGTTGCATAACGCCCCAGCTGATAAAGGCCATATCTACACCAGCATGCTTTTTCAAGATATGATATATTTATATTGAGCTACATAAACCACAGACTGATGCTTGCTGATTTCATGCCTTTCCTAAAGCTTCAGGCCGCATTCTGAAGTCTCACAGTCTCAAACCAGATTTGTCCGCCTCCACCCCACCACTACAGTCTACTGCCGTTGTAGGGCCTGAAGCCGCAATGAGAGAAAGAAAGGGGTTCTGACGAACAGGGAATGAGCTCACCTGAGCTCTGGTGATTTGGGTGGTGTGCATCACAGCTCCAGAAATATATCTTATTACCCAGGGATTAGCGGATTAACGGGATTTGGGGATTACACGAGAGAATTGCGGTAACGGCTCCATAATTATGACCAGTTCTTCTTATAATCCAGCCCTATTAAATTCAATTAAAATTGGTTAAATGGTCAGAAAACAAGCTTGTTTTTTTGCCTCCGTGGGTTTTGTGAGTGTGGATTCTCCTCTGAGTTTCTCTCTTCAGTTCTGAGAGATGGGCAGCTCTCAATGTCCAGGGCCCAACATTAAATCCAAATCTGATTGGATCAGATTTGGAATTTGGGTAGTTCAAAACCAAAAAACAGGTTTGGGATCACTTTGATATCCGATCGGATCAGGAAATCAAATCCAAGCTTTAACCTGGATCAAATCTTCGAAACGGGTAGTTCAAAACAAAAACATAGGTTTGGGATGAGTTTGATCCAAAAAATCAGGATTACCTTGATCCAACTGGAGGGGTGGATTTAGAGTAGATTACAAGAGAAAAATATATAACAATTACTATACAATTAACTAAAACATATGTTTCAACATAAATAAGATGGTAAAGTTTGTAAATTGAAATAATACATCATTTGTAGCCTTTGATAAATGTTCATTTATTTTTTGTCACATTTGCTGTGGCCTCTTGCCTACCTCTCAGAACAGTGTATTCAACCAAATAATAAGTTTGTAATCATAAAATGATATATAAAATATAATTCATCATTATATCCTTAATAAATTGCTCTAAATGGCTATACAGTCTGTCTTTCTTATGTTGTTCTTCATGTCCAGTAGGATTAAAGCACTGATGTTCAGGATCTGTTCATTTTGAAAAGTCTGAATCTGGATCAGAGTGATCCTATCCTGAATTACTTTAAATACCGGGACAAAATTTGGCTGAGGAGTTTGATCCTGGATCACAAAATATGTGATTTCTAAATCTGATCCGATCGGATAGGCATTCGAAATTTTGAACTACTGGGCCCAGGGCATTCTTAAATCTGGCCCTCGAAGCTTAAGTAGTAGCACTGCTGGTTTTTTCCTGATGGCTAATTGCTTGATTAATGTCACTGATTGGCTAGTGATCCCACTCACCTGGGTGTCCCAGGTATAAATCAGCTCTTGGCCTGAGGGGAAGCCCTTGGCCTTGTCATATCTGTAGATGACCCTGGTACCATTTAGGAATACATTTTTTCAATTTCAATTTATTTTTTTAATGTTTGTTTTACAGGGTTTTTTTGTGTTTGTTTTTGCTCTACAGCTCCAAGCTGTATATATTGGTATTTATTTTCATATATTTTGTTTCAGATCTTAGTATCTTTACTTTACAAAGTCTTCTGAAAAATGCACACCTATTAAAACGTTTGTATTTCTTGAGTTTAATTCATTATTATACGCAGTCAATTTTGTAATTATGTACATTAGTCATCTCGGAACATTACGTTATACGTACTTGGTGCACAGACATATTTCTGTCCTGCCCCGTTTCCATACCCACCAGCTGCCACTGATATTTAATGAGCACGAGAGATATAATTTTGTACTCATAAACCTGTGGTGAATAAGCGCTCTTTACGGGTCATGCTCCCAGTTTGTTCTAATCTAGTAAGAAGTTGACGACACAAGTAGGTTTGAATATTGAGTAATGTGCCCGTGCAGTCTCGTGAACCTGCCATTCTCCTTTAATGTCGGATGTGTTGGAACGGGTTTGTCCATGGCCAACTTTCTCACTTAATGCTAACACAGTTTACCGTTAATGTTCCCAAAGGAAAATAAGAGCGAAGGCAGGTGCAGGCCTTTTATGATTTGTGACACAATAGTATACTAAAAACTACACTAGCTAATATATCATGAAAATTAGTTGTGCAACAGGTTTTTTAATTATTATTTATGAATTTTTTAATTAGGTTTTTTTACCCCTCTTTTTGCTTTGTCAAAAGTCTGGGGTCCCACACTACAATCACCCAAAGTCAATCACCACTGTAATTGTATTGTTGTATGATGTGATTTTTCTGTAAATATAAGAGAATGTATTGTTTGAATAATGTGCTCTGAGGGTAAGAACGTGAACAAACAGTCCCTGTTTGCACATGTGTTGTGTTATACTGTACAGTTATATCAGCACAGTCACTCGTGCTTATGTGTGTGAGATTGTGAAACAAGCGATTGTGAGGAGCGGCAGTGAAACGAGCGATTGTGACGAGCGGCAAAGGAATGCTCTGCGTTGGCAACAGCGTTGCCATACATGGCCACACGAAATAGACGTGCCAGCATCAGCCTATTTGTGAATAATCAACGCAGGGCTCCGATAAGAACAGGGTGGCCCGTCAGTAAGATACTGCCCTGTCACAGGCAGCCACAGGTCCTGTTCATTTCATTTTCTTTATATTCTAATCGCCGTTTTGTGTGGTGCGTGACCGTGCCCACAGCCGTTGTCTCTAGTCATCTGTGAAACTTCTGCGCAAACGCGCGCCCTTTTAAGTTATGGGTTTTCACAATCCTGAGAGTGATTAAGAAATACCTGCATTGTGCCTGTGTTGGGTTGGGCTGGATTTGCCCTGCTGGGCCTGGCGAAGTTTTGGTTTTTATTGTGCGTTGAGCAATTCTGGGAGTTTCAGAATGGACATACGCATATTTCTGTGACACGCCTACATTACTCTAAATTACATTCAAATTACTTGCCACTTATTCAGAGTCAACCAATTTTAGTCTCAGGAATTCAAATATGTGATATCAACGAGACGACACAGAATGCCCATTTATAGCCAATAAGTGTACATTTAGCCAAACAAACCAACAATTAGTATTGTAAATAGAATTAGACTGCTATTGTACAGCTAAAGAACACCGAAGGTGACTTATTTCAGTCTAGCAGAACACCACAATGACCGGTTATTTATTAATTTATTTAACATTTTTTTAGGTTACATTTCATTGATAATCAATGTATTATGTTATCCTGGCAGCATGTATTCAAATGTTGCCACGATAATATTGACAACACTGATGATTCTGTATCTTTTTATTTGCAGTGAATGGACTGTCTGTCGTTCCTCAGAATTCTCTGACCGAAGAGCAGTTATCTTCAGCAAGCCGTTTTATTATTGGATGCGAAACTGCCCTGTGGTATACAGGTCGGCGGGATGATATGGAAACGATAGCGCAGGCGCTCTGAAATGATCCGGTGTCTCTGGTCAAGTCAATTTTACTATAGTCAAATTGCATTTGGCTTTCTTTGTCATAGTATGGCCCTTTGGAATGGTTGATATGCATTCCTGTTTTCTGTGCAGTTACTGGGATGCACACCTGTGCAGGTAACACCCTCAGTTGTGTCGTGCCGATGGGATGTTCGTCCACAAGCAAGAATGCCGTCTGGGTGGTTTTACGACCTGTCCTGCGACACACGTGTGCCTGTCAGCAGGTTTTTTGGTCTCTTTTAGCCGTACACGTTCCTCATTGAGTCTGCGCTGGAATGCTCGAGCGGAAATGCTCAATGTCTCGCGTAGCATCGCTGGTTGAAACATGCGCGTTGTGCAATGGGTGCAGGTGGCGGTTGCGATGCGAATAAGTATTTTATTTTATTTTTTTCCCCTCAGGGCATTGTGGGTAATCACCTGCTACAGTCCCTCAGCGCGCATGCAGAACTTCAGAGTGCGCGCGGCAGCTAAGCAGCCCCGCCGGTTGTGAATAGGGGATCCGGTGAAACGCAGCAGGAGGCTATTTCGGCTTGTTTGTCTGTGGTCGGGCCTCAACTCAACCAAGTTAGGAGACATATCGGATGCAGGGCTGACATATTTACACCAGTAAATAAGTCATTAATATTTATAGATATTAGTACATAAGAAAATATTCAGATTGGCATTTTTTTTATGAAGCACCATCTCTTCGATGCCTCTGGTTGTGCACAGTTGTAATCTTGTGTGCTAACTGATGATGAAATTATGGAAAGCGTCTAACATGAAAATTTGCTGAAGACAAAAAATTTTTTAAAACGCCAGAAAATCCGTACCAGGATTAGGGGCTAATTTGTGAATCAGTGGTTCTGTGGGTGAGCATTTTTTTATTTGGTATTGGTTGTGTGAACGTCAGAAGGCATTGTCCAGACCATGACACGGTGCTGGAGAATGTTCTCATGAACGGCAAAGCGGTGCAAATTCCCATAAGTCACCCAGGCAGAATGTACGGATGTCATTGACGAGACCTGTCGCGCAAGACCCACCCCCGAATGTGCTGTTCTTGCTACTCAACAGTCGCTGTGCTGCAAGTTACCACAGGCTTTTTTAAATGTATCGCTTCCCCTGGAATCACAGCGCCATCGTCCCCAGTGTCTGAACATATAAGAGGGTCACGCTACAGCTGCATTTAAACCAAAGCTTTAATGCGGGTGCAGCGTTTCTGATGTGCGTTTGCAGGTAACACCATTTTGCATTTAAGGCCTTCCTGTTCCTATCGAGGAAATGTCCGGAGAGAATCTTCCTTTGGGGCGGACAGATGGAAACCCCAGAATGTTCCAGAGTCACGCTTTGCTTTTATCTGGTGTGGGAGATGGCCGCTGCCTGCACTGTGAAGGGCTCTTTTTGTGAGCGCCGGGGCGTTCGGTGATGGCAGATGGCCTTGAGGGAAGAGGGAGATAATGCACTGTATTGTGAACCGTGTTTAATAACTGGAACAGAGGGTGGGGGTTTCAGTATGCTGCGATGCTCTGTACGTAACTTTGGGTAAATAACCTTCTGTTTTATTCTTGACCCTTCTGTGGAAAGGTCACAAGCGGGCGCAGTTTTGCTCAAAACTGTAAGCTAACGGTGAGCCGAAGGCCACACACAAGCAAAGCGGGCAACTCTTATTAAAACACATCCGCCCTATTGGCTTGTGATTGGGTGACTGTCACTAGAGCGCTGTGACATCCATGAGTATTTATTATTCAAAACCGCCGGTTTTTTTACAGGGGTGGGAGGGACATACGTGTTTGTGCACGTGTGTGTATTTCCTAAATAGCTTAATATTTGATTTTGTCACTGGATGGCCTGAACAGCTGTTTTTTGGGTGTCCAGAAGGAATCATGTTGGTGTAGTGTTGTAAGAGTGAGATAAGCAGTCTGTTACAGAAGCTGTCTAAGCCCTATAACTGAAAGCAATCGAGAAAAAATGACTTCTGCCCGTTGTGTGGAATCCACGTGGTGCGACTGTAAAGAGCACAATTGGCACCCAGCTGGCTTCCAGGCACACGTAAGACGGAATGCATTGAATTTGTGTGCTGACTGCATGGGTGATCTTGCTGTCTTGAGCAGTGTCACTGTATCAGTAAATTCATACAATACACTACTTCATCGTGTTATTGTTTAAAGTCCTGCTCCAAGTTATCAAATGGAAAATGACTAATGATCAAACAAAGTGTTTGTGAATAGACTCATTTACTTAATTTTTTCCATAAAGTCTGTCGACCAGCTGGTTTGGTGAAGGTACGGTATAGGCCTAAGGCCAGAGGTTAGAATAGTCTCATTGATGGTTGATGCCCTTTTCTTCTAAAGAGTCCTTGGGCAGTAACAGCCCCCATAAGCTGAGGTTAGGTAACAGGACTTGTGTCAGATTGTTCCTAAAACTCCCTTTCTAGCAGTGCCATAAATGAAGACTTTGTTCCAGAAAGCAGAAGTGTTTTGTGAGACCTCTTTTTATGGTGCTCATAAATCTGTGCGCTTAAGATTAGCCGCCACACTGTTGGTGACACTCAGTACACACGCTAAAGGCTCATGGCTGCACTGTTAGTGATGCTCAGTACACATGCTAAAGGCTCATAACTGCACTGTTAGTGATGCTCAGTACACACACTAAAGGCTCATGGCTGCACTGTTAGTGATGCTCAGTACACACGCTAAAGGCTCATGGCTGCACTGTTAGTGATGCTCAGTACACACGCTAAAGGCTCATGGCTGCACTGTTAGTGATGCTCAGTACACACGCTAAAGGCTCATGGCTGCACTGTTAGTGATGCTCAGTACACACGCTAAAGGCTCATGGCTGCACTGTTAGTGATGCTCAGTACACACACTAAAGGCTCATGGCTGCACTATTAGTGACGCTCAGTACACACGCTAAAGGCTCATGGCTGCACTGTTAGTGATGCTCAGTACACACACTAAAGGCTCATGGCTGCACTGTTAGTGATGCTCAGTACACACGCTAAAGGCTCATGGCTGCACTGTTTGTGATGCTCAGTACACACGCTAAAGGCTGATGGCTGCACTGTTAGAGATGCTCAGTACACACGCTAAAGGCTTGTGGCTGCACTGTTGGTGATGCTCAGTACACACGCTAAAGGCTCATGGCTGCACTGTTGGTGACGCTCAGTACACACGCTAAAGGCTCATGGCTGCACTGTTAGTGATGCTCAGTACACACGCTAAAGGCTCATGGCTGCACTGTTCGTGATGCTCAGTACACACGCTAAAGGCTCATAACTGCGCTCCTAGTGACGTTCAGTACATACGCTAAAGGCTCATGGCTGCACTGTTAGTGACGCTCAGTACACACACTAAAGGCTCATGGCTGCACTGTTGGTGACGCTCAGTACACACGCTAAAGGCTCATGGCTGCACTGTTAGTGACGCTCAGTACACACACTAAAGGCTCATGGCTGCACTGTTGGTGACGCTCAGTACACACGCTAAAGGCTCATGGCTGCCCACTTAGTGACGTTCAGTCTACACACTATGGTGTATGGTATTCATGGTGTCCAATTTGTATCGCGTCCCTGTGTCGTCAACCAAACAGGTACAACAATGTGTGGGAACAAGCCGTTCCAGGCAGTGGGGGTTCTCTGTACTCCTGTTTAATCTCCCACAGCTCAGTCGCTTGGGGGAGGGGAGGGAGCAGGTATTGTTGCGGCTCAGGTGTCAGATTCGGAATGTTGAAGCATATCCCAAGCAGGTGTTCCCAATGGCACGCGATGTAGGATCAACCTGACACAAGCGTTCCAGGGTCGAGGCGCCCGGCAAAATTATATTGGCCTTCCCTCTGGAATGTGTTGTATAGACATGGCGGTAACTCACTCTTCCTTGTACCGCTAACCCTTCTCCCCATCACAGGGGCTGCTCGGGGCAGGGGTGGTCCGGTTACCGTGCGTTCTGCGGGGTGGCTGGTTTCTGGCGGCGAGGTTGCAGCGCGTCTTTACCACTGACCGAGCGCAGGAGCTGCTGTCAATCATTGCACCGCCTCGGCCAAAGAACGCGGCTGTAGTCGGGAGAAACATTCCTGAAATATTTCGACCACCGCGTTCGATAAAGAAAGCACGTCTGTTATCAGGGAGGGCGCAGGTATTATCAGCAGATATTGCATTGAGTTTGCCCAGTGAAGGTCTCGAGTTCATCAGTTCTGTTTCTGCCTTTTTTTCCTTCAATAACTAATTATTCATTGATGGTCTTGGTATTTACTACCTGCTATAAACAACTGTAACCACACGCAGCATTGGAGCCCTTTTTTAAAGAAGTCAGGAAACGCAAATAAAGGCTATATTGCACCCCTTTATTACCAAAACAGTAGTGTGTGATAGTATGATAATGGGACATTTTGTGACTCCTGCTGGCTGGGGCCGAGCAGAGGTCGAACAGGTTGAACCAGAAGCTTGTTATTGGATGAGCTGGGACTGTCCCAAAGACTGTTAATCCCCACACCCTGAGGTGTAGCATGTAGGGCACGACTGGAATTATCTAGAGGAGGCAGTGGTGGCTGGGCCATCTGGTTTGGGGTCAGTTTTCCGTTTTGTTTCCAATTCAGGAAATTAAACTGAAATTGCATTCATGAATTGAAAATGGCCATAATGTTCTATGAGGAATTAAAACAAAATGAATGGACTGAATTTCGGTTCCTTTGCTGAATTGAAGCTTTGGCCCCTGTACCAGGGGTGAGAGGAGGGGAATTGGGCGGTGCTGACGGGTTACGCGCGGCTGTCCTGCCCAGAGCGCGACCTTTTGTGCAGAGGGGTGACGGGGTGGGGGCGGGGGGTGGGTAGGGGTGTTGGCTTTCATTAGAAAGGGTGTTTTCACTTTCCAGCGCTTTCAGTGGGTAAACGCAGTGGTTTCATTAAATGAGGTCTGTGCATGCCTCATATTTATTTTATTGACATTTTCCCAGGCTGCAAGGGATTAACCGCATGCACGCACGCATGCGCACACACACACACACACACACACACACACACACACACACACACACACACACACACACACACACACACACACACACAATAACACACACACTCACACATTTCTCATTTTTTTTTCAGACGCGAAGAAACCAGCAGGAGACTGAAGAATGTAAGTACGTGTGTGTGTGTGTTTGTGTGTGTGTGTGTGTGTTTTTCTATCTTTGCACCTCTGTCCATTTGTGTTTGTGTCTGACCGCTTTCCAATTGTTCCTTCAGAACCTTCAGGATGCTAAAGAGTAATCTGATTGGTTGATCTAGTTGTTGTGCTACCATTCATTCTAACCCTCTGGAGGGCTATTAAGTGGTGAATCTTGCTGTGATTTTTGTAAACCCAAAGGGGTTCATTTCGATGATGCATTCTGGTTTTTCGAGTTGGTATTTCTGACCTGATGCCCCTGTTGCCCACGACTTTGCTGAACCACACAGAAAAGCACATGGTCAGCTCACTGAACTCTGATGGGACAGAAGGTTCTGGATGAACCCTCTGCATTATAGACAGACCGACAGACAGGCAGCTCTGCCTCCTGCACACACTTACCACGGAAGCATCCGGAATAAGGCCAGCTATAAATATAAACGGCGCTGCATGCAAAAGCTCTCCTGCTGGATAAGGAGGAATTTCTTAATAATGCTTCAGCCTGCTTGGAGAGAGTCTTAATTACAGTAGTTACTGGTTATAGCACATTACATCAAGCCTCAAGGCTATGGGGGAAAAACAAGAGAGAATTAAAAAATTGTTTTCCGTTAGAATCTACTCTTAAAAGTCTCCGAAACATTATAGCTGTAAACATCTTGAGCAATAACGGAGAAGTCACTCCCCCCCAGGAATTTCCCACCCTCTTCTGAGATGCATAAAGCGGCATTAACTGCAAACGCATTATATTTATGTTTATTCCTTTCTCTCAGGTTTTAATAACCATCTACTGGCTTGGCAGAAAGGCACAGGCTGACCCCATCTATAATGGACCTTACCTAAACCTGAAAGCCTTCGAAGGATTACTTGGTCTCGCACTTTCTAAGGTAAGCGGCGCCATGCTCTTTGTATAATCCACGTTGTCTTGATGTGCTGGTCGTAGCGTGCGTCTCATCTTTGCTTAAATGGATGCGTTGGTAAACAGTCCGGTGCCTGAACTTGCCACACTGGCGGCCGTGTCAAATCTGAAATGCTCTAAATTGTTTCTCCCGCGGTGCACGTACAGTGCGTCTCTATCCCTCGCGGTATTTAAAATATGCGCTTAAAGAGAGAGACAGATTTTCCCCTGGTGGCCCCGGAGGGACTGGTCCTAACTTCACATTGAGTCACAAGTAATTCACTGGCTCAGGTATTTCAATCAGATTTTGCAGCCTGACTCAGTTCTGTGTGTGTGCCTTTACACGTGTCTGTACACGTGTGTGTGTGTGTGTGTGTGTGTGTGTGTGTGTGTGTGTGTGTGTGTGTGTGCGCGCGCGAGTATTTATGCTTTGTGTGTGTGCATGCGTGTGTACACGTGTATGCGTGTGTACACGTGTACACGTGTGTGCGCACATGTAGTTTCACATTTGGATGCAAATGTGTTTTCTTACTTTTTGTAGGTTATGCTCACAGTATCCTGACATTCTCTGTGTCCCATACAAGTTTGGCGTACTGGCCTCTGTTAATTTGTTATTGGGCATAATATTTCCCACAAATTATCTACACCTGGTAGCAGTTTCTGAAATCATGACTAAACTACAGGAATGCATTAATTGAAGTATGGAATCATTTAGCTTGTTAAAACACTGAGAGCTTGATTGGATGATGGCTTTATGGAGCAGGGCCTCAAGCTTTTGGCCCTAACGAGACCCACAGTGGGCTGCTGGTGGCAGTTTCTCAGGGTTTCCTCCTCTTCCTCAGGCACTTGAAGATTCATCTGGTCCCAGGGTCAACATCAGGGACAGCGGTTTCAGCGACAGCTGGTACGCCGATAAAGAGGAGCCATTTCCACTGCAGTCCAGCCACAGGAGAGAGGACTCGCTGGACAGCTTAGACTCCGTGGAGTCAAGAACACTAAGCATCTATTCAGACACAACTCTGAAAGGCAGCAGCGAAGGTAAGGGGCCCTGAGACCCATGTAGCAGTGTATGAGGGGCCCTTAGACCCATGTAGCAGTGTGTGAGGGGCCCTTAGACCCATGTAGCAGTGTGTGAGGGGCCCTTAGACCCATGTAGCAGTGTGTGAGGGGCCCTTAGACCCATGCAGCAGTGTGTGAGGGGCCCTTAGACCCATGTAGCAGTGTGTGAGGGGCCCTTAGACCCATGTAGCAGTGTGTGAGGGGCCCTTAGACCCATGTAGCAGTGTGTGAGGGGCCCTTAGACCCATGTAGCAGTGTGTGAGGGGCCCTTAGACCCATGTAGCAGTGTGTGAGGGGCCCTTAGACCCATGCAGCAGTGTGTGAGGGGCCCTTAGACCCATGTAGCAGTGTGTGAGGGGCCCTTAGACCCATGTAGCAGTGTGTGAGGGGCCCTTAGACCCATGTAGCAGTGTGTGAGGGGCCCTTAGACCCATGCAGCAGTGTGTGAGGGGCCCTTAGACCCATGCAGCAGTGTGTGAGGGGCCCTTAGACCCATGTAGCAGTGTGTGAGGGGCCCTTAGACCCATGTAGCAGTCTGTGAGGGGCCCTTAGACCCATGTAGCAGTGCGTGAGGGGCCCTTAGACCCATGTAGCAGTGCGTGAGGGGCCCTTAGACCCATGTAGCAGTGTGTGAGGGGCCCTTAGACCCATGTAGCAGTGTGTGAGGGGCCCTTAGACCCATGCAGCAGTGTGTGAGGGGCCTTCAGATCCTCACTCATGCTTGCAGTAACATTCACAATGAGCTTGGCTTCTGACGGCAGTCTCTGCATTTTGCATTTACATTTTAGCCATTTAGCCGACACTCCTATCCAGCGGCCTGGTTGACTTTACTAGATCATCCTTTTTTTAAATAGTTGTGTTATTCTACACTCTTATAGACTCCTCACCAAATTCTCTATGTAGTACTTTACATTATATTTACATGTTTGGCTTTAGCGGACGCTCTTATCCAGAGCACACAGCTTACAGTCATTAACATACAATTAATTTATACAGCTGCATGTTTACTGAAGCAGTTCAGGTTAAGTACTTTTGCTCATGGGTGCAGCTGCACTGCCCCAACTATGAATTGAACCTGCAACATTGGAGATACAAGCCCATGTGAATACAAGATTGAATGTGAGTACCAGATTGTCAGTATGGAAACATAGACTTGATTAAAATAAATGGCTGTCTTTAAAGGCTTTCATCATGCAAGATCGGCCTGATAACGTGGATATCTCTGGTTTGAGCCTAAGCTCTGAGCCATGTAGCATAGATATCTCTGGTTAGAGCCTCACAGAGAAGGCCTATACTATAGCATACACAGAACTTTCCGGGTTTGAGCCTCCGCTATAAGCGCTACCTGGGCGTCAAAACCCAGTTCCGTAAGCATTACGCTGTTCTGCGATATGATCGGTTCGCTTGGTGTTTAAGGCTGTCTGAGGTGGCCCGCCCTGAGGCTGCTCACACTGGAGGTGATATAGGTATGAGGTCTCTCAGAGAAACGGACAGGCAGGCGGTGATGGCTCGCTGTCAGCGATGCACAGCAGTGGGTTCACTTCAGGTCCGACCTGTCTTTGAACCAGCTCTCCGAATAAATATAGTCAAAGCTAGACGGTGTGGGCGGTTGATGATGGATATTTGCTGTGTTTATCTTATGGGGGAATTCCTGTGTGCAGGAAATGGGTGGCAGGCAGCATAGTATAATGGTTTTGGCTTGTGACTCGGCTTGTAACTCAAAGGTTGTGGGGTTGATTCCCAGCTAGGGCGTTGGCATTGAGCGAGGTACTAAACCTCAATGGCTTCAGTAAATATCCAGCTGGATAAATTGATTATATGTAAAAATGCAACATGTGGATAATAGGGTTTGCTAAATGCTGTAATGTATGTATAATGCAGGATATAGTCGGTACAGTAGTGTTGACGTTCATTTTGGAAGTCTTGATTGATAACACAGTGGTGTCAGTTTAATACATTCTACCAAACTTTTACACTCAACTGCATATACTCGGTCATCACTTATAGTTGCCAACTCTGTCATGAGTTTGCAGTGTTGTGTCTGAAATGCGACATTACTATTGCTAGTTGCTATGTAGTAAAAAAAAAAAAAAAAAAAGAAACAGGCAGATTGTATAACAGGGGGTGGATGGGCGTGGTTAAATGTGTAAATGTTTAGATGGGAAAAACACCTGTATCATACTCAAATAATTTAAAGAAGTGAATTGAATATCATCCTTAATAAAGATGGCAACTTGAGCAGCGGCACCTGCTTTCCTGACACCTGCCAGTCCCTGCCATTTTAGCACCTTTCTTTAAAGACCGTGGACACTTTTTATCGATTCATTTATTTATCTGTCATAACGGAATTATTGCCATGTTTAATGTGAAAAGTGATTTTGGTTTTCAACAGATGGCTTTACTAGTTTTGCCAAAAAGCCCATCCCTATTCTACAAATATGAGTGTTACCTGTGCTTTCATGAATGTTAGACAGGAACTGGGAGTTACACAATAAGAGTTACGGTTTCATTTCGAGAGTGTAATTATTAGGGTTTAGGGCACCAGGTCAGGTTTTTATTATGGAATAAGTCTATATGAACAGTCTGTGTAAAGCCAGGTGTGCTACGTAAATTACAGATACTAACTGGTGATACAAACTTTTCATCCGATTAGTTTTTTTACCCCTATGCCACCTAGACAACAGTTGCAGAGTTTTTTTCAACAAGCCATTTAAAAAATAAATAACAAAAAAACATCTTTCCACTTCTACTTTTCAAGTTTATTTTCTAAAAGATGAAAGCAATTACACAGTGCACCCTTGTGGTCGGTTGCTGTAATGTAGTCAATATAAGGTATGTATTTTTTCTGTAGTCATTTCTACAGGAAGTTCAGGTATGTGCAGGTTTGGTTCGTGCCCCACCATCACATAACTTGATTGAATATCTGCCATCCAAGTCTGTGTATTTGAAAGTGCTTTGAAAGACCACTGCATTTTATATTTCCCCTACGTGCACAATGTAGTTTTGAAATCCAGCCACGGCGGACTGTCCTCGTCATGACAAATTGGTTTTGGAAAACCTTTTTATTGTGCTTTCAGTAGATTAATTGGTTTGTTGTGGAATAATGTTCTGTACTCTCTCACAGTTTTTTTATTTAGAGCTTTGATTTATTTACATTTTTAATTAAAGTTTTGGTTTTGTCTTGTGATCCAAAAGAGCTGCTTTCCCCCCCTCCCTCCACACACAGGAGAAATTCTAAACTTGTTTTCCCCAACAGTGAATTCTGTCCCGAGAGCACTTGAGGCGAACTCAAAAATACGTGGGAAAGAAATGTCTCGTTATTAGTGCGACTCTTTTGCGTCTTTGTGAGACATTCCGGCACATTCCACGCTTGCCTGCAAACTAGAACGCCCGAGGTCCCGTCACCCCATGGCGGTGCTGACGCTGTTTACAATTTCAGAGCTCTGCTGGGGTCCTAAGCACTGTGGGACAGGAAAGCGGGAGGCCAACCCCCCCCCCCCCCCTTATTCCACCCCCCCATCATGCCCCCCCCCCTCCCCCTGTCTCTGCCTCCCCCTTGAACATGCTCTCTTTTTTTTTAGGTTGTGGCAGTGACGCTGAAGCAGACCTGGGATTCAGGATGACGGACAAGGACACCCTCCATTACCGCCGCTCGCTGGTCGTCGAGCCCAAGGCCACCGCGCAGTTCAACCAGTTCCTCCCCAGCAAGGACAAGCCGACGTCGGGGTACGTCCCGGCCCCGCTGCGGAAGAAACGGGCCGAACGGCAGGAGGACAACCGGAGGAGCTGGGCCAGCCCCATGTACACGGAGGAAGACGGCACCTTCAGCAGGTAATGTCCGTCCGTCCGTCTGGGTTCACTGCCCTGACCCGACTGTCCACACTAAGGCAAGCCAGCGCCTGCTCTTGCAGAATCGACATCCGGTTGCTAAGATGTCATTATAAGCCTGATTCGCCGCTGGAAAGACAATAAGTGCTTTTCTTCCAGGGCAACTAGAATTTAACCATAAAACAGCTTTCTGGCCTGCTGGGAGTCTGTCACCCTAAATTCAGGGTAAAGGTTCCCTGTGTGCGATGTACTTGTGTTTGCTGAAGTTTAATGTCGGTGACTGCTACATGAGTGCTTTGAAGCAGGTCGGCTCACCCCTGGCTGTTTGTTGGTTTTTGTGCGATTGCGAATGGTGCCGTTTGCTGGCCTCAGTGGAGGTGGGACGGGTACAGACACCTCCCCTCAGAACAGGGACTGCCCCAGCGGCGTCCCCCTAACGTTGTTCGGGTACGAGAGTGAGAGCGACTCGGACGCCGACCGGCCCGACCCGGACCTGGTTCTGGATGACCTCGCGGGCCGCAGGTTCCGGAGCCCCTCTCCCGCCGTCCCGCCCAACTACGCCGTGCCACTGAGCCCGCTGGAGATGGGACGGTCCCTCGGGACCACCTACCCGCCGGCGGCTGTTTCTAACGATCCGCATCACGCCGTGACCGACCCCAGGTCAGACACCTGCAACAGAAGCGCGCTTGAGTTTGCCTGAATTAACATCCACTCCTCCTCATCACTACCCAAAGCTTGTGTGGTTGGCTGGTTGGATTGTTTTTTTATTTTTTATTCCTTTATTTCCATATAATTTCACCAAAGCCCTGCCTATGGAAAATGTATTGTAACTTTGTGTTGAAACTACTCCGCTGTTAGAACCATGCATCCTCCAGTGCTTTAGTTTCTGTGGTGCCGTGCCTGCGCTCCCTCGTGGTGTGCGTGTGAGGGGCATGAGCAGAGCTCAGTGTTTGGGGTTGTGTGCGTGCGTGCGCGGGGAACCCTCTCACGGTGCCGCTGTGTCTCGAGCAGCGGACCGTCGCCGCCCCCTCCGGAGGGGGAGCGGGGCGCCCCGAGGAGAGAGCCGTTCGACGATTCCGAGGACGAGGACGACGAGGTGGGGTACGCCAACCCTGTTCAGGACGACCTCTATTTGCGTAAGGTGGGCGTGAACCTCCAGCCCACGGCCAAAGTGCTGTACGATAAGTTCCTGCCCAGATTCTGGACGCCCGAGGAGGACGTACATGTGCAGAACGTCCGGGTGGGGTCCCGGCGCAGACCCTGGTACAGGAAGATCCAGGGGTTCAGGTTTGTCCTGACTGGGGGTGAGGGGGTGGGCGGGCGTATCCATCGTTTTCCAAAATTCAGCCTTGTAGTGTTGAGCATTAATATGAACGGTGAAAGGATGCTGCGAAAGGAATAAAATCGCATCCCTGCACAACAAGCTTTACATCCCTTTTCTTTTCGTCCCTCCATTTCTCCTGTAAATTACTGCTTGAAGGTCCACAATCTGTTAATGCACTTTCTATAAGTGCCTGCACAGGTCTTTGTATGTTGCTGGCGAACAAGTTGGGTTTATAGCTTAGCCAGTTTTAGTGAATGCATGTAGTTTAATCTCATACTCATTCTGTTGAATACTATTTTCTCATACTATTTTCTGGTGTTTTTGTACTGTTATACGGGCACAGCTTGTCTCTCTCTCTTTCTCTGTTTCCGTCTGAAACTCCCTCTTTCTCTCTCTCTCTCTCTCTCTCTCTCTTTCCCACCCTGCACAACTGCCGTTCTCTCCTCTCTCCTGGCCGTAGCCGGGGGACGTCCGACTCGTCGTCTGAGGACTCGGACTGTGACATGAGTCCCTGGCTTGTGCCTTGCTCACCTCCCCCACCCCCTAGTCACCCACACGCTGCTGACGGCTCCGCCCACCCGCAACCCCCCGTGGCTCAAAGGTCGATACCGCTGCATGCTTATGAACAGGCTGGAACTCACTCCTAAGAGCAGTTATCATAGACACACCTGTCTTCTTACACACTCGTAGCTAACCATTATATCCATTCTCTAACGAGCACTGTTTTGATTGATGAGAATGTGAGGAGAATATAATAGGCTCTGTTTTAATTCTAAAGCATGTAGCGCTTATTTATTTTTTACATACTTCAGTACATATGCTTTTCATATGTTTGTGCTAAGAGTCATGCTAAGCTTGACATGAAATGCTTTCAAGTTGAAGAAAGTATTTTGAATCTGTTCCAGTGCCGGAATGGCACGGGCCTTTTTCTTCTGTCCTCTATCTGTTAAGCTCTGCTTTTTCTGCTCTGGGTTCCTGCTCATTCTGAATTTAAAGGCCTTTTCTGCTCTCTCTCCTGTCACCTCCCTACAGCTCTCGCACGCAGCCACACACAGTCTCACCGCCTCTCGCGGTCCTCCCGCACTATAAACTCTCCCGAAATCTCGACCCCTCCGACGCCCCCAGGCTCGTTCGGTGCCAGGGACACCCCTATCTGGGGCCCCCGCTCCCTCACAACATCCTCCCCGACCTGGAGAACGACGACATGTTCGCCCGTCGAACCGGTGCCTTCCACAGCTGTGTGGACCTCAGCGGTTTGAAAGCGGAAAGCGATGCGGCCCCGCATTCCGTCGGCGCCTCGCAGGGATTCACCATCGTCACTCAGCCTCGACGGGGCAAGCCCGTGTTCCCGGACGTCGAGAAAGACGACGTGGTCTTCCGAAAGTTTTACCCCCGCAGAGCAGAGCGGCCCGTCTCCAGAGGTGCCGACACCTATAACGCCGTGCCCCTTCCCGAAACGTGGGCCCTGCCGGCCAAGCTCCGATCCCGGCTGCTGTGCCAGCCGTGCCCCCCGTCGCCTGAAGAGGAGGCTGGCGGCGACCCGAAAGGGGAGGGGCGTCCAAAAACGGATGACATGTTGTTACGGAAACTAGGGGCGGGGCTTCCTAAGGGGGCGGGTCCACCCCCTGCCCCAGCCGTGCCAACCTCCTGCAGCGAGGAGGATCTGCAAAAATGGAAGTCTATCCGGGAAGCCAGCCGCCTGAAACACAAGAAGAGGCTGATGGTGGAGAGGTTAGGCTTTTGAACTCTAAGGAATGGCTGCCACTGCATCGTCTCCTCACTCTGGGCTGATTTTTTTAAATTTTCTTTTTGTTCTTCTTTTGATTTTTTCCAACGTGTGATCGAACCAAAGAAGTTGGGTTTCATGCTTTAATGTGTGTTTTGACTGTTGGAATGCCTTAAATTGCATGCAGTGGACCTTGTTAAAGAAGGCCTCTACAGTTGAAATGAGGGACATTTCGGTATTACAATTAAAGTGCGTTCCAGTTATCTTAAGCCACTAAACTTAAATTTTAATTTAAGCCCAGTCACAGCAATTGAAAGAAGCCTTTGTTTCTTACATTGTGTTCCAGTGAAATTACAGTAACCCTATTCTGTCCTTTTGGTCTATATTTAAGCACTTGAAACACTAAGCACTAACCAGGAGGTCCCAAATGATGGGTCCCCTTATGATGTTAGCTTTAAATGATTCGTTTGGAGTGGTCTGATGTGAGAGCAGAACAGTTGGCTGCTATTAGCATAATGTTCCCAAACGGAGGCAACGCAGGTATCGGGGATACTGCCTCCAGACCTCGTCTCTGTGGGCTCTGCCTTTGGCTTCAGTTCAGTATTTTGGCCTGACTTATTTATGGCCTGTTAACTTATTTAAGTTATTATTTATTAAAGAAATGCATAGGCATTGTAGTTTCTGCAGGGCAAAAGTTGCATGAAAACAATTGTAATCTGATCCAATGAAATTATTTTGTTGTCGTTTTGTTTTGTTTTGTTTTTTGGGTTAAGGTTGATTTTTGCCTGTGCCATGTGCTGAGATTGTATGGTGTTTAATAAAAAGCGACCAGGCTTGGAGCCTTTGGCATGCGTGATGAATGCTTTTGGGGAAAGTTGCACTCAGTCTCACGCCTGCATTCAGGGGTGTCCAACTCCAGTCCTGGTCGGGCGCACTGTCTGCAGGCGTTTGTGGTTTCCTTTCAATCAGCAGCCAGTTAAGGCCTTGAGAACAAGGCGCGTGGGCTCTTTCGCCAACCATCAATAACTTAAATGAATCCCTGCAGAAGAATCGAGCGGACACTGCGTTTCTCCAGGACTGAATTCTGACACCCGTGATCTAGATCTTTCCACATCCCAGTAGGGAATTCACACTGGCTTGGAAAAACAGGGAAACAGTGAAGTCAGAAGAGAAGAGTGCTGTAATGCTGAGTAAAGATGTCCAGATATAACACAGAAGCTGTCTGTAGGTTGCATCAGTGCCTCACACAGCCAAATATCACACCTGGATGTCAGTTTTGTGTATGACCGTGGCACAGTGTACTGGTCTTTTAAATTTTCCACTGGCACAAAGGTGGTGAGCTGCCGATTTTATTTTCTAGGTGTCCATGGTCATGCCTTAAACCCACCAAACCAAATCCCTTCGAACCTATGTTCACAAACCATGTCAGCCAGTGTTAGATTGACTGGTGCATCATGGGTAATGGCAAATAATTGCTCAGTGGAACAGACGGTGCATTGTGGGGTTACAGTACTTCCCACTTGCGCATGGTTTCGCAGCGGTTTAGCTTTCCAGACACGATCTGGAATGAATCCTTTCACTGTTTTCTAATATTAGACATTCAATCAGATATGTCCGTTTCACCCCGTATACAGCGGAGTCCTTTCTTAATAAATATGAGGACTCAATAAATGCAGTGGCGTCTTGCCAAATTTAATTTCCTTTACATGTGATTTTTGATTCCTATGACAACACCCCCTCCCCCCAATTTCCGCAGTTGTGTAAAGGCTACTGTTGAAGCCCTTGTTGTTCTGAAACGCCAATCCAACCACACAGCAAGGTTCAGGGATTCTGTGATGCGCGGGATCGGAAATGTCAATCGCATTGACAGTGAACCCTAGCTCACCTGAAGCATCACTGTTGTTGATGCGGTTCCCTGGAGTGACGCCAGACTCTTAACGAAGGTACTAATCATAACAAGACTCCAATGACCCTGCCAAGTGCAGGGCATCTACCCTTTTCAATGCACTAATATTATTAACCTCAGTCAAACGTGAGATTGAGAGAGAGAGAGAGAGCAAGCGAGTGAGCAAGCGAGTGAGCGAAAGCACCCGGCCCAAATGTAACCTGGTTTGTCTGTGGTTCTCTTTGGTCTCCTAGACTGTTCCAGAAGCGTTACGGTTACAACGGGTGAGTTAATCTCCGGTCCGGGATCGCCGCATGTTTGTGCCTGCGCAGCTCTGCCCTGTAGTCGCGCCCCCGCTGCCTGTGGCTATTCCGTAGATCTGCTGTCTCGCTCGCCGCTAACTGCTGAGGCGCAGGCCTCTCAAGGGGGTGGGGTGGGGGGGTATCACTCAAAGCAGAAAAGCTGACTGCAGCATCGCAGTCGCTCCCAATACTGTGCAGTACATTCAATAATTAATAACCAAGGCAGGTAAGCGTACAAAAAGAAAAGTGTCGTCTCAACAAAGAAAGGGCTCCACCCAGGAGCTTTTTCTAGGACTGAAGCTTGGTTTGTGATACTGTTGCTCCACAAAGATGGCCTGCGTTCAGAGGTAAGTTGACCTGGCAGAAAGGCCGGTGCTTCAGAAGTGTGTTTGTCAAGATGGTGCTGTTGCTACCTAACTTGCGTTACCTGTTTCATGCGCTTGTTGGATGGCTGAAATGTAACCCAGTGCCTGCTGTTCTATATTTGTATCTGTCCAAAACTGCGATATTAAGCTGTGAAAGATGTGTTTTTGTGCATATTTACTCTTGGCTGAAATTAACTTTTACTTTTTTTTTAGTTTTTTGTCTGCATTGTTTTTTTTTTTACATGCTTTTGTTGATATTTAATGTGCAGCATTCTGTTTTCAGTGGCACGCTTCTGGTTCCTTGGCTTCTCAGTGATATATTTCTTGTTTTGGGTTTTATGCAGTTTATGAATGCCATCGTTTAATGTTGCCAGCTGTGAGTGAGCCATTTATGAACAGAAGAAAAGTACAGTGCTGTAGTTCCACACTACTTGTGCTCTCTAGATGGCAGTAGGTGCTTGGTTTGATTATAGACGTCTTTCGTGCTCGTGAGGTGGCTTTAAATGAAAGGATTCAACCAAAGGAAAATGGCCACGCATATTTTCAGATAACTGTCCGAAAGTGAGAACCAGAATCGTTGTGCAATGCGCTTGGACCCCGAAGGTGAATATTTGTCACCGCTGCACGGGTGGAATGGCTGCTAAAACCGTAATTCTGCATTTAGTGGATGCCGAGCTCAGTGAGGAAGTCACTGGACAGCACAGGTAGGCGGCCTGCTTTTGCAGAACAAAAAATAGTGGCCGTCTATCTGCTGATAATCCCTGTGACGTATAAGGTGTAAAGCCTGATTTTTAATGCCTTTAATTTTTTATTTTATTTTGTGGGTGTCGTTCCCTACACTAAAGTATTCTAAGGTCCTAAAAGCCACACCCTACAATTTCATGTTAAAATGCACTGGTCATGAACTAAATTTTCAAATGTTAAATGTACCAGCTGTGTACATCCGTGTTGCCTTACATGCACTCTCTATTTTAATAGGAGCAAGTCAATGAGTGACATCCCCATGGACCCTGAAATCCTGAAACAGGTGCGCTACGAGGAGCTGCAGAAGATTCGGGCTCAGACCAAGGAGAACGACGATCAGTGGCAGGATGTGAGTACGGCTACCATGACGACCATCCGGAGGGCGTGGCCAATATCGAACCAGGGCTGCATTCGAATCTTAAAATGTATGCTTTCTTCCTGTCGTTCCCTTCCCTTGCTTCATGGAGGGAATCCCCAAAATACCAGGACGAAATATGGCAGCCACAGCAAGTGGGATTTGGTTTCAATTTAAGAAAGGGGAGGGAGTAATTGTATTCCCTCACTCCCCAAGGGGATAAAATGCAAGCTTCTTGTAAGAGGAATCCCGCAATGCTCCGCATGGCAAAAGTGGGCGGTCACGTTTCAATTCTATGGGGTTGCACTTCCTATATTGGTTGTGAGTAGGGATGTTCCTAACGACTAATTTCCCTGACGTTTAAACGGAAGTTTAAACTTAGACTAGTCGACTAGTCTAAAAGTAAGAAAACACTTCGAAAACAGTCAAAATTTAGCATAATTTAATCTATAAGGTTAAACATTGTCCGAAAAAATATTGCGTATATTATAAGAGCCATTTGAAACCGTTAATCACATTCTTCAATAACCAAATCGTATTTTAAATGCCGCTGAAATGTGTGGCACTTTGTGCCTCGCATTATGAACATTGCACATTATCCTAGAAAACATGACAACAACTCACTAAATAAAAGTTAACAAATAACATTTATTGAAAACAATATTCAACGTAACAAAACATTTTTAGGAAACGTGCCTGATTATTACAACGGCATTTTCATTGGGTGAACGCGATCGCATAGCAAATACAGTAAAAAATAATTATCGGTCATCAGAAAAACTACCAATAATAGGCCCACAACAAAAATAACAATTAGGCCTACTGATCGACGTGACATTACATTCGTTTTATTGGGCGATTCAACAACGCGATAGGCCTACTTACTCTTTCCACCTCGCTGGTTTAACTTGCAGGGCGAACAGGCTATTAATGCGTTTTGTTTCTTTCCTTCGTTTTTTAAATTTTTTATTTTATCCGGCGTTAACATTAGTAACGGATGCTTGTTTTTTTATAAAGCAACATTTGAGCAGGAAAACATGACATTTCAGTGCAAATTATGTCAATATGTAATTTAAATGTGTACATTAATAAAATAAGTTTAACCGACTAGTATTTCTGGTGCCGACTAGCAAGGGTAGCAACGTTTAATCGGCTAGTCGACTAAACGCGCACATCTCTAGTTGTGAGGGCGATTAAGTTCGATTTTAGTTTGTTTCTTATCTCTTTGCAGAGCACCCGATAAGTTTGCTTGCTGCACGTCGCAAATTCCGTCACGAGATGGCTCACTTGAGGGAAGAGGGGAAGGGAAGGGAAGGGAATGTGTTAAATTGGATCCGAAAGCAGCCCAGTTCTCTGGGGTCAGGAGAGGTTGTTGGTTCGACGAAGGACATTCTGAAGCACTTCAGAAATTTGATTGACTGTTGTTACCTCATAGTTTTCACTCAGCAGAGCATCAAGGCCAAGCTCCAACAGATTGAATTCACTGCTGATTGTGGTCGTCATTAGAGTATGATTCATATTTACATTTACATCTTAGGCATTTAGCAGATAATCTTATCCAGAGCAACTTACAAAACAAAGTTCTTTAATTACTATCCATTTATACAGCTGGATATTTTACTCAAGTGGTTGAGGTACCTTGCTCAAGGCTACAATGGCAATGGCCCAACTGGGAATTAAACCTGCAGCCTCAGAGCTGCACGCAGATATAAACCGTTTTAGCTGCCCCATAGAAGTGAATGTAGAGCGACAAATACCCTATTTTGGATTATCACCCCGGGGGAGCACAGAGCAACTAACAAACATATTTTGCCACCATTTGGACTCGTATCTTGACCAGGTAACTACACAACCCAAATTTCTACCAAACTTCAGTTGTGCTTTAAAGCCTAAATTAGGTCACAGTGGAGACCCAATGCAGGCAGGAGTGTGAGGAGAGAGGGGTAGGGGTGTGGCTGGGCGGGTGGTTGGGGAAGACTGAAGTAGGGCAGCTGCGAATAAGGTCCTCTCTCGGCCACGCCCCCCCTCCCCGTTTCGCGGACTCTCCTAATGGACACGAGTTCACCCGCCTGTATTCCGTCCTCAGGACCTCAGCAAGTGGAAGAGCCGTCGCCGGAGCGTCAACTCCAACATCGTGAAGAAGAAGGAGGAGCGGGAGCAGATCGAGCAGATTACAACCAGTGTGGGGAGCACCCGCAGGTCCAGAACCTTTAAGGAGATGCAGGAGGCCAGGTACAGTAAAGAATCGCCCTGGTCCATCTGTCCCCTAGTAACAGCGTTTTTCTGTTCAGGAACACTGAAGAGTGTATTGAGTGCATTTATGTGACGACTTCCACATTCGCCGCTGTGGGAGTCTGGGTAATTTGAATCTGTGAAGTGATGCATGCGTTTGTCTGTTTGTCTGAACATGTCTTTCAGAGGTTTTTGCAGCAGGGAATAATATTTATATTTAAATCTGCTATCTGTGTATTTACAGGAATCAAAACTCGTATTGTTTATTTGTTTATTGTGGCTTATTTTACTTGTGTTTTACCGTTCTATAAAGTGCGTGTGTGTGTGTGTGTGCATGTGCATGTGTCTGCTTCTGTGTGATTGGCTGTCTGGTGCCTCAGAGAAAGGACTCTCTCAGGAGTAAAGGTGTAATGTAATAGTGGATTACACACGCACCTCTTTCTCCGCCCCGTCTGTCTGCAGAGAGAACAGAGAACACACCTCTCCCACTCCCGCCGCCAGCGAGGACGTCCCGTCTCAGCCTCTTCCCCAGCCCCGCAGCCGAAAGCTGCCAGAGCGCAGCTACACCGTGGATAGCCTGTACACGGCCCAGAACAGAGCCGCGTCTCCACTAGCGCCCCCTGTGGAGGAGGACAGGGGCCACGCCCAGGCCCCAGAGCCAGACCGCAATCGCGCCCTGAGGTCCAGGTCTCGGTCGCCCACGAAGACCGCCGCTGTCCAGGCCGGCCCAACCAGCACCGAGGAGCCATACCAGACCGACGCCATTCTCAAACACCCGACTGCCGCCGCCCCCAAAAACTGGACCGCCCCCGTCCCTGCCCCCACACCCATTCCCGCCCGCACTCCTGCTCCCGCTGCCACCTCCGCTAAGTACTCCAGCTACACTCCTGCTGTCTCCGCCAACATTAGCTCAACCGCCGTGAGCAAGATGAAGGAGAGCTCGACCACCCCTGTTGCCAAAGCCCCCGAATCCAAGTTCCCCTTCAGCAGGATAACGGGGGAGCAGAGTTCCGGCTCTTTCTACAAACGCAATTCAATGGATATAAAACCGGCTCCGGCTCCGGTTTCGGCCTCCATCCCCAAGAGCTACCCGAGATCGGATAGCTTGCGCCTCTCCTCTGTAGTCACACCCCGGCCCTTCGGGACCCAGTCCACCCGGATGTCCTCCCTTCCCAGGACGTTTGCGGTGAGTGGCGCCGTTTTAAACCTTTGTGTGCTCTCAGGCAAGGCTTACACAAATGTGCCAGGTGTATGTGTGTGTGTGTGTGTGCGCGCATCAGGTTCTTAGTGGTTACCTGTCCTGTTGCTGACTGGTCTGTTTACAACTCTTAATAAATAATTGGCCATTCCCACATTGAGTCTGGTTCTGCCTAATGTCTTCTGATTTAAGTTCATTGTTTGTTGAGTATGTACTGTGGGCGATGGCAGGCTCTCAGTGTGAGGGAAAGTTCATTGTTGAGTATGTACTGTGGGCGTTGGCAGGCTCTGTGTGAGGGGAAGTTCATTGTTGAGTATGTACTGTGGGCGATGGTAGGCTCTCAGTGTGAGGGAAAGTTCATTGTTGATTATGTACTGTGGGCGTTGGCAGGCTCTGTGTGAGGGGAAGTTCATTGTTGAGTATGTACTGTGGGCGATGGTAGGCTCTCAGTGTGAGGGGAAGTTCATTGTTTGTTGAGTATGTACTGTGGGCGATGGCAGGCTCTGTGTGAGGGGAAGTTCATTGTTTGTTGAGTATGTACTGTGGGCGATGGCAGGCTCTGTGTGAGGGGAAGTTCATTGTTTGTTGAGTATGTACTGTGGGCGATGGTAGGCTCTCAGTGTGAGGGGAAGTTCATTGTTTGTTGAGTATGTACTGTGGGCGATGGCAGGTTCTCAGTGTGAGGGGAAGTTCATGTTTTTCCCATGTCATAGTGGTCTTCAGTGAAATAACTCTTTTTAAAAGCAGCCAAAGTCTGCTTGAATCTAGGACCAGGCGATAGATAATTATGGAATGCAATAATGGCCATTACCACTATGTGGGGTATTGTCTTTCTCTTTGTCTTTTTTTCTTTAATTATACATGATGTGGTAGTAACGTAAACATCCAAAAACTTCAGAGGCTGTGAAATGCCCATTTTTTTTCTATTGGGTGTTGATAAGATGGCTAATCAGCAGCAAGGCATTGCAGCTTCCATGTGATTGACAAGAACACATCACATGATCACATGGAAGCTGTATGAATTTGCTGCTGATTGGCTGTCTTATGAATGCCCAATAAAGATCAATGGTGGGCTGTGTTCCATTGTACATACTTATATACTAGTTATTATGCTTAGCAAGTATGTTTGCACAGCCGTGATGTTTTCTTTCCAGGAGCATTTCACGCATCCTCTGAAGTTTGTTTGTTTACTACCGCATCGGGTATAATTAAAGAAAAAAAGACCCAAAAAAAGCAACAGCCCACATGTTGGCAATGGCCGTTATTGCATTCGATATTGTTGCACTATATCGCCCAGTCGTACTTGAGTCCTGTGCTACTACTCCTGTACTACTTAAGAGGAAGATCGGTGCCTTTTTCGAACCTGAGGCTGGCAGCGGATTACCACGGGACAGGAAAGATGGACGATGAGCTGTCTATTTGTCTTCTTCAGATGGATGACTCGCACAAACGTTTTAACGGAGAGACGGCCCCCCAGAAACCGGCCGCCCTGAGCCGCTACAGCCAGTTCATGACCGAGGAAGAGGCGCGTGACGAGGCCAGCTCTGCGCAGAGTAGCGAGGAGGTTGATGAGGAAGAGGAGGAGGAAGAGCTGCAGGAGGGCAGGACCCCAGCACCCCTGTCCAATACTGATGGCCCAATGCCCAAACCAGAGACGGCCTTCAACATCGCTCCTAAGAATGAGGACGCACAGGTGAGCAATCTGAGCTGGAAACAGAGCCACCCCTACAGTTTTGGTGGCCCTAAACAATAATGTTGTTGTGGTCCCAAAGTGCACTAACATAAATTACAAAAGCTTGAATTGTGTGGCCCAAGGATGGTTGTGGCCCTAAACAACTGCATACAGTGTTTATGCCTGTGGCCGGCTCTGGCTCGAAAGACAGCGATAAACTGGCCGCACACGCTCACACTTTGACCCCTCTTCCTAAAGCCACTGTACTCTCACTGTACTCTCACTGTACTCTCACTGTACTCTCACTGTACTCTCACTGTACTCTCACTGTACTCTCACTGTACTCCCACTGTACTCCCACTGTACTCCCACTGTACTCCCACTGTACTCTCACTGTACTCTCTCTGTACTCCCACTGTACTCCCACTGTACTCCCACTGTACTCTCTCTGTACTCCCACTGTACTCTCTCTGTACTCCCACTGTACTCTCTCTGTACTCTCTCTGTACTCCCAGCATGGTCAGTATGAGTCCCCTGATCTGCAGGTTATTCAGAACAAGAGCTTGCCTCTGATGTGATCCGCTACCATTGTATCATGTCTGTTTTGCCCGTCTTGTGTGTAGTAACCTTCCCGGGAATAGATACCCCTTTGACTAGGGGTGCAACGGATCACAAAACTCACGGTTCGGATCGTATCACGGTTTTGAGTCACGGATCGGATCATTTTTCGGATCAGCAAAAAAAAAAAAGGGAGACAAGTATATCTTTGCTTTCCATTTATTCTGTAAAACACTTAAAGCAAGGAACTTTTGCTCATGGTCTTAAATGAAAACAACATTCAAGATGTCCAATGTTTAAGTAAAATCTTAAAATATATAAAATATTCAATACTCAATTGTTAAATCAAAGTGCAATATGAGGCATGATACCTTCTTCCTTTAAACATGGTAGTGAATGAAAAAATAGCCTGTGTAAACGTTGACGTTAATATTATACTTTAGGTGAGTCTGGCTTGGTTAACATTAGCCATAGCCTTGGATCAAGACGGTCAGGCTTGTACCAACAAGGCTAGTTAGCCATATATATAACGTTATAATTAATAATTAGAACAGTGGTGTTAACATCACTAGCCTTGCCTTATCCATATGAATAACAAAATTAAATACCCCGGGCTCCATTACATATTGTTTGACGAGGCGAAGCACAGACTGGAAAGTAACATAGCATTAAGGAGACGCTCCTTCTAACGCTATGGACCAGAGCTAAGTTGTAATCATAAAACTCAGTTTTTTTTTAAATAGTCATGCGCACATTTTTACAGTGCATACGGCAGGCCTTGTTGACGGATTTGGAAGAGATTTCGTAGCTCTGGTTCCAAAAATGAACGAGTATTTAATGTGTTCAATCCGTGAAAATTACATTACAGTGGGTGAGCTGGCTCTCAAACTGTCTCCCCCTGCGAAGAGGGGCGGGGCTTAGCGATAGGTCCAATGCGCTTCAGAGTAAAACACAGCACGCATCTGTCTTTTCACTGCAACTCTGCATCGAGATTTAGGGAATTATTACTTTAAAAAGTACTAGCGGCAGTAAAACTGTAATTCACTATGATGGTTACATTTAGCAATTAATCCGCGGTTCACATGCGTGCCGAACCGTGGGGGGCGATCCGTACGGATCACGGATCAACTACGATCCGTTACACCACTACCTTTGACGTTGTGGGCCTCGCAAGGAAAGCGTTTTGTTAATGTTTACGGCCGTGGAGTGTTGGCCTGATGGAGGGATCAGGTTTCTGGATGATCGGGTGTCACCCTCTTTCTTTTCAGGAACTTTTCTGTGACATGAGGATCAGCCTGAACCAGAAACCAAACAGCGTCCGGGATTTTGGCTTCCAAACCAACTGGGATTCCACTGGGGCTTTCATCAAATCCATTCAGGAAGGTAAACCTCAGCCTGACGTTTTCCACTTAATGAACAACAAATTGGAGGTTTGGTAGGGGAAACAATGTAAGACAATAAAAAAATTAAGCACGACACCAGGGTTGCAAAACCCCGCCCAGTCCTTCCGATTCTTAGAAATAAAGCCTGCCAATAAAAGTTTTTTCCCCCCAGTTGAGCATGCGAGTCTTCTCAGGTCTCCATTATCCAGATTCCTCCCAGCAGTTTTCACCTGCAATGGGCACATAATTTCCCTACCTGACTCTCAGCCCATACACAAATCCCCTGTGACTCTCTGCGGGTGTGTTGTGGCTTTCAGCGGTTGTGTTGTGGCTCTCTGCGGTTGTGTTGTGGCTCTCTGCGGTTGTGTTGTGGCTCTCTGCGGTTGTGTTGTGGCTCCCTGCGGTTGTGTTGTGGCTCCCTGCAGGTGTGTTGTGACTCTCTGCGGGTGTGTTGTGACTCTCTGCGGGTGTGTTGTGGCTCTCTGCGGTTGTGTTGTGGCTTTCAGCGGTTGTGTTGTGGCTCCCTGCGGTTGTGTTGTGGCTCCCTGCGGTTGTGTTGTGGCTCTCTGCGGGTGTGTTGTGACTCCCTGCGGGTGTGCTGTGACTCCCTGCGGGTGTGCTGTGACTGTGACTCTCTGCGGGTGTGTTGTGACCGATTCTGGGTGTGCAGGCAGCCCAGCGGAGCTGTGCCAGTTGCGGTCAGGTGACGAGGTGCTGGCCGTAAACGGGAGCAAGGTGTCGGAGATGAGCTACGAGCAGTGGAAGGCCAGCCTGGACGCCGCGCTGCAGCAGGGCTGCCTGGTGATGGACATCCGCCGGCACGGGAAGAACAGTAAGTCAGCTGATCTCTCCCGAGGGCCTCGGCAATGCTCTGTAGCGCCGCACTTCCTGTGAGCTCTCTAAGACCAATGAAACGGCCACTAGAGGGAGCACCGTTCTAACCTGCTGTGAAATACAGAGCCCCCGAATCCACTGTCACACAGCATTTAAAGAGGCAAACACTCTGGAGATGATCGGCGGTGACCTAGTGTGGATATTATGTGGGCCTCGCCTCCTGACTCGTGGATTCTTTGCAATGACCGTGTTTTATATTTGGCCTGTGAGCTTTAAGTCGGCGAGGTCCCTCTGTGTTTTACTTCATGGTTGACTGTTACGGTTCATTTGAGACTCTTGGTCAGTGAACTGTCAGTGAGCCGGTCTAGAGGATTTCACTCACAGTCTGCTGTCATACTATATTCTCTGGCGACCCTTTCATTGTATTGGTTTCCAGTGGCTGGTGAGTGCCTGTCCAAACCTGGTGTATTAACATGTCTTCTTAACCCATTTCAGTCAGGTGAGATTAATATACACTACCGGTCAAAAGTTTTAGTAAACTTTACTCTCGTTTCAGTACTCTGTTTTTACTGTAATTTAAGCAGTTTAACTTTTGTAAATTACGTCAAGGTAAAAAGTAAATAGTCAGAAGTTAAAAAATATTTTTTTTACTTCACCGGATAGTGACCCAAATTTTGGAGTTCATAAAAAAGCCATATTTGGCTAAATATACGTGTGAACAAATTATTTCCATTTTCCAACAAGAGAAGTAAAATCAAGCTTGTTTGGGACAAATTGGACAGAAGGGTCAAGGAGAAGCAACCCTCAAGTGCAGCACGTCTGTGGGAACTTCGACAGCAGTGTTGGTGTGAACCTTCAGAACCATATATATATCAAAATTTATTTATTGGGATAAACCCCTTGAGATGTACCATCTCGTTTTCGAGGGGGTCCCGACTGACTGCCCTTGTAGAAAATATGGCACAAATATGCTCAGCAGTTATTACTGCAAAAGGTGGCTATTTTGATGAATCTAAGAATCTAATCTTTTTTTTAATAAATGAAAGGTGTTTATTTCTGCTTGAAAATTGTAGGTGTACTAAAACTTTTGACCGCTTGTGTAGATTCTCAGGTATACATGGTCCATTTTAGTTTTAGTGGTGTCAAGATGTGATTTGTTTGCAGTTGTTCTTTACCAACAAGATCATTATTTCTGCCACACTGGATGCCCACGTAGGTTATGGTCATCTTGGCTGTCGTCGGTCTACTAAAATTTCATCGCCGTTTTATTTTGTCGATGTTAATTTGACAAACGTTGACTGAAATTGTCATATCTGAGACGGCATTACTGCTTGTGGCATTGCAGTGTGGGTGGTCCTGTTGGAAAAGTTGGCGTTGTCTGCTCAGTTGTAGCGTGCATGACTGGGGAAGGTGGTCTGTCTGTCGTCCCTGCTCTAATCTAATAACCGCTGTAGCTACGGCTTCCTCGCCTCGCCGCAGTTTGTCGCTGTGCGCCTTCGTTTCCGTCGGTGCCAAACTGACTTAAGCCGCCACTTAAACTGACGTTTTTTATGCCATCATCATGCATGGTTCAGCCTGGGGCCAAGACCAGCCTTCCCTACCATATAAAAGCCATAAGACCATCAATCTGACCACTATGGATCCAACGATTGTAGGTACCCCCGACAAGTTCATCAACACCTGCCGGGAATTTACTCCCCAACCATCTGTGGAAATTGCTGTGAAACCACAAGATTCCCGCAACCAGCCCGTCAATGTGAGTATCCAGTTTACCCCAATAGAAACTGCTGATGTGAATCGTAATGATGTGGTAATGGTCAACTTACAGTTTAAATCATTGTAAAAAAAATTGTCTTTGAGTGGACGGGAGTATTGATCGTTCTTCCCAGAGATGATTTTAAGTCGTCTGACTTCCTGTCAGTAGAGAACCTGAAATCCAGTTGGTCCTCTGCATGTTACGTGTACTATAAAGCAGGAATAAACCGTTATAGCGGGGCGGGCCGATCCTGATCCTGGGGAGCCGCAGGGTCTGCTGGTTTTTGTTTTTCCCTTAAATATAACAGCCACTTCGACCAAAGAAACCCGGTGAGGTGAATAAATTGTGTCATTGACTGCTTAATTGATCAATTAAGTGTCGAGTAACAACAAAAACCAGCAGACCCTGCGGCTCTCCAGGACCAGGGTTGGCCAGCCCTGCGTTATAGGAACCGCACCAAGGCTGCTTTATTTGGCTTGATCTGCTATTGTACAGCTTGCTTTGAGCTTTTCATAAAGACACCTGTACTGACCCTTTGGAAGGCAAGGTGTGTGTATTATACTGGACTAATGGAACGGGACTCTCTGTGTCCCTTGCAGGATGTGGCGTCTAAAGACGTGAACGGTGGTTTCCGCGACGACTCTGTGACCATGAGGAGCAAAGGTAACGGGCGATCAGCGCTCCAATCTGCCTGAAGTAACATCAATGAGAAACGTAACGAAACGATGCTTTTCCTAGCACATGGAATTAGAACATGTCTGCTTGGTTGCTGCTCGTGGTGCAATGCCATGGGCACACTAATTTTTGATGATTACTATTACTAATGGTCTGACTGAGATATCTTGGAAAAATAAGTCATGCAAGTTTATATTTTTTGTGCATAGTTTTTTTTTTTCTAATCTGCAATGACGAGTGATGAGTGACGACGGACATGTTCCTCAAGTTAAGCGCACCGTGTTGGTTTGTTTAGAGTTCCACTGACATTTCCTCACCCTCTTCTATGTCTTTATCTCTTGTGTAGACTCTGAGCCCATTTCTTTGAAAAACTTTAAAAGGAGATCAGAGTTTTTTGAGCAGCAAGGTAAAAAAAAAAATATATAATAAATGGGGTACAAGTGTATACTGGTGATGCTAGCTTGGATCTGCCTCGTGCTTTTGAATATGTGGTGCTGGGCTCTCGGTCTTCCTCTGCCATGCTCTCTCGTAACCTAGCAACGTAACACCTCTGTTCTCCCTGCAGGGCGCTCAGGACTTTCTTTCAGTTCGCTGGTCTACCTCTGTGGTAATTAGGGCTCACGCGTGCAGTGCTTCACTGTCACCCCCAAAAAGCGGCTCGCGGTCTCAAAGTAGCACCTCACATGCGTTTAATAAGCATTTCACGGCGCGTAAGTGGCAGGGTTTACCGCTATAGCCTGAGGTCCCTACGAGGGCTATGTCTGTATTGCAACACGCTACGTCTCCTCATTTCATATTTTATGGTTCATCACCAACAAAATGATTGGTCCTGATACACTGAGAGGGGCTTTGCAACATTTGGAGGCAACCAAAGATGCCAATCGTTATATTTTCTAATGCATTATTGTATATTACAAAAATGTCTCTATTAAAGGGAGAAAATTGAACACCCTGAGTATGCTCACGGTGGTTCCCATACTCGGCCCTGGAGACGCACTGCGTGTGCTGTTTCACTTATTAAAAACTGGTTTAGGCATCCACGTTTTTAGCAGATGGAACCCCAGTGATTTCGCCTGCCAATCTATAATTTAATCGATTAAAAAAATGCAGCCTTTTTGTACAGGAATCAATTCTGAGGTAGCACATTACACATAACAAATGTATTAGTTCATCTAATTGACTACATGTCCTGCGATGTGAGTAGAGATTGATTTATTCTTCAGTGCGCCTCACTATTTTAGACCTAATAGGGCTTTAATATGACAAACTGGCATTAAGGGCTGGTTTCCCAGACATGGATTTTTATCTTAGTCTAGGACTAGGCCTAATCCATGTCTGTGAAACCAGCCCTAAAAGTGTCTAAAGCCAAGTCTAAGTCACGAAGAACAATAAGCTTGCAATGACGGTTGGATTGAAAACCAGCACACATTGTGGATCCCCAGGACTAATTTGGGAAACGGTGGTGTAGCCTGTACTCTAACTTCATTTAAATGTGTATCCTCATCCTCACTCAGATGGATTGTGGTTATAGGGGGCTCAAATCATTTTGTTAACAAGCACATACACCGCCAGTTCCCGACCGGACGGCGTGTCTGAAACACTAGCAACATATAAGAACAGTTTTTCCCCTTCAGTCATAATGTTCTCTAGTTTTCCCCATTTTCCCCCATTTGCGCTGACTTTGAAGCAGAAGATGGGGGGGGGGGGTGAATTCTCGTCCCACACCAGGTGACCCTTACCTGGGAGGGTTTCAGCATAGTTTCGTTTATTACTAGGATCCCCATCGGCTGTCACAAATGGTTACTCTTCCCGGAGGCCCCATATAACAAAATAATAGTGATGCGTGTAGTATGTTGGCATGGTGTGCAGGTTTTGCGAAGCCTCTGCCTCTTCATGCTGTGTGGGGGATATCCCTATTGCTCTTTGTGCATACTAATGGCCGCTGTTTCTGCATGCTCTGTATGCATTTGGTGACTGCCTGGCGTTGCTTTCATCTGTTTTTCATGTGTATACATTTAATCTTTGCAGCATTTTTATTTCCCCCTCTGCTTGCTGCCGTGACGGACTTCTGCATGTCGTTCAGTTTCCCTGTGTGTGTCGAGCGGTTGCAATGTCAGCGTTTTTCTAGAACATTTTTGCAGTCTGATCGCCTGTTGAAAATGTTCAGTGAGTTCGCTGGATTATAGATCTTGAGTTCTGCAGCGTTTGCCCTGCGGAGCCACCAGGTCTGCTGGGTTTTGTAGTTGCTTCACCTGGTTTCTTGGGTCTGAATTGGTTGCTGACTTGCAGGTGAAAACTAAAACCCACGGACCCCACGGCTCTTCAGGACCAGCTGTCGTAGAATCAATAGATCTATGAAATTAATTTGACTTGATTTGAATATCGCTGGAGCTGCAGGGCCTGAGGAAGTTTACATAAAGAAAATGTACAGTATACAGTATCTTAGGCATTGTACAGTATGCAATATCGTAGATTGTGTACAGCATACAGTATCTTAGGCAGTATACAGTATTTTAGGCAGTGTACAGCATACAGTATCTTAGGCAGTATACAGTATCTTAGGCAGTATACAGTATCTTAGGCAGTATACAGTATTTTAGGCAGTGTACAGTATACAGTATCTTAGACAGTGTTCAGTATACTTAAGCATTAGATCATGAGAGGGAGTGTGTTGTTGCAGGATATCAACAGCAGGCCGAGTTGCAAAGTAGTCTTTAGCCGTGATGATATCCTTCAACCAGACACAAATCTTGAGTGATCTAATGCTTTTATACAACAGTGCTACCATAAACGTTAACACATTTCTAATAATGAAAAAATATTGAAACACTAATTTTCGATTAGATCATATGATTTATTTCGGCTCTGCCAACAAATATAGCTCCTGTTGCTATGAAACATGACAAACAGCCATCGTGCACAGCTGCTGGGCACCACTGTGATGCAATTTGAGTATTGTTATTGCTAAATATCGGCACTGGTGGAACGTGCCTCTGCCAGTCATATTACTCGGATCTCACTGTTGTATAAAGTATCTTAGACAACGTACAGTATACAGTATCTTCAACAATGTACTGCATACAGTATCTTAGACTATGTACGGTATACAGCATCTTAGACTATGTACGGTATACAGTATCTTAGACAATGTACGGTATACAGCATCTTAGACAATGTACTGCATACAGTATCTTAGACAATGTACGGTATACAGTATCTTAGACTATGTACGGTATACAGTATCTTAGACAATGTACGGTATACAGTATCTTAGACAATACATTAATTGTCTTTGTCCCTTTCCTTTTGTGTTGTTGTAGGGGGCACTGAATCTGCCATATCAGATGTAAGTATAATCTTGTGCAATTTCCAAATTATCATACATGTATATAAATATTTGACACCTTTATGACTTTGTTTTCATAATATTTTAAATGACTCAAATGAAGTTCCCACCACAAATGTTTTTCACTTGAAAATTTAGAAATACATTTTCATATATATTCATATTGTTGAGATCTCCTGGTGAAATACAAATGAAAACATGAGAAATCGACTCTGCGGACTCCTGATTAGCGAGCAGGTGTTTAGTGGATAGATCTTGTTCTCTGTGAGTTAAGCTGCTGGCTGTCTGTGCTTTGAGCGTTCAGTGTTCATATTTGATTGGAGACGACTACTTAAAGGCACATAAAGGCAGACCGTTATCGGCACCGGTATCGCCAGAGCAGCACTCAGCCGCATTTCTTTACTCCTTATATCCATAACCGTGGCATAACCGCTGCCAGCAAAATCAGTCAATTATGAAACAAAACATTATTCATCAGAGGTTTTAATATGAAATAAACTGGGTATTGTTTTTTTTAATACTGTTCTTGGCAGCCACGCTACTTTTCAGTTTGTACAGCGGAATGCTGTGACTAAGAAGCACCCCCCCAGTCAATATTGAAGATTCACAACAGAAGTAATTAATTTTGGCAGTGCATTGCTGGGGAAACAGAAATTAAGGGGGTCAATAATGCAGAACACTGTGTAATTTAGTGGCAGAGTCCCAGGTGTGTGGTTTTTAAGACGGTGGTTTTGAAGAAATATTCTTCTGATATCGCAGTCACACCTCGGGTTACCGAGTGAGCTCCTCTGCTAGGAATCAGAACCTGAACCTGGAGGGGCCATTTTGTTGGACCCATCAGACCGTGTCTGAATCAGGGAATTGAAAATGAATCTTAGCCCCCGCTGTAAAACCCTTGAATATGAGTAAAACCACTTTATATGAAAACACTTTGCACACTTTGATATTTGAAGGTATGTGTGCATGCTGTAGAGAGGACCTGCGGGATCAAATCCTGGAGAACTGGAGAAAAGATTTTTTTGTCAGCGCCTGCCTGCTGTGTAACAAACCATCACTCCTGTTAGTTGCAGGTGCCTTCCATCAACACCTCCTCAAACCGCTGGTCCTGGGACCCGGAGGAAGAGCGGAGGCGACAGGAGAAGTGGCAGAAGGAGCAGGAGCGCCTCCTACAGGTAAACGCGACTCCTACCGTCCCCCGCACACCTGAATATTCCTCATCGTTTCACCTGTTTGACTCCACCTCCTACAAAAAGCCTGCTAATTTCAGTGTCTTATGTTGAGAGCTGTAGACCATGAGCTCTTCTGCAGAACACGGCTCTGTCTGTGATATTCTTTCAGCCAAAGCCCCGCTGGCTTAATTGTCCTAATGATTTAATTTTGTTAAATGCTCCCACTGTCTGGGCAGGATTTCAGGGGGGGGGGTTAGAAAGGAAAAGGAAAGAAAAAAAAAAAAAAATGTGTGTAATAATTTTCTTTTTAATTTATTTTTTTTTTTAAAAAAAAAAAAAAAAAAAAAAAGGTTTAAAAGGAAATCTGAAGGTCAATAATCTTGTTTCTGCCGTTTTGGATGATGATGCCAGGAACTGGAAAAGAGAACTCTTCACAAAATTTGGCATTTTGCTGAGAAATGAAGTGAAAAGGGAGCGACTGTCGCTCTTTGTTCAGGTTTCCTGTGTCTATAGATGAAGAGGAAAGGCCCGTAAGTGTACAGTCACATACTTGTATCGGCTCCGGCGCCGGCCTTACCCACGTCTTCCTGCTTTACCTTGTGCAGGAGCAGTACAAGCGTGACCAGGAGAAGCTGGACGAGGAATGGCGTCTCGCGCAGCTGGAGGCCATGAAGCCGGGCCCCGGGAAGCAGGAGGCGGTAAGGCTCTACCTCCTAGGCGCCCACAAATCTCCGTCAAAAATGTTCAGACTCGTTTTCATTGGTGTTGGTTTCATGCGATATGTTTTTGGTCCGGTACAGTTTTTCTGATTCTAGTCAAGGTCGTTTTCTAGATGTTCCATTTTTTTTGTTGTTTCAGAGTCCATTGGGCACTTTTGCTCTAATTAAACTTAAATTACAGTTGAGCTCATACGCTTGTGGCATTTGTCTTTACTCCGGGTCTCACCGTTGAAGGGTTACGACTCGTGTCCTTATTAACTGCACAATTACCTCAATCATTCACCCAACTCTGCATTTTTTTGTGAATAATGAATCGCAGCAGAAAGTTGTACTCAAGAAATATTTTGCTGTTGTAGTAAGAACAACATGTGTGAATGCGTGCAGATGTGTTTGAGTCCAGTCAGTAAAGAGGACTAGATTGATGTAAAAATCGGTGCCTGCAGACATGCATATCCCTCCATTTTGAGTTTGGAATAGAGTTCTGGATTAAAATAAGAGGGAATATCCCCCTCCTATGGGAATACTGAAACTCTTTGGATGGGAACGATGGTACTGGAGGAAAATCTCACCTCAGTCCGCTGTCCACAGGAGAATGAAACCACTGAGGCCGATACCAGAAGGCTCAGTCCTTACTCACCCCTGTCCCCTCTGAGCCAGGCCACGCCTCCTCCAGAGGATGCCCCTTCCCACTGGGATGAGGAGGAGGAGGTGCGCAGGGAGGAGGAGGTGATGGAGAGGAAGAAGCGGGAGATGGAGGAACAGCTTCAGCGTGAGGAAGAGGAGCGCTTCAGGAGGGCGGAGGAGGTCAGGCTGCAGAGGAAGAGGCAGGAGGAGGAGGAGGAGCGACGGGAGGCGGAGCTGAGGGAGAGGAAGAGGCAGGAGATGGAGGAACAGCTCCAGCGTGAGGAGGAAGAGCGACTGAGGAGGGCAGAGGAGCTGAGACTGCAGAGGAAGAGGGAGGCGGAGGAGGAAGAACGACGCCGGGTTGCGGAAGAGCGACGCAGGGTTGCGGAAGAGGAGGAGCGGAGGAGGCACCTGAAAGCTGAGGAGGAAGATCGCAGGGAGCAGGAGAGGATCCAGGAACAGTGGTAAGGGAGACACGCTGTGGCCATAAGGCCTACAGTATGTGCTTTCCACAACCATTTATATCCAGTTTTGCACGGTATATTAGTTCTTAACTCTTTAACTGGAAGCTCAACCAAGCGATTTATTGAGCTAATTTTCACATCAAAATGTAGTTCAGTTCTATGTTTTTGTGCAATTAGAAATATATACAAAAATGAACAAGTAAACAAACAAATTATCAAATAAATGTATATGCACAAATAAACTATATTTGGATACAAAAAGAAGCTATGTCCATTTAAGTTCAAAATCGATTTTAAAATGTTAATGTGATTTGATTGGGTGTTAATAGGTTTACTAAGTTTTATACATAGATATTCCATTTGCAGATTTATGTGGAAAGTCCCATTTGAATTGGAGTAGATACAAGTTTAGGGACTGTGCATAATTAATTCGGTTATGAATGTAGCTGAAAATCTTTAATGTGTGATCAAATGAAGGGTAACACTTTACATTAAGTTGCACCTCTACCTGTGTAGTTAAATTATACCTGTGTAGTTAAATTGTAACATGGAACAACAGTTAGCGGTATTCTTTACACGTGAATATTTTTGAATTAATTTACTCTCATAGGCCACATCTTCATGATACACACCAAATAAGCCTTGCATGATAATTTCACAACATGTATTTATGACATGGAATGATTTAATTTCAGAAGGAGAGATGTAACGGGGCTGGCCTTGTTTCACATGTGTAATTAAGAATACCACTAACTGCTGTTCCATGTTACCTACAGTGGGGTGCAAAATATTTGGGCACCCCTGGTCAAAATTCCTTTTTCAATTAATATCTAAGTGCACATTCTGTTTTGTCTTTTTCCCCCGAGCTGGCTCGGCGCAGAGCGCATTCCATTTCCATCATTTCTTCCAAGCGCCGCCCGCCACGAGCGAGCCTCAAAAACGACGGCCCACTTGCTCTGGGTAATTTGCTCCGAAGTGCTGGAGCCGCCAGTGCGTTGCTAACAGTGATTCACCACAGCAACGTAGCCGAAAGAGACGCGCCGAAAAAAAAACGAAAAAAAAATAACAACAACAACAAAAAAAAAAAAAAAAAAAAAAAAAAAAAAAAAAAGGAAGAGTGGGGTTTCGAGGAAGTCCAGGCATTTTTAAGAATTCAGGCAGCAGCAGCAAGCAAATTTCAGCGCTCAGAAAAAAAAAAAAAAAAAAAAAAAAAAAAAAAAAAAAAAAAAAAACGATTTTTTTATTATTATTTTTTTTTTGAACCGAAACAAAACGATCGGAATAGAAATAAACACAATTGATGTTTTAGCGAGAATCATCCACATATAAATAACCTGGGAGGGGGGGCCTTTTGTGATAACATGTGTTTGCTGATGACGGTACGTTGTTTTTTTTTGCAACACACACAACAACAACAAACACACAACAAACAAAACCAAAGTTCGTAGTTATAATGTATAAACACTAACATTAGTAGGTACTTTGGCTGTGTGTGTGTTGCGTTACCTACGAACATAACATAACGAATCTCTGGCGGAGAGCTTCGGATTAATGGGAAAGCAATTTGAGCCGCGCGCTGTACGTCTCGCATTTGGGTTGCATTGGCTCTGGAACGGGTCGAATGTGCAAGTGGAAACAAGACATAAGTGAACAGAAGCTAACCTGACCTCTAAATGATCAGTTAAACATGACATTAAAATTTTAAAGCAAGATTTATTTTTTATTTTGTTTCAAAATAATAAAAAAAGGAAAAGGCCCTTGGGAACCCTTTTGGATTATTCTTTGTTACTTTTTAAAAAGGCCCAGGTGATTTACTCGTTAGGGCTTCAATGGGTCAGGTGAATATATTTCCAGGGCTGAACTATTTATTCTGAAGTAACTCCATGCCTTCTAAAGCATCCGACTGCGGTGGCTGTTCTGTCTGGTGTTAACAACCATGGCTTCATCTAAACAGTTGTACAAAGAGGTCAGAATCAAGATGGTTCACTTCCACCAACAAGGAGAAGACTAAAAAAACTCAATGTTTCAAACTACATATTTCCACTCTCAGAAACATTATCAGAAAATGGAAGATAATTGAAGTCAAGGCAAGATCTGGAAGACCAAGAACAATTTCAGATAGAATGGCCAGAGAGAAATGCTCAGAAAAACCCACACATCACTGCAAAAGAGCTGCAAAAAAGAGTAGCAGATGCAGGTCTAGTTGTTCACAGGACAACAATACACCATACTTTAAACAACAAAGACCTACATGGCAGAGTTGCCAGAAAGATGCCTTAAAGCGTCTGAAGTATGCAAAAGAAAACCTTGAGAAGCTTGAAGCATTTTGGAACAATGTGCTTTGGACTGACAAAACCAAAATGGAACTTTTTGGCCACAACCAAAGAAGTTATGTTTGGAGAAAAGAGGGTGAAGCATTTGTGTGGCAGCGGGGGTAACAGGAAATATTGTACGGGTGGAAGGAAGAATGGATTCCACCAAATATCAAGAAATACTAGAGGCTAATGTTCAAATGTCAGTCCAGACATTAAAGTTGAAGAGAGGTTAGGTATTCCAGCTAGACAATGATCCAAAGCATACCACGTCATCAACCATGAAGTACCTCCAGGAAAGACTGATGTAGGTTTTGGAATGGTCACCACAGTATCCAGACTTGAATATTATTGACAATCTGTGGAGATCTCAAACATGCCGTCCATACAAGGAAGCTGAAGAATATTTCTAAACTAGAGGTGTTCTGCCAGGAAGAATGGGGAAAAATTCCAAAAGCAAGAATTGAAAGACTCTTAGCTGGCTAAAGGGAGCGTTTGCAAGCTGTTATAGTTGCCCGAGGAGGAGTTACAAAGTACTAACTGACAGGGTTCCCAAACCTTTGCACAGGGCTGTTTTACTTTTTTAAATTTATTTTGAAAATGTAAACATTTTTAATAAAATAACAGCTAGCCTATTTCTAAAACTCCCTTTTAACGAATCCCTTTTAATTGCTTATGCTTACCGGATAACAGTTTTTTTTTCTCTCGACTTGACCTGTTTTTACAAACTCTTCCCACCCTGCTGATTGGTAGGCTAATAATAATAATTGTGCCATCTTTTTTTGTGCACCAGGCAAACCTGCTTTAATCAGTGACTTGTTGAAGTTGATTTAGATCTTTTTAAATTGTCTTTATGTTCTGCTATGACACTGATCTGACTTCTCACAATGCCTTAGGTTGGTTTAACCATAATTAAATTTACGGTAACCATAATTTAATTTAAGTTGGTTTAACCATAATTTAATTATTAAGCTCTTTTCCCCTCAATTTATTCAAGACTCAAATTCAGTTTGCCCCATTCAGTTACCGGCTTAAATAATTTCACTGACGTTAAACAGTCACATGATAGACAGAGGGAGGGTATTGACACATTCTACCTTTAATCTTACATTAGTCCTCCAAGATTCAATGCAATTTAGTTTGGGGGCAGGCAAAAGAAAGAGCTCAGAGCCAGCAGCCATTTTCCCTCCAAGCATTCATATGCAAGGTATTGTGGGATAGCTAACTAACAAGAAGAAATTATCTGTTGATGAGGGCTATCAAAATGTATGGACACTCCTTGAAGTATTATTGCTATATTCCAATAGGGAGAGCAGTTATTAATGTTTTGAAGTTACATCATAATGGGACAGTCATGCCAAAATAATTAGGGAAGTGGAAAAATGAGAAAGGATCAGGGTTTCAAGCAAAATCAGAGGTTAAACCTTTATATATGCATTTTAAAAATATTTCTATGAATGTATGGTTTAAACACTATTATCATCAAACTTATTCAAAATCATAGCAAGCACTGGGTTATGGACAACGGAAATACAACAATTTCATACAATAGTTCCTGGTTTGAGGGTGTATTTTATAAGAGAGGGCAGAAGTCACAACAAAATCTTTAAAGCCAGTTTTCTCAAAACTGTTTTGCAAAATCACAATATTCAGTCATATCTTTACTCAATCTCATCAAGTGATACCTCATTTTGTAGCTCTTGAGTCTGTACTTTAACGTGAGATGAAAAACTCATTAAAATTTCGAAACGCGTATCTGAGGCAGGGATCCGGTCACATTTAACTACACAGGTATAGGTGCATCTTAATGTAAACTGTTACCAAATAAAGTGTCAAATGCTTCTAAGCAGAGGCTTCGGCTCGCCGTACCCGCTAACCTTTACCAGCAGTACTAATCCGCTAACAGCTTAGCGTGCTGATTTCTCTGTGGCTAACAGTCTGTCTGTTTGTGTGGCCTCCTTCCTGTTAACATTTGCCTGCTGCGACCTTCTGCTTCTCTGCCCTTCTCCCCCGCGGTGGTGCAGGGCGGGGGTAGAGTCCTATGGGTTTGCCAAAATTCTCCCTGAGATTTCCCGCTCAGACAGGTCAGTTCTACAGGGCAGGGGGGCGGGTCTCAAACGTCTGCATGCTAACAGGGCGCGGTTTTCAGCCGGGGGCAGCTTGCTCTAGGACAGTGGTTCCCAAACCTCTCCTCAGGCTTACCCCCAGGCAGATCCATTTGATGTGTTCCATCTCAAGCACACCTGATGGAATTAATGAAGGGCTCGATTAGTTGTAACGGGTGTGCTTGAAATGGAACAGATCAAATACCTGGATCTGGCTGGGGGTAACAAGCTCTCATCTCTAATGTGGAATGTGGCTCTCCAGCTTCGAGTGTATTGAAAACCCCAGATCTTTGTGCATCCCTGTCCTAGTAGTTCTCTTCTTTCAAATCTTTGAAAGCTCTTTATTTTATTTTATTTTAGTACAAGGATGGGAGCAGTGCTTCACCCATCTTTTTTCCTTGTGATTTACAGGGCAAAATCTAAATCTACTCCGGAGCTGGATGAAGTTCACAAGGACGGCAGCAAAGGTTTGTTTATTTTTTAGTATTCTGGTTGATTACAGCCGCCGAGTCTTAAAAGAGAAAAAGAGAAAATCGCTTTGTTACTCCTCCTTACCTTTTAAAACTGTTTGGTATTGTTATTCCTGCAAAGCCTCTTTGTGTTTGCTATGCCTTGGAAAGAATCCTTGATCAGGGCCTGTGTAGATTCACGGACCCTTATGTAAACTGGATGAGCTCAGAAGAGAAAAGGCATTATATAATGCATCCAGGTACTTTGAAGATCTTATTTATTTAATTTACTTTGAAGATCCCTCATCTCACAGTGATAAGTTTTTAGTGGGGTATTCCCTGTTAAGTCTATGGTGTGTGGAGGGTGACATGTGTTTGAAAGCAGTAATGTGGTTGGCGGGACGGGGACGGGGGTGCGGCTGCAGTCCGCCGGACGGTGATGCACGCAGGTGTGAGCGTGCTTCTGTGCGGCTGTGCCCAGGTGTGTCCGCGGGACACGGAGGCATGGCCCAATGGCTGCTGGGGGAGGAGCTACGGAGAAAGGGAAGCTCGAAAGCCCAGAAGCTGCAGGCGGCGTCCGAGCTGGAGGCCGAGAGGAGAAATATCCTCAATGCCATGAAATACAGAAACCCAGAGAGAGGTGGGCGTGGCCTCCAAAAGCTGTAACCAATCAACCTCTCCAACCAAGCCAATCAACCCGAAATCACAAATACTCTACTGCCAATCGTAGTGAACGAGCTCAAGCAATCCTGGATACCCATCAATCAAATTAATATAATTCGCTTAATTGCTGCTTGCCTATAATTATTCAATGCTAGTAATAACACTGTCCCAGTCAGCTGATTGGAAGACATTTGGTTCGTCGAATGAATAGCAAGTATCCCCGTGCTGAGCGGGACCCTCTCCTCTGATTGGTCACAGTGGTGAACTTCGGCACTAGCGAGGCCTCCTGGAGCCGGGACTCCCAGAGGAAGGCGGGGCAGCCGGTGTCGCAGGCGGAGAACGACAGGCAGCTGATCCTGGATGAGATGAAGAAGAAGACCGCACTCCTGACTGACAGCAGCTGGATCCGCCAACGCACCGCCAAGGAGCCCGCCAACCCCGGGGGACTCATGAGAAGGTGAGTCCGTCTGTCTGTTACCTGAACCACTCCAACTTTTGAATTTTCACACAGTATCCATTTATGTGTTTGGATTCTCTCAGGTTAAGGACCTTTGCTCAGGGACACAGCAGGTGTCCTACCTGGGAATTGACCCTGCAGCCTGCAAGGTTACACGCCCAGTTTTCTAACCATTATATTACACTGCCACTACTGTGACCTCTCCATCTCCTTTATATCCCTCTCTTCTGGTCTTTCACACCACTTTGTGTTTTGATTCTTACCTCTGTCCTCAGGACTTGTCACTGGGAAAAGGGCCTTCACATGAGCCTCAATGTTGGGAACTGAGGAAAGATGTGGTCCTGTTGTAGACAGATTAACACAGTTTACTGCAGCAGAATGAGAAGAGTGGTTTCCTCTTCTCTTATGTCCAGTAATGCTAATCTGCCCATCTGTTTGCAGAGGCGAGTCTCTGGATAACCTGGACACCGATCGCTCCTGGAGACCGCCCTCCTGGTCGGCCGCCCCCCTCTCCTACAGCCGCCCGCACTCCGCTGCGTCCAGCTCCACCTCCTTCCGTGGCTACACGCACCCCGCCTCCTCCACCCTTCCCACCTCCTCCTCCACGAGCTCCCTGAGGCCCAGCTCCTGGGCACAGAACACCTCCATCTCCCCGAACCCACCTGCCGCCCCGAATCAGGACCCCTCCTCCGAACCTAACCCCTCATCCCAGCAGCGCAACAGGTACTGCCCAATCAAAGACGAGCGTTTTCCCCCTATACACACATACTCATGTACTTTTTTTAATGCATTTAATTAACATTGTTGCCGTTGGTAACACTGTATATTTATATACCTTCTCTCTAGAGACCTGGTTCTATTTATATCCATTTCTGCACTATTGTGTTCGTGTAGCATTGTTTGTAACAGAGCAGTAACATTAGACCTGCTCTCTCAGTCACTGTGTTCTCCTCTGTGATCCAGGTCAGTCAGCGGAAAGAAAATCTGCACGTTCTGCGACAACGCTCTGGGCAAAGGAGCGGCCATGGTCATCGAGTCCCTGGGGCTCTGTTATCATTTGAGTTGTTTTAAGGTGAGAGCGCGGCCATCGGCCAATGACAAAATGGGCCCCTGAGACCCCGCTGTCCTTTCCCTGCATGGACACTAGCCGAGTCACTGTGACAGGGGCAGAGGTGCGCCCAGCCCTACACAACCAAGAACACTCAACCCTATAACCCCTGCACCCGCCACCCCTCCTGACTTTAAACACCATCATTATTAATCTTTATAACCACAAATGGTTTCCACCTGAATTCCAACAGATTATCTGTTTGCGCTCACCTGAGAGCCAAAGAAGGGAAGTGAGGCACGTTTCTGGAATATGGGTAAAAAATATAATTTTGACCAAAGGACAGGTTGTAGGCATCTCCTTAAATGTATGCAGACGATTGGCTACAGAGGTGAGATTTTCTGGTGGTTTCCATGGCTTTTCCTGTGTCAGATTTTATCTGCTCCCCACACAGATCACTCCTGTGTCATGACTGGGGTTTGATCCACTCCTGCCAGAGGACTATACTTGTATCACTGCTGTCACATGACTACAGTTAAGCCCCTTTCACATATGGAACCCGTAACATTGCCGCGTTCAATTACCCGGGTTAGGTAGTGCTTCCCCGTTCACACACAGGTCTCCTATACGGAAGATTTCTGTGTCGAGTCTGTTAACACGTGACATGGCTGTTCTGGATAGATTAGGTAAGGCATGTTTACCTGATAGCAATGCAGGACGAGCAATGTTACCGTTACGTTAGTTAGTTTTTAAAATAACCAGATATTAATAATAGTGAATCTAGTTTTGGCAGAGATGTAAATCCTACCAAAACAACACAGTTGAAAAGTGATGGTTTTAAGTTAACTTATAAGTCACATCTTTTCCCAGTATAGCTCAGTATAGCAAATATCTAAAAATCAATACTTGTATGCGGAGCTGTTTTGAAAATGCAATGGAAATAATTATGTAAGCCAAGTTAAATAGCTAGCTATATGAATATGTGAAGCTATCCAGCTAGCTACATTGGGCAAAAATCTAAACTTAAAACTGAAAGAGCCTGACACTGAGATGCATGCATGCACGCAATGATGACATATGTTCTTCTTGCAAGCAAGTTCAGTGACGCTGTTTATTCCATTCCTAAAATAAATGTTCAAATTTCCCTCATAAAATAACACAATGCAGCTCCAATATCTTCTATATGCAAAGTCTCATATGTGTGCAAGAATTGTTGAGAGGGCCGATTCAGTAAAGTATTTATTCTTATTCTTATAATAAGAACGTTGTAGCCTTTTGCGTGCTATATTCAGGAATGTTTCTGCTTTTATTCACACTAGAGCCTCTCCGGAAGATTTCCGGAAATTTTACTCGGCCCTGATCCGGAAAATTGCCAGACCGTCTTACATGGAAAATAGACTCTGCTTTGTTCACACATGAGGCCGACACTGAAGGGTGGACGTACATCACTCACTGTGTCTCCCTTAACTATTCCTGTTGCAGTGCAAAGACTGTAAGAGCGACCTTGGAGGATCGCAGGCCGGGGCTGAGGTCAGAATACGAAACCGGCAGCTCTACTGCAACTCCTGCTACATCCGATTCAAAAGTGAGCAATCCTGCACCCTTCCCAGAATATAGCAGCCCATTAATGCTGAGACGTTTGAAACTGACAAACTTGTGCGTTGGTGCCAGCTACGTTCTTTTCTGTTGACTACTCTGCTTTACCACCTCCGATTGGATTTGTCATGAAAATTCACTTTGATTAAGTAGTCCCATAGACGTGTCATGTAATGACTGTAATTTAAACTGCTTATGTAAACATACGATTGATTATGCTTATGATTATGTTTTGTTATTAACCGCAAGGGCAGTTAATAACAAAACATGCTGATTTAAGGCTTCTGGGATTACTGCAGTTTAATATGGTTTCTGTACCTTTCAGCCGGACAGCCCACCACCATGTGAACTGTGTGCATAACAGCGGCTTGAGGAGGAAGCGATTGGTAACAGCCATCTCTGCGAACGTCGGCAGTATACCTTCCATAAATGGATATTCTATATAATGAAGGTTCTAGAATTCTGCAGGTCCTGATTGTATTTTTCCACTGTTCATTCAAGAGGGTGACATTCAATAGGGTGAATGTTTATATGAGAATATTGCAATTTTTCTGTACAGAATTTAAGGGATGTGCCTTTTCCTGTATGCCATGGACGTTTTATTAGAAGTGATACACACAAATATATATATTTTTTCCTTGTTGAGAAATATCTCTGGGGACTTCCAGCTGGGCAGACAGATTTCGGATTAGCACTGTTAAATTGTTCATATTAAAGTATTTGAAAGCTATTTTATCATCTCCTTTTCCGCTGGGACCCCTTATCTGAATTTTTTTCCCCCGATTAAAACTCTTGTCTTCTAATATATTTCTTTGTTATAGTTTAACTGAAAAATGCCTTTTTGTGACGGTGAAAGATGATTATGATAATATACGTTAAAATATATATTTAAAGCTTACATGAATGGTTAGAAAGCACTTGTTTCTTTTTCACTGAGGTAATTAATTTGATGCATTTTGGGAGCAGAAAGTTTCTTTGCGAAGGAAATATTTATGCCAGCGAAAAAGAAGACAACATCATGTATGGAACTGAAGCAAATTGGGCTTTGTTTGTTAATGTTTTTGTAAATAAAAATGACAAAATCTGCATGTCTTTGAAGCATTTGGGATGTATTTTAGTTTGATTTGAGTTTATTAAATGTCAGTGTAATGAATTTGAAGAGGCTTTTGGTGTGTGCAGTAGTGAAATAAGCAGGTGTTTAAGTATGGTAACCTCTTAAGTGTAACCAAGTCTCTTCTTTTGTACAGTGCAGCTGTATAAATGAAAGGGATTTCAGTCTGTGGAGAAACAAATATGCCAAAGATACTGGACACATCCAAACTTATCTTTACATACAGTGCCCAAAGTACATTTTCCGTTGTCCCAATACTTTCTCTTTATTTGGCTCTATACTCCAAAAGTTCAGATTTGAAATCAAACCATTCATATTAGGGTAAAGTACAGATTTTCAGCTTTTATTAGAGTATAGAGTATACAGGTATAAATATTGGATTGACCATTTAGAAATTATAGCGCTATTTTGTATAGTCCCCCTATTTCAGGCCAACTAAAGTATTGGGACAAGTTGAAGGGTAACAAAGCACTCTGGTTTAGCTACACGCCCCCTTTTGAAATTTGAAAAATCTGGGTGTGATAAGGTAATAATATAGGGGCTGAGCTCCAGGTATCAAGCCACGCCCCAGCAATTTCTTTCACTATCAGCCTTTTGCTTATTCTTTGGACAGCACTCACAGCGGCTGCTTTGTTCCACCTCTCTCACTCGTACACACACAAACACGCTAGCTTCTGCTGAGCCCCAAGTAGCCAAGGCAGACGCAATGATGGAGAATGAGAGGATGGGCAATGTTTTGGAGTGGTAGGCGGCGGCACGCATAGCCTCGTTTATGCTTATAATGATGCAGCCAGAAAACCACAAATCACACGCAGTACAAATAGTTACCCATGCCATGATGTTGGCTACTCATTTTACACAGGCTGTAGGCAATCACACTACCTGAAAGATATCAACAATATTGGTTTCCATTTCAACGGGTGCACATAAGGTCATTGCTCCATCTAGACCTCTGGTTTTCAGACAGCTCCATATTACTCCATATAGAAAAAAGTTAACAGAATCGAGTTGTTATTCTGAAAGTTCTTACCAATTCTGACACTTGTCCTCTCCACAAATCTCAGCCCGCTAGTGCACGCTATGAACTGTTCACCCATAATCCATACTTTTAGCGAGCTATAACCAATAATCCAGATGGAGCAAATGTGGTCACTGCACTGAACTCTCCAAGAGAGAATGTCTGTTGTAGGGGCATTGCAAAGGTAAACATGTAGCATATACAGTCAAGCTGGAAAGTTTGCACACCCCTTTCACCTTCTCCACGTTTTATTACGTTACAGACTTATACAATAGATTGAGTTAATTTTTTGCCTCAAACATCTACACACAATAGCCAATAATGACAAAGTGAAAACAAGTTTTTAGAATATATGCAATTTTATTTTACTGACAAAAATAGGTTATTTTTTAGGAGTTACATATCTGTACACACCCTTAGCCTAATACTTGGTTGCTGCACCTTTGGCAGCGATTACAGCTTCAAGGCGTCTTGGGAAAGAAGCTACGAGCTTGGCACACTTGTTTCTGGACATTTTTGCCCATTCCTCTTGGCATATCCTTGCAAGCTCTGTCAGGTTGGATGGGGAGCGTCGGTACACAGCCATTTTCAACTCTTTCCACAGATGTTCAATTGGATTCAGGTCTGGGCCACTCAAGGACATGCACAGACTTTCTCCGAAGCCACTCCTTTATTCTCTTGGCTGTGTGCTTCGGGTCGTTGTCATGTTGGAAGATAAACCTTCGCCCCAGTCTGAGGTACAGAGCGCTCTGGAGCAGGTTTTCTTCAAGGATCTCGGTGTACTTACCTACATTCATCTTTCCCTCTATCAGGACTAGTCGCCCCGTCCCCGCTGCTGAAAAACATTCCCACATCATAATGCTGCCACCGCCATTCTTCACTGTAGGGATGGTATTAGCCAGGTGATGAGCGGTGCCTGGTTTCCTCCAGACGTGACACTTGGTATTCAGGCCAAAAAGTTCAGTTTTGGTTTCATCAGACCAGAGAATCTTGATTCTCATGGTTTGAGAATACTCTAGGTGCCTTTTTTGCTAACTCCAAGCAGGCTGTGATGTGCCTTTTACTAAGGAGGGGCTTCGTCTGGCCACTCTACCATAAAGGCCTGATTGGTGGAGTGCTGCCTGGATGGTTGATCTTCTGAAAGGTTCTCCCATCTCCACAAGGATACGCTGGAGCTCTGTCAGAATGACCCTCGGGTTCCTGCTCACCTCCCTGGCCAAGGCCCGTCTTCCCCGATTGCTCAGTTTGGCCGGGCGGCCAGGTTTAAGAAGATTCTTGGTGGTTCCAAATGTCTTCCATTTACGAATGCTGGTGGCCACTGTGCTCTTTGGGACCTGTAAAGCTGCAGAGATTTTTCTGTACCCTTCTCCAGATCTATGCATTGACACAATCCTGTTTCTGAGGTCTGAAGATAATTACTTTGACCCCATGGCTTGGAGTTTGCTCTGACATGCACTGTCAACTGTGTGACCTTATATAGGCAGGTGTTGGCAATCCCCAATCATGTCCAATCAATTTAATTTACCATAGGTGGACTCCAATTAAGTTGTAGAAACATCTCAAGCAGTATCAGTGGAAACAAAATGCACCTCAGCTCACTTTTGGGTGTCATATCAAAGGGTGTGCACACTTGTGTACATATGATATTTTTGATTTTTAATAAATTAGCACATGTCTAAAAACCTGTTTTCACTTTGTCATTATAGGCTATTTTGTGTAGAAATGAACTCAATCGATTGTAGAATATGTCTAACGTAATAAAATGTGGAGAAGGTGAAAGGGGTGTGCAGACTTTCCGGCTTGACAATACCTGCTATTATCAAGCCAGCAGGTCATTCTAGAAATTCCTCTGAATATCTAAAGTAATCTTCATCGCAGATAAAAAATAAAAACTGCCTAAGCCAACAGAAAACCATACTGAAAACTGAAATATCAAAAGCCCCAGAAAGTGATATTTGCCTTTTAAGCTTGATACCCAAAACCTGTGCCTTTCTTTGAATTGTGAAAGGTCCTATCACTTGTAGTGACTAGAACTGTACACCCTACTCTAAATTATGTCTGACAGCGGCATAACACACCGCAACACTCATTACAAAGGAAAACAGTTGGACATTAATTTTTATTGAAAAGATAGTGCCCTATTCAAGAAAGGTGATGTGTGCTTTATGTAGGCCTTTGGAAGACCCGCTTGGTAAACTGACCGATGATCCTGCCAACTAATTTCCATTTGACTGTGACAATGAATCGTAGAGGGAAAGAGGACGTCTGCACAACTCTAACTGTTGTTGTAAGGAGCTTGAGTGGATTATCTTTCATGTGAACAGATATTTCTCTCCCAACAGTGTTTTACAGATGATATGCAAACCAAATGATTAAGTTTGTCAGCATTTACTAGGATTAAGAGAGGGCTTAGTCCAAGTTCCATGAACCAAATCTACTATAATCTGTACAATATGATGTATTCTGGAAATTGCCAAGTGAAACCTCAACTCTGAATTCTGTTTGAGGACTTCCATGTACCAGCAACTCTGGAATGTTGACAATAAATTTTTATTTTTAAACACTTAATATTTCATATTTTGAAAGTGGTTTAGCAGAAACCCATGTTCCGTTAATCAAGGTAGAAAAAACTGCTGGAACACACATGACATTTATCATGACTAATTCTTCCACTTACCAGCAGACAGGATAGTACATTTTGGTTAGGAAAGTGAGATGATGGACCTTCTCTCTTTCCTGTTTGCAGTACAAATGCTCTCTTCGGACGAACCACAGACATTCAGTCCAGCACAATTTTTACACACTTTTTTTGTAAGTGTGAACTGGGTTTACAAAGTTCTTCTTTTAAGCCAGATTCTATATCATGGAAATGGCGGGTCATATTTAAAGAACTAGGTTCAGCTGCGCGTGACCTTATTTACAAGTGCAACCAGTGTATTTCTAATCATAAGGATCTGGGATCCTTGTGTCCACAAATGGAGAGCATATTTCCAAAGATGAATACAGTAAAACGTGTCTAAATCGGCCACCCAGGGGAGTAATAAAAAATGGCCGTCATATGCAGGTGACCGTCAGGGTTTTGCTATATGGTATGACGGACAAACATTTAATCTGCAATTTCCCCAGCATTGTTGCCTTCAACTTTTCTAATCACTTACATTTTTTGTCGAGTGTCAGTGGCTTATAAAAAGCTTTCACAAAAATATGATCCACAACACGACAACGATGATGGTAGCAGGCGGATCTGGAACACTCGTGTTTATTTATATAGCAGAGACCGTTATACCACAATATAGCTACAAATTTAACAGTCGGAGGAGATTGTCCGAGGCAACCCAATCTACGGTTAGATGCACATTACAATATACATAAAAAGTAACGGGGATAGCTACGAACAACAACAAACATGGCTGTGCTAGCCACTGCTACAATACCACATTTTTGAGAAAGTTCTGACCTCTAAAAAAGATTACTGATTCTCAGAAATACCATAGGGCTTAAGGTAGCCTACCTCCTTTCTCATCAACTGAGATTTGTGAAACTCTGCTTTCACTGGTGACCGTGTTGCAAAGGTAATAGCCAATAGGCTATAGAGACTACTTGTGTGTGCGTTAAATCCGATATCAGTCTCAACATGACGTGGCTTTGACTGTCATGAATCTAGCTATCGATACTATCGATTATTTTTATTTATTTATTTTTTTTAAAATTTGTTTCTGATTTTTTCCCTTTTTCTCCCAATTTAGTAGCCAATTGAACCCCTATTCTAATTCAATTCCCCCCCGTGTAGCAACCGCTAGAGAACCACCGCTGCACAACCCCGTCAATCGGCACTTTTTTCAGGGAGGACGCTACGTCCTCTACAGGGCGCAGCTCCTGACCGTGACACGCCCTGGGTCCCCCTGTGCGCCGCGGTTCTCTCCGAGCCCCTCCCCCCACCCGGAAGCGACCGCCAATTGTCGCCTCCACAGGGCACCGGCCACGCTCGGCTATGGCAGGACCGGGGCGCGAACCCCGATCCTCGGAGTACAACTGCGCTGACTGAAAGTCTTTACCGCTGTACCACCGCTGTACCACCGCGGCGGCCCGATTTTTGAAGCTATGCATTAATGTTCGTTTGAAGCAGGCTAGCTAGGTCTATCGGAGCCAGGTTAAAAGTTTAAACGGTCCAGTGACTCATGCACACACGTGAAGTGTGTAGTGTTGTGAGTCAAGTAAACGCATTAACAATCGATGGGTAACAGAAGCATTCACGAGAGCTATTTTAGGATAATAAACAGCCAGCACGCTCAACTAAACAGTCCCACTTTATAATTCCCTAAACATATTGCATCCTCACAACATAGGAGGATATTGTTTCTTCTCCTAGGCAAATTTACAGTTTTCATCGTGGTGATGCGGCGTCCGTTTATGTATCCGAAACAGCCCTTGTAGTAGGGTTAATCTCAATCTTAAAGTCATTTTGCTTTCCAAAAAACGAAATAAATGGAAGCCTGGGGGGAATTTCACAAAGCAGAGGGGTGTACGAAGCGAGATTAAGGGGTTAGCCTCTAGCGAGCTAATTTTATATTTAACCTTGGATTTTTTGCATCACAGACCCGACTCAATTTGAAACATTACATTAACATTTATCATTTTGTAGAAAATATAGAATAGAATCTGGCTGTCGATATACTTTTTGAAGCAATAACTTAATGTTCTTTTAGTGTAGCCTACCAGGGCCAGATTAAAAGTTTAAACGATCCAGTGACTCATTTGCGATCTTTTCATTTGTTTTAGGAGAGGATTTAATTTATTTCCAGCAGTCCAACAACTGATCCAATCCAACGTTTAACCTGACACAATGTAGCCTATCGTAGGCTACTACCAGGTTTGCTGAGGTGGAAAGTCCAGGGGTCCGAAAGTAAAAGTCCTGCCGTGTTTCTTCCACCCATGAACTCACGATTTTCCTAATTAGCCTAGTTAGCTAGCCTACCTCTTGGCTGAAGAATTGTGATAATTATCCAATCCTGGTGATTGGAACAAAGGACTTTTACTTTCTGAACCTGGATTTTCCACCTCGCAGGTTTGACCTATTACACAGCGTAGCGCTGGCCAGCTAGCTCCTGACTGGGTGTTAGTTATAGAATAGCGTAGTGGTATCTGAGTCAGTGGTAGCCCACTTGTGAGTACAAAACAAAAACAATACTAGGCTAGGCTACGTCATATCACACTGAACAATGAGCAAAGGCGTCAACCACGTCAGAAGAAAACAAGAAGCATTTTGGACAATGAATATGAATGAATACCATTTCTGTCATAAAACAAGAATACTTTATAACACTGCTCAGATTCTTAATAATTTCATCCATTAAAATTTACGAGTGCCCTGAGAGCATTTTGGAGTCTTGTGTCAAGCTAGTATCAAGATACGCATCCCCCCCTCTACCTAGTGTTCATTAAGTGATACTGCACTCAACCTGTATGAGGCCCACCCGGCTTGCTTTGATTGATAGGACCATACCCTCTCATTTACATACAGTTTGAAAATGAAAACAAAAATGGAAAGCGAAAATAAAAATGGAAAATTAAAAACGAAAATGAAAATGAAGATCAAAAATGAAAATTAAAAGTTTTTCATTTCTAATTTTAATTTAGGGCTGAATAATCCGCCATAGTATGTAAGGTGCGTTGATTTAAGGCTTTTGCACACCAAATCCGTATTTTTCGTATGCGTTTTTTTAATCCGTCATCCGATAAAAATCGTTATGCACAGAAACCTTGCACACTGAGCCCGATGCGTTTTATTATTCAATTTGTTGCGACAATTCGCAATACGAGACAAAATGTCAAAGCCTAGCTACTGAATTAATTAACCCTGTTTGGGACTAGCGCTATCTACTACGTGTGTGCAATGGATAGCGCTAGTACCAAACGGGGCTAATGAATGAATTACATTAGCTAGCAAGAAGCTATTGTTTAGCTGCCTAGAGCACAATCACTACTGTCTAATCTTTCGTACGTCCTTTGTTTTGCCATCAGTAGGTACCAACCCCGATTCCAAGGTGTTCTGCAATCATCTGCCACAATCTTTAAACTCAGCATCTCTGTATTCTTTACTTTGTTTTTTGTAAAGTGCTTTGTCCTACGAGACGAGGTGAATCAGCTTTTCAGATGCCATTCTGGATGATGATGTTTGTATGTAGAGTGTTCAAACAACTCTCAAAAGGCTTTTGAGTCTTGACGGATACGAAAAACCGCAAAAAAATCGAACCTGTTTCGAAAACTTTAATGACAGACGAATGTTTCGGAGTCGGTGTGTAAACGTAATTGACACAACGTGAGTTCGTATTTATTTTTAAACGTGCGACAATTTCGGATGAAAAATACGGACTTGTTGTGCAAAGGCCTTTAGACTCAGAACCATTTAATTTATTTGCATGTAAAAATGTTGATATGCCAAGGTCATAGCTGAGGATTAGTGACGCATGTCCCCTTGGCAAGAATAGTGATGGTAATGTGAGACCTCATGAGTTCTAAAATGGATGGCGCTAGTACGTACCACAAGCTGTCAGTCACTGATCCACATAGACCAGTCAACATAATTTTCTCTCCACAGCAAAAACACTATCATTGGTTCAAACTGCTTGATAGTGCATGATCGCTCTAAATGTTTAATTAATGGCAGCTCACTCTCCCACCACTAGGTAAGACTAAGTATATGGAAGAGTGTCTGCACATTACAATACCAACTGACATATTCAGAGATTTAACAGCAAGACTGTTGACGACCACTAGATGGCAGTCACAGGGTACAGTCGGTTGACACCAAACTGAACACGGTGACTTACTCTACATCTGTTGTGGATTCCAGACTCAGAACGGCCTCCCAACTTCTGATTTGTTAGGTTCATTTTATGATTGCAGAAAATCCAGGATTTGTTCTCCGATTCAGGGGTTTATGGTCCGTTTATGGGGTTTTTTGATTCGAGTGACAAGCCGAGAAAGGATTTGATGACGTAAACCTTCAATTTTGGTCTATGCTGGTAAATCAGTTGTAGGCCCATTGCTCATTATGAAGAATAATGCAATACAAAATTATTTGTTTAAAGACTGAACAGAAAAGTAATTCAAACAATGGCTGTGTGGACTTTGCAGTCGGAACAATTTACAACTTAATCATCTGGCAGATGCTTTAAGCCAAAATGACTTACAACATTGTGACAGTTCACATGGAAAGCAAATTCCATAAGAGCAGAATATAAAGGTAAAGTAAGTTAAAATTAAGTCAGCTCCACACCGTCAATGTGTTTGCAACAATGCATGCGAGCTAAAGGGAGAGAAGGGTTAGTTGTTGTTTAAAAAAAAAAATAGAACCATTGAGATCAATAAAAACAGGAAAGGTCCTAAGATCAATTAAGTTCCATGCTGTCATTAGCCGGATAATGCTAATGAACATCCTTTTACTGTGGGGGGATATTGCAGAATCCATATGTCAAATGAATAACATTAGCATTTGTTGACATATGACATCAGAGCATAGATCAGAAGGAGGTTCGTCCTGGATTGATAAGGATTACAGTCGCAGTGAGAATTTAATTGTAAAACAATAGCAGGACACATTGCAAATTGGAAATGATACATTTTACAAGATTTAGCATGAGTTTGTTTTCTGGATTGGATCTTTTATTTTGATTCTGTATTTTCTCCAGAATCCTAAAAATATTGCCTGCCCAGGCTATGACTGGTCAAGCTAAATGACTGACTGGGCAGAACTGCCTGACTTGGCTCCTTAACGCAATATATTCTAGGAAGAATTATAGCTGTGTGATTAGGTGGAGGCGTGCACAGTCCAAACAAAAAGGTTTATTTTCAGTGAAAAAATATAAACATTTCCCAGAATCTGGGAATTGGATTCTGCCCTTGCATGATCCACATTTCTGACATAACTGGATGCAGCACAGTCAGGATTAAGATTAACATGTGAATGTCACATAGAAGCAGTACTAGCACTATTTTCACCTGAATGTTTTTTTTTTTTTTGCAGACTGCAACCTGGGGTTCATTGCAAAAGGAAGGAATTAGAAAACTTGCCATTTTGAAATTGAGATGTGTTTGGCGGTCAATAGAGGCCAGCACACAGAGTACCGTGTTTGCGTTCAGCCCCTGTTCATCCCTACCTTTATGTGTTTGGGTTTTTATTGTGTTTGCGTAGACTCCAGGTGTACAGTGGACTGGGCTGGGAGTTTTATCTGTCAGCTCCTTCTGACATTATGATGCTCACTTAGGCCCTTCCATAACAAAAGTGCAGTATTTCACAGTAACATTATGGAATGAGGAAGTGAGATGTTGTCATTAGCATAAAGCGGAAGATGGATATTTTTGATTTGTTTCAGTGTTTCAAAACAAAATGAGAAGGGAAGGTATATAAACTAAATCCCAGAATATGTTGTTAATTTAGAAAAGATGTAGTTGTGTCTGAAATGTCCATGAAATAAGACCTTGTTTTTTTGCAAGAGTCCCCGGTGCCTATTGTATTTGAGGTTTAGTGTGTAAATGCCTATGCTTGTGATCAGCAGTTGGTTGGTACAGTTTGTGCAAATACAGAGTTCACTGGACCAGAAATGTAAACAGAGAACATGAGGGTAGATGTAACACTCATATTCAAGTTGTTCATGAATAGTCATTATGTTCTATGTTTATTTGCTCCAAAAATAATAGTGCAACTTTATTTTTAATTTGCGTTTACTTGAGCAGGTATTTTGTGAACCGTAACATTTTCATGCAGAGCTGTTTCCTATTTACACTATCATATATATAGTTGTTATGCCCTTATACAGTATGTCTCCATGGTGACAGCAGTCTGCAATATTGCTTTTTTCTCTTAGAACCTCATAGATGAAATCAGAGCAAGTAATGCCTACCATACACTAGAAGACTTTGAAAAGACTTTGAAAGACTTCTAAAAGACTAAAGTCACCCTCTCACATCCAGCTCACATCTGAAGACAATGTGTCATAAGCCACTGAATTCTTAGTCACAGGCTATAAAACTTTGCAAAGACTGCCTACGATACACTAGAAGACTTTGAAAAGACTTTTAAAATTTCTGTCCGGTAATGTCAGGTACATTGTATACTGTACATGCAAATATTTGTACTCAAAATGTATACAGTTTTGCATACTTCCGGGTAAGAGAGGAGTGGTAGTGGGGGAGTGGAGGTGGGGAGGTGGGGAGTGAAGAATAGTTTCACCACTGAAACTTCACCCTGACACTCGACTTAATCAGAAATCTCTTCATCTATTAAAACAGATTATTTCATTTCCTCTGTTGACATTTTGTGTCTTGAATGAGGCCACTAAAATCATGGCAGCATAAGGAAACGTATGGAATATCCATTTCAGTCTCGAATGTGATATTTGAATGTAATCTGTGAACTTTTATCAACATGTACAAAGGGTGTTTTGTCCAGTCAGTACAGTGCCGCCGTCTCTGATTACGGAATATAAATATGGTTTCCGAGAAAGAGGAGGACATCTTGAATCCCGTAGACAGTTCTGCACTCATGTTGATGAGTGGCTGGGGAGGAAGGGATCTGGATTAGGGATATTTTTTGGGCTGACTTCAGGCTCGCTGTGTTGTTTTCTGGTCAGGCCGGACCCCAGCAGACACCACGCAGGACCGATAATGCGGAGGTCAGCGCACTCGCGCTGGCCACTCTCCAGACCCTGCCGCTCAAAGGCAGCGCCTGCCCTGTAGCGAGCCCCACGCCCCCGTGGCTCTGCAGAATGCTCTGCCCGGACTGCGGTGGGAACATTCTGCTGTCAGACAGGACATTTATAGGGTTAGCCTGCTCAGCGATCCGATGGCCTGCTCCCCAAAAAGGAGAATGCTGATGAAAACACTTCATGTCAACCCCATGGGCTATAATAAGCACTGGCCTAAGAGAAAATAAAGAGTTCCCGTGAGACAATGGCTTCTTAAAGATAATACAAAAGAAAGGAAACTACAGCATAGATATAAATACACAGCATGGGTAGTGCCATGAGAATGAATGTTCTGGAATTGTAAGTGAAAAGCACACAGAATAGGAGTTGTATAGCAAAGCAAAGAACAAAAAGGTGTCTGAATCTCCTAGGAATGTATATTGGCATAAGTCTCGTGTCAATAGTCTTTATTTGAGCTTCTAGACTACACTTTAGATTGATGAAGCCAGACAAATGTTACCGGGGGGGGGGGGGGGGACGACAAGTATTTCATCCATCAATAAGAAGTTCTGTTGGTACTGACTGCTGAACGTATTTGTATGTCTTGGCTTGCTAGCACTTTAAAGCTGCCTGCAGTTTTGATGTGGAGTAATTTTTTTCTAGGTTGACAAGTGGTTCACTTTGCAGTTCAAAATATTCAGCTTGTGGGGGAACAAATGGTGTTTGCATTATAAATCTTAAACTTTTTCCGCTGTGAGAGAAAAATGTTAAGTATAAATCCTTAATATTTAGACGATTTAAAGCGTCTGATGTTGGCAAGGCGAAGTAATGACTGCAGGGCTTTCCCTTTGCAGTGAAAGAGAGGAAATTAGAGACAAAGGTGTTACGTATTCATCATGAGAAAAGTGAAGCGTTCAGGGATCAGAGAGGCGCTCCATGTTGCTTTTAACTTTCAGTTTTCCTCCATGGATTATTCATCGTCTTTGTATGAGTTTTCTCTCTCAGTCAGAGGACAGATGGGTGTTTTTTCCCCAGTAATGCTTCTGGTGAGAGCGCATATAAACAGTGCCTTTCACTCATAGCTTTTTTTCTTTTGCTTCCTTGTCATAGATTGACACAGAGTGACACTTTTCTTTCCAAGATGCTAAATCTGGCTCAAGACATAACTCTGTTTTCATAAGTCAAAGCTATTCTAAAAAGAAGGAAAGGAGAGGACTCTCTCATTGTGTTTTTTCTCTACAAGTTTAATGTCAAACCAGTTCAAACTTTCTGAACAAAAGGTGAAATCTATGACTCACACCCTTGAGCTTAGCAGTTCGCTTTTTGAGGTAGATTTACTGAAAACAGGGAAATTGGTTCCCCGCAGTAACTCTGGTTGGTTTTTTTTGTACCAAATGTCTATGAATATATTCTACCCTGAAATGTTTTCTTTAAAATTTACTTGGTTGCAAGTAAAAAATTGTCTTGTAATTAAAACTCGAGGGAACCTCACACATAATCAGGGTCTTTTGAAATATAACAGTATAGTTGCACCAGTGCTTTTCGAAAGCACTTTATTGCTGATCATGGGCTTTCTTCATATTTATTCAGACTCTGTATTATTCTCATCAAGCACAAGCAGCAATTACTCAGCACGAGGCAGTAACATCTGTGAAACACGAGGATATGACTGTCAAAGATTATTCCAGGTTTATAGGGCAGTTAACACAGCTAACAGCCAAAAGTGTCTGTATGTTTTATGATAAAACAAATATTGTATAAAATATGTCAAAATCTGGCCCTTTCACACATCATTTTACATATACCATTAGATATGATCTGAAATTGCATATATTGTGCCATATACAGTATATGAGAAATGTCCTATAGTGCAAACATAAAAAAGTATATTTGCAAGTTTTAATGGTAATAATTCAGGACTTTTTTAGAATCAGTATTTTTAGTTTTAGATCTTTGCCTATGTTTTGAAATATTGCTTTTTCTTATTATCAGGGACCAAATGCTTAACACTTAAAAGTGGGTAAACTGATTTTACAATCTTGCTGTACTATTTCAGTTAAAAAAACGGAATGCTGCTTCAATGTATTGCGTCAACATGTTATACTGTCATCCGAGGAACGTGGCGCTGACACTGTATAACTCATCTTGTCTCGACGACGATGACATCCCAAACAAATTAAACTGTAACATGTAGGTTTTCCCTCGGATACTGTCTCTGCGCCACTGTGTGCCCTGTGCTGGGTAATCCCTCTGTCCTGTCTGTGTCACTGTGCCCTGTGCTGGGTAATCCCTCTGTCCTGTCTGTGTCACTGTGCCCTGTGCTGGGTAATCCCTCTGTCCTGTCTGTGTCACTGTGCCCTGTGCTGGGTAATCCCTCTGTCCTGTCTCTGTCACTGTACCCTGTGCTGGGTAATCCCTCTGTCCTGTCTGTGTCACTGTGCCCTGTGCTGGGTAATCCCTCTGTCCTGTCTCTGTCACTGTGCCCTGTGCTGGGTAATCCCTCTGTCCTGTCTCTGTCACTGTGCCCTGTGCTGGGTAATCCCTCTGTCCTGTCTGTGTCACTGTACCCTGTGCTGGGTAATCCCTCTGTCCTGTCTGTGCTGGGTAATCCCTCTGTCCTGTCTCTGTCACTGTGCCCTGTGCTGGGTAATCCCTCTGTCCTGTCTGTGTCACTGTACCCTGTGCTGGGTAATCCCTCTGTCCTGTCTGTGCTGGGTAATCCCTCTATTCTGTCTGTGTCACTGTGCCCTGTGCTGGGTAATCCCTCTGTCCTGTCTCTGTCACTGTACCCTGTGCTGGGTAATCCCTCTGTCCTGTCTGTGTCACTGTACCCTGTGCTGGGTAATCCCTCTGTCCTGTCTGTGTCACTGTGCCCTGTGCTGGGTAATCTCTATGTCCTGTCTGTGTCACTGTGCCCTGTGCTGGGTAATCCCTCTGTCCTGTCTGTGTCACTGTGCCCTGTGCTGGGTAATCCCTCTGTCCTGTCTCTGTCACTGTACCCTGTGCTGGGTAATCCCTCTGTCCTGTCTCTGTCACTGTGCCCTGTGCTGGGTAATCCCTCTGTCCTGTCTGTGTCACTGTACCCTGTGCTGGGTAATCCCTCTGTCTTGTCTGTGTCACTGTGCCCTGTGCTGGGTAATCTCTATGTCCTGTCTGTGTCACTGTGCCCTGTGCTGGGTAATCCCTCTGTCCTGTCTGTGTCCCTGTGCTGGGTAATCCCTCTGTCCTGTCTGTGCTGGGTAATCCCTCTATTCTGTCTGTGTCACTGTGCCCTGTGCTGGGTAATCCCTATGTCCTGTCTCTGTGTCACTGTGCCCTGTGCTGGGTAATCCCTATGTCCTGTCTCTGTGTCACTGTGCCCTGTGCTGGGTAATCCCTCTGTTCTGTCTGTGTCACTGTGCCCTGTGCTGGGTAATCCCTCTGTTCTGTCTGTGTCACTGTGCCCTGTGCTGGGTAATCCCCATGTCCTGTCTCTGTGTCACTGTGCCCTGTGCTGGGTAATCCCTATGTCCTGTCTCTGTGTCACTGTACCCTGTGCTGGGTAATCCCTCTGTCCTGTCTGTGCTGGGTAATCCCTCTGTTCTGTCTGTGTCACTGTGCCCTGTGCTGGGTAATCCCTATGTCCTGTCTCTGTGTCACTGTGCCCTGTGCTGGGGTTTCTTGAGACTGCCTCAGGGCTGTTTCCCTTCTAGTTTGACATCTGTGGGAAGTCCGCCTCCTTCCTTCCTGTACTGTCCAATCCCACTTCAAAGGATATCACCACAGAACTGTATAAGAACCTAAGACATGTCTTGGCAAGAAAACAATCACAGCAAAAAATCAATCCCAATATTCACTATGTCAAAGCAAGCTACCAAAGGGAGGGCAGAGAAACATGCCATCAGTGCAGGTTCCTTTAAAGCCCACCCACATGTTTCACTACCCACGCACACACAGAAATAGTCCCACATAGACACACACACGTGCTGCACACACACAAACCATTGCACAAACAGAGGTGGAAAATCCAGGTTAAGAAAGTGAAGGTTCTCCCCAGTATTTTATTCCAATTACCCGGATTTGCTAATTAGCACAATTCTTCAGCTAGGAGGTTGAACTAATTAGTGAAATCAGTGAATTTTCCACCTTTGTTTGTGCAATGTTTTGTGTGTGTGCAGCACACACACACACACACGCACACAGACACACGTTCACAAATCTCTGTGTCTACAGGAGTGACATCACTTTCCAACTATTTCCGGAGGGCCCCTGACAGGCCTGAACCAAAACCACATTTACAAAGAGGAAAAAAAAAGTCTCACCAGAAGCTCCAGATGGAGGAGACAAGCAATGGGGGGGAACAGGGAAACTATACCCCCCCCCCCCCAATTCCCATAGAGATCCATTCAAATGCTGTGCTCCGTCAGAACATTCCACTTCCACTTCCATATCTTTTTCATACGCTTCATATTATTTGCTCCAGTAGATTGCCCATTACCTCCCTATTACCAATGAGCCTGTCTTCAACCATTGATCCTCCCCAGATTTCTTCCGATATAAATTTCGTTCTTACAACTGTTTGAGTTTTTTTTTCCCCACTGGAATTTTTTTTCCCGCACTTGCTGGATTTTTTGGGTGGTTCAGGCCTGGGGTGTATTCTATAGCATCTATTGTACTAACTATTGGTTAGGAAGGCTTGGAACAAGAATACATTCCCGTGTGAGTGTGGCTGTTCTGCTTTTGAGTATAGGCAGTTCACCCACAAAGCATGCCCAGAGTGCTATCCATGCATCCAGATTGTTTCGCTGAAAACTCACTAGTTTTGTAGATATCTGCTGCAACTTACTTTGACATCACCCCTATATTACAGACCGCAACGGGTCCAACGTTTGCGGTGGTCAAAGCGCCAAAAATTGACATTAGAAAAAATTTACAGAAACGTAGGAAAGCCTTAACCAAAAGCACGCCAGTATTCTGGGGCTTATCTCAACACAGTCACAGTGCACCCGAGAGTACAGGCATGCTTTGGTTCATACTTTGCCCAGATATAGGCAGTACTTTGGTAGAAAGCAATAAGAAAACTCCTGTTTAAGATTTTTTCTCTTTTAGAGCAAGAAATGTTTTGAAATTTATTTAGGTTTTGCAGCTGGGAAACTTGAAAAAAAACATTTGAATTTTTTATTCAGCTGTAAACTACGCTGGAATGGAATAGTATGGAATACATGGTTGGCTAAATGGCTGTACTAAGTCATCAAGGGTCTGAGGTATCAAGTGAGCCACAAACAATCACTCTGCTGCCAGATATGCAGTAGATATGGATGGATCACTTTAAGGGTTTCTTCTCCTGTCTTATTTTTCCATAGAGTTCAATAGAAAAATGAATCAGGATAAACAGCCCTTAACGTGATCCATCCATATCTACTGTATATCAGGCAGCAGAGTGATGGTTTGAGGCTCGTTTGATACCTCAGACTCTTGATGACTTACAACCATTTATCCAACCTTGTGTTGCATACTATTCCTGTGTAATTTACAGCTTAATCTAGACCCCCCCAATTCCAATAGAGATCTATTCAAATGCAGAGAGGTTATATAGTATCACTTGTAAGACTACCTGTCCTGAAAATAAGATATCAAGAGTCTTTTGATGTTGGTGGGTCACAGACATCAGGAAGTCGTTGCATGCAAAGGATATGCAACCAAATATTAAATGAAAGTCTGCACTTTAATCTCAGTCACTGTTACATTTCTTAGCCAATGCTGGAGTACAGAGGCAAAAACACAAAAAAATGTGTCACTGTCCATATACTTTTGGACTGCACACTGTGTATCATAAGGTTGTGTTTTATTAAACCACCACGAATGGACGCTTTAAAAGGTTACAAGCACTGTTTCACTGACCACGTGTATAGTTTAAAGGTGACATCTTTTTAAATTTTCAAACACAAAAATGGTTTACCTTATAGTAATTCACAAATTGAAAAAAAAACTGAGATTAATGTCCACATCAGTGGCGAAGATATAGACAGTGCAGGTAGTGCAGCGCTGCACTGGGGCCCGTGCATCGAGATATACGAAGAACGGGCCAGTGTCACCATCGCGGAGAGCGGACCCTACATCAGTAAATCATTTTTTGTGGAGAAAATGTACTTCTGCGTTTCAAGGACAGAACCTGATCAAGAGTCACCTGCGTTATATCTCCGAAAATAAGCAAACTCATCTCTATCAAGATTACTAAAAAAAATGTGTGCAATAGTCTCATCATGTCAAATTTAGACTATTACATTACATTACAGTCATTTAGCAGACGCTTTTATCCAAAGCGACATACAGTAAGTGCATATAGAAAGGTCATCGAAGTAACTACAGAACAGATAAGAAAGCACATTCTTCCCATACAGTAGCAGCTATCACTAGTAACGAACACAATGCAGTTCACAGTGAACTGGGTAAATCAGCTCTACTACAATTCTATTCTAAATAGTATAAACTTGAATACACAGACTATATGCCTATTCTACAGACATAGGCTATGGCAATCTATTCAATTAAATAATCTGTGGTAATTTCTTTGGTATTAGCGTTATTTTCTGAAATGCAAAAATTGCTGGGAAACGTCTGCGTAGACAACCGCGGTCATATGTCACTGAAGCGCTCAAACAAAAACAAAAACAGTTAGCTTAAGTGCTTTCAACTACCGATTAGTTTAATGCTAACAACTATGGAAAACCCCATAGACGCGCTAACAAAAACTAGCACGTAAGTGCAATCTGTTTATTTAAACATCAGGTATTTCTTTGTTGTGTTTTAGGGCAATCCCATTGAGTTGAAAGGACGCATTTCCCTTTGTATTCCCCCAGAGAGCGGCGTGAACCGTCAAGTACCCGGATGTGACGCGGTGGTATATGTTGTCCAATGTCAAGTGTCTATTTTTTATCATGTGATGATGCAGAATTACTAGCTAGGTTTGGCAGTGACTTTTTAAGGTCAACTAGCGAGTGAGTAAATTGTCCTTTCGACAACTAAGCGAATCAAAATGCCTTATAAACACAAAAGTGGATCTCAAAAGAGAAAACGGACCAGGAGAAAAAGGTAGCAAAGTTGCCAAAGTGTATGGCTTTTTTAAAAGCAGTCGTGACTCAACCGTGTCAACACGTTTGTCTTGGAACACCATCCGGTACTAATGTCTACCTTCGGTGAGGTGTGTAGACTACTGCACTGCTGTTGTTTACGATATTGTATGTAACGTTACAGTCGCAACAGCAGAGTCAGAATTTTCTAAGTGAAAATTATTCAAGACCTACCAACATAGCAACATAGGACAAGAGAGACTGGATGGACTGTGGCTATACTTCCTCAATTTGAAGGCGATTGTTTGTCAGATGCCTTTTAAATGAGTGAGTAGCCAACTTTTCACCTTTACCATTCGATTGAACAGGTAGCCTACGTTAACGTTAGAAATCAATTTTTTATGGGTTAGTGCTATTGGTATTTGTAGATGCATCATTTAGACTCATACGACAATCAATAAAGGCTTGCAACACACTAGCACTTACTTCCTGTACATTTTATGACCACTGCAGTTAGCAGTAAAAAATGGTAAACATAATTAGTTTTCTGTGAGAAATGTATTGTCAAGCTCACCTGCATTCACTGTTGTCTATGTTCTGAAGCTCCGGTTTGCCCTCCCTACTATTATCGAGTGACCGTCAAATATCTAGGCCTAATGGTGCAGCGTGTGTCTGGTGAGGGTGAGAGGGGGCCCGTAAAAAATCGTGCACTGGGGCCCTTCATAACTAGCTTCTGCCACTGGTCCAGATTCACTTTCACTTTGGTCTCCATTAGACCTATGGATAAGTAACCATGTTTTTAAAACCCTGCATAGTGCATTTCATTTTACGTATTAAGGACAACTAATCAGCTGTTCCCAGGAGAAAGACACGATATAAAGCTGTGCAAAAAAATTATTAAATTGTGATTATAAATTATATCCAACAATTTCAAACATGAAGCACCCTCTAAAATTATTCACACCATTGATAACGTTGAACAGAAAATAATATTTTAAAAATAATAATAAAATGTTCTCAAACATGCAGATAATATTCTAATTTACTAATGATTCAATGGAATCAACTAAAATAACACTTCTCAAATTATGCATTTATTTCCCACAAAATACCTGTCATAGATATTCACATTCTTTTTTTAAGTACTTGGTGTACCCTTTCTTCACATAACACTACTGAGTTGTCTTCTATAACAATTTTATGAGATTGGTGAACAATTTGGGGGGTTGACCATTCCATATTTCATTGTAGTTTTTACTTTCTTTTCAACATAGTTGTCCTTCTTCCAACGCCACACTGACAATGGATGACACATGCATACATGGGCACCACCGCATTTGTATACCCTGTTGAAACAGGATGCCAAGGGAGGCCATAATACAGTATCCTAATATCCTCTACACGACCGTTCAAAAGTTTGGAATCACTGAGACATTTTTATGTTTTTGAAAGACGTTGATACTTTTATTCACCTAATTCAAGGTCAAGGCATTGGATAATGTTACAAACTACTATTTATATTTCATTATATTTCTACTTTATCAATTGTAGTCATTACAGTCCCCCCATTTTAGGGCACCAAAAGTAATTGACATAAAGTTAAATAAAATCATCATATTTCATATTTGGTTACATTTGCATGCCATGACTTCCTGATGTCTGTGACCCAACAACATCAAAAGACTCTTAATACCTTATTCTCAGGTACTCTTACGAGTGATACTATAACCTCTCTGAATTTGAATGGATATCTATGGGAATTGGGGGGTGGGACTAGATTAAGCTGTAAATTACACAGGAATAGTATGGAGGTTGACTAAATGGCTGTAAGTCATCAAGGGTCTGAGGTCTGAGAATAATTTTAGAGGACACTGCAGGTATACGATATACATGATAATATATTTTGAAATATATTACAAAGATATTCATTTATCATTCTTACATCCCTTATAGTAATATTTATCCAATAGTAATAATAAATTTTAATTATAATGTGCTTTTCTTAAAGGGGTAACATGGTGGTTTACCTTACTTTCTGGTGTTTTGTATGATATTGGTACGTAGGGGCATTGCGGGAACACCACAGAACTATCAAATTTGTATTTGCTTTAGGTTTGGAGGAATAGACTATTTAATTTTGCGGTCCCATTTTCAGGTCGTTTCTCGTGTGACATCACACGAGAAATGACCACTCCCCAGTGTCTCAAAACTGTCTATGGAACACTCCCCCATCCACGCCCACAAAAGAAAAAAGACAATTTGAACTTCACCAATTTGCAGCGACAAGCTAATGTAAGTTATTCGGTTTCATCTGATTTTACTCGAGAAATGTCTTTGCTTTCATGATATGCGTGTCGTAATGTCAAATTCAGTGTGAACATATAGCTTTGAAGCTTTCAAAAGTCATATATCACAAGCTAGCACTGGTTCTTTGCATAGCCAACTTGTAAGCAGTCACACAATAACTTTTTTTTTGCGGTGACAAGCTAATGTAAGTTATTTGGTTTTATCTCATTTTACATGAAAAATGTCTTTGCTTTCATGATCTGTGTGTGTTAATGTCATATTCAGTAAAATATATACAGCTACTGCGTAGCATGACAAGCTAGCGTCGTAGCTGTATGCATCTGCTTTTGGTAACGTTAACCCTCCTGCGCTATGGCAGTACCATGCACAGCGCACTCGATTCGACCATACTCTAGCCTTACTTTATCGAACATACCCTTTTCTGGCATTAAACTGTGCTGTAAGGTTTCCGAAGTGATAAGTTAACATCAGCTTGCTGAATCAATCTTTCCCAGCATGCTATCGATAGCGTGGCCGACTGCAGTGGAGACGCACCATCTTTGTGTTTTTATCATACGTTTTTCAAATTTACTCAAATTTGGGGATATGGCCTGGTAGGTACCGTGTACCTTAACTATTTCTGGAGGTTAAAAGCTGGTGTGACATCTCACATTGTTCATATTAAGGACTTAAACGTCTATACACTTCCTGGTAAATCCAGTCTCGAGGTAACTATGGTAACTATGTGACTGACAGTTCTCATTGATACGCCTACAAAACGAGGTGAACTTGTAGAAGTTAGGGCATATGAAAAGGAGTATTATAGTACTTAAAAATGACTGAATAACAACATTGATGGACACATTTCATTTGATGTTACCTAAAGATAATTGACGTGTGTCACATTCAACCACCATGTTACCCTTTTAAAACCCAAAGCCCTACAAAGCATAAAATACAAAGCCATACAGGAGACATAAAAGCAACAAAGCAATGCCATACAATAGAGGACATACAAGCAGTTAGAACACAGACAGAAACATCAACCATCACACACAACAGTTAAAAGCAGTTTGAGCAGCTAGGCAGCAGTGACATTAAATAATCCACTGAAAAATACAGATACACTGCATACTTTCTTTTCAGTTCATACCTTTTCACAAGGGTAGGAAGTGAATGCATGATGACATTGCACAAAGGGAATTGTGGGAAGTTCATTTTTGACATGTTTCAGCTGGCTGTGATTTTGTACTGTTAGCTGCATGACTGAGATGCACGGTTAATTATTTATTTTCTGACACATACGCCCACAAAAATGATTTGTCTCCAAGATAACAGCCCATTTCTGTAGCCACTTTGAGAGTAATTACAACGTGACCTTTTATGCAATGAATGGAAAAGTCTGAACATCCCAAAGGAGCGCCTGATGTGTTCTATAGTTCCAGATAAGGATTGTGGATAAAAACCATTGCTTTGTCTTCCGAAAAATCTGAGAAATCATCTTTTTTTCCTGAATAAAGAGTGTCCCTCAAAATGATTGTGGAGTTTTGGTTTCGGAACTGGGCTTTTAATCTGAAGGTTTGATTCCCAGGTAGGACTTTTCAGCAAAAAAAATGTCCTGCTGTTTGGGTAATGGGTTTACTATGAAAAAATGAGCTTTTGTGATATTTTGTATGGTTAAGTAATGTAATCATAAGAAATTATTGTAATTATACTGAGAAAAGACTTTAACAGGTATTCCTTCCCAACTCAAACAATTATTTGACATAAAATCCAAGCAAAAATATACCTGCTTTAACAATGCTATTTTTTTAAAGTTAATCTCAGTCTTCAGACCGTACCCTTTATAAAAAGTGTTAAACAAATAAAATTTTATTGAATATTGTGGCTTCTCATGGCTTCCTGTTTCAGGGGGGGAAAAAAAGGTAAAACACATGTGATCCATCATCATGGGAAAAACCAAAGAACAAAGTTGTTGACCTTCACCAAATCGGGAGATGGTTACAAACAGATGAGTGAAAACGTAAAGATGCCACTTTCTACTGCAAGAGTGGGAATCCTGCCAGGTTGAGGACAGAACTGCATATTGCCCTCACACAGAGTGAGGCTGATGTTTGGGAGGTAAAGAAATACTCAAAGGCCACAGTTGGAAATCTACAAATTTTGGGGTGCTACCATGGAGTCTGCTCTCGGTCTGCGCCAACAATGAGCATTTTTCGCAGTGTGCTATATTCTTTACACCAAAAATTATATTTAATCAACATTAGCCAAAGGCAATAATAATAATAATCAGACCACACAATACAGCGCTGTATCCAATAGGTGGTCGATACATCACAATGCAGACGGAACCGGAAATAGGGGGGAGCAATCTCCGCAGAGGAAGCAAGTCTCCATAGTTACACTGGCACATGCTGTTGGTGTCGCTGCAAATACAATAGCCTAATAATAAACTTAATTTGTTAAAAGCCAAAGTAATTAAAATATCAGCAAAGCCACAGTCAGGAAAGTGTCTTTGCAATCAAAGGCAAATTCAGCGTGTTCAAGTCACTTAAGAAGGTTAAGGTTTCTGTTGATGATTTTTGAAATGATATTTTAACAATGGTTAACAATGGTAAAATAATCAAAATATAACAAGTACAACAAAAAAAAAAAAAAAAAAAAAAAAAAAACATTTGTAAACATTCTGAAAAAAAAAAATTTATATTTTTTGTAAATTTAAAAGTGTTAGTAGCCATCCTGTTTGTTTTTTGCGATGCGATCTCCCCCTTTATAGCAGATAGGGCGGCGGTGCCCCAGTTTATTCAGATTTATTAAAGACTAGATTAACTAATCAAATCGTAATTTACGTTCGTGAAATGAAGTAGGCTGAGCCCAAATTTAATTAACGAGATAAAATTAAAATGGAAAAATTATCTTCTGTGGGGCTCAGAAGAAAAGAGTAATTCGTTTGGTGTGAAGAAATTTTAGAATGTAAAAGAACTGCCCAAAATAGTATAATTTGGCCTGGGTAAAGTCATAGTTTTGAATGGACTTCAATGGGAAATTAGCTTTTTGGCACCAAAGGCTGCAATATCTTCGGTAGCCACTGGTGTTTGCGAGCTTCAAGGAGAATGTCAATCCCAGGTCTCCTGGTTGAGAGTAGTGTTGGGACGATAATGAAATTTTGTGTCACGATAATTGTGTGAAAAATTATCACGATAATTGTTTTTGGACGATAATTACATTTTCAAAATACCCCTTAAAATATATTTTTTAAATACCATGGACACATTTGAAATGTAAACAATTGTATTTAATGTTTAAAATGCATTAGAATTGTTTTTGGTTGACTAGCTCAGTCAAAATTATAGATTAAATTATTTGTAAGATATATTGATTATAAAATAGTATTATATTGAGATGGCCACTCAATCACAGGGTAATTAGCAGTTTTAACTAGTTATAATTCACGGCGATCTCCCATGTTTATATGCGCATTATGCGCATTATGTTCTGTTCTCCCTACCATTGGTAGGTTGCATTTAACTACATTTCCCATGCACCCCTAACATGACTGCTCGGTTTGCGCAAGGAAATCACCGCGGATGACATCAAATACTATTGCGGTCGCGTCTCTCAGTAACTCCACTGCAGCACGAGTGGTAAGTCTGCTTGAGCATCCCCCGCAGCAAAACAAAATTACGTTGATCACGATAATAACGATAATGACGATAAAAACAAAAATGTAAAAAAACGTTATCGTCATTATTGTCGAAGACGTCATTGACAATAATATGTCTAACGATAATCGTGCCAACACTAGCTGAGAGCATTGCTCTCTGGTGCCAATGCGGTTGGCTCCAGCTCCTTTTTCAATGCAAGTCAATTATGTGTCATATGTGGTCAAAATACGAAGTCAATCAATTTTCCCCACGAGAACATGTAGCCTTTTTTTTGTCTAATGTGTCCCCATGTGCTGATTTGCTGTTATTAATTGTGTCACTTGTACGCTTTTTTAACATTTTGTGGACCAATCCGTGACACTTTGCGGCACTTCCTAGTCACTGCGTGTCACTAGTATCTCATGCACTTAGAGGAAGAACTAGACCCGGCCCGGATGTAATGACCATATAAGGGACCCCCTGCGCCGTACTGCTCAATCTTTGTACAACTTGGCAGCACTTCCGCTGTTTCAAAACGCTTTTCATAAGCCCATGGAAAGTCGATGGGTGGCATCACAGTCACTTTGTTCATATTGTTGTATAGTCTATGGCATCCATGCTCACTTGAAATTCTGGGTCCTGTCAAGTACAGAAGTACACACCCGGGGATTTTAGTATGTACTTGATTTTTGCAGATTTGCAGTTCGGAACGCACATATGACAAACAAAATGGCGACCACGCTTGCTATGTGTACTAACTAGCATGAAAGTATGCAAAATGGAACACAGTCAAAGGCCGTTTGGCCAGGACATGATGTCGCAAAAAATAGGGTCTTTTGTAAAAGATGCAGAACATTTTCTCCATATGCAGAGAAGTGAGTAGAATTACGCTAAAGAAGTGAAAGTTAATTGATAAAATTATTGCCGTCATGTCTAGGCCCGATTCTCACGTTCTCAGGCATCATCAAAACCAGGTGATTTGCAAACGGGCCAGTAGTTTCAATGTACGGGCCAGTAACTTCAGCCGGAAGAATCGGAGATTCTTTTCATGGCAATGTTTCAGTTCTTAAGCATGGACATGAGACGATTCTTAGACTCGTGAAGGGAGCATTTATCATCTGTGTGTGAGAAACCCATAGGGCACAGAATGTGTAGTGTCAATCAAACGGGTATTAGTAGTGTCAAAGTGAAAGAGAAAATGATGTGAGAGGTGGATTTTAAAATATCACACCTGTTTCAGCCTGTGACTGGCATCCGGGTGGTGGAATCATGACAGGAACACGTAGTTTCAAAAGATGCAGCTTTTAAACACATCCTTCCTCCTTTTCTGGCTGTTTCATACAGTATCCCCACCATTGGAATAGTCTGGTTTGAAATGTAGGAGAGGACCCAAATTAAATCACATCTAATTGCTCATCAAGGATAATTCAATCAAAAATGCAGTTCTGTTACAGTGCGGATTGGTGAGACGCATTTCAGATGCTGTTGAGTTGCTGTCTGTATGTGTATTTTCTTTTGGGACCCACATTAACGCATTGAGTCGTATGACACGGATATGACCTGGTAGCCAAGTCCCCAGTGATTGGTAAGAAAAGTCCCCCCAAGTCCCCAGTGATTGGGGCTCAATGGGTGGCACCTTATGAAAATTTTTATAATAATATTAATGGTACTTCAGGATATTCTCTACAACAATATTAAATAAGTGTTTAAATGGACACACTCAGCATTCATTTCACAGTGTACAACCCAACACTACGTTCCATATTCAAATGCAGAATCAATTATTACATTTAAATGTCCAGCAGGTATAGTATACAGTGTATGTGTATAGTAGAAATGTAATTAAAGGTAGGGTGAACTCATAAAATATATTTAGGAAAATAATGTCTAAAAGTAATGCTAATAGGATTGTATACTTGACTGATGATATGACTTTGGGAAGAGAAAATGGCACCCTCAATCATAGTTTGGGAGATGGTGAAATATATGTGAAATATGAGTGCCTGGCCTTTCTTTGTAGATTTCCACAAAGCTTTTAAGCATGGAGGTGGCACTGCTGTGAAATATTATTAATTCAGCAGCTGTTGAATTTTAACATGTATTGACTTTTAGGTGGAAGGTTTAGCAGGCAATTGGTAGAATGTGTCAGGGGTCCTTTTTTATGCATTGCCTTCACTGGGCATTCAGTAGGGGGAAAAAATAATTTAAATGCTGAAAATCATCAGTTATAAATTAGCTACCGTATCTAGTTTTTCCCTCCATGCTCTTGTACTGAGCTCCATCAAAAGTTACACCCCTGCCCTTTTTTAAACGCTTTTTTTTTGCCTACCCCCCAAATCACGCGAAATTGTATAGGCTATTTCCGCACTCATGACGCCCTCTGTCGATGCGAGAGAGTGTAGACGAGCGTGCGCTCTCCTCCGAAGTACGTGATGTCACCGGCTGCTTACGTTCACACCAAAGCCCACAGTTAAAATGGATATGAGTTGGAAGAAGTCATTTCATGTGCGGTTTTTGCAAGCAGACCCAGGATGCCTGATCGACTGCCAGGGGGTCTCTAGGGAGCAATGAGAAGCAGAAGCCTGTCGTATCCCTGGGTGATGCTACCTCCAATTATGCATTTCCCTCCATTTTTTCTTTAAACCAGGGAGGGATAATCCAGGCAGGGTAATTTAATAATCTTAAATAAGTGCATACTCCACAAACACCAGCAAAGTGAACCAACCAGGGGGTGCGTTTCCCAAAAGCAGCGTAAGGCTAAGATGCTCGTAAAACCCTTCCTACGAAGCTTCTTGAACTTTGGGACCAGTCGGAGACAGTTAAGTGTGTTTTAGAAGCCCATAAATCACATACTTTATTAAATTTTTTATGTAAGTGTTAATTGTTTTTTACGGTCACCATAACCACTGATTGTTTTTTTTATATTGATGTTAGATGCAACAATATTTACGTTTATTTATTTATTTTTAATTGCCTTATTTTTATATATTTGGAAATTACCCATAAAAGCCATTCCTTAAATAGCTCTATAAATAAGTTTGAGACAAGTAAAATCAGTGGGGAAAAGATTTTATTTCAAAAGAAACTTTGACGTGCCTAACAGGCCATGTATTGGGCATCACAGTGGGGTTTGCGTCTCCCAATCTATCGCCCCTCCTCCCGTATCAGCAGCACCACAGACAGAAGTACAGAGATGTAGAATCCAGGGATCAGGAAGAAAAAGTCTTGCTATGTGTTTTTTCCACGCATGAACTCAGCCAGCTGATTTCACTAATTAGTTCTACCTCCTGGCTGAAGAATTGTGCAAATGAGCAAATCCAGGTGATTGGAACTAAATACTGGGGAGGATTTCTTACTTTCTGAACCTGGATTTTACACATCTGGTTTAGTAGAATTTAAGAGGTGACTGTGCGTTCACGCTTTAAAAACTGTTTTGGGAAACGCATGTTACAAATTAAAGAGCTGTCGTAGAATCGCGTGTTGAATTCGCACTTAACCCTAAGATTGATCGTTATCAGGAAACGTAGCCCAGAAGTGCATTTAAGAAAATAATGATGGCCATGTTTTCTCAGAAAGCATGGTTCTACCTAGAGAAACATCTCACTGAGAACAGTGGCTGTTTTATTCCATTATCACCGTGCATTGATGTCTGACTAGTATTTGACTGACATTTCTCTAAGTGTCCCTGAATATGAGGTCAAAATCAGCAGCTGACAATGTGACCTGCTCTTCTACTTTTCTTAATTGCCTATTTATTTGTACTCTGTGTGCTTGACCATGATTAGCACTATCTCCAGGAAATAATGAGAGCCATTTGTAAGATAGCGAGGACCTTTTTATACTCCATCAGGGCACAATTTGTCGTATTCAACACTGTGTTTTTCGCAAGTGATTTTCTTTTCAGTTCAAGAGAACAAGTGAAACATCAAAACTAGAGTCAGGGCCTGTCGCAAAAAAAAAAAAAAAAAAAAAAAAGGGGGAAAAAGTGAAGTGGGAAGTGTGGCTCAGACTCGCGTAAGAGGCAGAGCATACTCCTTAATCGTCTCTGTTATTTCTCAACACCTCTGCCACGAATGCTGATTACGCTCACGCTAAAAGAAAATCGCCTCTCCACTTCTTGACAGACTCCACAGAGGCTGCCATAGCAACAACGTCCTCATACTACATTGCAAAATGTTCAGTTGAGGAAAAAAGAGATGGATCACGGAGAGGTTGTAACTTGCAAATTAAATTTATCTGCAAGCGAAACATGGCTTGTGAGGACTTCAGAGCTCATTATTTGTTTGAATTCTACAAATTTAACTTTCTGCGTTTAGGTTTGTTGACAAACGTCCGCTACAGTAGGGCCAGGGCCGCCGTCAGGGGAGAACAACCGGGTATGTTGTCACAGGCCATGGAGGATGGGGGGGGGGGGGGTGGATGGTCTGTGAACTACTGGTAAATATTATTGTCCCAGGCCTGGGAATAATGTCATTTTGTCCCGGTCCCGGGAATTTCACCCGGCAGCCCTGAGTAGGGCCTATATGTTTGTGTTATTGTGGGTAATCCGTACTTACAGGAAGCTACAGTAAGACATTGGTTTATGGCTTAAAAAACAGTGCTCAACGCTGCGCAAAGGCTAACGTTAATGCCAGTGGGCTCAGTCTGCAACAGGCACTGGAAATGCGGTCACACAAATGACACGAGCACACACACACACACACACAAACCCTCGCCTCCCGCTTCGTCCAGACTACACACACACACAAACCCTCGCCTCCCGCTTCGTCCAACCTACAATCTGTAATATGTTTAACCATCGTGAATTTCCAAGTTCATATAGTAAAAAAAATAAAAAATAACAAAAAAAAGTACAATATGAAATCACAACAAGCAGAAAGGTTTGCTATTGTGGAAATAGTTTCCATTCAAATGTATAATGGAATGGTTTCATGTTTTTATAAAACTACTGATTATATATTGTATTTTTTCCAAAATGATTGTTCAGTGTTTCCCAGTTAGGGTGTGGGGGATTAGATAAATAAGTATAAAGTCCAGAATATAGTTCTTATAAAAAAGAAGAGGGGGATGAATACTCATAAATTGCGATAGCTATTGATTTCAGACTAGAAAATATGACATTTCTTATATGTAACACCACTCCCGCTTGAAGCCCGCCCCACCCCGCCTACTTTTATCCGAATACAGACAGATACAGATAATGTTGAGGGTCCTACAGATACAGATACAGATAGTGGCATCGCTGCACACCCCTACTAGCTGGTAACTAGTTACTTTTGAATTGCAAAACCATCTTTATCAGTTTCCTTGCTATTCCTGCTAAACCTTGACAATAACGTGTTATTAAAAGCTTCATGTGCAGTTGTTTAGAACTGCAGTGTTCCAATTAATGTATATGTAATGTGTAAATTGCCATTTTCAAAATGGTTTTATCAGTAATCATATTCTGTCTGTTACTTGAAACCTATGTTTATAACATGTAAATAAACAAATAAGTATGTCATGAAGAAACAATAATGCTGTTAATGTTGCTTATGACATGCTGAATAGTAACAGGAGAGGTTTATGGGTAATTCACCACTTCCTGAACAGGAAGGACTGAAATGCCAACAAACCATTAAAGATCTGTTTATTAATGTTAATTTGTTTTTGAAGTGCCTATGATAAAATAAACCCAACTGTATCTTTATCAATAACTTGGAGCATTAATATCAAGTAGGCCTTCAGCAATTTCAGTGCCTCACAGAATGTAAAGTTATAGTTTTTGTTTAAATTTTTATGAAATGATTGATGTCTTCGACATCACTTTTTGCCATAAAATGTTCAGTCATATATTGAAACAAGCAGTTCAGACAATGATTCCATCAAGTATGGAGTTCCTGTAATCATTTCAAGGGCACATTATTAGCAGAGTAGATGTATCTCGGTCAACAGCAAGGGCTGAATGATACATCACAAAACTATCGGTGCGATATGGATGCGTGCAATATCTGAATCAGTCTGATATTTACAGTACCATATGGAAATAGCAATGTAATACACTGCATGTCACACCATTGTAGCAATATTTAGTAAAAATATTTCAACATGATTTGTTTTGACCATGTCATGTGGCAGGGAGCAGGCAGGGAGCAGGCAGGGAACAGGCAGGGAGCAGGCAGGGAGCAGGCAGTGAGCAGTCAGGGAACAGGCAGGGAGCAGGCAGGGAACAGGCAGGGAGCAGGCAGGGAGCAGGCAGGGAGCAGGCAGGGAACAAGCAGGGAACAGGCAGGGAACAGGCAGGGAGCAGGCAGGGAGCAGTCAGGGAGTAGGCAGGGAGTAGGCAGGGAGTAGGCAGGGAGCAGGCAGGGAGCAGGCAGGGAACAAAAAGGCTGGAAAGTAATATGACACGCACAAGGCAGGACACAAGACGATCTGGCAGAGAACAAAGAAACTGGGGAGACTATATGCCAGATTACTGACGAGACAATGAGGAACAGGTGAGACGAGAACACAATTCAGGTGCGGGGAAGTGGAGACACAAAATGGAGAGATAGAGGGAAAACGGAATACACATAGAAACGGAAAATCAGGAAATCAGGACAGAGGCACGGGACGTGACAGATGTCTCCCATACCATGTTCTCATGGGCTCCCGATCCATGTGCCGGTCCATTTGTTCTTGGCTTCCTGCCTGCAATGCGCATAGTAAAGAAGGCATGCGGTCTCATGAAATGCTTCTTTACAGCTGCTTCTAGTGACACATTCAATTCTTTTCAGGGCCATATGGCCACATAATTATCGAAAAATATATAAAATCCCAAAGGAGTAATTTGCTTGTTTACAATTCATAACAGTTTCTGCAGAAGATCTGAAATGTTTCCCTTTTGTAAATACAGCTTCTTGCCCACTTCAGATTGTTCTGTCCAAATACATGAATTGTCCAAAAATGTATTATTCCAAACCAGATGCTACGTGCTCAAAAATAATTGAAAACAATGGCTCATACAGTGGAATTTTTTTTTTTTAAAGTATTTATTTGTTTAAAAGCCCAGTATCACCAAGCATGGTTTTACCACCCAGTGCTTCTGAAAACATTAGTCTGTTTATAAATTTAATTTACATGTTTCTGTGGGTAACCAGACAAAATATGACGACAAATAATGTTAAACTGACGAATGACAATGTGGGATTAATGTTGTTCGAAGGCTCCTGCTTCATTTGTTCTGCGACTAAAGACAGAATGTATTATCCTTTTTGGTTCAACTGAAGACCCCTTAAATGGTCAGCCATATGCAGTCATGCAAAGGTAATACATAAACAAAAAACAAATTACAACCGATTAATGAAAAACTTCTGCTACATTGGCCTTTCTCCAGCTTAGGATGGGTTGACGGAATGAGGTTGCTTAAGGGTCAATACGATGTTCTGAAGTACTGTGCAGCTCATCGGCTGTTGTCATAGAAACAGATGATCAGTCCGACAGTGGAGGTAATGCAGGGAAAGCGTCATGCATTGCAAAAGAAAGAAAGGAAGGGCTTGATCTTTATTTGTCTCCACAGGTGGAAAGACAGGCATAATAGTCTCTACCTCTTAGGCTTTGACAAGTGCTTTCATCAATAAAAATAACTTTTATTAACCCTCCCCTAGTTATTAATTACCCAATTGCAGTTTTACATTCCACTTTGGGATGCATTCTTGCAATATCATCTATTAGTTTGGGAGGGTGCATATTGGCACACCCCTCCATGCAACCAGCTACCACTTATTTTCATTTTACCATCCACCAGCAGAGATGCGCAGTTCCAATGCCTACATACTGTAGGTGCCTAATTTACCAGAGGGGGCGATGTTTAAAAAGGAGGTGAGGAATATCTTGCTGAATGAAAGCATAAGTTAATTGACAGTGCAATACCAAATAATTCATTGCTCTACATGACTGAGGTGACACTAGTGCAGTTAGCAGGTTTCCCACGCATCCTAGAAAACCTGGAATTTTTTGATGCATCCATGGAAAAGTCATGGAAAATGAAAAAAAGTGCCTGTAAAACAAATGGCTGTCCAGAATAATATTTTTAGTGTAACAAAACCACAGGTGCCTTGCTCTGCAATCACAATCTACCCTCACCCCTTCCCCATGTGAAAAATTGCAATACATTTCTAAGCCTCCTCAAAATTGTATTCTAACAGGTGTAAACTGGGTTAAGATAGCATTTCTAAATGCAAGTCACCTAATGCCCAAAGCCCATTTGCAGCCTATGTTGCACTTTTGTGTTCTTTTAACTATAGAAATGGCTGAATTTATAACTGTGCTATTGTCAGTGTTATGGTTTGTGGGTTATTGTTTCTTTTTCCGCTGCGGTTCTCGTCATTTCTCTTCTATTGAGAATCTATCGTATTTTTTCCACGTTCCGTTCCGGGATTTTGCTTCACCTCGTGATTATTAATTTCACCTGTGCTACTACCTGCGGGGTATTTAAGCTCCTCACTTCCGCTTCCCCGGTGCTTCTTTGTCATTTCATATTACATTGAACCAGGTATAGCCAGGTACAAGCGACCTTGTGATATTAAACTTGTTTTATGTTCACGAGGGACTTGCTTCTAGTATAGGATTTGTTCTTCCTGTTAGCGTTACTGCGCTATTTTTTTCCTTTGCTGTTCTCGCTGAGATGAGTTTCGTTTTTTTTTGTTTTACATGCCGAAGGTGTTTTTTTCTTTTCTAGTTTACCATTTTAGCTCCAGTATTGAGCTTGGGAAACTTAGTTTTGTGTTCTCACTCATATATTCGAGTTCGCCCTATTTTCTTGGGTTGATTTTCATTTGGCTGTTTAGCTACAAGGAATTATTTCCTGTTTTTTTTTTCTTTGTATTAATAGTTAGTACTCTTAGTGGTCCTCACTTGCGTGGGTGACTTGTTCTGATCCCCCTACCTCTGCGTTTGATTCACCGCTACTAAATCCATCACAGTCAGACTGTAAGATTGCTTTTACTGTATGAAAGCCTTAATATTTCAGAGGCTGACTTGAGAGGAAAATGGGATTTCTTTTGAGCAGAATGAAAAAGACACAAAGTCACATTCTTATAATGTGATTTGAATAATACTACAGTGATGTGAAAAATGAAAGTCCGCCTTCATTTAATTTTATGGTTTTAAATATTAGGACATAATTAACAAATCGTGTGTGACAAATAACGCATAACAGATTTGACTTTATTTACTTAATTATTTATTCAACCAAAAATAAGCCAGCCCGCAAAAGCCTAGCATTATGTATGTCTTGAGTGTGCTGGATGCTCATTCAGTGTTTCTATAGTGATGATACTGAGGGAGAGGCTTTAACTCACAGCACCAGCATTCTGACAGCAGGGTCAACACAGGTCACCGACAACAAACATCTTTGCAGCATTTTGAACTGACGGGGTGGGTTGCGCATGCTCTAACCTGAGCTCCTTTCCGGTCAACAATCGTATGGCTTTGATTTTGCGGAATGCAGCTGATTTTCTACCAATGGAAGAGCAGAGAGGAGACTGTTGTGATTCTGAAGGAGGGAAGTATGTTGTGAATGGTGGGGTGGTGGGGGGGATTGCATCGGTTGGATCGGTGGCTTTTTTTACGAAAGCCAATTGCAAATGACTGTCGAAATGTATTTCTGTTGCAAACACATCTGTTACTACTTCAGGGTTACCACAAAACCCATTTTTCTCTGGCAACTGACATTCCCTTTGCTCGTACGATGTGCAGCTTGCACAGGGAAGAAGAGCAATTCAGTGAGCATCACCAAGCCGTTCACCATCAATGGGTTTTGTGCCATTTTTTGGACTTTGCATGTGCAATTTGTCAATAGCTATGCACAGGGCTCAGGGTGTTGCACAGTAATAAAATATATACTTGCAAGTATGTTCATCATTGCAAGTGCTAGACGTGCTATTCTGCAAAGTGTACTATTTAGGCTACTAGGATTCAGTACCCACAGGATATAATATCTTAATTCTCTGATGAGAATATTTTTTTCCTCATTGTAATAGTTCTGTCCAGGCATAATACAATATAATGAAGTCATATGATGGAATTTCCTGAGCAATTTGTAATGATATTGTTGTTATTGACAATTACATTGTGAATTAAATAGGCTATGTTCATCTACTGGGACAATATTCTCTGTAAATAGAATTAACTGGGTGTTCCATTATTCATGTGCACATCATTACTTGGAAATAAAAAGTGTGGCAGAAATAAACTGTGGCAGAACTAAAGAGTGTGGCAGAACTAAAGAGTGTGGCAGAACTAAAGAGTGTGGCAGAACTAAAGAGTGTGGTAGAAATAAAGAGTGTGGCAGAAATAAAGAGCGTGGCAGAAATAAAGAGTGTGGCAGAAATAAAGAGCGTGGCAGAAATAAAGAGTGTGGCAGAAATAAAGAGTGTGGCAGAAATAAAGAGTGTGGCAGAAATAAAGAGTGTGGCAGAAATAAAGAGTTTGGCAGAAATAAAGAGCGTGGCAGAAATAAAAAGTGTGGTAGAAATAAAGAGTGTGGTAGAAATAAAGAGCGTGGCAGAAATAAAAAGTGTGGTAGAAATAAAGAGTGTGGTAGAAATAAAGAGCGTGGCAGAAATAAAAAGTGTGGTAGAAATAAAGAGTGTGGTAGAAATAAAGTGTGTGGCAGAACTAAAGAGTGTGGCAGAACTAAAGAGTGTGGCAGAAATAAAGAGTGGCAGAAATAAAGAGTGTGGCAGAAATAAAGAGCGTGGCAGAAATAAAGAGTGTGGCAGAAATAAAGAGTGTGGCAGAAATAAAGAGTGTGGCAGAAATAAAGAGTGTGGCAGAAATAAAGAGTGTGGCAGAAATAAAGAGTGTGGCAGAAATAAAGAGTGTGGCAGAAATAAAGAGCGTGGCAGAAATAAAAAGTGTGGCAGAAATAAAAAGTGTGGCAGAAATAAAGAGCGTGGCAGAAATAAAAAGTGTGGCAGAAATAAAGAGTGTGGCAGAAATAAAGAGTGTGGCAGAAATAAAGAGTGTGGCAGAAATAAAGAGCGTGGCAGAAATAAAAAGTGTGGTAGAAATAAAGAGTGTGGTAGAAATAAAGAGTTTGGCAGAAATAAAGAGTGTGGTAGAAATAAAAAGTGTGGCAGAAATAAAGAGTGGCAGAAATAAAGAGTGTGGCAGAAATAAAGAGCGTGGCAGAAATAAAGAGTGTGGCAGAAATAAAGAGCGTGGCAGAAATAAAAAGTGTGGTAGAAATAAAGAGTGTGGTAGAAATAAAGAGCGTGGCAGAAATAAAAAGTGGGGTAGAAATAAAGAGTGTGGCAGAAATAAAGAGTGTGGCAGAAATAAAGAGTGTGGCAGAAATAAAGAGCGTGGCAGAAATAAAAAGCGTGGTAGAAATAAAGAGTGTGGTAGAAATAAAGAGTTTGGCAGAAATAAAGAGCGTGGCAGAAATAAAAAGCGTGGTAGAAATAAAGAGTGTGGTAGAAATAAAGAGCGTGGCAGAAATAAAAAGTGGGGTAGAAATAAAGAGTGTGGTAGAAAGAGGAATCACATTTATTGCCGAACTGCAGATCTTTCTTGCAAGCTCCATGCAGTTGCGATTTCTTTATGAAAAGCTCCAAAAACTGAGACAAAAAATCAAAGATAGCATTTTCCCCGGAAACGAGCCCCAGGTTCTCTCTTTTGATAGTAATTCTGCTCTTTTGCAACTAAGTACATAATCACAGACTACGAAACCGTCAGTCATCATCAAAACCGGTCTCCTTTGATATCGCTTTCACTTTTCACAAGCTTCCTGTGACAGCATAATCACAGACTACATGGTGTTCCGAGGACACACACATCTACTGCCTCAGTGGGTTTGTACCCCTATAAGCGGCAGTCTGCAAGAGGCACTTCATGATGAATGTGACATTATGAAATGGAAATACTATAGTGCAATATATTTAAGGTTTCTCTGGGTCTGGGAAATTAATGAGGGAATATAGGCTACACAGCAAAAATGGCATTGTAAATCTAACACTGCTGGTGTACATTTAACACCCTAGGGTTCAATACTCTGCGTGAAAAGGGTGTCTATTTTTTATTCACGTAGAACCTGGGTTTTCAACAGGGGGTCCGCGATTGCACTCTCAACCATCCCTCCGCCAGTTTGTGATCGCATTCTCCTCTCCCGGTACGTGTGTGCAATTCTCATCACCCCCAGGGTCCGCAATCACCTTTGAGTCTGGGTGGTGGTTCCTGGATCAAAACCGGTCTCTTATCCAGAAGACCCTTATCCAGGGTAAAATGGATTATATTGTATCACAGTAACCAATCTGAAAGTATCTGACACACAGGAACTCCGCCTCAGGGTCATATTTCAGGTCTCCCCCAACACCACTATTTGACAGTAATATTAGTCATCCCACACATCTCCGATGTAATTTATGAGAGCCGTGTTTCTGCATAGCCTCCGCCCCTAGTAATACATCTATACCTGTATGTCAAACACAAAAGAATATGCTGAATATGTAAATATGACATTTTCATACTTTATCTTTCACAGCATGCTTTCGCAGTCATGAAAATGGTCTCGAACTCATCTTGAAAAAAATGGATTATTTCCCGATTGAGAATTTTACTGGCTCGTCATCTTTCATTTAGGGATTTGTGCATTTTAATTTGTGCTTATCTTTTTGTATGCCAGTCTGTTAATAACTTACTGACAAGAAAATTGTTCTTATCGACTAAGCAGGCATACATATATAATGTTAGACCATAAAAATGAAAGACTGTAATTATGGCATTATAATAGAGTACAGAACCAGACAGTTAAATTAAAACTGTCCTTTTCAGCCATTCGTCCCATTTCAGCTTGGTTCCACACAACTTGCAAGCTTCCAAAATGAGGAACACTGAAAAAGGATGATGTCATCATTAACAATGGATACAATTACACAGCTTACTTCACAACCAATCTGCATTTAGTCTCTAGAGCTGTTGTTCAGAATTTCTATGAACACTGAATGATTTCTTCGGGCCACCCTCTGAGCTGGGGTTCTTCTGTCTCACAGTGGGTGCCCTTCTGAGAAGTGGAGTATTTGACCTTCACACACACACACTCTCACACACACACACACACACACACACACACACCACACCACACCACACCACACACACACACACACACACACCGCACACATACGCACAGCACAATAATCGGTACAGTCGGTCACCAAGAACACATCTTTATTTGCTTGCAGTAATATTGTGTAAGAAGTGAAAAGTTGTAGCACAGTAGCACAACAAAGTTAAGGACAAGACATACTGTGGTTTGATTGAACCTGTGTCTCAGTTACAAAGATGACAATGAGGATGATGATGTTGATGAAGATGATGGTGATGATGATGATGACTGGACCCACAAGGCTGCGATTTAATGTCTACATCCTTCACCTTCATTATCTTTTGAAGCAGCACAATCATACAGCAAATTACCTTTGATAGCCTGCAATTTGCAAAGCTCCCCTCAGACTTAGAGATACGGGACGCAAGAACCAGTTCTTACATCTCAGACTATCTTCAATATATCGACCCATGGAATGTTTTGGAGTATTTATATAATTACTAATGTATCTGTCTGACGTGTTTGAAAATGACTTAACATCTCAAAATGTAATTTTGCCACTGTCTGGTAAAATCTGAAGGAGAAAAAGCAGGTCTCCCCATAATCGCTGAACCTTTCTCAGGAGAAACCAGCTTGAAAACAGACTGGAATATATGCCACTGAAACAATAAGTGGATTTAACTGAGCAAGCATACAATTTAATTATTTTACTGCGACTTGCAGATTTACTAAGCTAGTACAAGGTTGATGTTTTTAGCCAGTGTTTGTTGCTATGAGAGGCCAGCTACAGCCTGCTATACGCATGGCTGCTGGACAGAAGGTTTGAATCTCACTCAGAACTAGACTCCCAGTGGCAAGCCATATAAACCTGCTTTTTTACACCATTTAACCTCTTTTTTTTGTTTTGGATGATCGCTCGTTATCTGTTTCTCTCACGCGCGTACACTGGCATATCTGTGTGGATGCCCGATCATCCATATGTACCATCCATGATGACCACGTATGTGGAATGCAGATGTGGACTTCATGATGTGTTTTTTTTTTTTCTTCAAGAAATGCTTTGAATTTAGACATTTCCATTCAAGAGAATTTGCAACCTTTATCCCCGCACTGCACTCTTCTGTCTGCTATAATTTATCATTAACCCCTTAGTGCAGATGGCATATTTGGTAAATCATGGGGGTACTCTGTTTAAGGCTTTATAACTCCAGGTGTGAGCATCACATAAACTTGGTAAATGGCTTAAATGAAACAAAACCGGTGTACCATGTTTTGGTACAAACTTAGATTTGTTTATTTTCATAATTTAAGTCAAAATAAAGTGCCGGAAATGCAAGCAAAACTTTGCAAAAAATGCAACAAAATATATATTTCTTCAAAATACTGAGAGCTACATAAGTGAAACAGATAAAACTACACATTTCCTGGATCATAAACTCCTTGTCCACAAGCATTCAATAATCGCAGGGTGATATACAGAACTACTAAAGATCTATGACACGAAATGTAAGCAGTGTAGCCTGATGTACCCAGGGTCTCCAAACCTATCCAAATTGGCTAAAATGTGAATAGCTGTAAATCTTAAACTAATCATACATTTCAGTGCAAATCAACCGTTTTGACTCATTTAACTCACCTTTTTATCATTTTCATGTGGGAATTATTTTGGATCAGTACAGGGGGGTGGATATCTAGGTGTCCAATAACCTACCCAAAACCTCTCCGAGAAATTATTAAAAAGCCTTTTGTCCTTTATAATGCATATACATTTTACCTTACGATCACTTAATGGATGAAAACATTGATATTGCACAGTTTCAGTTCAGTGTTTGATGCCAAGTGTGCCATTTTTTCACCATTATCCTTCATATACTGCTTCATCCTGTGCGGTGCCTTCGTGGCCAACATGCACTCATCAATGGCACGGTCTTCAGTATGCTGTAAGGATCTGGTCCTGCAGTGGCTTCACTCTGAACAGTAGAGGGCACTGCTGGAGTGGCAGAGGTGGAGGGTCAAGCATGTTATAGGAACAAATTACATAATGCAGAAGCATTATAACACTGTGGTACACACAGCTAAATATGAAATCATTCACTCTTGTACTTCAGTAAACACTTTCTTCTGTATGCTACATTATGTTATATTTTGTTGCGTGCTCTAGGATGGCATTACTCTGTAGTGTGTTTCACAACTGTTGCTTATTTATTTTATTTATTTATTTTACATTCATCTTGCACACATCTGGACACAGTACATTTGAATACATATTTTCCATTCCCTAAGTGAAAAGCATCACCCATGGATATACTAATACCCCATAGAGTACATTATGCACAAAGAAATTACAATACAATAAAATAATATCGGAAAACACTACCAATGTTCTAGCTTCACGGCAAATCGAGGCATAAAATAAACTCCTCAAAAAAAGGTTGGAAACGTTATTTCGGTCGATTATTCCTCCCCTTTAATAATACCAATTGGTATTGTATTTTATATCGTTGGAAAGCCTGATTAGTAACCTTTACAACGAGGTACAACTTGTAAGGATCGTGCATTCGTGGAATGAGCAACACAGCTAACCGTGTGGGTAGCGGCCCAAAAAAATGTGCCTAAATCCCCTGCAATATTCTTCTGTTGGTATTCACTCTCGTTTTGAGCTTCAAGTGCTGGCAGATGCCATCCCACAGCAGTGTGTGACCAGGCTGGTGACCAGCATGAGGAGGAGGTGCCAAGCTGTTGTGGCTGCGTATGGATCTTCCACACGCTACTGAGGTCCCTGACAGTGTAAAATGAATAAAGTGTAAAAATGGCCAATATGTGTTGTTTTTTCCTTATTACTGTGGGAGAGTGCAATCATCCAGTCCACCAAGCAACTCAAAACGAGAGTGAATACCAACAGAAGAATATTGCAGGGGATTTTGGCACATTTTTTTGGGCCGCTACCCACACGGTTAGCTGTGTTGCTCATTCCACGAATGCACGATCCTTACAAGTTGTACCTCGTTGTAAAGGTGACTAATCAGGCTTTCCAACGATATAAAATACAATACCAATTGGTATTATTAAAGGGGAGGAATAATCGACCGAAATAACGTTTCCGAACTTTTTTTGAGGAGTTTATAACGTACGACTGAGCAACCAAACAGAACAGCGCTAAAATACTCAATTTCATTGTGAATGCTATGAATTCTAACAAAGCAGGCCACCACGAGCCACTACGGGAACGGCACGAACACAATAGTATCAATACATTACAGTTATTTGGCAGACGCGTTTATCCAAAGCGACGTACAATAAGTGCATATTGAAGGTCATAGACACAATCTACGAAGCAAAGTCACGAAAGCGCTACTTTCTCACAACGTAGAAGCTATCGCTAGTCATTGAATTGAATTGAATTGAATTTATTGAGGATAGCCCCTTGAGATGAACCATCTCATTTTCGAGGGGGTCCCAAAACACAAACAAACAACATGTTACATACAATACAAAACTTATAATAACACACAGATACAAACACAGCTCGTCCACTCCCACCTACCCAAACCCTCCACATCCCAAAACCACCAATATTGTTCAGGAGACTAAACGTCAGTGACCAGGAGAAGTGAAACAATAATAATAATGATATGGATCATCATCATAATAGTAATAATAACAATAAGAAAAGAAAAATAAGAAAAATAACAACAAATAATAAAGAAAAAAGAATAATAAAAACAAATCAAGTAGAATACACCATTGTAGAAATTCAAATTAAATTAAAAGCATGCACAGGTTGTTTTGAGCTGAGAAAGTAAAGATGACCTAAAGCAGCGGTAGGAAGTAATGGACCTAAGGGAGCGGGGGAGGTTATTCCAGTCAGAAGGGGCTTTATATGCAAATGACCTACGACCTACTTCTGTAAAGATTCTAGGGACATTGAAACAGGGATCTTGCAAACGCCTAAATGAATAGGAAGATCTACGTGGGACCAAGTACTGTTTCAGGTATGAGGGATAATTAAAATTAATACATTTAAAAATGAATTGAACCCAATGAAATTGTCTTCTAGCTTTAAGTGGCAGCCAATCGAGTGAGTCATACATAAGACAGTGGTGCGTTCTATAGGGACATCTAAGGACAAATCGACATAGGGAATTAAACACTACATTAAGAGGCCTAAGATAAGTAACAGTGGTATTTTGATAAACTATATCAACATAATCTATAATAGGTAGAATGAGTTGAGAAATTATTCTTTTCCTAATCTCAAAAGTGAAGCAATTAATCGAGCGATACAGTGAGCCAAGACAACCATATACTCTTTTTATAGTAAAGTCAATATGGGGTTTAAAGGAGAGTTCAGGATCAATCCAGAGTCCAAGATATTTAAACTGCTCCACCTTCTCGAGGGGTAAACCATTATCATAGACAATATTTAAATCTAGGAGATGTGGGCGCATATGCCTTGAACCAAACACCATGCTACAAGACTTCTTCTTGTTCAATACAAGTTTGTTATTATGAAACCAGTTTTGGACTGAATTAAAGTCTGACTGTAAGGAATTCTGAATTTGTGCTATGTCAGTATCAGAAGTGCATATGGCAGTGTCATCAGCATAGAGATGAACAAGACAATTGGAGCATGCTAGGGGAAGGTCATTGATAAAAATAGAAAAAAGAAGTGGTCCAAGAGTGGAACCTTGAGGAACCCCCCTTTCAACAATTAAATAATCAGACTGAGAACCCTGAATAACAACACATTGACGGCGATTATGAAGATATGCATTAAACCAAAAAAGAGCATTTTGAGAAAAACCAATGGAGTAAAGCTTATCAAGGAGGAAGTAGTGATCAACCATATCAAAAGCTTTGGAAAGATCAATAAAAATGGCACCAGTGAGTTGGCCTTTCTCAAAGGATGAAAACACATCGCTAGTAAATTTATGAAGAGCAGTAGTAGTTGAGAAGTTTGGTCTAAACCCAGATTGGGATGATGATAAAATATTATGTACATTAATATAATGAGACAGTTGGTCAAAAATCAATTTCTCAAAAATTTTCGCAATAAAGCAAATAATTGAAATAGGTCGATAATTATTCATATCTGATGAGTTTCCACCTTTGAGAATAGGGGTAACTCGGGCACATTTCCATATAGAGGGAATTGAACAAGTAGACAAAGATAAATTAAATAAGTCTGCAAGGGGATACATCAATACATGTGCTGCTAGTTTAACAAATTTAGCTTCCATACCATCTGGACCTGCACTACTAGCTTTAAGCTCACACAACACATTATAAACATCCATAGGCATGATTTTTTGTAAAGAAAATAAACTATTACAAGTAGTGAAGTTTGAGGAGTCAGCCATACCATAAGAATTAGCATCATGGGAACCACAGATAGAAGTGAAATGCTCATTAAAAGCTTGGGAAATGAGTAAGGGATCAGAAATAATTTCATTGTTAAATTGTATCCGGTTTATGAGGCTTTTGTTAGTTTTATTGAGAACACGGTTCAACTGATTCCAAAACTGTCTAGGATTATTAAAATCGTGGGAAAGGCTATTTTTGTAATAATTCGATTTTGCATTCCTTGTTTTAGTCTTGCATACGTTTCTTAAACATCTGTAGGTTTCCCAATCAACAGGATCTTTAGACAGGCGATATTTGTCCCAGGCTTTGTCCCGTTGTTTAAAAAGGTTGATGAGATCTGAACTGATCCAGGGTAAGTGTCTGCCTTTAACTCTAATAGACTTCATAGGAGCATGCTTATTAATAATGTTAGTGATCTCAGATTGAAAGAAGTTCCAAGCATCCTCAGGATAAGGAATTAACTGAAACCTATCCCAATTGATAGCAGTGACATCATCAATAAAACAATCAACGTTCATTTTTTTACATTGTCTCAATCTAATACATTTAGGAGGAGAATTTAGAATTCTGATTTTCCAAACACAAAATATAACGGAATGATCGCTAAAACAGTCAGACATAACACCAGATGTGGTTATTCTTTCTGGGTTAGTAACCAGAATCCAATCTATTAGAGATGAAGATCGACAATCAACTCTAGTTGGCTCAGTAATTAGCTGAGTGAGGTTTACACTATTAAATAAATTCCTCTCATTGGCAGAGGAACTATCTAGCCAGTTGTTATTGAAATCACCCAAGATGATCATTTCATTATGCCTCTCTAAAGAATTGATGGTGGATAGAATACAATTTGCAGAGTCAGATGGAGCAGAAGGTGGTCTATAGACATTCCCAATAGTTAAGTGTTTGTTATCATGAAAGATAATATTAATAAAGATACACTCAAAATTAACTGGGTCCACAGTAGGAGGGGCACACTCAGAAACCAGATTATCAGAGACATAGGTGGCCACCCCACCACCTCTAGACGCCCTGTCAGATCTATACAAAACATAATTATCAATTTTGATTTCATCATCGGTTATTCTGTTATGAAGCCATGTTTCAGATATTGTGATAATGTTGGGTTTGTAAAGAATAACCCAGGCTCTGAGAAGATCGATTTTAGGAACAAGGCTCCGGATATTGATATGAATAACTTTTAAACCTTTAACTGACTCAATAATAGGCTACCTATAAAAAGACAGAGATAGTTGGTCACTGACTTGTGAGATTAGGAGGTGAAGGAGGCGAGGAGCGAGAGCAACAAACAGGACAAAGACAGACACCACAAACACACACAGACACACACAGAGACAATACAGAAAAAATACAAAGACAAAATCAAGCTGCATCATTAAAAAGAAAGAAAAAAAAAAGAAAAACTAACTGCTCAGTCTGCAAGGCCCTTGAATAAATGAATAAATCAGTCGAACAGTCCCATGTTCATAGTAATGCATGGCCTACATCCGGCATTGAAAACGTTATTTCCAAAATAAACTTTGTTATCAACCATGTAATTCATTTCCATTTTAATTATCCAAGTCATCAAACCGAAATAAAACAAAAGTTACGCATTACTGTTCATTCCTTCTCAGTTTGTTAGTCAGTTTACATTTACATTACAAAATTATATTTTGCGACAGCTGCAACTCCTTGAGTTAAGTTTACGACACCGTTTACGGCAAACAGAAGTGCTGCAGCACCGATATGACAGCTGGGTTACCGGTGTCCTGCTAGCTTGTAAACAATAGCCATCAATTGCAGAAACAAAACCTAAATGCTGTCATTGAGAATAACTACATAACGGAACAGTCAATATTTCAAAAAGTCCAAGAAGTAGGCTACGAAGGACAAAAATAGAAGAGCACAAAAAGCAAAGTTCATCGCTAGACCATGTAGGCTAACGTAACGTTGTTATGGAGACTCAATGGAGAACTCGGCAAGGAAAGCCTCGGCCTCACCAGGGGAGCGAAAGAGTTTAGTCTTACCACCGTGGACCACTCTCAACGTGCAAGGGAAGATCATGGAGTAGGACAAGCCAAGGACTCGTAGCCTCTTTTTGTGTGGGTCAAACTGCCGACGTTTCTGGACCAGCTCACTACTGAAATCAGGGAAGATATGAACCCGTGTAGTGCCATACACAAGCTCCTTCTTTTCTCTGGCGAGCTTCAGGATCTTTAGCTTGTCCTGAAAATAGAGAAGTTTAACCAGGATCGGTCTTGGTCTGGTTCCGGAGTTGGACTTGAGGACAGTTGGAGAACGATGACAGCGCTCGATGACTGGACGAATAGGAAAGTTCGCTTCACCAAGAAGCTGAGGAATGAGCCGATTCATGAAACCAAGGATATCATTACCCTCGGCTTTCTCTGGTACAGAAATGAAGCGCAAGTTGGAAGCCCGACTTCGATTCTCAGCGTCGGCAGCCCGTTCCTTCAGGTAAAGATTATCCGTATCAAGTGTTTTAACACGTTGAATCAAGTCCTGTATGTCATTCTCATTGGTGCCAGTTCTCTGCTCGAGCTCGATGACTTGATCTCCAAGTGTGGAAAGTGAGCGCTCTATTATTTTAAGGCTGGCATCAATAGTTCCCAGTTTAGAATCAATATGTGAAATCATTTCAAGCTTCATTTGCTGCATGCCCTCCCAAATAGTTTGAAGAGAGATTGAGCCTTGATCCATAGTGAGGCCTGCTAATTTCTGACTCACAATGAGAAGAAATATTTGGTCCAAAAAAATAAAATAACGATTTGCTACAAAATGTTACTACTGCTTCTATATTCCAATACCACAGGTCACTTTGATTGACTTCAGCATATGAAGTAGCACATCTATTTTATTATTGGACTATAGAAAACAATTGTTTGAGCCAGCAGACTAGAGCTAGTTACACACCCTCACACCACAGCAGCCATCAGCCGAATACAGTCAGCTATACATTCTAAGCTATGAGATAGCTAAACCAAATAGAAAATAAAAAATAAACGGAAAGAACGTACTATATAATTTGCCTTATACATGTAGTTATTCAAGGTGGAGTCTGAAAAAGTGTGTTTTCAAATATGTTCAGCATTATTAGCAGGCTAACAGTGGTCTATTACGACCGATGCAAATACAAAAATAACGAAAATATAGCACGCAGTGGAAAAACGAATGTATATAATCAAAATATTACAAGCAGTAATACTTACATGTCGAGGAGGATATCTTCCCCATATTGATAGGCACCTCTTCCACAGAATCTATGCTACAGGGATTAGAAGAATCTCTGTTGTTGTCCTCTTCTGACCGACTTCGGGGGAAAACTACTAAAAAGTAACTTCAAAGTTGCGCGCAGTTTTATTGCGTAACACCAATTACGTCATACCAAATGCGTCAAACCAAATGCGTCATCTGCGCATGCCTGCGTAAAATTGTCGTGATATAACAAGTATTGCAGTTACGCTCGCCCTTAAATAGTTAATCCAAGCTTTCAATTACACATGTAAATTACTTTTGGGAAGCTTGTCGTGCCTTCTATTGGATAAAACAATTGTCGATCAAACCAGAATAAAATTGAAAGCATCACAGCAGTGCAATCAGGAAGGGGGGGTTACGCAGAGCTAGTTTCGTTTGTCTAATAGTGTTCCAATGCGCTGTGTATTTTTCAAACGGATTGTCCAAGACAATAAATGACCACGGAATCTTGAAAGGGACATATCTACGCTTAAATCCACGGGAGGATTGCACACGAATTCCATATTTAATAGCAGATATTGATAGTAGAATGGCATTGTATGATTTCACTTGTTTATGTCGGTATTGATTGAGCAGCGATTTGCACCGCTGTATTTGCATACGGTCGGGCTATTGGTGGGTTTATCTGGTTGCTGGACGGAATTCTGATATTATATGATGAATACATATATTTATGAACTCCCAACATAGACGCTATTGCCCACTATGTCACGCATGGGTAGGTATAGGCTGGGTGGGGAGTGCTTGTTAAATGGACTTGCTACGGAAAGATAGTGACACTTAGAAACTACGCATTGGCCAGAAATAGTCGCGAATCGTCTACCAATAAAGTTAAAATACCGCGTTTGGGTTTTCCACTAATAGTTTGGCTGCAGGAGCAACGCGTGTCTCAGTTGCGTAAAACTGTCTCGCATGTGAGACAAAATAGACTATCTGCACTAAGGGGTTACATGCCAGGAAGGGAGTTTGGGTGCTGTCCACCAGGGGGCAGCACCAGCCCTACTCACAGGTATGGCAGCACTGCTGCCCATTACCTAATTATTGGGCTTAATAAAAGGCTTGGGCCGTGTCTGAATCTGCGCTCTTCCACACTGTTGAGTGACACAGATGACACACTTACTTCCGGGGTCTCACTGAGTATATTCGGGAGAACGCTTTTCAAAAAGTACACAAACATTTTGGTCACATAAATATGACGTGAAGCTTCATTTAAAAAAAATTAAAAAAAGAGGCGCAGCTTCACTGACGTTTTTTTTTCAAATCTAACAAAAACAACACGTGACAAGGCAGCACAAAAGTGGGTCACAGGGTTGCCAGATCTTGTAAGACTTTGCAGCCAAATTAATAAAAAAATAAAAATGTATATTACAAACTACTTCCTCACTAGATTGGAAAGAGTTTTGTCGGATTTTCTTTGCACACTGCTTGCAAAGTGAGGGGACAGGGCACAAACGGACAGGGGTCTGAGTGGACAGGGGATAGTGGACAGGAAACGACACCCTCAAAAGGGTGTAGGGGTCGTATTCGGACACAGCTCTGGTTGTCAGGCCAAAAAAGTGGAAGGTTTTTCTAGATGTGGCTGCATGGTGGTGCCTGTTTTAAATTTTTTTGTTTGTTTGTGTGTGTTTTCCTTTTGTGATGTTTGTGTGTTTTTTAACTGCTTTTTTCCCCAGGAGTTTTGGTTGCCAGATTGGTCTTTTTCTTGCTTTAAAAGTATTTCTGTCGTTTCAGTTTATAGCACAATTAAAAGGCAGTATGCCAATTACCCCTTTTTCTGTTGTTTCTGTCTTTTCACCACAGTGGTCATCCCCAGCACTGCAACACAGATGTGGAGAATGTGGGAATAGTGCCCCCCTGGTGGAGAGACATCATTTTCTTTCTTTTTTAAATGTATTTTTGCCCCAGAATTTATTTATTTATTTTGTCTTTTGAGTCACGCTGCATAAGGTAGCTGCCGGCTACCTAGCATGAGGAACCGACGTAGCTAGTTAGGCAGTTTGTGAAAAAGTTTTGTTCGGTAATACTCATTAGAGCATCCCGAAGGCAATACAAAAGGAGCGTCTGTGCATTTTGTTGTTTCGTTTTTTCCTCACAATACATCGTTGAGCTCATTTCAAGTCAGCTATTTACCCATAGGAATACATAGGAATACATAGAAATACATAGGAATACATTGAGCAGCCGAGACGAATCAACCTAGTGACGTCACAAGCGCAAATAACCTTTTAAAAAATAATTCTAGCAAATACCGGTCAGTTTGAGGTTTGCATGCAGGGGCATGTCTTATCTAAGGTAAAAAACAAACAAACCAGAGCCAAATTACAGAGTGCTTTATGGGTACCACACTCCCAACAAAGGAAAAACATATTTCCATGTTTGTTTTTTTAAATGTGCTCATCATTCGGATTGAATACTGACCAAACTATGGTCCAAGTCACTTCTAACCCAGTCCTAGTGCTGCCCAATTTACATTCATTCCCACATTTGATCTTCCTCAATGTTTTGTGCTGTTCATTCATCTGTGGTTTCTGAATAATCATTTACAATGACCTTTCTTGTTAAGTCGTACTGTGCAGAATTACATTTACCGATATGTGTGTCAGGAATACATAATATCCAATATTCTTATTTAATTGTACCCGATCAGAGTTCAGGCACAACATCTTCAGTACAGCCCAGGGAAATTCCCTTATAAAAGGTGATTCTATTTGATTCATTTGTTTATTGACTGACAGTTTGGACACCCAGCTGTGAATGAACACACAAATGGGCCAAACCTGTGTTCTGTTTACATACATTTAAAATTCCGTTTTTGGTTTGGTAAAATAGCATGGACATAAAACAGTACCTTAAGTTAGAGTATTAAGAGTACCTTAAGTTAACATACATACTTAATTGATATCCAATTATGTATTTTTGTATATGCCTGCAGGCAGCGGAAAACGCTGTAATCTCCTTTATGCTGGGAGATCTCCATTATCACTGGGCCCAGTTTGGCTTATTGGTTAGAAAGCAGTCACATGCTATGCAGATCATTCACATTTCTCCATGTTCAGGTTTGTTCTTCCACAGCTGTATCCTGTACTTGGAATTTTGGGAGTTGAGGGGAAATTTGTTAGTTCTTATTTGTTATATTTCTTGGATACAAAGATTTGTCCGGATCTCACAGTGCAAATTGTGCGGCTATAAAATGTTTGTTCACATAATGTTTTTAATGGCTTCAGTTCATGGTTAAATGTTTGCAAAAGGTAATAAATGCATTAGTTATGTTTGCTTAATTTTATGCTGTGCCACGTAAGCCATTTTTTCTCAGGTAGAATTTCTCCTGAGATATTTCTGTGATACAGGGTTTGTTTCTGAACCTTGTATTCAATTTTAAATAGAAAACTAACAGCAGGCACATGACCATGCTAAATTATGCAGTCGCCAGTATGACTCAAACTGCCAATCAATCAATCAGCCAAAGAATTAGTCAAATTGTAAAACAATTCCTAGTGCACTAGTTAGAACAGAAACCAGACTGAACTGGGAGAACCCCTAACTGAGTTTGAAAAAGTCTGAAAGCCCTAAAACAAAGAAGGTCACTTATTTCTTGACATAAAAGTTTTTGAAGGACTAAACTTTTTGTTTGTGCCACAGTAAATGAACAATAATAAATGTTTAATCTATGTTGCATTATACTGCGGTCTTATATATTTCAGGCTTAATTTAGCTTTATTGTAATTCTTGCAGGAATGCATTAGTGCAATTAGGAACATTAATATGAGGCGGTAATTAATTCCGCACAGAGAAAAACATGATTGAATTCTAATTTTATAATGTAAATAGGATTTGGACCTTTAGATCTGCATGGTCTGGAAATCAGAATGTGCAATAGAATGGAGAACATTGTTGTTGGCTGAATGATGAATGAATGGATGATTGAAATGAATCCTAGATGGAGCTAGTAGTTACCGAATGTAATTAATGATTTGACAGTTTTGGTGATGGGTCTTTCTTTATAGCTGGAGAGGACAGTCAGGTCTGTAATTTCAACATAAACTGGAAGTCACGCACTCACTCTTGAGAATTTTTTTCAATAATCGGATATATTTTTTCTCAGAATAGCTGAGAAAACATGGCTTTTATTGAATGTTAGCAGTCAGGGTACTGAAGGTTTATGTCTTCCATCTCAACAGCAGCATTTTTCCTAGTCTAGTCTATTTGTCAAATTTTTATGTTGTGTAATTTGTAACCCAGGTCCAGTTATTAGTAATCCGAGATCAATTGTGTTTTAAATGAGTTCACATCTTCTCTTTTTAATGATGTTTGATTGTTGATTTTTTTCATGCCTGCTGGGTCATCCTATGACTTAAGGCACTATATCCATCTTTGTGCCCACTTGAATGTTTATTTTCTTCTTTTTTAACTTTTGGTTTAAATGGCTTAAGGGCATTAAAGTGTTTTTTAGTTTCTGTTCTGAGCTGAGACTATATTAATAACTATTTATAATACTCAAAATGGCATAGCGTCCACCCGCCTCGTCCTTTTAAAAAAAATATATATAATATATGGTCACCCTATACAGTAGGCTACAAAATAAACTTGATGACTACTCTGATGATAACAAATATAGTAACATAATTTGTATTATAGTATAACAATAAACAACTTGTAGGCACCGCATTGGAGTCATGTTTGCACTTTAGAAGGCAGTGACGACATTCTCAACTGAACATTCTAATGATACATTCTAATCACATATTTGTGATGGTACACTTTTGGGCCAGTTCTGGAATGATCACATATTGGTGATGGTATGTGGGAAAGGGTTAAAGGCAGGGTTTTTTTGAGTAAAAAGGCTGCAGCAAAATAATTGTTCATTAAAAAAACAGTCAGACCTAAACCACCAACATAAAACACAACATATGTAGGCTATTTGCGGGTGTCATAAGCTACTGTTGGAATACATTTGTTCTGTCTGGATGCTGCGGTTCAGTAAACATTCTATTTTGGAGAGGAGTGCAGACAAGTAAACTCCAAGTAGATCAGAGAATATTGTTATTGAGATATTGTTCTTGAGCAATGTGAATGCTGGCAATGTGTGCATTCTCTGTGTACATTAAATGTCAACAGGCCATTAAAACAACTTAAACTATCCATATAAGCTAACAAAATGATTAATAAATGTGTCATGGTCCATGACAATTTTTTCCTGTTTCGCTACGGTTCTCGTCCTCTCTCTCCGGTTAGCAGTCTAACGGTTTTTTTTCACGTTCCGGTTCGGGGTTTTGCTTCTCCCCGCTTATTATTCGTTTCACCTGTCCTATTACCTGCTAGGTATTTAAGCCCCTCACTTCTGCTTCCTGTCGCTTTTTTGTCATTTCGTGCCTTCACAAAGTCAGGGTTGGTTAGGTTATAGCTGCCCTAGATTTTCTCTACTAGATTGGCTTTAGCTGTCCTTGAAGCTCTTTACTAAACTAATTCCTTTCTCTTAGACACTCTGCTATATTGAGAGTGAGAGGTTTATTTTTATTTCATTTATTTTTTCACCTCTTATCGGGTGTTATAGTCTACGTTCCGAAGGTGATTTTTTGTTTTCTCCCTTTCGAGCTTATGCTTTTTTAGAGTCTCTGATATTGCTCCTTTCTACTCGTGTCTACGAGCCACGCCCGTTTTAGTGGGTTGTTTATTATTTGACTATGGCCAGGGAGTTTTTTATCCCTTGTTTTTCGTTTCTACTATTATCAGTCTTCCTAGACTCCTTTAGTGGTCCTCACGTCCGTGAGTGACTTGTTCTGTAAATCGTGTTTTGTTTTGTCACGTTTGATTCATCGTATCAAACCAAGCCCTTACATAAATGTATATTTTATGAACTAAACTAATGTGGTATCTAAACAAGAAAATGCGATGTCCATTTTTGTCACAATATATAAACCGGAGCAAACTGGAGCTTGCGGAGTGGTAACGTTCTAATAGTGCTCATCGCTCTAATTAAATTGCGCTTCCCCTCCTCGCTCGCTCCTGCTCACATACTCTCACACACACACCTTTGAGAATCAGATGCACTCTTGCACACATGCCAATTGTTTGCGAATGCAAGTACGTTAAGGTAGATCCATTCAAATGCAGAAAGGTATCGCTTGTAAGAGTAACTGCAAATAAGATATCAAGAGTGCTTTGATAGCATCACCTGTTTACCTGTGGAATGTTCCAAACGTGTTTTTTGAACGTCTATTTTTTGCCCCTGTCCCAACTTTTTTGGAACGTGTTCAAATTCGGAATTAGCACATATTTACAAAAATCAATAAAGTTGATGTCAAAACATTAAATATCTTTTCTTTGTACTGTTTTCAATTAAATATATGTAAAAAAAAGTAACTGCTTTCTGCTTTTATTTGCATTTTACATACTGTCCCAACTTTTTTGGAATTGGGGTTTGTATATTCCACGCTTCTTACAAAAATACAAAATTCCTTGAAAATGTGACCGACATCTGCATCGTTCTGAGCGTTATATGAATCTGTTCCATATTCAGTTTCCAGAAATAGTAAAAGGAGCATGTAGAACAAAAATGGCCCAGGATCCGATGAAGAATCAACGTGTTGTAAAATAACGTAGGCTACCAAGCACAGACGAGTATTTCATTCTCAGTGTGTTATCTTTAGGTCTGAATGTCACTGGTTATTATGTTAAGGGCCAATTTCCGTATTGACCTTATCTAACTAAATGCTAGTCTACCATTGTTTATTTGTCATCCAGTAGATGCATGCAATTCGATTTTCCTTTCGGCAGTATTTTCTTTTTGTAATCGGCGTTCTTGATATGTCCAGTAATGGAGATATTGAAATTGCAATTATTTTGGTATCATCACATAAGTCGAAATGTCACAGTCTCAGATGATAACTGCATTTTCTGGGACAGGTTTCCAATAATTCCTTGTTCCCAAGAATACACAACCCCTAACAGAAAGCATAAATGCCATCCCAGGGTTTTCCTAATCTTGTTTCTCTGGGTGAGGATGTGAGCTGAGGGACAAAATACCAACGCAAACTAAATGATCTTTAAAAAATATCATGCGATCATCATGGTGGAAAAATGGCTCCCATATCACATCAGTAAAAGTATGGACACACTTGTTGACAACTGTGGTAGCTGCTCCTGCTAGGTGACCTTTTAGGATCTATCTTACGTCATTTCAATCACTGTTTCACAGGTTGTTTCTAAGGCTTTCATATATTTGCGGAGCAAAACCAGGTAAACGTGAATGATCTATTTCGTTAAGTACTTTTTGATTGATAGAACTGCCTTGATGCCACCCTTGTCAATCGAATCCAAAGCACCGGTTACATTTTGAAGGACATGGGGATTGATCGGTTCATGGCCTTTAATTCGCGACGAAGGTACTACTGACTTATTCAACAGCTGTAACATCATCTTTGTTTTTCTCGTTAATTCTGCCCCTCTAAATGCAAGCAGTCAAATCAATAGCGTGGCTAACATTGGCCTTTAAGAGATTCTGTCAGGCAGTCATTTTCCAGGGGCTCAGTGTGTGGTAGCTTGCTGGAATCGAGGTTAGCGGGAGGTAAGTTCTTTCCGCCAGACATCCAGAAAGACCTGTGTGATGTCGGGAGTACAACAGGTCATTTGCTGCCAGTCCTCAAAAAGCCCTCACAAAGAATCTCCCTGTCTCATTTTCAAAAGCCACCAACTGGCCTTGGTTTTATCCCCACTGTTCTTAATTGTGCGTAGTAGTTCAGTCATGCTTTCTCAGAAACTATACTGAAAAGAATGGGTATTTGTTTTGAGATGGGGGGGGGGGGGACTGAAAAACACTGGAGCAAGTCACATTAAAATGCATACATGCTCTGAAAGACTAAAATTCAATGTTCAAATGGTAAATCAGCATGGCAATCCAGGCCCTTCTCTGTGACAGCTGTATTGAAACATAAATCATTCCTATAAACATGCACCATTTCATGAAAATTTTAACAAACAGCTGTCGTGTTGGTGTCTCTTTGTGTGAATATTAACTGTTATCAAAATGACAAGCACAATGGCCAGATTACTGCTCGCTGCAGCTGGGGAAACAATGACACATTGTCACTCAGAAATCCTGTTGGGTTTTCATAGGTGGAAAACAGCTGTGAATCAAACATTTCTGATGATAGAATTGTTGCATCCACTAAACCCATCAGAATCATGCTCCTTTTTGCAAAGAAAGAAACACAAGTTCCCTTATTCCTTATCTCACAAATGTGTAGCTACCAATTATACGCAAGATTCATTTTAGAAGGAATAAGAAAACTGACCACGTTCCTTTTTTCAGGTTGTTGTCTGTTGTTGCATTGCCATGGAAGAAGTTCTCCTCCATTTCATGTTGAGTTGCTTTCTGTATGAATATGAATTTTAATGAATATGAATGCCTTCCTGCCACCACGAGACTTCTAAAAGTTACCCCCCACAATTGGATAAATATTTGATGCATAAATACATGAAGACCATGCCTACTCCAAATTAAAATGGTTCTCTGGGAATATGAGCTACTGCAAGTAATGTGATATTTTTACAGATAAAAACAAACTTGGTCAGCTTTGCAGTGGTATCCAATTATTTCTTTTTTTCACTAAGGACAAGCGATTCCCAGGTGGGTGAAATAAGTTGAAGGAAGTTGTTTGGCTGACCCTGGGTCCAGAGGTGGAGAGGAATTACAGCTGATTCAATTGGAGGAGAAAGTTATTAGATGTTTTGTATGCGTAATTTCCTGCTTGGGATTGGTTTGGGAGGAAAGAATTGGATTTCCCATTTCTTTTCTTCTCCAAACTTCCATTATGCAACTTTCATTTACAGCCAGAAATCTTGTGTCATGTCAACTGTGTCTTCTTAAAGGCCCACACGCATATTTTTTGTGCTTTTGAGCTTTTCATATCATCCTGGAGCTTTTCAATTGCGTTCCATACTGGTTCAAGTAAAAAAAATTGGTCTACATTTTGGTGGAAGTATGCATATTTTAGGGGTTAAATGCAATTTTTAAAAACGATTTCACACGTGATATGACGTATGTTTTTGCATAATTTGTCAGAGTCACAATTCGAATGTGTACCAACAGGGGGCGGGGTTTGGGACTTTTCAAAAAAGCTACGTCACTGCTCTTTGCTAACGTTTAGTGGGCGTTTCAGATACTGAAACCAGGAAGAGAATGCCAATGCGTGTGGGCCTTTAAGTTATTATTTAGTTGAATCAGACTGACTATAAACATTTTTCCATGCTTTTTGTCTATCCAGTCGGTACTGAAAGACATGGAACTCCATAGGAAAGGGTGGGGATTGACTTGGAAATTAGAGATTTGACAAACGGCTCTACAGTGACGTCGCACAAGAGATCATGATAAACCTTCAAGAGAGAATTTTTCTATAAAGAGATGATTTTTATAAGTCCATCTTGTGTAATTATCTTGTACTGTAATTACCATGTGTGGGATAACATTTGAGCAAGACGCGACTAACACATGCAATTCAGTGAAGGTAGCTGTTTAAAATGGGAACGATGTGGCACTTATGATATGTCGTCCTCCCATTTTGTCTGTGTTTTGACAAGTGGGATAAAAATAGCTCAGTATTTGTGTAGCAGAAGGTTTGCTATGGAAGATGATGTCACCTCCTGGATCCTCAATGAGTGTCATGAACCTTTTATTGAGCAGAACAGCCAGCGGGGTTTACATTTTGAAAATTGTCCTCTGTCACATTTTGTACGGCTTGGGGCCAAAGTTTACACGTAGCCAAGCTAAGTCAGCATCCAAAAGCACTGTAAATTGCCAGACCGCCTATTCAATGACTCTTGGTCAATGCATCCAATAGGCTTGTTAGTGTTGTGGCTTGTGTGCTCAAGCCTGAAGTGATCTTCTGCATAGAGTGATTGCTCAGTATTCAGGGTGTGATTTGTTATAGAATGTTATTGAAAACAGAGTGTTTGTGGTTTCCGATAGCATGTAATAAAGTGTGGTCATGTATTGAACACAGATCCGAACATTTACATGTACAGATATTGTATATCATACAGTGCCTTGCCAAAAATTCGCACGCTCTAATATTTCGTTGGACCGCCTTTAGCTTTGATTACGGCGCGCATTCGTCGTGGCATTGTTTCGACAACCTTATGCAACGTCACAACATTTATTTCCATCCAGAGTTGCATTCATTTTTGGCCAAGATCTTGTATTGATGACGAACCACTCCGTAAAGTCTTCTCCAGCACTTTCCATGGGGTCAGGACTCTGGTGGCCAATTCATGTGTGAAAATGATTCCTCATGCTCCCTGAACCACTCTTTCACAATTTGAGCCCGATGAAACTTGGCATTGTCATCCTGGAATGTGCATTCAGGTACTCAGCTGACTTAATTTTATTGCTGCGTAACGTTGCTGAGCCTAGACCTGATCAATCGAAGCAACCCTAGATCATAACTGCCTCCAGAGGCTTGTACAGTGGGCACTATGCATGACAGGTACAACGGCGACTTTTTGTTTTGGCCAGGCAGTGCATAACATATAGGCCATTGAAAGTGGTGTAGGTTAACAAATATCAAAACATGACAGTTTTTTTTGTTTGTTTTATGTGTAGACGTGCATGCAGGCATGTTTCTGAAACCCTCAGCATTAAAATAACAGGATATTGTATTCCCACCATACATGCTATGTTTGGTGCGTTAGGATGTTTGGTGCGTTAACTTTTGTGCTGGGTTGTGCCATAAAGGAATGGTTTGTGCTGCTTTGTTTTCTGAAGTAATATCATTTGATAATATTTGTATCCACCCCCAGCCCCCAGGAGGATTTATCTGCTGCGTGGATTTGCCAAAATGCTGATAACAGTTGCCCTTGTTGCTCTTTGTTACAAGCTATCTAACCAATTAGGCTACGTGGTCATTGCTCTTACAACACAAGATAGTTAACAGCTTTAGTTAATTGCAATCCAGTCTTTTTGTGCTTTTGACATAAAAGAATCTGTAGGCTATTGAAATATTTGCTGTATTAAAATAATAGCTCATTTGTTTTAAGTTTCCTTCTGGGAAATGTACAAGTGGCTAATACATACTAATTTGTTTTAAGTTTCCTTCTGGGAAATGTATAAGTGGCTAATACATCCCAGCAAAAAGAGACCCACTGATGATGTGTGTAACATTAATGATAATTTTTTGTTTGTTTTTATCCTACGGTTTAATGATCTGGCAGCTTTGAGCACTTTCCCCCTTCTATGCTTCATTGATAAAGTTTAATGCCCTATATTCACAATGGACTAGTATTACCTGGAGACCTCGTGTGATTTGTAATAATTGCAGAGGTCGTCTGTGATCTTAATCCCGTGCAAATCTGCCATGTCCGTAATTTGTAAAGTAAAAATGACGAGTAACTTTTTAAGTTGAAAACATTTTTGTTGAGATATCATTTCTTTTTGAATCCCTAAATCACAAGGTCCCCCGGTAATACTAGTTCAGTGCAAATAGGGCAACCTTTTTTTCATTATGTTTTTTGTGATTATTTGGTTGCTAATTTTAGTAACTTTGTCCCATCATTTAGCTTTTAGGTATTAAAAACGTGGCTATTGTCAACAGTTTAACAAGTAATTGTTAATTAATTGTTATTAATGAAAATTACATCAATTTGGGTCACGAAAGGTATAGATATAAAGGTATAGGCACCCCCTACTCTAGCACAAATATTTTGTAGATTTTTTAATACATTCCACTCTCTAAAGTAGATGGAGGGTGAACCAATGAAATTCCACTCTCTAGAGTAGATATAAGAATGAACCAATCACATTCAAGCCTCTGAAGTAGATAGATGAGTCTGGGGGAATCTAACAAACATTTCTAAATGTACTAAATGTAGTCTTTCTTTTAAAAAAAGTATTATTCATCCAATATGGCACAACACATTTAAAGGTTAATATCTTCATTTTTTTTAAAAATATTGTACAAAAACAAAATAAAACTATTTTAAATAGAGGAGGACAAGAATAATATCATAATGTAATAAGAAAAATATCAGACCATAAAATTCACAGTAAGAAAGTTTAATCAGACCCGTAGCCAGGACTCGGTCTTAAGGGGGGCATATGAACTGCATGGGGGGGCACAATTATTATTAAATATTTTTGATAATCCGATGTGCTATTGTATTCGTGCGGCACTGACGCATACTAATTAGGCTATACTGAGGTCGAATACTAACCAAATTGGTCTCAGATAGATTGTATATGTCCCGATGCATTAGGCTATGCCTAAAATTATTCGAATGCTGTAAATTAAACGTGGAGAGCGGCAACAAAACTGGCGCATTCACAATACAGACATTCACTGTTTAGACAATTGGAACCAATCAGGTGCACTTACAAGGTTTTGTAAATAATTAGCTTTAGAAAATTAATAGATGGGACACCATGACTAAACGGGGGAGGTTGGTCTTTAACTGTTAAAAAATATAAAACATTTGTTGGAGGCTATTTGTGGAAATGGGGCATGTTCATCATAAAAAAAACATTGGATTTGGATCTGCCCCACCCAAAAAAAATGGTTTGCTCTATGCAGTTGTGGTCCAAATACCGTTCCTGTGGTTGCAGCAGCAAGGCTAGTAGTCGGATTAGTCTCAGATCCGCGGCCGCTGCTACTGGTGCTAGGCTGCATTTCAGCACCATCTTTATCTCCGACGACCATGAGTCCGCCATCAACATCACGGGGCTTGGGTGCAGTCACATTGTGCGATTTGGAGGCGGAATCTGATTCGTTAGAGTTGATAGAGACTGGCGATTTAAACCATTTACGAATGTCCACTGTTAAGCAAATTAGCAAAAGCTATCCTATTGGGAAATAGAGCTCTGCTGGACTCCAAACTGAAATGGCGCGGTAACCTAGCCTACATTGGCGTAACTTCCTGTTTCAGTCTGGCGGAACCCCCTCAAACAATAACACAATTTTTTTCTCTATCTTAATGTCTTAAAAAGTTAGTATTTTAAAATTTTTAACAGAAAAATACTATTATTTTTTATTTATTTATTTTTTTCTCAATTTCCAGTGGGGGGGCACTAGCACTTCCGTGAGCGGGCCCGGCCCCCTAAGGCCCGCCCATAGCTACGGGTGTGAGTTTAATGTTTGCTCTGGTGTCATCTGGGCCTGGAGTCTATCCACATGCTATGAGTTCGCTCTATCCCAGATCCATTTTGTACACTATCTCTCAAAGGACACAGCTGTTGCCTTTAAAACATGTTTGCCAACAAATAAAAATTTAACTGAAAATGAATTCAAAATTGTGCCTGATAATGACATCCTGTTTCTTGTCTCTGTCTGGAGATTTTAAAAAATGTAAAAATGTAAAAACCCGCAATTCATTTTTGTTCCCTGTAGGGGATATGAGTTTCTGGTATTAATCTCAAGAACCATATATTCTACAATTCTGAAAACTACACCGCAAGAGACATTCAATGAAAATAAAATGAATAATATTTTTGAAAATATTTTCACTGCAATATGTTTTTGTCATCCAAGACTATGTAAAAATAAGTAAATACTTGAACGTTTTTCTGCCGTGTCTCAGGAGGATTTACGGTAGTGGTGGGTAAACATGCCAAAAACAACCTAATCAGTAGACTCACAATTATGTGGTCTGCCAGTCCTATGATACAGACATTATGTGAAAAGGAAAACAGGAAGAAGGCAGCGGAATTGCTGGTTTTTGAACTGTTAATGACTGTGCTGGTGAATTATTTATGGGGGTAATTATTTATAGAGATACGGAGAATTTGCCAGGACGACAGTGAGCAGTGTTATGATGGTACTCGCTGTCTGAGAGCGGAGGTGCTCCGTCGCTGTTCTGTGTGTCTGTGTGAAGCCAATACAACAAGCAGTGTTCTGACAGTGCTTGTATTCAATCTTCATATAGTAATCTTCGTATTTCAGAAAATATACACTGTAAGATAACCTACAATGTCATTAGTTATAGGTAATATTAATATAATTAAAAATAAGTCAGGAGAAACAACCCTTAAAGTGATCCATCCACATCTACTGCATATCTGGCAGCAGAGTGATGGTTTGAGGCTCGTTTGATATCTCAGACCTTTGAAGACGGCCATTTAGCCGACCATGGGCCGATTTATGATTTACTAAGATTTGTATTGGTCATGGTATTTGTTTTGCAGCAATGATTGGCCGTGTCATTGTTGTTTTGTGTGTGCTAAACGTTTTTGCACCTGCTAAAGGTCTTATTAAATCAGGCCCCATGTGTTCCGTACTGTTCCAGTGTAATTTACAGCTTAATCTAGTCTCATCCCCCAATTCCCATAGAGATCCATTCAAATGCAGAGAGGTTAAGATATCAAGAGTCTTTTGATGTTGTTGGGTCACAGACATCAGGAAGTAATGGCATGCAAAAGATATGCGACCAATATTAAATATGATGACTTTATTTAAGTTGATGTTAATTTGTCCAATTACTTTTGGTGCCCTAAAATGGGGGGGACTATGAATAAAAATTTGCACCCCATGGTAAAAAAAATAAACTCGGCACCTATGATCTGAAAATTAGTCTGCTTCGTTTTTTTGGTTTTTAGCGCATGCATGTACTTTTTATACTTAAGTACACTTAATACCTGATTATTTAATACTTTAGTAGTATTTTAATGGGTGACTTTCACTTTTACTTGAGTCATTTTCCAGCAAGGAAACTTTACTTTTACGTAAGTGTGAATTCTGAGTACTTTTTACAACACTGCCCAATATGGATGTAAAAACCCTCAAATTAAAGCTGAAAGTCTGCACTTTAACCTCATAGTCACTGTTCCATTTTAAATCCAATTTACTGGAGTACAGAGCCAAAACAACAAAAACTGTGTCACTGTCCAAATACTTATGGACTGCACTTTATATTGTATCTCATCAAAAATGTCTCCGACGTAAAACGTTACTCACACATAGCCTACAGAGCGCTGTCTATAAGTCCTTAATTCCAACTTGCAAAAACTTGGCCTGCCTTTAAAAGTCTTGTTATCAAAATGTGGCCAAGTTACAACTAACAATATTGCCTATCGTAGCTCACACTAAATACACTAGCTCTATTCCAAATTGATTCTAATTAATGTTTTTAACAGTTGATTAATAATTACATTCTAGAAAGGATATGGTTATACTTTGTTGGCAAGTTTACTTTAGATAATGTAAAGGTTTTAAAATGTTAACTGCTGCTAAGATTTCTTTACAATTTACAAACATACATTTATATCAAGAAACATCATGTACAATAGAGAAAGGGGGGATGAATACATAAATGCAGATAAAAAAAGAGTAATATTTTTACCTAGAAAATAGCGTACATGTAGCATTTTTACAAATGTATCAAGACAGTTTGTGGGTCAGATGATGGCAAATAAGTAATAGTACTAATTTTCTTAACATAATAATATATTTAATATTTGCAAAAATTTTGTGAACACAAGGATATCTATGTTCTGTAGGACCACACAGGTTTTGATAGAAATCCAAATATTCCAAGTAAATAAATCAATAAATACATAATAATAATAATAATAATAATAATAATAATAATAATAATAGTACATTTTATTCAGTCTGTGCTTTTCATAGACCCAAAGCAGTGGATGCAGTTGTTCAAACATGCCCTATAGTGTAATAATTTTTCTGTTTTTTTAAGTGCAACACATCTGAATCAGAGTATTTCCAATGTAAATTATTCTCATTTTGCAGTTTGATGTGGAACATACAGTTTCATTTTAGTACTTTAACTACATTTTGCAGTAGCTTGCTGGTAGTTCAACTACATTCATATTTGCATAGTGATTCAAGTAGTTAAATTACTTTTTTGCCATTTTTTGTGGTTAACTACTGAAACGACAAGTTAAAATTTTGTTCTTGTTAAAAAGCCCAGATGGGATTATTTTGTTTAGGACAGGTTTAGGTCTCAGGGATATTCCAGAAAGCTGGATTGTCAGCTCACCTGTGAAAAATATTTGGCTATAGTTTTTAATGTTTTGAATCTGAATTTGTAAAACTAAACTTGAATATATTAGGTGTCAATAAGTATTGATTCTTGTTATTTATTAACAAATGGTCAGAGAAGTTTTTGCATGCTATTTTAGAAGTTACCTGGCTAACTGAGTAATCCTGCTTGGTGCAATACCACCACCTGGACTCGCCAGGACTAGTTTCTGGAATGCAGGTGTCTGACTGATGGACATTGTATACAAAACCAAAGCTGACATTCCTTGCACTTTCCCATGAATAGTGGGGTATTTTATTTTTTTGGTTTATGTATGACCTGTGAGCAAGTGGGCACTTTTTTGCAATAAACTCAATTGAGTGGCATTTTTTGCTAGCATGTGACTTTTTTGTGTTATATTTTGTTATAATTTCATATCACATCTAAATTGTCAATTTGATCAGTAGTTTGAACTACTTTTTCTAAGTAGCTTTAGTTAACCAAATTAGATTTCTCCCTAGGCTAGCTTTACTGTAGTTCAACTAGCTTTAATTGGTAGCTTGCAAAGCTATGCTTTCAAAGTAGCTTCCCCAACACTGTGGGATACCTGTTCCCATAACGTAGCTAGCCTACATTCTGCCGTGGTGTCCAGTGACTGAATTGTTTCATGTGATATAGGCTATAGCCCATTTGTCAGTGTCCGTCTGACTTTCACCATCTCGCTGTAGTACAAGTGAAACATTGAACAGTTAATATTGGAAACGTTTTTTGCCTTTGCAATAAAAATAAATTTGTTAATGTGAAAATAATAACAGTGTAATAAATGAAAAGCATTTAACAGTTGCACATTGTTTTTGTCGAAAATAAACTTGTGCTCCATTGGGCTCAAACCCCCAATCCTTTTTGTGAGAGGCAGCAACTGTAACCAGTAGGCCACAGTAGCTTCATGGAATATAGCGGTTTTGTCTGTGATTCTGTAATTATGTTTTTTTATACTAACACAGTTGCTCAGAGAAAAATAATGTTTACAACCAAACAATAATTTCCAAAAAATATTAGTGCCACAAATTATTAACACCCTAAGTTTTAAAGCAGACAAAAATAAATCTCAATTTTTGGGAACTGTATTGTAGCCTCCCATGGCTTCCTGTTTCTCTGGGGCATAAAAATGAGGTGACACATTTTTTTGAGGTGACACACATGCGACACATATATTTTTTGGAGCATGCAGTATAGCTCATTACCTGTATTGTTTATTTTATACAGCCTTCTTTGCTCATCTTTATCAAGGGTGTGAATATTTGCAGAGTGTGTTGTGTACAATAAATAATATGGCTTTTATTTTACCTGAACAACCTGAGACAGCACCTCTCCAATATGTGCAGCTGAACATGGGGAGTTTGAGCTGATGGCCCTGTGGGTCAGGCTCCGGTGTTTCATCTTGTCACTTGAAAGTCCACAGTCAGGATATTTACAATGCAAATTCTCGGGTCACGCATAATGTGAGGATTATCTGTCAGTGTTCATGAATATGACATAATCATTAATAATGTGGCTTTGCAATGGCTTTCCAGCATGGCTTCCTAGGTTGGTAAACAGTCACATTTATTTTTATGGCTGCAACCGCATTTGTGGTTGGCTGTTGTGTTTGAACCTGACAACAGGACATTTTCGGTTGTACAGCTCTTGGTTCGATTAGATGTTTCGTCTCTTGTTCCCACCTCTCCTGATGAATTGAAAGCTTATAAGGTGGTGAAAAGCATGCTTATTATCCAGGGTCATTGCGGTAGTTTCCATGTTGGTATAGGCATCGTAAATTGATCCAATGAATTAATGAAAAGCTACAGGATGTCATGAGAGACACAGCTGGCCAAGTGGGTGAGAAAAATGTATGGCGTCTTGCCACAGCATGATCAGATCAGACTGTAGGACTGAGGAAAGCTCTGGCCGGTAATTGGGCTCCACGCAAATTCAATTCAATGTTACAACAGTCTTTATCAGGACAAATAGGCATTTGTCACGAGTAACAAACAAAATGGCGCATGAATTAACTTGTTACAGTCATATCAATTTGATGTTGATGATGGTCATTTTCTTCCCTCAGCAGTCTGGAACTGGCATAAGCAGTCTCTTTCCTTGCTTTTCCCCCTTCTCTTAACCCCAGGGAAACTCCACTTCTGGCAAGGCTAAGAAATTAGAACATTTTTATCAAGCAGGAAATGAACTTTGGTCCTGAAACTCATTCATAATGCTGACCTGACAGGGATCTGTACAGTATCTTCCCACTAAGGCAAGGACAGCTGCTGTAACATGTTCCAGAGGCACTGTGACTTCATCCAGAAACACTCAGGCAACAAAGACAGGTTTTTTTGCTTCTCTGCAGTTAACAGCGGTTTCTTTGCCTGGAGAAACTGCCTTCAGTGTCTCATACATGAATTCAGAGCCCAGAAATCTCTGGAGAATGTCCCGTGATGATAGAATGAAAGATTAAGTACTCCAAAATACACCAAACTGCTTGTTGAAATAGTTTATGTTCTTAATATTACATGGAAAAAAAATCTGCTTTGCAACAATGATAGTTATGTTTTTTCAGATGCAGTGTGTAAGCCTGTTCAGGCTGAAATCGGTCCAAATCAAATTTTCCCAATGGTAGTTAGTCTACGTTCACAAATGAACAACAGTCCCATAAATGGATTACCCATGCGTCTGGAAAAAATAATGTTTTTGGATTGTGCACGTGTGTTCATCTCAGTTCGTAAATGAACTTTCAGAGGGTAGACGCGTATGGCGTCACAAAATTGTATTAATTTCTGGTTTGAAGCCTCTCAATCATCAGTATTCTTTTCAACGCTGAAATTACGGAGAGGAATGCTTCATGAATACATTATCAGTGAATAGGGAGGTAGATCCCAGAAGGCTTTGCTAGTCTATGTTTAAATGTTAAAATCGAAAGGAACACTGCATGTTACACCAGTGTCATCCTCTTCTTGAAAATGAATGAATGAATGAATGGAGGATGGGGAGAATCGTTTTAATAAAAAAATAAAAAAATGACAGGCACTCAACCAAGCTACTGCCACAAATGAATTATCATTACAATGTTTTTCCGTATGCATCATTACATATTACTCTTTTCCTCTGTAGAACAACCGCTTATCCTTCCTTACCAAGCTGTTGTGCTGCAGCCTTTATTTTCGGGAGGAAAAAAAACGGTGTGAGCTGATTACCAATGTTTATGTGGACCTGCTGTTTCCTGTCCTTTAAATGTGGGGACTCGTTTGAAAAGAATCAGTGTTTATCCCAGTTGGTTGTCAGGATGCAGCGTCTCTGTCGAGGAGCTGGTCTTTGTTCCCACAGCTGATTAATGCAAGTGATCTTTCAAGGATACAATCTCTTCCTGAGAACCACAGCCAGACCAGTGTGAATGGGCCTGGCATCCTTACCGCCGGATAAATTGGCATCAAACGCTGGAAGAGCAGAGCTCTATGACATTTGCAGGGGATATTATCGGGCATATTAACCGCATCGTTTTGAAAGGGACAAGCCGCCGCGAAAAGCAGCAAATCTGTTTTATTGACCTAGAGGTTTCGGCCGCAGTGAAAGGAGAGTAATCTTTATTGATTTTGTCTTTATGAACTCAATATTTCGTACTGTTCCGTCACAAGAAAGAGAGGTGTTGGTACAATTGATGCTCTGGTTGCTGTCACTGTCAATCTTAGCCGAAGCGGCGTAGCTGTGTTCTCTCCTGAGTGAAATTTGATGGGCGTAAGCTTGATTTGTTGTTCCTTACCTTTGAAATAGCAGGTGAAAGCTGAATGGTTCTCAGATTGTCTCTGGTGATCCCGAAATAAGTTATTTGAAGTGCCTAATGAGGCTTGAAGCTTTGTGACCTGAATGATTCTGTATTAGCAGAACTGTCGCTCGGCCTTCTGTACATTCCGACATGGCGAGAATGAAATTTCATTTGTGAGAGACCATATTCTACAGTGGAGCATCTGGCTTTATAAAGTGATCAATTCTTCATAGATATGCACAGTTTGTTCTTGGGAAGGCCTTACCTTTTTCACCATTTTTAGCTTTCAGGCTAATTGTGGTTTCCTTAAACCGGCTGGTGTAATTCCTAAGCAAGTCTGGCAAAAATAAAATAAAGCTTGCTGTAGAATAGGACATGTTTCATGACATTTTAGCAGACACTCTTATCCAGAGCAACTTAAAGGCTGGTTCATACCAAAACAACGAGACGAGACAAGACGGGATAAAGCAACCCAGTTTTCGAATTTTTGTTATAGAATGATCATGTTAAAACTAGACTGTTCACACCGAAACAATGAGACAAGCTCTAAGACCGTTTCTATAGTAACATGAATTGAATTGCAATTGTAGCCATTTTTATACATAGTCCCCCCCATTTTAGCAGACCAAAAGTAATTGGACAAATTAACATAAACTTAAATAAAGTTATCATATTTAATATTTGGTTGCATATCCTTTGGCATGCTATGACTTCCTGATGTATGTGACCCAAAAACATCAAAAACTCTTGATATCTTATTTTCAGGTACTCTTAAAAGGGATACTATAACCTCTCTGCATTTGAATGGTTCTCTATGGGAATTGGGGGGTCGGACTAGATTAAGCTGTAAATTACATGGGAATAGTGTGGAACACATGGTTGGCTAAATGACTATAAGTCATCAAGGTTCTGTGGCATCAAACTGCACACTGCATTCAACAATGTACCACCACTGCTGTTGGTCTGTGTTTCTCACAGGTATGCTATGTTGGGGAGATGAGGCTGAAGGGCGTGGTCTGTAAAGTACTAGCACCTGTCTGGTGCTGTAAAAAGTTCTGGTTTATGCCAGATAAAGTCTCTTTTAAACACATAGTGCCAGTTAAGGCTTGATCTCTCTTTCTGTGGGTCTAGGTGGATTGTCTAGGGAAGGCAGTACTTTTTCTGGATGTCAATAGCTTCACTTTTTTCTAACACTCTAAGGGGGATTGCTCCCAGGCAATTTAGTAATATTTGACTTTAAAAATGGCATCTAAAACTGAAGACTTTATTTTAGATCCTTCTGAGGAATTACTTTATCAGAAAATTAAAAATCAACTGTTAAGTATTGCTGAGTATTACAAAATTTTAATTCCTAGTTCTCTGAATTCTTATCACGAAACCTCACTTGTCACCTCCCGGTAGTCCCATCTCCAGTCCTCCATAAAATAGTGAATCTAAAATTGAACTAAGGCTAAAAGATAAAAGCTTTTAAAGATAAACAACACAATCAGGAAGTTCAATTGAATTTGTAAAAAAGTAAAAAAAATTAAGCTCAGGAAAGAAAAGCTCTTCAAGAAGCTCAGTAGAAAGAAAGGAGATTTGATATTGATACAGGAAAGATATTGAATTAAAGAAATTGGAGCTTGAACTCAGAAGTACATCATCAAACCCGTCTGTGGGTCCAGCTTGTGCAGTGCTCGTGGTACCCCAATTCTCGGAAAAGGAGGTGGAAAAATATAATATATAATATTTCTGGGAAACAGTTTGGTCGGGAATTACCAGGAACATGTACCGGTGTTAAACCCCATTGTTTAAGATTATTATTGTTTATATCAAAACACGTCATAATGGTTAGTCCGAATAATATTGATCCTAATATTGATTCATATATTCCTTGCTCGCACACTTTAACCTTGTGTACGACAGGCGCACGAGCAGGTCTGTTTTCTGTAAATCGCTCTTTTTGCAGTCTTATTAAATCCGCCATTATTTTATCAATCCGCCAAGGTGCAAACGCAGGTGGCTTTATTGCATGTTACGCCCAAGACACAGGTATAATTAACGAAGAGGCTAAGTTCAGCCCATTTGAACCTTGTGCCTTACTTTTCGTTCAAAATATGCGCCTTCTAACTAACTAAATGCACTTGCCACTCGTGGAGGGTTTCGACTAGTGTGGCGGTGTCATGCTTTGATTTGGGATTGCAGTTCTCACTTGTGGAAACTCGATGGGGTTTCAAATGATAAATTGCTCCTTTAACGCTCTGAACCCTCAGCCTTTTTAGGCCGCTTGGGACTACCTTTACATTTCAGCAAATATTTAACTCATTTTTAGTAGTAGAATACAGTGCGTTATATCCCCAGATTAGCAGTGCCATGGCTTTCCATCCGTGTGTGTCAAAAAGACAATGTAATGCACTGCAAAAGAGTTACCAGGCCATACAACACAATAACACTCAAAACGTTTTTAGAAGTAATAGAAACATTTATTGGAAGCACACAGAAAACATTTATGACGTTTTACAAAACTTACAGAATGGGTAGCCACAGGTGTTAGGGCACTAATAATCTTAAAATGACCCTCTAAATCATTCCCACACTGATCTATATACAACCAAAATTCCAAAACGCATAAAAGCAGAAAGCAGTGATTTGTAAATTATATTTTACATATATTTCATTTGATATTTACCTTATCAAATTTTGTAAATATACGCTAATTCTGAATTTGATGTCTGCAACACATTCCAAAAAAGTTGGGACAGGGGCAAAAAAAAGACTGGGAAGTTCACCTGTTTGGAACATTCCACGGGTAAACAGGTGATGCTATCATGACTGGGTATAAAAGGATATCAAACGACTTTTGATATCTTATTTTCAGGTATCCTCTCTTAAGCGATACTATAACTAATTTGGAGCTCTGGTCTTATTCAGGGGAGCTAAGCACCCTTAATTCGCACCCTGGTCTGATACAGAGCGAACCAAGACACATGGCATCTATAGGTTGGATGCGCATCATCTAGCTTACGGCGCTCACAATAACACTAGCCTATTTCAAATTGCCTATAATTGAATGGATAATTCATACTTACTTGTCCTCAAAAGGAGCTATGCCTTCAATGGAATAATTTTTGTCCTCACTGGCACAGCTGTCTGGCGCAGAATCATCCGTCCTCCTCCTCGTCTCTGTTTGCAAAAATAAACTCTAAAACTTTCTCTGCTGTCAGCTTCTTTATTGGGGGGAAAAATGGGACTCACCCGAAAAAAACTTAAAAACGACTTCAAAATGCACCCGAAAACAAATCCAAAACTTTTGTTCAGTGGAACCATAGACTGAAACGCATTCTGTTCAGTGTGAGCACATTTGATGGCAGAACAACACGATGACGCTTGTAAGGACTCTTGTCACGTTCAAACGAGACCACTCTACCATATCGATAAGACATGACATGAGGAGTAGCCAATCCTACAGGAATGAAAACGAGGTACTTCACGCAAGCGGATTGCTCAGACTGTCAACGGGCTGGCAACTTAACCGACGCAGACAACTTATAGCGCTGGATGTCCGATTTCACGCTGTGAAGAAATTATCACTCTGTCACATATGGTTTAGTTTTTACAAATGTTTTAATATGACATGCACAAAATTATTTCACGGGCGCACATCTCGGGTTTATAGGGTTAAAGACCGATGTCAATAGGCAATGCTCTCGCAGGATTCAGAAGGCAGGGCAATGCATCACTCTGGATGCAGCGGAGAGATATCTTAACAATGGCTGAGATGAGTGTTGAAGAGGTGGCAGGACATGGTCGATATGGATTATTCTAACCCAATATGGCTCCTATAATCTTGGGTGAAAATGGGAAACAAAAGTGCCCTTGATCTACAGTCCTCGTGGATCAAACGCAATTTGTTGTGAGTTGAAGTTCACACTTTTTTCAACCAACAGATCTCTATTCCGCTGAATGTCAAACAAGTAAAAGGAAGAAACCCTCAGGGGAAATAAAGCCCATACCTGCTGAATAAGGTCCACTGATAATCCTTAGGACCATATGTACCCAGTGTGCTGTTGCTGAGGATTACAGAGGAGTTATTACAGGTTGACCTCCATTGAAAAAAAGTGGCAAAGTTAAGAAAAATAAAAACGAGAAAAATAGATTAGCAGTAAATCAGTGGGGCAAATAATCATTGCACACGGTAGTAATAATATCAGGACCCCTTGTTACTAGTACATTACATTGTAGTTATATTACATTTTTACGCTTGATTACACCTCTTTTCTGGAGTAATTTACAATGCCAGAGAACTTAAGTGCTTCCAGTAACTGTGTAAGTGTACTTTATTGCACTTTGTCTAATATAACCCATATATTTTTAATGAATGAGTTTTCTCTCAGTTACAGTTCAATAAATAATTACGGTGTTCCCTGTAAGTTATATATTCTACATGGTGGGGATTCAACAGTTTTACTTCAATATGGAAATTATATTACAGGAGAGTTTGTTTCCCTCTGGGAAATTATATTCCACTCATTAAGAAGCGCTGTACGCAGCCATGCAGTGATCTACAGCCATGTATCTCCAGTCTCCCACGCAAGAGGTGCTTTATTTGGTTCACCTCAGGTTAATAGGGTGGAAATCCCATAATATGCTTTCCTCTCAGTGCCAGGGGGTCTGACAGCATGTAGGCTGAGGTATTTGCTTCAACGTCAAAGAGTCATTGATTAACACCTTCCATACCGGCCTGTTTACAGCGCACCTCCACTTCTGTGCAGTGAGGATCGTATCCTCCGTGTGTGTGTGTGCTATATATAACATCTCTCTCTTTTTAATGTGTTCAGTTTCTATTGGGTTATCTATGAACCCAGGCACAGAGCAGTGCCTTGTGTCAGCCATTCAGCACAGAACGTTTAATAATGTAAGGTTAGAGGAAGGGCCGTACTCCACTTCTTGTTGCAAATTAACATGGGTATACAATGGAATGGCTGACCTTTTCTTTCTTGCGTGACGTACTTTCCGCACCCCTGGCCTTCTCGTCCTCCTTCCCTGTGTGCTTTTATTTCCTTCAGGTTTGGAGATTGGCCAGCTGCAACCTACAGTGTGAACCTGACTCAAAAACATAATAGACTCACTGGGCCTCATTCACCAATCATTCTACGAACAAATTAGGGTTAGGGTTAGGGTTAAGTTCTTAAGATTTTCTTTTAACCGATTAACTGATGTTTGCATTCTGAGCTTCTGTTCTACCCAAGAAAAAATCCCAAATAAGAAAACATTAGTGAATGCCAGAATGTTCATAAAAACATTTTAAAGAAAATTGGTTTGTAGAATGGTTGGTGAATGAGGCCCACTGAGTCTCGCTCATATCCCTGTTCAAAGTCTCATCAGAGTCTTTAGCTTCTCAGGAGTGTGCAGCAAAGGAAGGTGTCAATTTGACATTTAAAAAATATATATTTATGACATTGATAATATTGTATCTTTTTGATCCAGAAACGATGTAAAAATGATACATAAATAATAAGAAAAAAACTAAGGTTATTTTAAGCAAATCTTTTCAAATCATGCTAACTAATCTGCCAGTGAGGTACGGAGCCCCTAAAAGGACATACAAACAAATTTTTTGAGTATGAGATAATTATCAAAACAACAATTAAAAAAAAGTATATATATATATATTTTTTGATAGGCTAATTATCTCGTGCTCACGAGATAATGAAAACTTGCACATTTGAAATAGGCTAAACGGTTTAAAGAGACGCTCGTTTGTGTTGATCTGTGGTCTAGTCGGTAGCTAAGGTGTAAATAACTTGCGTCGCATCAGGGAATGCAAAAAAAAAAATGTGACAAGGCCCTCTGCGGACAAAAAAAGAGAAAATGTTTGCAAAGAATGTATTATGTTTACAAATCATTCACACAATGCACAGCATCTTACATGTAGGCTAATGTATTTCCCCATAGCAGTAGGCTATAGCTATCAAGTAATTGGTTCATTACGAAAGTCTATATTCCTGCCAAAAAAATAAATTCTCCCTTTCAAAACAAAACAGATCGAGCTGCGGGCAACTAGTGGGAAACCGTAAATTGGATATCAGGGATATGGAATAAATCCTCATTCGGCTTGCCATATACTGCTTATCCCATTGATCAATCGGTGCACTGACGTTATTGGTCCAGAACATTCTTGAAGTTGTAATTATCCTGTGTAGCCAGCCTACTAATGTGTTGCATATACTCTAATTGGTGTAATATCATCAGTGAATCAATTTAAAGTGTAGCCTATTTATTTTAATTAATTTAATACATTTCAATTAGATTTCAAAGCCAGTAGAACACTATGTAACTTTGTTCTGAAATATATTCTTACCACCCCATTGTGTCAATTGCCCTGTTTTGTGTGCATGTTCACAGTCGTTAGGCTACAGCTGACGACAGTAACTACCACAATAGCTGTCTGTAATAGCCCTAAATGTGTTAAAAGGCTGTGTACATGAGGCCTATAGTGAGCATGAAATAATTAGCCTATCACAATGTTGTTGTTTTTAATCAAAAATTAAAAAAAATTATAATTATCTTGTGCGCACAAGATAATTATCCAAAAAAAAACAAATTTTATGTCCCTTTAGGGGTTCCGTAAATGGGGTAACAAGAGCTACTGTCTGAATTTAAAATGATAAAATGCATTAAGATAAAAATATTTAGCAGTGCATATTTGGGGTCCCATCTGTCCTGGGTCCCCCTGAATCATTGCCACTGCTCACCACATTAGCAGCATCTATGTCTGCAGCCCTGGGCTGACGGTCTGAAAGTAGCTTTGGGTAATGTCTCCAAGCATTTAGGAACTAACTGGCCTCTGACACTATTTTCCAATGTGTACTGAATGGCACACCCTTCTTTACAATAGTGAGCTGACTAAAACGCTCCTCAAAATTGATTTTTCCACTCAGGCAACAGTCCAGAGCACTGCACACAGAGACCCCAGTGACTGACAGCCGCTGTCCAAACACAAAACCACTGAGCCAAAGCCTTTTTTTTCAAATGAAAAAAATTGGACTAAACATATTCCCAAACCTGGAATGAATACAGCAACAAAGAAGAAAGAATTTTATGCAAACAAAGAATTCAGGACAGCAACCTCCGCCTGATTTATTAAACCAAAGCTCAAAGCTGACATGTTTTTGCAGATTAACGTTCTTATCAAAGCACAGAAGTCGGGTAATGACAATAATTTAAAAACACATACCAAGTTCAAAGAAATTAGAAAAACTAATTAAACCCATGTGGAAACACCTGTGTGTCCATTAGGGACAACACATCAATCATGATTAAAACATTAAACATGACCCATAAGCATGAGTTCTAAATACATATTTCACAATTTAATTCAGATTTGTCACATATGAAGTAAAATGCAATGCAGCTTAAATTTCATATCACAGTTTGCATACTGTTGACAACAAGAGAGGCCAAAAGGTGGACTTCAGTAATCAAATTTTTCGATTTAAGATGCCTCTAGTGTCAGCCATCTATGAACATTAAAGTGCAAACAATGGGTTTGTTTACTAGCTACAATAATACAACAGCATGGTGACTTTATAGGGTCTTTTGTGGTTTTTTAAGGCAAACAATAAATTCATGGCTGAACAGCATTTTGTGTCATATGAACTTGAAAAATCCACCTTGGGCCAAGGCGGTCCATATTTTTCTTTCTGGAACAAACAATAATCTTTATTCAGAGCTGGATTGAGGGGGTTAGATGAGGTCTTAACATAATGTAATGTAATTAACTACTGCTGTGATCTTCAGAAACCAGTCTATTCTTTTGTTGAAAAAAGTGTTTATTATGTCGCAGTCTTTAGATATTCTCTGCTACAACATTCACTTTATGTTCTACCCAAATTTGACACCCTGTCATACAGACGGATATTTTTTAAAGGCTGCAATGTCAGCTAACCCCTCCAAAAAGCAACCCTGAGTAGAGGAAAAGAAGGCGACTCAGCCATTTTGAACATCTGCAGCACAGTAAAGGGAAAATTAAAACCAGATTCCTCACCAATTCAAGGGCCTTGTAATGCTGATATTCTGTCTGTAGCCAAGAAGCACTCATCTCAGTGCTACCAGAACCATTAATCAGAAGTCATAAATTTGACTAGTGTGTAAACAATTTGAGGTATTCACAAATCGCAGTGTTTTCTAAGACTTCTGCATCTGACATTATACTTTTATTTCTGTGGGCACATAAAGCAAGTAGTCTTTTGTTGGTTTCACAGAAGCTGTCGGAATTCTGTTCATGTGTACTAAAACAGGCCAAGCCATTGACCTCTGTATGCTACGCCTTGTGTGTAGCCTAGGCTATGACGTGTCCTGTTTGTGGGGGAGGGGGCTGATGAATGCGTACAAAATAATTATCTAGCTAGCTCCCACCAGAATCATCACATACAATATACATAATACACATAAAATATCTTAGCCTAATGTTTTTATATACGTAAAAAAATTAGTATGTGTGTTTTTACGTAACGACAGCAAAATATTAGGCTACAGCCGCAAATGCGATAGGTAGGCTAATTACTGTGGAATGTCGACCTTGATGGACATTTGCTGCAAAATGGAATAAGATCATAAACTCTTCAGGATTCATCAGAAAACATTTGTAGCTTCATAACCAGGTAGAATATTTGGTTCCTTAAACATGTTCATATCAGAGAGTTTGTAAAAAAAAACATTGAGCAGGCTAGTGTATGTAGAACTGAAATCACGTCAGGTTCACCCAATTGTAAATCTCCACGCATGCTAGACCAATGAGGGAATAGCTCGGATCGAAGGTTTAAGCGTGATGTATTCTGCTATTGCTGTGGGAAAAGGGAAAACGTATTAAAGTTAATAAAGAAATATTACTGTTCTTGCAACCAGGTGAGACTGCTCTTTAGATTCACAGGATCAGCTAATAAGGGACCACGTATCAAAGGTAATCGTACCACGTTACCTTCCGCTTTAAGTCTGGTCTATGCTGACCCCCGTTTATCCAAAAGACAGCCTGTGTGCATTACATTAACTCATCAGCCACCAACGCTGATTCTGTACTCGTTTATCTGACTCCAATTAAATTATTAATATTCATTTGATATGTAAAATTTCCACTTGATTTGCTAAAGGACTCCCATACTTTTAAGACGGTTCTCTGAACTGGATCTGCCGGTTCCACCGCGCGTTACATTCGGCCGTTATGTACACGACTCACAGCTGGCTAGATATCTGCGGTTATCTCAGAGGTTGCGGAAGAAGCCACTTCGTGAGGTATATCCTATGATTAAGGCTCAGGGACCCATGAAAGGAATATTGGCGACCACCGTTCTCAACATGTATAAACGTCAGGCGGAGGTGATCTACTTTAAGACTTTAAGTTCTACGGGTGCAATACTCGTGATACATTAAGCTTAAATAGTCAACCTCCCTAGACCAGCTGAGGGGGTAACCAAGACTGAGGAAATTAATCAACTCATTACCGGTGAACAGAGATAGTACGTCAACTTTCAGAGAAACCACACAAATCAAGTTTAACTATTTTATTACCAGGTAGGTTATTTACTTAAAATAATCAATTTACAGTTACAGTTTTAACATCCAATATTCAAATATAGTACAAAGAAAAAATACTTTGTCATACCTGGCAAATGCTACACACAACAACTTGAGGTAAGATGTGTGGGAAAGACTGACTACAGCTTCCCAGAGGGCTTTCTTTCCTCTGCTTAAATTCTGTGTTTGATCTGGCTGCAGACGGTCGTAAAACCATAAACCGGCCAGAAATTGTTAAATTGAACTTTTAGTCCCCCCTTCCAGGGGGTTTCACAGAATGGTTTCCTGAGAGGAAATTCCACAATGGCAGTTTACACCTGAGTTATGAAATATACATTCCATCCATGTTGAACATTTAGGAAATGTAGGCCATTGCACCAGCCACACCGAGACCATCACAACGATATTAAACATGAGTAGGTTTGTGTTGTCATGAGAATCCCATCTCTGCATAGTTTTTCAGATGTGATTAATATTAATGCCACAAAGGTCCCAGAATTCCTGTTGAGAATATTACATTACACCCTAGGTGTCCCTGTTAAGTCAGGTACGTTAACTGTATGTATTTGCTAATGTAACACTCAAAAACTGAACAATTATTATCCCTCTGAAAAAAAAGTGTATAATGTATGTTCCAGTGCCCAGATTAGTTCCAGTGTATACTGTACAATGTAGCAAAAATATTAATCACTTCTGTATGTTTTTAGGAACAATCTGTACAGTCATGTTGTGTTGTGTGTGAAATATTTTAAGGAAAGGGATATGGCCTGCCCTGGTGACATCAGGTGATGGCACTGTGACACTGTCCATGTGCTTGTTTTTATGACAGTCCAAGCGTTTCTTCCAGAATCATGAGATCCTAGGACATTCTTTGACGTCATAAACCTCAGGCCAGATGGTCCCAGTAGACTTCCCAGCACCGAAGTTCTGGCTTTATAGTGTCCCAGAGTTGTCACAGGCTTTCCCCCCACGGTGTTGTGTGTTTAGGTGCCCTGGGATGTCAATTCCTGTCTTACATGTACATCATAGACCTACAGTAAGCAAGAGAAAAAATGAATTGAACACTGAATGTCTATTTTTACAACTTTTGAATAATAGCCTATATTATTGTTTCTATATCGGAACATAATTTTTTTAGCGTATACAAATGGTGCATTTCATGTATTTTATCATCTGTGACTGTGGCAAGATTGTTGTAAGTTAACGTTAAACAATGTGTTTGTTGGGTTATTGGCACCCTGCTGTTTAATTGCCATGCAGTGGAACTTCACAGGCTGTTGTTTTTGCAAGCAGTGACACTTTAATAATCATGCATTGGAATTTTAGGGGGTTTCTTAAAGCTGTAATTCATAATTTCAGATAAATAACTTGATACTATGATTAGGACGTCGACAAATACCACTAGGTTGCCACCGTGGATAGGGCTGAGCAATGTTTATCTGTCATGCAGGCAATATTCTCTGAATGTATGGGTCATTATATTTATTGTGTGTGTGAGATGGCAGTACATAACATAAGCTAAATCAGTGCATACATGCTTGTTATTAGTGCTGCAATAGCTGGCTACAATATAAATAGTCGCCCGTGGTCTGTGCGTGATGCAGGATCTGCAGTCGCGTGCACGTGAACTCTACGGTGTCTACATTTTATGAGCACCTACACGCAACTATAAAGCATCACCTTAGCACCTCAACCAAAAATTTCTGGCACCGCCACTGAGTTTCACCATCACACATACCCCCAGTGCTGAGCAGACTCTCCTGAATAGGGCTTCATTGTTTGCTTCAAAGACACCATCTCTGTGCCCCAGGCGACCGTTCTTCACACGGCTATAAGCCGATCGATGATGAGTCATTCATTCCTTTGCATTGGCAGTGACATTTCTCCCCCAGTGGAGCCGTTCATTTGCACAATGTGCTGCTTCCCGTGAAGGTGTCTGTTATGCAAATGCAGTCTTTTTAAATGCTGGGCTCTCTAGTTTTTCAAAAGAATGCGAACTAAACATTTCTGAAACTCTGTCTTGTTGCTCAGCCGGTTATTGAGCCGGTTGAGCCGGTTATTTGACATTTTTTTAAGGTCTTCTCCCAGTGTGGGAAGGGACAGGAAGCAGACGATATAGAGACATGCTCACCACAGGAACATGCAAAAGTTACGCTGAATCACACTGCCCTCTTTGTACAGATGCATTCACTGCCTTTATAAGCAGGCTGGAGTTTTCTCTCTGTTAATGCCTTGTAAATACAAATTGCCTTTTTAAAGTGGTACAAATAGAATGAGAAGCAAGTAAATGCCCTGGCCATCTGTTGCCTTGGGTTTGCACATTAAGTACGTTCTGTCAGAGATCATTTAATTGTAGGAATGCACAGTAGATCTTTTCTCAATCTGGACAATCCTTTGAAGTCTCTCCCCACTGTAGTGCTTTTTAACAGTTAGTCAGTGATATGGACCTCCAATTAACATACAGTAGCAATCTATGAAGTCATAAACCGTGTGTGTGTGTATGTGTGTCCTCAAGAGATGTGTAAATCGCAGCCATGCGCTCAGATTCATGGCATATAGATGTGTCCCAAATAATTACACATCTTAATAATTAACTGAACTTTGCCACTTTTTAAGCTCTTAAATTTGAGAGTTACTTGTTACACTGTTAAAAAAGAACAATTGCTATGTAATGGAACATAGAATAACGAATCACTTATTCATAATTTTTTCTTATGCTTTTCTCAATGGGACAAAAATTTTAAAAATCATACAGTACTGGCACCGGAAAGGGAGGGCCCATTGGGGAAAAGTAATTCTTGTACTTTTTACCATAGAACAGAGCTATAACAACACAAAATGTGTCGCTGTCCTAACACATTTGGAGTGCACTGTATGTGGATACAATGGATATATAGCGGAATCCGCAGTATAGCGGAATTGGGAACTGGACTGTGATGTCAAGGTTATAGTTCTGCAGCCTTTGTACCCTTGAACAAGGTATTTAACCTGAACGGCTTCATTAAATATCCAACTGTATAAATGGATCGTATGTCAGCTATATAAGGCACTTTAGATTAGTGTGTCACTTTAGATGAAGTGGAGGTCTTTTCTCTCCAAAATAATAATTGACCCACATTTCCATTAATCACTATAAATCTATGAAACTAGGTGGTACCTGTGTAAGGGGCTTCAGCCTTTATCAGTCACACATGTGAAAGCATATGGAATTTAGCTACTGAACATCGTTCGACTGCCTTAACACACAGAAGGAGATTCCACATGCTAATGGATGCGATTCCTTTATGTTTTTAGCCACTCCAGCGATACATCTCGGCTGCCACTGCAGTAAACGGCTGCATGCGAAGAATATCTTGGTGTCCTACTTAGCCAGTCAAGCTGTAACCTATAAATAAAAATGTCACGGTGGCGACAGCTGTATGCCAGCGCAGGAATCTAAGCAAATATCGGTGTAGTCAGCCACTGTTAATTATTTCCAGGCATCACCATGGAGCGTGCAACCATGGAAAGCCACCAAGGATAGCCTCTGTTCATTGTCATTGCTACGTGATTTGTCTCTTGAATTTGACATCAAATTTAAGTGGATGGGTGGGTATAACTCATGCTGTCATGGGTAGGGTGGGTGTAGGTTTTATACTATCATGAGTAGGGTGGGTATAAGTTTTATACTATCATGAGTAGGGTGGGTATAGGTTTTATACTATCATGAGTAGGGTGGGTATAGGTTTTATACTATCATGAGTAGGGTGGGTATAGGTTTTATACTATCATGAGTAGGGTGGGTATAGGTTTTATACTATCATGAGTAGGGTGGGTATAGGTTTTATACTATCATGAGTAGGGTGGGTATAGGTTTTATACTATCATGAGTAGGGTGGGTATAGGTTTTATACTATCATGAGTAGGGTGGGTATAGGTTTTATACTATCATGAGTAGGGTGGGTATAGGTTTTATACTATCATGAGTAGGGTGGGTATAGGTTTTATACTATCATGAGTAGGGTGGGTATAGGTTTTATACTATCATGAGTAGGGTGGGTATAGGTTTTATACTATCATGAGTAGGGTGGGTATAGGTTTTATACTATCATGAGTAGGGTGGGTATAAGTTTTATACTATCATGAGTAGGGTGGGTATAAGTTTTATACTATAAGTTTCATACTATCATGAGTAGGGTGGGTATAGGTGGGTATACGTTTTATGCTATCATGAGTAGGGTGGGTATAGGTTTTATACTATCATGAGTAGGGTGGGTATAGGTTTTATACTATCATGAGTAGGGTGGGTATAGGTTTTATACTATCATGAGTAGGGTGGGTATAGGTTTTATACTATCATGAGTAGGGTGGGTATAGGTTTTATACTATCATGAGTAGGGTGGGTATAGGTTTTATACTATCATGAGTAGGGTGGGTATAGGTTTTATACTATCATGAGTAGGGTGGGTATACTCTATCATGAGTAGAAAAAAAATTAACACGGCACACTTAGCTCCGTGTATTTATCTTACCAACGTTTCGACTTTCGTCTTCATCAGGGCATCACATTCCAAACATTTCTTAAATGACCATCATGCACCTGTTAACAATTGTGATGTCATACAGTTATACAATTAGTTAATCAGGATTCAAACTTGGTTCGATCTACATACTTTATTACAACCAATCATGCATTTAATAGTTATTAATCACATAATTCAATTCGATTTCCCATAATTGCATTTCAGTTCAGTTACAAAATCATTTATTAAAGCGTAAAAAAAATAAAGAAAAACTACAGCTCTGGGTACAGAAAAACTGGGTAGGGTGGGTATAAGTTTTATGCTATCATGAGTAGGGTGGGCATAAGTTTTATACTCTCATGAGTAGGGTGGGCATAAGTTTCATACTATCATGAGTACGGTAGGTATAAGTTTTATACTATAAGTTTCATACTATCATGAGTAGGGTGGGTATAGGTGGGTATACGTTTTATGCTATCATGAGTAGGGTGGGTATAGGTTTTATACCATCATGAGTAGGTGGGTATAAGTGTACTTGTGTTCTTGGGGTCACTCCTGCATTAGCTCCTCCCAGCTATGCATCAGGCACCCACAGTGAAAGAGAGTCTGCTCACCGTTATAAGACAGTCACTGGCATACTGGCAAGTTCATCATAGGAGTCAAAGAAAAGCATGCAGGTTGCTTTGTAAAGGGGTTGTTTCACAGTGTTTAATTTGCTGCAGAATTTGGGTGAGAGGAGTGTGGCACTCACAGTGAATATTCCAGAGGTAAGCAAAAAATAATAAAAAATACAAAACAATAACACCAAACACACTTCAGCTCCGATAATAAAAAGATTTAAAAAACAGGTGCTTCATAACCAGAACAGACCGAGACACACACAGAAGGATCATTACCCGGATTACTTCACAGGGACTAACGCGAAATAAGGAAAGCTGGAACACTCAGAGCTCAGAAACCCAACACCTTTAATAAAACGGGGTATTTGACGTTCCCACATCTTTCAAAGGTATCTTCAAAGCTTTGATTATCGTTGACCTTTTTGTAGTTCTGCATATCAATTATGTTTTATCTTTTTTGCATCCTCACAAAAGGATAGAGGATGATTCCGGAAAGCGTCGCTCGTTGAGTTTAATTTCCACAACACTAATGAGAAACAAATCTCTTGAGGGCCTTGCTGCAGTCTCTCCAGCGTGTATGACCCTCCCATATTAAAACAAGGAAGTGACTAAATAAAGATTTCCCTGAAGCAACATAAGCCTTAGGATGAGGGGTGTTTTGTAATTTTGCTGAGTGCCTCCATCCCGTTTTATAATATTTACCCCTACGCTGCAGTGGTTGGCAAAAATGAATTTCACGATATAGTCATTGTGACTATATTCTATCGCATGCTGATAGAATAAAAAACATGATTCGAAATTATAGAGAAAGAAAGCAAACTAAATAAAGCTACCCATCCACGCGCCAGTTTAAAAGCACATAAATTAAAATCAAAGGCACAAAGCACAATTCAAGTAATGACGCTTTAAAGTGCTCAATCTCTGCAGACAAAAGGCTTCGCATCTTCTCCCTGCTACACTATTCTTTGGAGAAGAAATGAACAAGAACGAACACGGGCAGAAAGGATGTAGGACAAAGAGCAGTATGATGAGGAAACATTTCCTCCCGAAACCATCGACTAACGTCTAAAACGATCACATGCTGCACAACATGTCCCCACTTATCAAAGTCTGCGCTTACTTTGCCTGTGGAGATAACCATCTGTGAAAAGAAAGGCTTCATGTGTTCTTTATGAATTACAGCCATTGCCCGTATTGACCTGGGAGCGGTTACAGATGAAAGCATTGTGTTGGGGCAGAACACACTAAGCACCACTGTTTAAGAGACCAAGGGCTTATGGTGATGACACTATCCCATAGTAACTCATGTAATAGATGGTTCAGCAGTTGCCTGGATGAATGTAACATAAGGTCCAATGGTGCAGTTATAATAGTACATGAAACCTCCCAGTGACATAATGGGCTCTATCTTGACGATCTTGGTCTAAAACGCTCGGCACAAGTGCATTTAGGGCGTGTCCAACTCCTCTTTTAAGGCGCAAGGTGCAAATGGGCTGAACTTAGCCTCTTCATTAATTATAAGTGTGTTTTGGCTTTAAAAGCCACCTGAGTCTGCACCTTGGCGGATTGCTAATATATTGGCGGACAGTAAGACAGTGAAAAGTGAAATTTACAGGTAGTGAAACAGACCTGCTCGTGCATGAAGCTAAAGTGCACATGCAGAGAATATGCTGCAAATTCGTTTTAGTTTCTAATTAGACTCTTAGTTAATTATTGTGAATTTTTTATATAGCCTACACAATAATATTTCACATTGTAATCTTGCTATTTTTAGTCATGCTTGTGTGCGCCTCTGTGTGTAACAGACAGGAGGGTGTGCACACGCCTATGTAGACGCACTTACATCTACTCCATATCTGGCCGCAGAGTGATGGTTTGGGGCTCGTTTGATACCTTAGACCCTTGATGACGTACAGCCATTTCGCCAGTCATGTGTTCCATACTTTACCAGCGTAATTTACAGCTGAATCTAGTCTTACCCCCCAATTCTCATAGAGATCAGTTCAAATGCAGAGAGGTTATAGTATCGCTTGTAACAGTTATAAGATAAGATATCGAGAGTCTTTTGATGTTGATTGGTCACAGACTTCAGGAAGTAACAGCATGCAAAGGATATGCGACCAAATATTAAATATGATACTTTAAATATATGTTAAAGCAAAATATTCTAATTTTCTGAGACACTGAATTTGGGTTTTCATTAGCTGTAAGCCATAATCATCAAAATTACAAGAAATAAAGGCTTGAAATATTTCACTATGTGTGATGAATCTATATAATATATGAGTTTCACTTTCTGAAATGAGTGACAAAAAAAATAGAACTTTTTCACGATATTCTAATTTTTTGAGCTGCACCTGTATATGCGCCGTTAAAATAACATGTAAACAAGTGCGACATAAGCTACATTATGTAGATATATTTGTGCCATTGCATGTTGATGAGGTTGTGTAGAAATGAAGGAAATAAGTTTTAAAATGCTCAAAATCTTCTGGGAGAGGACGCCTATACCCTCCGTTACTTCATTCCCCCCTTGTACCCCACCAACACCTCTTGATGCCCCCCCCGTAATGGTTTGTGGCAGCCTCCATTTCTTTCTGTGGTTTGTTTTTTCGTTTTGCAACGTCGGGGCACTCGGATATTCCATCTTCCATTCTGGTATTTAGTTCTCGCGTAGCCATTATCCCTCGCACCTGTTTTAATTTTCCTGCCCGCTATATTTAGCCCAGGATTTCCGCTTTCCGATGCTTCGATATTTGCTTTGCCAATTGACTTAGAAGCCGGTAAGGTTTAGATTTCTAAGCGACCTCTTCACTTTTTAAGCTTGCTTAAGAGTTACGAGGGACTTGCTTATTAGCTGCATTAGAGATTTTCTTAGTTTGATTTTGTTTTCTCATCAGTTCCTCGTTTTGGTTTGCATTTCTGTTCTCGTTGAGGCAGATTGCCTTTATTTACTCTTTGTTTATCTCTCCTGCGCTCTCCAGAGAATGAGAGACTTTTTCCTTTCTGCTTTTCGTTTGTTATTGATACCTCTGTGTTATTCGCTTTCTCGTATCTTAAGCGAGAGGTATTCTCGTTTCACTCGGATCTCGAGTTCGCCCTGTTATTTGGGTTGTTTGTTTTGGCTTTAGCCTGGAGTGTTTTCCATTCTCCATTTTTGTTTATATATATATTTCCCTCTCCCAGTGCGGAACTCTCCGCTTTATTGGTGTACACTACGGTGCACACTTTTAGATTCCTTAGCTGTTGTGCTTGGTTCTCCGAACCTCATACTCCACCTTACAGAATATTGAAGCCAGTATGGAAGGACCAGCGACATCACAGGAATTTAATAAAGTGCTGGCTAGTCAGGCCGTGACAGGGGGTATTCCTAAGGAGGCCATTCTTATTCTACAAACACATCAAGGCCAGCTGATGGAACAACTGCGATATCAGGGAGACTGTCTCCGCGAATGAACAGAGAGTCTTCACAGACTTAATATCGCAGTTAATCTACCCCCAGTTCCACAAGCACCTACACCCCCCACTCCCATGCCACGTACCCTTAGGGAGCCCAAGCTCCAATTACCACCCCGCTACAGTGGGGAACCGGGGGAGGGGCAGGCGTTTTTGACTCAGCGCCTGATATTTTTTCAGGCACAGCCTCTCCGGTTCTCCACACAAGAGTTCCAGGTAGCTTTTATTCTGTCATTATTAAACGACCATCTAATTCGGGCCAACGCCCCTATTGTACATGATCCTATTAAACTGGTGGAGGAGATGCAGTTAATATTTGATCACGATGTCTCCGGTGAAGAGGCCGCCATGAGACTTATTAGTCTGCATCAGGGTACGGACATGGTGGCGGCTTTTTTCATAACGTTTCGAGCACTGGCAGGAAAGACAGGATGGCCTGATGGCCCGCTTAGGTCTTTATTTCTTAAAGCGTTGTCTTTGGACCTCACAGTTTTTTTTAGTTGCACGTTTTTAAAAAGTTATAATATTGTTCTATACTGTTTTTAAAGCCTGTGCTGCGTGCATGAAACTATTTATTGTGCTGATGGGAAGTCGTGTGGTACTGCAGGGTCCCCCGACCCAGTTGCGTTAGTCAAAGATCCTTGTCAAATGACGTTCATCGCGATACACTACAGGTATGCTGGACGCTGTAAAAAAACTAAACAATCAATAATAAAAGCAGTTTCACTTTCTAATTTCCTCAAACTTCAGTGGCATCACTGGCATATCTAGTCTAATTAATGTAATCAATATTATTTTGATGATTCATGTGTTTATTGTTGAAAATTTCAGTCAGTGAGCTCATTTTGAAAATTTCAGCAAGCTAACGTTAGCTAACTAGCTAGTAGTATGTCCCGAATGGTGGGTTGATACCAAGCAAACTATTAACATCAGCTATTCAATGCGAGCTAGCTATCTATCTAACGTTATATAAAAATGTTAGCTATCAAGTGGACATTTTACATTTTCAACAATAAACACACAAATAGTCAAAAACGTAAAATGTCCATAAGCTAGCCATCTAACTATATACAAACGTTATTGAGTGGGCATTTGACATTTTTGACATTCTAGCTAAGTAAATCACATCATATATGAACAAGGTAACTTAGTTTAGGAATCAACGAAATTATGTCAAAGAGCCAGTTATTTATCCCTTTTCCACAAACTGTTCTGGTCTATATTTACATATCTAAATGACAGGTTTAAATAGCTGTTTTGTGTGGGTGAATTACTGGTGTTTATTAAACCAAAGCATTGTTGATTATAAGGTCTGCAATGAAAATGCCTAAACTGGAGAGAGCTAGATTTATTTGCAACACTCAATCAAAAGTACTGTTTTTGGCAACACGCATCATTTTGTGAGTGTTTGTTTTTAAGGAGCCAGTTTTAACAAAAAGAGGAAGAGAGGAGAAAGAGGAAGAGAGGAGTAGACTAGAGAAGGATGTGAGGAGGACAGGAAGAGGAGAGCAAGGGCTTAAGGATAAGAGTAGGTAAGGTTTGGCTAGCGAATTCAATCATCTCTATTCATAAAATAAACTGTCCTGGTCTCCATAAAAATGTTATCATCTCTATTTATGAAAAATGACAGGTTTAAATAGCAATGAAACTGTTTTGTGTGGGTGAATTACTGGTGTAATTCTGTTTTTGGCAACATGCATCATTTTGTGACTGTACAATCAATGATGTTGTTTATGATTAAATTGTTTACTAGAGCACTAAATTGTTTACTAGAGCACTAAATTGTTTACAAGAGCACACAGTTCTTCATAGATCTAGCCTCTTAATTTTGCTCTCAAAGTGCACCAAATTGATGCATTTAACTTTAAAATGTACAAAATTTTCTTCTTCTGGACCACACTAATTTCTAAACCCTGGTTATGGCCCTGATCTTGACAACCGCGCCAGGGAGCGAGAGCGAGAGGGAAAGACAGAGGAGTGGAGAGACTGTTCGCTTCCTCATCTGTAATGTTTCCAATTCCTCTTCCCGCCCCTCCCTCCCTTAACGGGGAGGAGCCCATGCAGATGGACGGTGAAGGATGCTGGATTTGCCCCTCCCCCATTTAATATGAGGGTTATGTTGGACCAGCCACGTGTGACCCAGTACTATGGGGTAAGAGGGAGAATCAACTAGAAAGAACTGAATGTTCTCAGTATGATCCTCGTAAGGAATATTCATGGTGAGGGAGGCAGTAACTTCTTTGATGATCCCTGTACCCAATGGTCGACCGTCGAGTGTAGTGATTTTATGGGAGTAAGTGAGGCGACGGACGGGTAACCGATGTTTCCTGGCCCACCGGGTATTAACAAAGCACTTGACCGCCCCGGAGTCGATAAAGGCATCAACCAGGAGGGGAGCGCTGTTGCCATATTATATTAACTGAGATTAGAGTCCAAAGTGTAACTTCGTTATGTCTCGCTGGAGGCCCTGGTTCCTTTAACAAGACGACCCTTTCCTTAAGCTTGGGACACTGATTAAGAGTGTGCCCCTGGTGCTTGCAATAGTGGCACCACCCCATAGTAGGAGTAGTGTCTCCAGACGGACCGCAAGAAGCACCATCCACCTGCATCGGCTCCTCATTACCGCGAGATGTGGGAGCGGATGGCGACGGAACCAGCGTAGTGAAGGGAGCGAAGGTGGAGTTCATAGGATGGTCTCTCCTGCTACCTTTAGTACGGACTCGATCTCTGACATGATTATCGATGCGAATGGCCGTAGAAACTAAAACCTCTAGCGTCTCACACGGCTTAAGCACTGCCAAGGCATCCTGAATGGAATCGCTTAGCGCTTCCGTGAACTGACTTTTCAGAGGAGCCTCCGGCCAACCTGTCTCACCTGCTAGGGCACGAAACCTGATGGAGAACTCGGCCACTGTTTTATTTCCCTGGCGGAGGCGAATAAGGCACCTAGCTGCCTCCTGACTGAAAATATGCTGATCAAAAACTGACTCCATAGCGTCCATAAGTGCTTTGGCAGTACTGAGTGTGAAAGAATCGCTCTGAATTAATGGAGTAGCCCAGTCAAGTGTGGGTCCGGTAAGGAGCGAGAGTATAAACGCCACCTCGCACTGACTGGACTTTAAAAAAAAATTCAACACTGGGCTAAGAACCCTCTGCATTTGCCGACTCGACCATCGTAGCGGAAAGAGAGATGTAGTTTGGGCTCTTTAAAAGGGGGTACCGCGGGAGCTGGGGAAGGAATGGCCTGAGCAGCAGATGGAGGTGCTTGGTGTGATACGGTAAGGAGACGCATACTCTCCGCCAACTCCCGGAACCAGCCCTCCTGAACTCGCAACTGGGTCGCCAACCGATCAACTTGACTGATAAGCACCTGCTGTTGTGTTTGAAATGCAGCAATACCCTCCGCAGAGGGGCTACCTCTTAATTGCTCTGGAGGGGAAGTCGCTGACTGATCCATACTGGCTTTGTTATAATTTGAGGGTTTGTGCAGAATAACGATGAGCCAACATAACACACCCCTATAAAACGGGCTAGCCACGTAAACACGGGCAGAGAGGAGACTGAATAGGCACCACTAAATAAAATAGTGAGACAAGGAAAGGAAAAACAAGGCACCCTCAGAACGTGACTATAACGCCCGATAACTGGTGAAATAAACTAAATAAAAATAAAACTCACACCCTCAGAAACGAGAAACTGGAAGTGTAGGAGAGCTAAAGAGAAAAGGGAATAGAAAAACAAATTATCGTGGCTTCAAGGCCAGAAAATATCTCAAGCTGCTAAACCAAAGAAATAATATTTTCTTAAACTGCAGAAAGATAAAAAATGACTAACCCTGACTTTGTGAAGGCACAAAGTGATAACGAAGCATCCGGAAGCGGAAGCGAGAGGCTTAAATATCTAACAGATAGCGAAACAGGTGAAAAAAATAATTGGTGAAGAGCAAAACCCCGAGACGGAATGCGGAAAAAATCTGATAGAAAGCAGAGAGGAAGAAAACCGTAGAAAACGAGGGAGAAAGCCACAACCCATGACAGGGAAGCCTTGATTAGCTAACTCACATTCCGCACTCCTTTTAGATAATCACTTAGTTCCCTCACCTGTTTTTCGCACTACTTAGTTTCTGCTCACATGTTCTCCTTTGCCATCTCTCAGATGGGAAAAAATTCAAGCCCCAAATTCAAGCCTTCTCATCCTTTGCAAAGAGACGCACCGCACCTTCAACTTCCAAGTATAAGACCATTTCATCATTATATGTAAATAACTCTTGTTGGTCTTATTTTAAAAAAAATACTTTTTCCACAGAAGTATAAATTACAAATTAACTTAACATTTCTTTTTATTCCATTGTAGTATGAAGCTAACGTCTCATTGCGCCATCATTTTGTGAGTGTTTGTTTTCAAGGAGCCAGTTTTAACAAAAAGACGAAGAGTAGAGGAGGAAGAGAGGAGAGAAAGGTGTGAGGAAGACCTTACCTGTCCGAAGCCCTGTTAGAAAAAAACAGAATGGTTAGAAAATCTAACTATATGATTCTAACAACAGTTTCCTTTAGGACAGATAGCAATGTAAGTGATTAGGTAGTGTAATAAATCAAACTTATTACACTACGTAATCACTTAGCCCACCTTGCTATCTGTCATAAAGGAAACTGTTGTTAGAATCATATAGAATCATCTTGTTCTAAACCTACCCTATTCTTCATAAATACATACACGTGTAACGTGTTTACAACATTATTTTTATGTATTTATAGGTGGTGAAGAGAGGGAGCTAAGAGATAAGTGCAGGGAAGTAAGAGAAGTGGAGAAAGAAATGCAGAATGGCAAAAAAAACTGTAGTGGAGAGTCTGTAGCAGGAGGACGTTGAGGCAGTGGAGAGTCTGTAGCAGGAGGACGTTGAGGCAGTCGAGAGTCTGTAGCAGGAGGATGTTGAGGCAGTGGAGAGTCTGTAGCAGGAGGACGTTGAGGCAGTGGAGAGGCTGTAGCAGGAGGATGTTGAGGCAGTGGAGAGGCTGTAGCAGGAGGATGTTGAGGCAGTGGAGAGGCTGTAGCAGGAGGATGTTGAGGCAGTGGAGAGTCTGTAGCAGGAGGATGTTGAGGCAGTGGAGAGGCTGTAGCAGGAGGATGTTGAGGCAGTGGAGAGGCTGTAGCAGGAGGAAGTTGAGCCAGTGGAGGGGCTGTAGCAGGAGGATGTTGAGGCAGTGGAGAGTCTGTAGCAGGAGGACGTTGAGGCAGTGGAGAGGCTGTAGCAGGAGGATGTTGAGGCAGTGGAGAGGCTGTAGCAGGAGGAAGTTGAGCCAGTGGAGGGGCTGTAGCAGGAGGATGTTGAGGCAGTGGAGAGTCTGTAGCAGGAGGATGTTGAGGCAGTGGAGAGGCTGTAGCAGGAGGATGTTGAGGCAGTGGAGAGTCTGTAGCAGGAGGATGTTGAGGCAGTGGAGAGGCTGTAGCAGGAGGATGTTGAGGCAGTGGAGAGGCTGTAGCAGGAGGAAGTTGAGCCAGTGGAGGGGCTGTAGCAGGAGGATGTTGAGGCAGTGGAGAGGCTGTAGCAGGAGGATGTTGAGGCAGTGGAGAGTCTGTAGCAGGAGGATGTTGAGGCAGTGGAGAGTCTGTAGCAGGAGGATGTTGAGGCAGTGGAGAGGCTGTAGCAGGAGGATGTTGAGGCAGTGGAGAGGCTGTAGCAGGAGGAAGTTGAGCCAGTGGAGGGGCTGTAGCAGGAGGATGTTGAGGCAGTGGAGAGGCTGTAGCAGGAGGATGTTGAGGCAGTGGAGAGTCTGTAGCAGGAGGATGTTGAGGCAGTGGAGAGTCTGTAGCAGGAGGATGTTGAGGCAGTGGAGAGGCTGTAGCAGGAGGATGTTGAGGCAGTGGAGAGGCTGTAGCAGGAGGAAGTTGAGCCAGTGGAGGGGCATGTACAATCAATGATGTTGTTTATGATTAAATAGTTTACTAGAGCACAAAATAGTTTACTAGAGCACAAAATAGTTTACAAGAGCACAAAATAGTTTACAAGAGCACAAAGTTTTTCATAGATCTAGCCTCTTCATTTTGCTCTCAAAGTGCACCAGATTGATGCGTTGATGCATCTTCCGGGGGAGCATGCCCCCAGACCCCTGTACAAAACCCCTGGACCTCACTAATTTCTAAACCCTGGTTACGGCCCTGAGCAGAGTGATGGTTTAAGGCTTGTTTGATACATCAAACACTTGATTACTTAGAGCAATTTAGCCAACCATGTGTTCCATACTGTTTCAATGCAATTTACAGCTAAATCTAGTCCCACCCCCCAATTCCCATAGAGATCCATTAGATGTTATAGTATCGCTTGTAGGAGTACCAGAAAATAAGATATCAAGAGTCTTTTGATATGCTTGGGTCACAGACATCAGGAAGTCATGGCATGCAAAGGATATGCAACCAAATATTTAAAATGATTACTTTATTCTACATTATGTTAAACTGTTCAATATTTTATGATGCCCGAAAATGGAGGTTCTATAATTTCTATACGGTTCATCCGATATGGATGACAATACCCTCAAATTAAAAGCTGACAGTCAGCACTTCAACATCATTGTCATTGTATCCTTTCAAACTCGAAGTGCTAGAGTACAGAACCAAAATAACAAAAAACGTGTCACTGTCCAATGAATTATGGTGCTCACTGTATGTACAGACGGGTGACAAATTAAAGGAAAAACCAACATAAAGTGTCTTAGTAAAGTGTTGGGCCACCAAGAGCCACCAGAAACGGTCGCCGATCCCCGCTGCAGACAGGGATGACAGGAGGATGGAGTGATCTACGGTGTCGAAGGCGGCAGAGAGATCTAGGAGTATTAGCACAGAGGAGAGGGAGGCTGCCCGAGCTGCATGAAGCATCTCACTGACTGCATGAAGCATCTCACTGACGGAGAGGAGTGCGGTCTCTGTTGAGTGGCCAGGTTTGAAGCCGGACTGGTGGGGGTCTAGCAGGTTGTTCTGGGTAAGGAAAGACGACAGTTGGTTAGAAACAGCACGTTCAATAGTGTTAGAAAGAAAAGGAAGAAGAGATACCGGTCTATAGTTTTGGATGTTGGAGGGGTCCAGCGTAGGTTTTTTCAGGATCGGGGTGATGTAGGCTCTTGAGGATGAGGATGGAAGCAAGCAGCCAGAGATCAGGGAGGAGTTCACCAGGGAGGTCACAAACGGGAGGATATCTGGAGTGATTGCCTGGAGGAGAGATGAAGGGATAGGGTCGAGGGCACAAGTAGTGGGGCGATGGGAGAGTAGGAGATGGGATACATCTGTATCAGAAAGGAGAGAAAAGGTCAGGGGGGGGACACAGAAGGGGCAGAGAGAGGAAGAGAGTGGAAAACAGTGTCCGTGAGGGGAGGGGGAGTGGGGCTGAAGGTGCTGCGGATGTCTGCGATCTTCTCATCGAAGAAATCTGCGATCTTCTCATCGAAGAAATCTGCGAAGTCGTCTGCAGTGAACGAGGAATGAGGAGCAGGAGGGGGTTTGCTGAGGAGGGGGGAGAAGATGGAGAACAACTGACGGGGGTTAGAACTGTATTTGCGAATTTTTGTGTGATAGTAAGTTACCTTGGCTGCGGTGACTGATTTAGAGAACGCTGCTAGAAGAGACTGGTAGGAGGAGAGGTCTGATGCGTCTTTGGATTTCCTCCACATCCTCTCTGCTGCGCGAAGACCGGCCCTGGAGGTGCGCAGGGCATCGGACGTCCACGGGCAGGGAGGAGATGGGCGTGTGGGCCTAGAGACAAGAGGGCAGAGAGAGTTAAGTGATGTGGAGAGAGCTGTGAGCAGGGTGTCGGATGCAGAGTCGATGGGGAGTTGAGAGAAGGGTATGAGAGGGGGGAGGGAAGCAGTGACACCGGGAGCAAGAGAGGAGGGGGAGAGGGAGCAGAGGTTACGGCGGACAGAGACAGTGGGGGTGAGGGGAGGGGATGCAGACATAACAGCTGTTGTCAGTTTATGTCAAATGACATAACACTGTCATCACTTTTATCGGTAAATGTTATGACAGCTGTTATGTCACATGTTGACATGACGGCTTATGTCACTTGCCAAATTTAGCTACCTGTGCTTGCTGAAGCAAAAGTGTTATGACAGCCATCATGACAGGGAATTCATGACACTGTCATAAGCATAAGGATAAGCACTGTCATATGCCATACATAAACAGTCTTGACAGTTTATGGCAAACTAACAATTAAGCTGTAGGAGTCATAATATGTTATAACACATGTTGCCATGACAGTGTATACTGCTTGCCATATTTAGCTAACTGCTAATTGAGGCCCAACTGTTCTAACAATTGTCATGACAAGAGCTACATAATAGGTTATGACACGTTGACATGGCAGTTTTTGTCATTCACCAGATTTAACCAAAAGTTCTGGGCTCTTGTAATAACAGTGTCATAAACTTGACAACAACTGTTGTAATAGCGTATGTCACTTATGCATGCTATCATATACACACATAAACTGCTATGACAGCAGATATGTCAACATTTTAATATATATATCTTAATTTTCTCCCAACTGAATGGCCATTGTACCTACTTACATTCCAATTATTCCTTCTTCGTACAGTTCAGTCTGTCGTTGCGGCCACTCAGTCCAGCTGTAAGTAACTCTTATGACAGGTACACAACAAGCTACGGTCAGTTTCTGATTATGTCAGATTCATAAGACTGTTACGACAGTTTTTTTCCCATAGTTAAAGTAAAGTGTTCATTGTTTCATTTGTCAGAGCAGTGCCATAACTGTACTACAGGAGCATTAGAAGCTATATCAAACATAATTTGTTAAGACACACCTGACAGTCCAACATAGCAACCTGATAAATGTTCCATGGAATGCTGTCTGAAAAATGTCCTGTCATACTGCATTTATTAACTCTTCTGACAGAAGCTATGGTCAATATCTGATTGTGTCCGGCATATAAAACCTTCATGACAGTTTTTTCTATCGTTAAAGTAAAGTGGTCAGTGTTTTGTGTCATAGCAGTGTCATAACTGGCTACTATGGGAGCATTTCATTCTTTATGATGCACACCCAACTGTCCAACATACCTGGTGACTCCATTTTAAGTCAAATATTCCATGAAGAGCTGTCTGAAAAAGTTCCTGTCATACTGCATTCATTGACCCTTATGACAGATACACAAGTAGCTATGGTCAGAGTTTCTCCTTATGATAGATTCATTTCTTGGCCAGGGCTCCCTTGAAAAAGAGATGGATATCTCAATGGGACTCACCTGGTAAAATAAAGGACACCTTTACAACAGTTTATTCTGTTGTTGAAGTAAAGTGTTCATCATTTAATTTTGCATAACAGTGTTATATCACTACTACAGAAACATTAAAAGCCATCTCAAAAATAAAGTCGTTATAAGACACACCTGACAGCCCAAAGTTTAATCACATACTGTGACGGAGTTACACATCCGTCACTTCACTGTTACAGCAATGTGATCTAGGGACTGAAATAACACATGTAAATGCAAATGTACAAGCTACTTGCGTGTTGTCCATCTGATGAACTGCAATGTTGTCGCGAAGAAGCTGGAAAACAAAAGCATGACCTATCCATTGTCTACATCACTATTAGACTGGCCAGTGTACAGTGCATGTAACGCGGACATTGTCAAATCTTATTAGTTCGCTATGTATTTCCAGTTATTCATTTTAAACATATTTAGTGACTTTGTAACTCCGGAAAGGAAAAGAGCGGTACTTACGTTGGGTAGACTTCTGCATGAGTGACGACATCATCATGCAGCGGAAAAGGAAGACGCCGGTAGTTCCTGTGCATTTTTGTAGTTTTTAGTTACTGCCTACGGTGGCTGAGAAGTGCAAAACACAACGACATTTCACAAAACAACGACATTTCACAAAACACAACGACATTTCACAAAACACAACGACATTTCACAAAACACAACGACATTTCACAAAACACAACGACATTTCACAAAACACAACATTTCACAAAACACAACGACATTTCACAAAACACAACGACATTTCACAAAACACAACGACATTTCACAAAACGGAAAGGGTAGGACAACACTTCTTGTTTGTGATTGGACAGAACCCAAGCCCCTCAATGTAATTTTCTTTCACAAAACGGAAAGGGTAGGACAACACTTCTTGTTTGTGATTGGACAGAACCCAAGCCCCTCAGCGAAATTACGAATCCTACTATGGCCATGTCAAGACCCGCCCTCCTCTGTCTCTGGCTGGTCGTTCTGTGCGCTCTACCCACCCAACTCTCTGTTTGAGTTTAAGGTGACTCTCTTCGCTGGAGCGCATTGCAGTAACTTATTTTCCGAAATTGCATGCAAATTCAGGTAGCCTAACTAACGTTACAGCATAAAACGTGTACTGACATCCATTAGCCTAAAATAAGTTTACGTTTTTAATACCACCAATGTTGATAATAGTTCTAGGCTATAGGACAAATCAGAATGTTTGTAAACAGAGGTTGCTACGATACTTCCGGGTGGCCACTCAGCACTTCAAAACCGACTGAACCAGAGAATCCAGAGGTTGAGTTGTCAGATTTTAACTTGTGTTTTTACTGTAACGTTAACGTTATTGACAACTCAACCTCTGGATTCTTAGCTGGCTAGCTAACGTTACAAGTACAACAGACAGATAGCCAAACATTGTTTTATTGATTGATAGATAGTTCGTTCATAGCTGGAATTACCTATTATTTTTTTCTGAGGGAAGCAGCTAACGTTAACGTTAGCTAAGTTCGCTAACACCGTATTTTCATCTAAGTTAGCGTTAACAAGTAGCTAACGTTAGCTAGCGAGCTATATGGTTACCTTCACTAGCTAGCCAAACGGACTGTATGATCTGGGGTATCCTCTATTTAAAGTCTCTGAATCCACAGGTTCCGTTGGGTCGATTTAGACTTTAAAGCGGGGAATCGGAAAAAGCCCAACCCACGGTGTGCCTGATTACATTTGGCATTATAGCCCCAAACACAACACGATTTCGGCATAGTGTACGTTAGCTAACTGTTTCTACACAGCTCCGACTGGTTCAGTCGGTTTTGAAGTGCTGAGTGGCCACCCGGAAGTATCGTAGCAACCTCTGTTTACAAACATTCTGATTTGTCCTATAGCCTAGAACTATTATCAACATTGGTGGTATTAAAAACGTAAACTTATTTTAGGCTAATGGATGTCAGTACACGTTTTATGCTGTAACGTTAGTTAGGCTACCTGAATTTGCATGCAATTTCGGAAAATAAGTTACTGCAATGCGCTCCAGCGAAGAGAGTCACCTTAAACTCAAACAGAGAGTTGGGTGGGTAGAGCGCACAGAACGACCAGCCAATCAGAGACAGAGGAGGGCGGGTCTTGGCATGGCCATAGTAGGATTCGTAATTTCGCTGAGGGGCTTGGGTTCTGTCCAATCACAAACAAGAAGTGTTGTCTTACCCTTTCCGTTTTGTGAAAGAAAATTACATTGAGGGGCTTGGGTTCTGTCCAATCACAAACAAGAAGTGTTGTCCTACCCTTTCCGTTTTGTGAAATGTCGTTGTGTTTTGTGAAATGTCGTTGTGTTTTGTGAAATGTCGTTGTGTTTTGTGAAATGTCGTTGTGTTTTGCACTTCTCAGCCACCGTAACTGCCAGAATAAAATGGATGGTCCATGTTCCGGGTGATTTCATAAGAATATTAAAATGTTATAAAATGGAAGTTATTTTAAAGTAATCTGTTGAAATCAGTTTATATACTTAATATGTTCATTGTAGGTTAGGTGTTGATTGTGTTGATTGATTTGGTACATGTTAACATTATTAATTAAATGGTGGGATCCTACAGAAAAGTATATAAGTCAAGAAACCACCATCATTGTTTGGTTGCTGTTTTAATGATACACAGGGACACACGACTGCACGATCGATCAGGCACTGGTTTGGGCAGGAACACCCCCCTCTTTTGAAAAGGAGAGGGGGGACCCCAATTAGCACACACATGCATACCCTGAGGTCATTGGAAATGGCTGATCCATCTCTGTTTTATTGATGGTTCCAAGGAAATGAGCCTATCAAATGCATGGGTGCCCTCAAGCTATCTACTAATTGGGATCAAAGGAACGGATTTGGTCGCATCAGTGACTTTTGACCATAAGAACCCATCAAACTACCAACATTGCTCTGATGGTAAAGACGCTGTCTAACCCTACCAGACGCACCACTGAAACCCAGGCGGACTTCGCTGCGTTTCCCAACCCGCATCTCGCCTGATCACGAGACAGAGTTGGCGTGCCCCCTCCACGAAATAAACCAAGTTGGTTTATTTTCAACTGCTGTTTTGAGGACACGTTTCTTCTGACTGTTCTAGTACTATCTCCTTTGCGGCACAGACCCAAGTGGAGATCTGTGCGCATCCATGTCGCCCTGACTGGAACCCCGTCACGACCCGACTTCGGTGAAGAAGTCTCCCAGGAGTCCACGCACCTGCCGGGACCTTGGACCAGCTGATGAGCTGACATCACTTACGGAATTACCTGTGTTACCGTTAAGTATTGAAACACATTGTATTTAGCACTAACATCAATTGATAGGCTAGCATAAAACTAGCCATTGTAATACCCATTGGAGCTAATTTTACTGCTGGTTCCTATTGCTGTTTGTATTTTGTTTTGCTATGTGTGTTTTGGTCAAAATAGCCAATTTCCCTGACCTTATAGTTTTACACTGTCAAAACTTTATAGTTATGAGACTGATAAAACAAGCTAACCACAAAATATAGTTTAGCGTATCACTAACCCATAACACGAACTAACCCTCATTAATGGACTGTTAGCTTCTATATTTAGCCATCGCGTAATTATAATTTCCTCTGATTAAGATTAAGTCATAGCAGGGGCGTGTCTACGTGTGGGCTGGGGTGGGCATTGCCTACCCAGAGATAAGCCTTGCCCACCCAGAGGAATTGTCTGCCCATCCAATGAAAAATCACCATTATAGCAATTTTTTTGAGCGTTCATAGTTTTCTGAAATTTTGTCATTGGTCATCAAAAAATGCACTGCTTTCCTATTGGCCATTTTGAAGACAAATCCAGAAAAAATTTAATCCGACAATATGAAGTTGGCCCCCGTAGCACCGTCAGTAGGCTATTAGAGCTACAGACGATTCGGTCAATCATAAAAATGCCACATCGAAATAATATATTTCTCTAATATCTGATTGGTTGGTTTGGCCATATAAAACATGGAGACGCAACGAGAGAGAAAGGGGTATAATATTCGCTAGCCTAGCTTACTCGGTGAGTTGAGGATAGTGGCGAGAATCTCCGTCTGGGAAATTAGATTTTAAATAGATTGATTACATGTTGCATCTAGCCTAGTTGTTATAGCTGCGATTCTGCGAAACATCTGCAGCATTGCACTAGCTGGCTGCACTTGTGTATGCGGCGCCCGTGTGTGTGTGTGTGTGTGTGTGTGTGTTAGCTAGCCTACTGCTGCGTGTTGGCTAGTCAGCGGAGTGGCTAAAATATAAATGAAAATGATGAGCCAGTTACAGTAACGTAGTTTCAAATAGAAAATAGTACAAAGAGACTGAAATGATGAAGGAATAATTAATTTAATATACTTGTTTCCAAGATTAGATAATTATTTGGTATTATTGGGCATAAATAAATTTGTCCTCCTATAAGATGAGGGGGGGTGGAGATGGGTTTAAAATTAAATAAAATTATCGTATCCACTAATATACTGATAAGCATATGCTTTAGCTTTATATGAAAGCATCTCAAACCTCATCTAGGGCTTTGAAAAAACTAAATCTTCAAAATGTTAATAAATTAAACATTTTAGAAAATGCCCTGTGTGAGGTTGTGTAGAAATGCAGGAAATGAGTTTTAAAAGGCTAAAATTTTTCTGGGGGAGGACCCCCAGACCCCCACTACTTTGTCCCCCCTTGTGCCCCACCAACCATCTCTTCATGCCCCCCCCCCCCCCATCAAAGCAGTCTAGAAACGCCCGAAAACCCTCATATTATACAGTGTAGCCTATTGTTTCTATTATTCATAATTGTAGCCAATAAAACAAATGTCATTTTTCCAAACCACTGTTGTGTCTGTTAGACAGACAAACCAAACCTGATCCAATTGTTCTTCTTTTGAGAACAGAAACTATTCTCCTTAGAATAAAGAATAAAGTAAACCTATGTCTAAAAGGCTGGTTAAGATTCAATATATGTGTGATTTAACATGTGTTTTTAATCATTGGAATGGATATAGAATGGGATGGATTAACAAATACGAAGAAATAAATTTAATGCAAAATGTTTTGAGGTACATATTTTACAAGAAATTACAAATATATAAGACTATGTCCAAAAAGTGGACAAATGCAGAAATTCTAAATACGTATTTTTATCATTGCAATGGATGTCGAATGAGATTAATTACATACATATGAAGAAATACATTAAATACAAGGTGTTTTGACTCATTTATGATCAAAAAATATTTTACTAAATCTGAAAAACACATAAGAAAGTGTTTCATTGGAATTGATGTAAAATAAGTTGCGTGAAATAAATATGAAGAAATAAATAGAATACATTGCCTTTTGCAACATTTATGATGAAAACAAATTTTTCTAGAAAAATATCAAAAATACATTGAAATATAGACAAAAATTACTAAATTCATATTTTACTTGAAAATATACAAAAACTATAGTCTTATGGCCAAAAAGTGGCAAGAAAAGTATTTTGTGTTTTTATTATTGGAATGGATGAAGAATGAGACCAATATAATAAAGAAATTTTATAAAATGAGACTTGAGACATTTATGATGAAAAATGTGTTTCAGTGGAAACAGCAAGATAATCATATAGTAGATGTGGATGTAGATTCTAGAATGAGATTTCTTTTATAAATATGAAAAATGAAATACCATGCCAGAATTGAATAGCATGGGGTCGATTTACTAAAGGTTTGCATGTACAAAAACAAGTGTAAAACTGTTACCACCCGCAAAAAATCGTCCGAGGTGATCAACTAACGAGGTGTTAAAATCGAAAGATACGTTCATTTAAAATTTTTGCGGGTTAGCCTGAATGAATATTAAAAATTGGGCATCCCTATGTTATTTCCAGAAATAGTGGTATTTGCGGGTGCATTTTAGTACAAATGGAAAGCAGGTATTAAAAGACAGAATCGATAAGATGGTGTGTTGAGAGTATCCATAACTGAACATCTCCACTGGCTGCCAGTCGTGGCCAGGATCAGGTTCAAGGTTCTGACCCTGGCCTACACTGCAGCCAAAAGGTCAGGCCCCTCCTACCTACAGGACTTGATCCAGCACTACGCTCCTGCTCGACCACTTTGCTCTGCTGCTGCAGGGCGACTGGCACTTCCCTCCCTCCGTGTTAATGACTCTGGCTCGTCCCGACTGCGGAGCTTCTCCACTCTAGCTCCCCAGTGGTGGAATGAACTCCCCACTCCATTGCACTCAGCTGAAACACTGTCTGTTTTCCGTCGTGGTCTGAAAACACACTTTTTCAGACTCCACCTTGAATAACTACATATATAGGGCCAATTATATAGTATGTACTTTCTGTTTATTTTATTTTCTATTTTTTTGCTATTTTATAGCTTAGAATGTATAGCCGACTGTATTCTGTTGATTACTAGCGATAGCTCCTACGTTGTGAGAAAGTTGTGCTTTGCTGGCTTTGCTTTGTAGTTGTGTCAATGACCTTCAATATGCACTTATTGTACGTCGCTTTGGATAAAAGCGTCTGCCAAATAACTGTACTATAATGTAATGTAATGTAATGTTATGAATGATTGCATAACAATGGGGGCTAATTAACTCAAAATACACAAGAAGAGAATTTGTGGATTGCTTAGGCTACATAGGCTATATGAACAGTAAGAATATTTTTATAAATCGTGAAGCAAATCGTGTTACCGAATACAAGAGGAACTAGTATTTGAATCAAACAAGCAATACAAGGCCTATTAGCTATAACAAACAGTGAATCATAGGCGCCGCCTTTATTTATTTTTACCAGGGGGTGCCCTGAAAAAAATTCAGCCACAGAAAAAACACATTTTTAAAAAGCCTTATAGCTAAGCTCATAAAAATAATATTTCTGATGTTTTTGTTTCCCATATCATTCAGTTTGTTTGTTATTGAATAGGGAACACAACCGCTTAACGTTAACCCCGGTCCTTTCGAAACAATATTTAAGTTCGCCATAGGCTATGTAGCCTATGCAATATGTCACATTCTATCCTATGCTCATACAGTTGAATGCCTCCAGCAAATAACCACATTGCACTGCAACAGCTCAAATGTGCAAATAAGTAAGTGTGTAATTCGCTCTGGATAAGAGCGTCTGCTAAATGCCTGCAATGTTAAAGAGTAAACAGAGGTAAAACAAACAAAAAAATGTATAATAGCGACCCAGACGAAATGGGGGAAAAAAACTTGTAGGCTCGAGTGGTAGAAAGAAAAGGAGAGAATAACCTCTTGTCCTCAATATGAGAGAACATTAAAAGAGATGTAATGAAAAGAGGTAAATAAAGCAACTGTCTCAGCGAGAACAGTAAGACCAAAACGAGGAACTGAAAGTACAAACGAGAAAAACAAATCCAAAAAAGCAACTCTAAAGCACTAATAAGGAAAGCTTAAAAGTGAAGTGGTCGCTTAATCCTATACCTTACCGGCTTCGAAGTATAATGGCAAACAACATAGAAGCGTCGGAAGACGGAAGTGCGGGGCTTAAATAGCCGGCAGGTAACTCAGCGCAGGTGCAGCGACTGAGTGCCGGAGTAGGAGAAAACCCGGAGCGGAGCTGAAAAAGAATAAAGAAAAGAGCGTCTAAAATAAGCCTGCCAAACCATAACAATAGTAGGCTATATAGTCTTACTGTATGTCTCTAAAGTGGAAAAAAATGGAAAAGTCCTAATTTTGCAGTTATTCCATAGACATGGATTAAAAATCATCTAGATTTGGTTAGTATGAGAAATAGATAAACAAAATGGTGTTTTAAGACATGATTAACAATCTACTTCAGTAGAAAAAGAATAACATACATAAGACTATAATCGTACACCCAAAAAGTGGGAAAGAAAAAATAAATGAAATGCTCTGAAGGAATTATCACAGGCGTTCTTTAAGAGCAAGACATAAGACTACTGTAAATTCAATCTAATGGCAGTGCAATTTGCACAGCATGCTTGCAAGATTCATATACTGTATATAAATATTTTTTTTTACCCAAGTTCAGCTTGAGGACAAAGTTTTCTGTGTTCATACTGAAACCAGATCTGAAAGCTATGGTTTGCAAAACCTCCACCACAGAGTCCTACTCAGGTCCTGCTGCATGCCAAACTGCCCACACCCTCCATTTATCCTTTATCTGGCAACACACGCTGGGGTGGAATAGAGCTCTTTTTTAGGGGAAAACAGGATCCAGATGTGCAGCATATGAAATTTATACGAGAATATGCTTCTCATAAAAAAACCTCTGGATCATCTCCAGAGCCTCAGGAATGATGAGCATCACTCGCACAAAACTTCTGCTGCTAATTTTGAGTCAAAACACAGTCATACACAATTGCTGGAGGGGATCAACATGAGCATTCTAGTCTTAGGCTAATAATGAGGATAGAGGGCTGCTGAAAACCGTCAGAGAAAAAGAGCCCCTGCTCTAACAAACTGGGAAAGGGAGTGGTTGGAAGGCCAACAGTATCACACCTGCAGAAAATACTTTGGCCATTGTAATCGTTTAACAGTCTGCTTTTAATGGGCCTCTCGGGCTGTTATATGGACGATTGTCAGTAATTTATCCAACAGTCATTATTTTTCGTCTATTTATGATGGGAGCATGCTTTTCACATAGAACACTCCTATATTTTTATTCTGCCAATACTCTGTGGCATTGCTACTTTAATAAAAGCATACATTTAACCTCCATCACACTAAATCTTTCTTATTAACAGCTGGCATCTAATCCATGCAAGTGGAACGATTTACATAAATTCCCAAGTGCCATATTGTTCACTCTGATGGAAGAAGGTGTGTTTTGGTCTACAAAGAAAATATCACATGGGAATTGGGATAGAACAATATTAAATGCGAGTGAGTGAGGGTTAGACTTGACAGGCACCTTCATAGAAAATAAAAACCCACTCAATGAATGATTAACAGTGATCGACTGTGCTCAGAGTGAAAGGCTTCTCAACCTGGTATCAAACATGCAGGCATAAATTGGAATTACGTGTTGAAGCCTAATATTATAATATTTTAACTATTAGGTCTTTGCAGTAGGCCTAATAGATCCTACACTTTATAGTAACGTTATGCTTATTGCTATTTGTTATATTCAAATGAAACCTACTGTAAGGACGGGTGGAAAAAGGGACCCAGTAGCAGGCAGGGAGTACAAAAAACCAAAGTTTAATGATGGGGACAACGGTACAAAAAAACCAAAGAGTGGTTACAAAACAGGCAGAGGTCGGAACTGGGAAGGCACAGCAGAGGTACAAAAACAAAGTCCAAACTCAGGGTCGCGAGAACACAGGCAGAAGTCTCAAATAAACAGAAAAATAAACAACGAGGAACGGACAAGGAAAACAAATACAAAACTAACAGAAACTAGGAACAGTTGACTCGGGGGGGGGGGGGTAATGCTCAGGGAAAAAAACTCAAAAACAAAGATAGCTCACAGGTGAGAACAATGAGGGTAACAAGGACCAATAAAACGACGTAAAACTGGACTGGATCTCACGTAAACACAATGATAACAATAGATCCGGAGTTAACAGGTAACACGTGCACAGCTCGAAGGGGAGGAACGCGGAAGTAGACAGATGTGCAGAGAATGCTAAATCACAGATAGATACATTGATAGGATAACGAGGAAGAATGACAGCTGCAGGTAGAAACTCAAGATAAATTAGTAATTAGTAATGTTAGTAGAAAATTCTAAATCCCTAATGTTAGTAAGTTAGTTGTTTAGTATTATGTACATGTTAGTAGGTTAGTACTAAGTCTAATCTAACAGTTAGTACGATTAATATGTTAGTATAATATATAAATATTAATTAAGTCGGAATGAAGAAAACGAGACACGAAATACAGAGGAAACCCGAATGTACCAAAATCACCCGATTAGTGCAATGACAAAGACAGGGAGTGGAATCTCGGGGAACACGAAACAAAGACAGACAGATGAGACTCGGACAACCCACAAACAGAAGGGAATGCAATGATTATATGGAAAATAAATACATGAATGAAAATGAAAATACAAAACACAAAACAGACAGAACTCAGAACATAACACCTACCCGTGCACCTAGAAGCCATCCATCAGTAATACACATTGCTCACACAGTTGTTCCAAATATAACTGTCGTATGTGCTCCCATTTAGTCCCAGGGCATCACATACAACTTGTAAGAAGTGTTTAACGAGTGTTAGGCTACTTTTCTACACACAGAAGTGTGTTCCTTCTCAGTCGATGCCCTGGTGGGAATTTGTGACCCATCAATTGCAAGGAGTTTTGGGAGACCACTCAGTGCATAAACGTCTGTATTCACTTGACGTCTGTGTTGTGGGCTGAATGAAATCAGTAGGCTATTTACAAAGCGTAGTGCTGTCGTCACTTTATGGACGAATTGGACGTTTCGTTGCTTATTCCATAACATTGTCCGATGTTCGACAACCCAGTGCACTTTCATTTTAATTTGCAGAAGCGGTTTCAAGTAGCCTACAAGTTTAGAAGTAGGCTAGTTCAGAAATGGTAGTAGCCTATACTTAACGTTTAGTTCCAGGAAATACATAAATACTGGAAATACTTTAAATACATAGGCCTATTTAGTTTTATAAAGTTGTCTATGTAAAATATAGTTTACTTTAAAATAAACTTGATGTACTTAAGTATACATTTAAAAATGTACTTTTATGTAGGCTACTGCGTTTTTGTAAGTGATATCTATCTAACAACTAATATCCGTAGTTATCTAAATGGTGGAAGCGATCACAAACAATATTCTGCCTCTTCTGTGTCTCTGCACAATCAAAGGAAACGCCATACTTGCGAGGGAAAATTTTTTTTGCAAGCAGCCTGTAGTCGTCGCACTTTTATTTGCGATTTGCCAGGGATGAGCATGCGATGCATTTTTGTGAAACGCGTTTTGACAGGAAATTTGTGAAACGAGCCCCAGGTTTGTGGTGGTTTTAACGCAAGCACTTTCTACTGGCTCGCAATACGCCAAAGATGATCCTGGCCACACCTCATCTTAAGACCAGCCAGCCCAGTTCACTTGCTATGGGCGCAAGTTAATTTATGATTTAAACAACGTGAGCACTGGACATTAAAAGGACCCTTGCGCCGGCCTGAAACTAGCAAAGATACTTGCGTTTCGGTTACCGCCGCTTAGCGCCGGGCGTAAGATAGGGCCCTATGGGTCGATTGCTGCGTGGATTTTGGTCCTTGCTGACTCGATAGTATCACGCAGTTCCTGCAGATTTTTCTGCTACAGATTCAGGTTGCGAACCTCTCATTTCACCTCTACCCAAAGGTGCTCTATTGGATTGAGATCCGGGGACTGCGCAGGCCATTTGAAAAAAACTGAAGTCACTGTCAGGTTCGTGGAACCAGCTTGAGATGATGTGTGCTTTGTGATATGGAGCATTATCCTGCTGGAAGTATCCAATCGAAAAAGGGTAGGCTGTGACCATAAAGGGACAACAATATGCTCTGGCATTCAAATGATGCTCAATTGGCATTAAGGTGTCTAATGTGTGCCAAGAAAACATTCCTCACACCATTACACCACCCCATCACATTAGATTTGAAATAAACTAATGAATATGAGTGCAGACTGTGTTTAGTTGCAATCTTTGCTAAATAGTTGAAGTGTTGCGTAAAACAGAGTTTATTGGCACCTAAAGAAGAGGTAGTTACAAAACTTGTGCGATATAGGAAGTTGTCACATTTAAAGTCACAAGTTTATGCCATGTTAGTTCTCTTTTTAAATGCAACGGGGAACTGAAAGTTCCTCATGAGAGACGAACAGGCAATGCTGGTAATGCGTAGTTTAATTTGAATTTATGAATTTATTAATATAAAACAATAGTCTCTCCAGTGTCCACATACAGTATTCCATTTCACTGCCTATTATTTATAAATACAGAGCATGTGTACATGATTTGGGGTTCCACTTTGCCTAAATCTTGTGGTTATTGTAATAAATGCAATATTCAGGCTAAATATTTGATATTCAATCCCAGGTCTACAAATATTTATGTTGGCTAATCACTGACCAGGGGTCCTGTTTTTACTGGATCCTAAGATTTACATAAGCTTTTTTGTACATGGAATTTCAGTTTTTATCTTTTTTTAAGAACCAATAAAAAGAAAAAGTAAATTAAACTCATTTTACACTGCACGCTGGACCCAATAGACTAGACATCACAGATTCCAAACATTCCTGGGCTATGTCATGAGGTCACCATGGCGATGCATCCACAGTGGCAGAACATTATAGTGTGGCAGTGAAGTATAACAAGTAGGGAGTTGATGAGCTTGCAACCTGAAGGTTTCATGTTTGATTCCCAGGTAGGACACTACCAGTACGCTTGAACACGGTGTCCTGAAATCACTTCAGTATGCACTGCATACTATGTTCAGCGGTATAAATATATACTGTGTAAATGCTAACAGTTGTGTAAGTGGCTCGGGATGAGAAGATCTGCTTAAAATGGCACTAACGTAATGTAACACTGAGTTACAGTCAGTTCTAGCCAGCCAGTTCTCCCGTGATTACCACTGTGTTATCTTAAAATTTCGAAAAACATGCCAGACACCCGCAGGCTAGTGGGTTCTGCCGGGTGTGAGCTGCACGACTCCTATGACCTGCAAAAAAACCCTTTCCTGTAATAGTGTGCGGGAAATTGCAACAGGCAGCTGTATGTAAAATCAGTGAGGGCGACTGCATTGGAGGACTGCACAAACGTACAGCTGTAGCGCTCCAGGTGGAGCAGCAGGGACTGAAGATGCAGATTGCCGGTTGGAAAGAAAAAACATTGTTAAATTAAACAAATTTACACGTGTAATTTCAATGACCTTTGTGAACCAAAGTTCAGGACAAGCCTAAAGATGGAGGATCTTCTGCTGAAATATATTGTCTTGTGATTAATAAATAAATACACCACTGTAGTTATTTCTTTATAACTACAGTGGTGTATTTATTTATTAATCACAAGACAATATATTTTAACAGCTTAAGGTTTCGCTTACTCAAAATTTGGGCCAGGTTGCCAAACAAAACAGTTGCTTTGAAATGTCGCTAGCGTGTGTTAATATATTTTTTTGCAAGACAAGGAGTCTGTTTTTGACAGGACTCAGGAAATAAGTGAATATCACTTCCTCCTTTTCTATGAAAAATGTAGAAGCAAAGCATCCACTCTTTTTTCGTTCTTTGCAATGTGTTACTGATCGACAGATACAAATAACGGTGTTCGGCATTTTCAAATTTGAAAGTCATAAAGGTATTTTTACACAGTGCACTGACCAGCACTCATTGCCCTATGATAGAGTTAAAATTATTTTATAAACAGTCTGTTCCTGTTACCTGTTACCTTAGCCATGTATGTACTATTTCATTTTAATAAGCAAAGGCAACGTTCTGCTGTGTTCTGGAGAGAGAACAGACAGCCTTGTGATTTGCAAAGTTAATTCCAATCTTTTTGGGCTTTATCAAATTTTACGTTCGCTCTATTCCAGTCATATTCCAGTCATATTTATACATTGCATTCCATTAACTAGAGTATTTATAATTTATAATAACAGTAGTGGAGAACATCACTGCTACACAAAAATCTCCAAGAAGGCACAACATGGGTATATTTATTTCCATATTTATTTCCATATAATTTTTTAACTGATCAGGAGCACGTCACTAGTCAAATGTAGCAGGATTTACAAATTATTGAATTTAAATAAAAACAAAGAAGTTGTTGCTCTCTTCATCGCACAAGTATGAAATTGTGTAAAATTCTAATTTGTCAGACTGTAAAAAGGATGAAAGGATAAAATACTGAAATATCGTAAATATAGGTAACATTTTACTTGGAGAAGGTATTGTGTATGGAGAACCAGAAATTCCAAAATTAGCAATTTATAAATAAATAAATAAATATTGCAATAAATACATAAATGGATAAAAGTATGAGGAAATAAATGAATGAATAAATAAATACATGCAAAAATGAAGAAATTGGGGCATCCCAGTGGCTCACCTGGTAGCATGCATACCATTAAGGCTAAGTCTCTCCTGCCTTTCTTGTCAATCTACACTGTCCTGTCTAATAAAGTAAAAATGCCAAAAAAATACAGAAAAAAATGTATACAGAAAGAAATTTATACAGAAATGAAATAAAAAATACAGAAATAAATAAGCATTTTGGTGATTTTATCTATTAATTTCTTAATTTTTGTGTCTATTTATTTATTTATTTCCTCATATTTTTATTCATTTATGTATTTATTGCAATATTTATTTATTTATTCATAAATTCCTAATTTTGGCATTTCTGCCTAATATTCCAGTCAAGTTATCTCCAAAATTGTATTTCCCAAACCACAACATGCTATGTCATAAGTATCTACAAGGGTTTTGGATACTTTCTACTGATAACTCTTCTGCCAGTGCTTAGCTGAACTTCAAACAAATTTTTTTTAAAGCGAGCACACTTTAAAAAATGAAGTATTTTTGGTGCTTATAAAATCAAACAAATATCAGGTGAAGGAGGTCAGCCAACATGAGTTCAATCTTCTCCAGCTGAGCAGTCCATGTGCTTCCAGATTTAAAGATGCATTACCATTACATTAGAAAAGCTCTCCCACCACAGGGAAACAAACCCCTTTTATAATTCACATTTCTCTCAAAGCTCGTTTAAAACGAGGGCAAGATGCTTCAATAAGCACTTCCTCTCTGGGGGAACGCAAGCTGGAGAGAGAGTCAATATATTTTTGACTCTGAATGTAATTAAATAATAAAAAGTTTTGCCTGTTAACCTAAGCTACAGCTCTGATAAGTAAATGTAGGTTAGTGTAGGAGGGTAAACACAAGAGTCTTATCATTTAACTGCATGAGTGTGTTTGTGTAATATCTCAGAGAGACTGTAAAAGAAGGGACTATCTGCTCTTCTCTTATTAGAAGAAAAGAAGGGATGGATGTGTGGTTGTGGAGTACAGGTTTCCTGCACATTTAAGGCTAGTGCGCAGCCTGCAGCCAGCAGACCTTCTGGTCTATCTCTTCCTGCTCACCCATGTGTTTTATGAGAGAGAGACACCATCAAAGAAAGCCTTTGTCTCCTCAACATGCTACACTGACCTGGCTGTTTTTTTCCTACACACACACACACACACACACACACACACACACACACACACACACTCACACTCACACTCACACCACAACACACACACACACACACACACTCACACCACAACACACACACACACTCACCACACACACCACTCACACCACACACACACACACACACACACACACCACTCACACCACAACACACACACACACACCCCACACACACCACACCACTCATACCACACCCATACACACCCACACACACATCACTCACACCACACACACACACACATACCACTCACACACACACACCACTCACTCACGCCACAAACACACACACACCATGCACACACACACACACCACTCACACCACACAAACACCACACATACATAGGCACACACACCACTCACATAACACACTCACATACATACACACACACACACTCACACCACTCATACTGTACACATAAATAAACTGTACACACACACATACCACTCACAGCACACATACAAACACCACTCACACCACACATACACACACACCACTCATGCTGTAAATACACAAAAACACACATACTATACATACATAGACACACAAACACACACACCACTCACAGCACACATACAAACACCACACACACCACACATACATAGACACACAAACACACACACCACTCACAGCACACATACAAACACTCCACACACACACACACTCACAGTATATATACTTTATGTACATATACAGTATAAATCTATCTGAACAAAAACGTCTCCGACGTAAAAAAAAAAGACAAGTTACTCACGCATTGCTTACAGAGCGCTGTCTATAAATCCTTAATTCCAATTTGCTAATTTAGGAAAGTTTGGATAGCATTGCTTTGGAATAGAGCTAGTTTAATTAGTGTGAGCTACGATAGGCAATATTGTTAGTTTTAACTTGGCCACATTTTGATATCAATACTTTTAAAGGCAGGCCTAGTTTTTTCAAGTTGGAATTAAGGACTTACAAATTTTTTACAACTCATAATGTAATATAGCATGCAAAGTTAAAATACTCAAAATAAAATAAAATGAAATAAATAAAAAATTTTTTTATCAAAATGAATACAAATAATGCAAATGTTAACCAAAATGTTCACAAAACAGACCTAATTATTCAAAATTTTCATCATTAACCAGAACATTGGAAAAAAATTCAATATTGAAGTTCAATTATGCAAATTTCCAAATACAATTGCCAATTGCAACAATAAATCAGGGCAATTTAATCATAAGTACTTGAAATAGATATATAATATATATATATATATATATATTTGATATTGTGTATATATATATATATAAGAATATTTTATGAAGTTGTATAGCTATATATATATAATAATATTAGCTTATCTTTTAAAGCTTACAGTAACTAAAATACAAATTAAAGTAAGTCATTACAAAAAAACAAAATTTTATTTAAAACAAAAAACACAAACAAAAGCAAAAACAAGTAAAAGCAAAAAAAATTTCAGTACAAAAAAAAACAAGCATTTCAGTAAAAAGCGAAACCACAGCATTTCTTCAAAAATGCATTTCAGCATTTCATTTGCATCTTGCATCTTTGGCTTCGTTTGCAAAAAAGTTTTTTCCACATCGGTGGGCTGGCTTGTCATGTGTGCATGCGCAACTGCTGGTCTGCTGATGGAGTTCGCCATCGCACGCCTGCTACGGCAGGCCTGTAATCCACCAGTTTATCCACTCATGGCCTGAAGGAGTAGGGAAAGGAGACGGACCCCGATCAAGACTAAAACTCCTCTATGGAGAAAAACTCCTCTTGTTACAGTAGATAAGGATGGGATGAAGGATGGTTTGACTTTTTTCGGATTTCTCAGTGCTTACACATTATTTTTGCTTTCAATGCATTTAAAAGTTCACACTTTTTGCATTCAAAATGACTCATTTTGCAACAAAGTAAAAATGCATGCAAAACAAAACAGAAAAAATTCAAAAAAAATATTTGATGCATGCAAATTAATATAGATGCAAATCAAAGACAATTGCATGTGCAGAAGATTTGAACAATATGTGGCATTATCAAAATCATCTATATAGTTACATAATTCGTTGCCATCAATTACACAATTATTTCACAAAAAAAGATCAAAAACACAAAAATCTGTCAAACACAAAATAATTGCCCATCAAGCAGAAAGCAAGTAGGTCATGATGTCATACATTACTTGAAATGATAATATATTATATATATATATATATATATATATATATATATATATATATACATATATATTATATATATATATGGTTTTATATTAGACAAAACGAATATTAGATTACAGTAGGTGAAATATTATGAAGTTTAAAAATTATATTAAAATCATTACAACAGTACAGAAAGTAAACAGTATACAGTAACAGTAAAAAACAAAAAAACAAACACAAAAAAAAAAAGTAAAAAAAAAAAAAAAAAAAAAAAAAAAAATTAATAAAAACAAAAAAAAAAAAATCAAAAAAAAATTTCAGTAAAGCACATTTCTTTGGCCTAGCAGCTTGCATTCTCTCGCATTGCTTCTCTGATGTCTTCATGCGTTTCATTCTGAGGCAGCGTTCTCACCTGGGCTGTCTTGGCTGTCACCTGGCACTGCTGGCAATCCTGTCATCGCCTGAATCGAATGTGCTGAAGTCGGAACGACACCTTCCCCCGAACACCGCGACAAAACTTCCCACCTCCACTAGAAAGTCTTCCATATGGAAAGGAGAAGGGGGGGGGGAAATGGAAGGGAAGGCGATCGGAATTGCTCTGGATCCTGGGCTGTAAACCAGTCTCGCACAGCCAATGTACAACAATGAGAACATTGCATGCCAGACCATACATTGTCGATTGCGTACGATCTGACCCGAGACGATTAAGAGTATGATGTCCCAGCCCATGTATTGAATGTATGAGGCGGATGGATCCTCATGCCTCATTGCAGGAGCATCAGCCACATTTTTCATTGAGATGGCAATTGAGTGATTGATTGTGTTGTAGTGTGTGAGAGTGTATTTTCAATGAGATTATCAAGATTGTTTTGCAATGCTACACACCTGCTCACCTGTTGAAGGAACATACAACACTGTTGAAAACATTTAGTTTTAAATGATTTGATTTAGATTTTTTGCATTTGTATGTTTTTTTTATTTGTATGTCAGCATAGGTGTAATTAAGTTAAAAGGTAAGGTCACTTCAGTTTAGTTTAAATTTTTGTTAACAGTTTTTTACTGTGTTATGTCAGCATAGATATAGTGGTCTTAAGGTAAGATTCTGCAAGTCATTTAGCACTTTGCGTTTTTTAGTTTTACACTTTGTATGTCAGCATAGAATGTCTCTTAGAGAGTACGAATTTTGAAAGTCAGTTTGCACTTTTTTTTTTTTTTTTTTTGTTGAATGAAATTCTGCTGTGCAAAATGAGTCAAAGCAATCGTAAAAAACTGTAATAGACAGTGCTCTGTAGGTTATGCGTGAGTAACTTGGCTTTTTTTAAATGTCGGAGACGTTTTTGTTCAGATTATAAGTTTACTAGATAGTTGGAGACATAGGTTAGCCATATCTCTTTGAGAATGGCTTGTATACAATCTGAAGTTGTTTAAACTGCTTTTTAAAATGTAGAAAAGTATTCAGTGTGTGACATGAAGATGGGTGAGAGTAAAAAATCGATAGATTTTTGCCTAAATAAGTCAAAAACAGTTGGTCACTGGAAAGGAAATAGTATAGTTAAAAAAACAATGTAATAAAAAAAACATTCTAATGAGATTTCAATTAGCAATGTTTTTAAAAATATATATATTTATGTACTTGCATATTTAATTTAAAAGTTTTTTTTTTTTTTACAGTTTTCTCTCAATTGTTTAGACACTAAAAATGTATTATGATCCTATAAATACAACATTAAGTTTATGTGCCATTAGATAAGACGATTTTTTCTAAATTATAAACTATTTTGCTTGTTTTAACACAAATTTCAGTCTCTTTAACACTTTTTGAATACATTTCACACAATTATCCTGTTTTAGGCACAATTTTCAAAAAGTATATCTCTTGTTTTCACGTGAGCTGCTCTGGTCTATCTTGTGTGTGTGTGTACATGTGTGAGTGTGTATATGTGTCTGTTTCTGTGTGTGTGTGTGTGTGTCTGAGTGAGTGTGTGTGGAGCTCATTTCTGCAGCACTGTGAAAGGCATATTTCCCCGGCTGCATTCGAACAGTCAAAAAAATAGTCCTTTTTCCTTTCCTTGCAACTTTTCCTTCACCTCGCCAGAAAACGTCATGGGGTCAAGGAAAAGTTGGAAAGAGAGATTTACAAGGAATCTCGGCTGCATTCGAATAGTCTGGGGCTGTTTTTGCTCCACCCTCGTAAACATCACTTGCAAACTTCACTTGGGAGGATGTGACGCACATACAAATAAAATGGGAGTATACACTTGCGTTTAGCGAGTGGGAGGGAGCGAGGGCGGAGCGGGTTATTTTAATTGAGACGCACTTCACCCCATCTATACTCGGAAGTTAATGATGCTGCACAGTGGCGTATCGTGGGATCTCTGATCATGTAAAACGTCTGTCATCGTAGCCTATATTTAAACGGATGAAACTCTCACTGTTTACGTTAATTATCAGTCAAACAATTGATTTACTTAATAAGAAATATCAATAAATACAGCAAGTTTTGTGGGCTAGCATATTTCTTTGTGTCATAAAATCGTGTAGCATTTAAATATGTAGGACAGCCCGTACGCTGGAATAAAGCATTTAATACATTTCACACAATTCTCCTGTTCTAGGCACAATTTTCAAAAAGTATATCTCTTGTTTTCACATGAAAAACACTGCCATTAAAAACTATAAACTCACTTATCAATTATCACACCCATTCTTTACAGGTAAAACACTAGTTGATTTAATTAGTCAATCAGTAATCGGAGCTTTAGCACAAATAAAAGGGGGAAATCTGAGCTCTGCTGTATGTGGAGAACAATGGCTGATGAACATTTAGAAATGAGAATAGGTAGATCTGCTCTATTGTTATTTACTGTAACATATCAATACTCAGTGATTCCTGTACTGCAGAGTTCCTAATATACAACTACAAGGGGACCACAGTATGGACAGCATATGTACACAAGCTAAGCTGGCAGTATCCCTTGTGTACATAGCGAAGCCACCCCTACATGGAATAAATACGTGTCCCCTCTGCAGCTGAGAGTAGCTTATTTTAGCAGCCTTAAAGAGGATGGCTGCATTCGAATAGTCAAATGAATTTGCAGTAATGTTAGGCTGTGAGGCGATTTTAACAAGATAGCCGCTACGATAGCCTTCAGTATTCTGTCTAATCTGTCTAACACAACGTTACATTACAAGATCACCATAGTTCATTATATCAGTCTAACATCGACATTACAGGAGGGTGTATTCGTAAAATAGACTACAGTTATCACTGTGGCCATTTCAATCACGATTTCCATTATTCAGGCAACAGCCATTAGCCGCACAAGGATCGGTGCTTCACGGAAAAAAAAAAAGCGGTTGGCTCACCGATATACTGCAATACAGACGAAAAAAAAAAAACAAGCAGGTGCAATAATCATCATTTAAGTATGTGAATGTAATGACATAATAATTTATCGATGTATTTATTGTTTTGGTTTTCACATATCATCGACTGTTCTGACAAAACCCACTCCGCGGTGGCTCCGGTCGTGGTTCTTGATTTACAGCGGCAGCCATTACTCTCTAAAAGGGACAAAATTACCACCAAAATGCGAAATAGGCCTCCTCATGTAATTGTACTGTGACGTAACTAGGATTACCACGTGACCATGTTCCAAATCTCATCGGTTTGTTCTTAACCAATCAGAGTTCAGTGCGCCTACTCATCACTCACCGATTAGTTTTTTAAAATCATGCCTCTCTTTTTTTGTGTAGATTTTTTAAAAAATTGACCCAGAAAAAATGTAAAATGTGATTGCCTGCTTCTATTGATTACCATAATGTGAACTTTTGGTACTTAGATTGCGCTGGGGCGACTCCGTTGACTTTCACAGCGCTCCATTGGAAATACATGGCAGAGCTCATCGGTAATACTATTTCCAGGCCAGGGCAGCCATCTTGCGGCGGTGCCATTGCGGAAGAACAAAATTTAATAGAGCTGAATGGAACCACGTGACCACGTTGCCTTTCTAGTTCTTATATAGTTCTGTGCCTTCCACCCTCAACTTTTCTCAAGGGAACGAGTCTGCAAAAGAGCAGACTCGGCAAGCTTATATTACCCACAATTCACATCGAAGTGATCGAACGTCCTCTTCAGTGATAATCACGTTAATGTTTATCGCGGTATTATACATTAAAAGCACATACAGAATGGAAAAGACAGTGTAGCTTTAGGCTAATAAATACAAGTTAATCTAGTAGTAGTTTGCTATTTTGTATTTCATAGTTTAGCAAATTGCGTTATGCAGCAACAGAGTAGCGTACTGTGGGATGTGTTCTCTGTAGTTAATCTTGCGTCTAAACACATTATTCTACTCATCTCTCAATATATAGAAATTGGCCAGTTAGCCTAACAATTGAATTTCTCAATAACCAAGATAATCATTAACTTCCGAGTATAGATGGGGTGAAGTGCGTCTCAATTAAAATAACCCGCTCCGCCCTCGCTCCCTCCCACTCGCTAAACGCAAGTGTATACTCCTGTTTTATTTGTATGTGCGTCACATCCTCCCAAGTGAAGTTTGCAAGTGAAGTTTACGAGGGTGGAGCAAAAACTGGATTGGGACGCAGCCCCAGACTATTCGAATGCAGCCGAGATTCCTTGTAAATCTCTCTTTCCAACTTTTCCTTGACCCCCATGACGTTTTCTGGCCAGGCGAAGGAAAAGTTGCAAGGAAAGGAAAAAGGACTATTTTTTTTACTTCGAATGCAGCCGGGGAAATATGCCTTTCACAGTGCTGCAGAAATGAGCTCCACACACACTCACTCAGACACACACACACACAGAAACAGACACATATACACATATACACATATACACACTCACACATGTACACACACACACACAAGATAGACCAGAGCAGCTCACATGTGAAAACAAGAGATATACTTTTTGAAAATTGTGCCTAAAACAGGAGAATTGTGTGAAATGTATTAAAAAAGTGTTAAAGTATATAAATAAATTTGTGTTAAAACAAGCAAAATATTGCTTATAATTTTGAAAATATTGTTTATCTTTTGGCACATAAACTTAATGTTTTATTAATAGGGTCATAACATCAATTTTGTAAACAATTGAAAAAAAGAAAAATATATATAAAAGAGATATATGAAGTTTTGCAGAAAGAGTTCACTGTGTGGGTTTTGTATTTATAATTTTGAGAAATTAGTTTTAATTTCTGAAAATGTGTCTAAACAATTGAGAAAAACTGTAACAACAATATTAGCTATCAATAAAGAATGTGGGGTTTACATTTTACATGGGCTAAATAGTGTCTGGACTGATTCTGCCAATAAGAGGTAATGGCTATTGTTGTTGTTATTATTGATGTTGTTTGGCACCGCATTTCCCATGATCCCCTGCGGTTCTTCAACAGCTCTCTGTTGTGAGTGATGAATAGCTTGCAGCTCTTTCTGTATTTAGCCAATAAGATATGCCGACTACATTCATAGAGGTGCATACACCACCACTAACCAGTGATAGCATGTTACTAATGGTTGTGTTGTGTAACAGGCGTTGCGCTTCATGCTAAAAACACGTTGTTACTGAGGTGTAACCAGCAGTACGTCTCGTTGAATTAGTATTACAGGGATGCTTTAACTAGAAATCACGACTTGTCCCGACACACATTGCACAAATTCCACTTCTCAGCATAGACAGTTTGTTACGACTATCGATATGTTAGTCCAAAAAAAGAGAAAATGCACAGGAAGTACAGCAGCTCTTCCATTGTGTGGAGTCGATGTAGGTGAACCTTTTTGCAGACGGACATCACGTATATTTTCCCAGCCAACTTTATATCATTTTTAAACCACCATTTTGTACTGCCGTCCTTTGCCCAATTTACATTACTGGCAGTCTCCCCAGCCTGACCTGCAGCTGGACACTTTGATTATTAATGCTTGAAATGGTAATGACATCAGAGTATGCGCACAGCTGCACCATTTGCAATCGAGAAATCACACACTGCATTTGTGTTACAAAACAAATCCGCAGGCATTGTGAGATTGGCACAATTACTTTCATCATACTGAGTGGCCGAGATCCATAATGAGGAGCTGAAAACCACGGGCGAGATCCTCCACTGCTGGCAAAGGGCCTGTTCCACGGTTAGCTTATTATTTTTTCTCTTTCTTTTTAATTATTTTTAAATATATATTTGGCATCAAACATGAGGCTAGCTATGTCCAATTCCCACCCTAATATGGAATATCCAATTAACTATTTGTAATCACACTCACGTGCGATCCCCACTACTGATTTGTGAGAGTGCCGACATCTACAGTTCTCACTCCAAAATAGGTAGTGTCACTAGCCAACTGCTTTTCACACCACAGCCCACAGCCAAGCTTGCATAGGGCTGAGTCAAAGGAAAACATCTCATATGCAGCTTTGGGATGCAGTCCACGGGCGCCCGATTGAACAATAATCACCAATTATAAGTTGCCCTATGGGGCTACAGGCCACATTCAGCACTAGCGTGATCCAGATTCGATATGAGACCATGGGGCTCACAACATGGTGCCTTAACCGAATGAGCCACCCAGCAGCCCACCACGGTGACCTTGTTGTGTAGTCAGTTCACCTGGAAGGCTGTGTAGCCCTGTCATGAGAACATAGTCCAGAAGCTCTCGTGACTTCCGTCCTTATGACATGAAATGGCTCTGGGATTCACGCTCACTAGTTACCGGAGCCAGCAGAACAAAATAATGAGATTAAATTTTTTTTAAGTTTTAGTTTTATTTTATTTTTTTTGCTTTGTTTATGCAGGGACATCTTAAAAGTCTTCAAAACGCTATTTTTGTCAAATCATGGACAGTTCTTACAGAATTGCTTAAAATGTAAACAACGATGTACAACTTCCAGACTTTATTAGTCACTGTCTTCAGGACTACATATTGTTTTAAGGTTTCTGTGCATCACTGTATGGGATGATTTGCAGTTAACCTTCTAATCAACCAAAGGACACAAAATGCATGTGCTGCTCTTTATCATAATGAGATGGCAGTGGTTCCCAAAGTGGGAGGGGAGGGGGTGTGATACTTCCTGTAGGATCCAGAGTTTCCATTAACTCCCCCTCACACAAAGTACCTTTCATTAGTCTGAATGTACACTAAAGAATGAAGGTAAATGTCCCATCTTACTTCTGCCAGTCTGCTTGACTAAACTAAACTTCTTTCGAAGGGAAAACTAGTATTAAACTACTGATCATTTCAGATTAAAATGCCATTAAGTAATTTCCCACAAGAGTAAATCTAACAGTATCTAAAAAAAAGTATAACTGAAAGCCACAATCACATATTTAAACAATAATAAAATGATTAACAACAAAAATATAACAAAATATTAAATGCGTTTAGGTACCCAAGAAATATATGGCAGCAGAGTGGTTTGTTTGATACCTCAGACCCTTGATGACTTGCAGCCATTTAGCCAACCATGGGTTCCATACTATTCTCATGTAATTTACAGCTTAATCTAGTCCCACCCCCAATTCCCATAGACATCCATTCAAATGGAGAGAGGTTATAGTATCGCTTCTAAGAGTACCTGACAATAAGATATCAAGTCTTTTGGTATCATTTTAAACCCAGTCATGATAGCATCACCTGTTTACCTGTGGAATGTTCCAACAGGTGTTTTTTTTACTTCCCAGTCTTTTTTTAGCCCCTGTCCCAACTTTTTTGGAACATGTTGCAGGCATCAAATTCGAAATTAGCGTATATTTACAAAAATCTATAAAGTTGATAAGGTAAAACTTTAAATATCCTTTTCTTTCTACTGTTTTCAATTAAATATATGTACAAATCACTGCTTCCTGCTTTTATGTGCATTTTACATACTGTCCCAACTTTTTTGGAATTGGGGTTTGTATTTTAACATATATTTTTTTAAGTTGTGGGGTTTCTTGAGTTGTTAAATGTTGCTGATAATGTGTCAATTCCTCAACCAATTCAATGAGTGTGTGTCGGCTTGCAGATGGCATAGCCTGACGGCATTATTGCATGAGTGTGTGTACTCCCAGCCCAGGCTAACTCCGGAACGCAGTAGGCTGAGAGGCGGGACTGTGTCACGAGAAAGAGGTGTGTCACAAAAACCCCTGTCACCCTCCAACCCTGCCTCTCTGAATGTACGTGCGTGCGTGCATGTGTGTGTACAACACAACCCTGACACAAGTTCAAGACACCATGCCTTCTGTGTTACAGAGACTGAAAAAAGAAATTCACAAAGCAAAGACTTTATTTCATAATTTGAATGCAAGGAGTACAACACTGAACACTGGACAGCTGCACATCAGTGCATTCAGAGAAATTCAAATACACACACATATATAGAGCTATACAGCAACATGTCATAATGATTGATTTAAGCAAGAAAGCTTTCAAGATTTAAAAGAAGCACTGAACTTAACTTTGAAGAGCCAGGTTACATTTTCTTCCCCACTCTGGTTCCAACGGTTAAAATTTTACAAAACAGAAAAAGACACAATCTGCGTGTTATGTAATGATTATCTAAAACACTGTGACTGCCTGGTTTCTCAGGCCTGGCGATAATTAATTCCACCAAGGACTGAAAGACCAAAATTTTGACTAATAATAATAGTGCAGGACCAAATTGTGACATGTGCTCCCAGAGAGTGGTTATAGATTGTTATTTATACTTCTCAGGATAGTCTACAAAGGCGTAATGCTGAGAAAACATACTGGCACAATGTAGACTAAACTGACAGCACAGTTTTCTGTTCAGTGCATCCACTGTACAACATTTATTGTAAAAATATAATTAGTAGAAATACATTCACAAACAGCTATTGATTCTGAACATTTAAAAAAAAAAAAATGATGTAGGCCTATCCATAATGCTTAGTTTCACACAGCACAAAAACACATTGATTTACATAGCAATTCCTAAATTACTATTATATTACTACCTGCAGTGAAAAAGGCCACTGAATATTGTGAATCATTTATATAATAATAAAGGGTAGTAAAGCTAATAGTGGATAATGGGTGTGTATGCGTATTATTCATTTTATGTATTTTATGTAGTATTTCTTTTAATAACAGAAATCACTGTGTGGACACCATATGCTGAGCTGTTTGCACATCACTGTAAAATCAAGTGTGTGAGTGCTATGATAGTCTGGTGTGAGCTTCAAAACAGCCTTCATAAATGACATATGTCAACATGTAACAATAGTTTGGTATTCCAAGAAACTATCAAGACATTTTTGAAACACAGTTACATTGTATGATAAGCTACCGTTAGGAATTAACCAGAGTTATAAGAGTGGTGTCTCTTTACAGAAGTCAGGGAATAACAACGCATTCTTTATTTATGTCTATCAACGGCTCTGGTTTACCTTAGTTAAGATATTTCAGACCTTACCCTCTCCAAAAGTCAGTCTCGACAGAACACATATTCGGTATAGCTTGTCCAGACTTTGTCCTCGTTTGGGTCGTTGCTAGCATACGCACAAGTGCCCGTGGAACTACAAGCTACCATGTGAAACCCCACTTCGGTCAGCTTGTCAAATGCCTGCTCCAAAAAATTATACTTAAGGTAATAACGAGACGTGTAGCGTTCCGGTGGTCTGTCCGGGTCCCTGCTCTCGTTCAGAGTATCTCCGAACACTTCTTTGGCAAGAGACGTCTTCCCACACACGGTGATCCTGGCTACCCGCCGAAATTTGGCATCGGTTTGAATATCTCTTCCAATGGTATAGGAGCCCCTGTATCCTATTGTTATATAGCCAGATTTACGAACTTCCAGGGATGGAGAGCGTGTATTGGTACTACTGCCGGATGGCACGAGGCGAGTTGATTCCATGCTCGAGCCACCGAGTCCGCTCAGGACCGCAGCCTCCTCTGGGTCGCCCTGGGAGATCTCCTCGCAGATGGAATCCTCCTTACACACTTTCGGGCTGAGGCGCTTAGAGAGATCATGCAGCTGGAAAAATTCGGCTTCCCTTTGCAATCTGCACTTCTCTGGAAAGTAATCGGGCAGAACGAGGTTGAGGTCGCGCATGTAGTCCAAAATGTAACGGAACAAAAAACCGTCCCTGTCCAAAAAGTATCGTCCTTTGCTGTCTCGAGCCAGTTCTTGGGGGGTTTTTTGGCTGAACATGGTCCACAAAAGAGATTCTGGGACGGCGATCAAAGTTGTGTGCCGGGTAACGTAAACCTGTCCCCCGACATTTAACTCTATTATTTCTGAAAAGGTGGATCTGGAGCCTTCACCGTTAGATATTCCACGTGTCGTGTCTGCCAAAGCCATTTCTGCGAAATTCCGAGCCACTGCGAAGCGCAACAGCTAGCTACCAGAAGTAAAAGTATGGGAAGAGGGTTTATTGGTTTGGTTATGTAGGCTGAACAGGGTGATGTAGGAGGAGAAAGCAGACCGCTGATATGAGTGATAACTGTTAACTCTTTGCTCACACCATATGGCAACGCCAATAGCCTATATTAGCTGGCTAGCGTTATCGTGATGGTTATCGTTTTGAAATGAAGAATACGATTAGATCACATATTACACATAGGCTACATGTATCGCGTAGCCTATATTTAGGCTATTTAATTACATTTTTGATAAACATGTGCATGTGATAAACTGATGTAGCCTAGGTTATTATTATTATTATTATTATATATAATAATAATAATGAGGCTATTAGGCCTATTATAAAAAATTTCTTGCATTTTTGCAGGGGCGTCAAAGTTGTTCGGATATAGGCTATATCTCATTTAAACTAATTTCTGAATACAAAAAACTCAGATCACACCAAGTTTGTGTGATTCGAGTAGAAGTAGGCTATATAGGTTCGCATTCATAACGTGTGGCCTAAATATCAACAGGGAGGAAATCCCGCGAATTAGCCTACACAATAAAAGTAAATAAATAACAGTAGCCTAGAGACCTTTTGGAACTGCCTGATGCTTCAGAAATGCAGAAAGGATTCGTTGGAAACGAACCGGATAAAACCTTTATTTTTTTTATCATAAAAGTAAGATCACCAGACTGGACATGAGAGGCTTCGGTCGCCTCATGTTTCCCAGATGTTGCTTCTGTGTAGTTCCCAAAGGACAACGACTTCCAGACAACAGTCATCGTGTTTATGTTCTGCATCTGCTACTCTTATTTGATGAAAACATTGCATGGAAAATACAGCTTCATGAAAAACAGCATCTTACTAAATTGCAACCTTACGACAACTATCCATCCTGACACTTTAAATTTTTCTTCAAATACTTATGCCAGAAACTCTGGCGGAACTGTGTTCTGTTCCTTTTTGAGGACCTATTAAATATATAAATTTTCTGGGGCCATCTTTTGCTGTCCAAAAGGTTAAAAACAAAAAAAATGCTTCAACATTTTGTAGTGTAGCCTATCATTTTTACATTTTATTTTGGTTGGTGCAAGTGAACTTGGGAATGATTCTGCAGAATATACATGGGACATGGAGGCTCCTGTTTTATGTTATTGAAAGGGTGGGCAGACTGCCCTCAGGTGGCGATAAGGCGTAGGGCACTCAATCAGTTTTGTCACTGGTTGAAGGGTCTCACCAAAATCCACTGGGGCAGAAGTGTTTTTTTCTGACTGTGTACTGTAGACCACTAAATTAAATAAGGCGATTCATAATGCTTGTGTAAAACACGTATCAGTGTTATTGTTTGCTCAGGCCTTTGGAAAAAGGGTACTTTTTCATGAAAAAGTATACCATAAAGTTAATTTCTGGTGCCTCCAAAGGTTTCTTCCTACATATCATCTAGGGAGTTTTTCCTTGCCACTGTTGCTTGCTCTATGGGGGTTTAGGCCAGGATAAACCGTGACGCATATTGTGACAAATTCTTTGTTTGACAAACTATATAAATAAAACTGAATTGATTGAATTATTGACTGAATTTACAGAGCACTGTAGAAGATATTAACATGTTCACCATCTTTTTTTCAGCATTATTCCTTCAGCAGAATTGTTGAACATCTGAACCCTGGACATATTTTTCGAGTTTGGCGCTTACTACTATAGCTGTACTGAAGCCAACTAAATTTGATGCAACATGGCTGGTTGCATAACACAGGATAAGACAGGAAATTTCACAAATGGTCATTTGCAAGGGAGTTTTTGTCAAGTTGGCTGTTAAAATATACCCTGAAAGTACTAAAATGCACATTTTCATTACCATATATATTTGACATGCAACAACAACAAACTTCATAATTCAAAACATCCATTTACTGGAAACACTGTCTCAGTTCAATATTCACAGTACAATTCTAATGAATGTTTTTGACATTTTTAGGCATTTAGCTGACACTCCTCTCCAGAGCAGGTTACACCATTTGCATTGTTTATACACAGAATACATTTGTGGATTACAACTGGATATTGACTGAAGCAATTCAGGCCAAGTGCCTTGCCTTGAAGGGCACAATGGAAGCTCCCCACTTAGAAATTGATCCTAGAAAATTGGAGTTGCACACCCAGTTCCTTAACCATTGTGCTATACAGCCACCCTACAGGTAGTATTACACCCTGCTCAATAATCTTAATCAACTGAATCAATTTTTGTCTTTGTACACCACAGCTCACGAATGGTAACAGATTATTCAGAGGTTTATAGGCTTTCTTACGCATGCATAAGGTAGTGTAGCCTGTAAGGACTGTCCACATGCTCGTTGCGAGCCGCGACATCATCGGTTCGAATCCGGCCGCACGACCTTTGTCACATCTCTCCCATTCTTCCTGTCTCTCTACACTGCGCTGTCCAATAAAGTTGAAAAGCCCTAAAAATGTAACTATAAGTAAGTTAGAAGTCAACCAAAGTTGCTATTCTCACCTCAAGTGTCAATTTAGTCAGAACACCAAAAACCATTAAAGCGTGCGAAAAAAACACAAACATTTAGACTAAATCTCTAGAATGTCTGAGGTTTTTCCTTGTTTTACAAAAAACAGCAGTTCTCATGTTGTTTGGTGCAGTTCTCAGGGGAGGCTGACTCTCCACCTCTCTACCCCCCCCCCCCCCCAAGCCTGTCAAGGTACTTCCTGTACTGTGATCCAATCTCCATTGGTAACCCTCTCTGCTGTTCCCCTGTCTGAATAAAGTGAAAATTATGTAAGGAGGGCAAATTCCAGGGCCACAATTATCCAGGATCTCAGTTTTGCATCTAACCTGAAAGACAGCATCTTCTACAGCAGTGCTTTACTGCACTAGAACACAGGTTTCTGCTTGGTTTAGAGCAGGGGTATATAATCTCATCTGAAAAGGGCCAGTGTGGGTGCAGGTTTTTGTTTTAGCCCAACACTACGACACCCGATTCAACTAATTAACTAATCATAGTCTTCAATGAACACCTGAAGTACAATCAGGCATCTTAGTGTTGGTCTAAAACGAAAAACCTGCACCCACACTGGCCCTTTTCGGATAAGATGGGACACCCCTGGTTTAGAGAGACACCTGCCACTTCTGGCCCTTTCCTGGTTCTCCTACCTAATTAGTAACCAAGACTAACTTTGCATATAGGGATAGTTAATCTGTTTTTAATATTATTTCAGCTTTAGTGCATGTTTCTGATTGTCGTTTTGTGCAAGATGAAGGATATTTCATATTTACAGACATTCTAATGACCTGCAGATTTCACAATGACTGATACAGGGTTTTGTGGTCTGAAGCATGAAAATTGACTTTAGGTAACTAAAGCGGCTATTCCAGAGGAAACAACATCGATGTACAAGCTGCTTTTGGTTCCAAGCAAAAGTCATATTAAACATTATATTTTGAAGAATAATCAGGTAATATACCCATACAACCTGTGGAGGAATAAAGTCATTGTACAGACTGCTTTGGAGTTAAATGTAGTGTATTTATTTTTCCATTAGTCCATAAATCCACAAATGCACCTGTACCAGCCAATGTAAAGCAAGAGTGCTAGAAACCAGTACCAAACCACACAAGTCTTAGTTAATTTAACATAAATTTTGATGCACATAATTTTAAATATTAATCAATAATTTTTACAAACTGTAGAAAGTATAGCTCATTCAGGTTCAGCTAAGCACGAAAATAATGTTTTTCTGTGCTACTGTCACAGTAACCCAGGTTGCCCTGTAATAACCAAAGCAAGACAATACTTGATGTTCAGTTACAGAAAGATAGTGCACTTCTTTCACTTTCTGTTCACTACACACTTTGTACTGCTTGGAATGCAGTAAATGGATGTCATATGAGCTTTGCAAAAAACAAGCCTGACCTTTGAATAAACTTCCAGATAATTCAGTTCTACATGGATACAGTTTGAGGTGACACCTCTGTGTTGCTCATTTGCAGGAATGACCCAAGCAGTGAGAGGTCTGCCATTTTCTCAACGTTGTCAATAATACTGACAATTCCTTCCACTGCCTCTAGGGGTAGCACAGCAGAAGCATTGGCCGCAAACTTCTTAGTAAGGTCTTCCTGACTGAGGGGCTTCCTCCAGTGGCCGTAGAAGGTACTGCAGCGTGCTGAGTGACTCTCTCCCTCGGCTGTGTCCACGGTCACCTCACAGTACATGCTGTCAAAGTTGGAGTGATTGTCCGCGGGGTTGTCAACATGCACTTTGAGCAGGAGGTCCTTCAAGGCCTTCCTCTCCATCTGCTGACCGCTGAATGAGCCCACGGTCACAAGGCCATCCAGCAGGGCAGAGCAGGCATTGAACTGGAATGAGTGCCGGGCTTGGTGCTCAGTGACGGGAAAGGGGCAGTTGATGTATCTGGACTCGGGTACCCTCAGTACCACCCTCCTGACCCGGCTGAGGTCTGCGTCTGGGTTCAAGGAGAAGATCTCCGCCCTCACCGCCGCCGCAGCGTCCGCCACCCAGTGCATGCCCAGGTGGGCGGGGAAGCGCTTGATGGCCACATCCTGATCCTCCAGAACCCACCTGAAGGGGGCGCTGTGAGCGAGCGGAGCCGGGGAGTAATCTGGGAAGAAGACTCCAAACCCCGACTCCATGTCCAGGATGTGCTTGTTGCCTTGGAGGCCTAGGAGTGCGAGCTCCGATGCCTCCAGGCCCCTCCGCGCGGCATTACCGATGTGTAGCGGCTTGGTCTGAGTGGCGGCATTTGCCATGGGGGCCCCGGCGGAGGAAGCCGCTATGGCCAGAGCCTCCATGCACTGCCCCGGGTTCAGGCCCAGTAGTTTAGCGGTAGCTGCTGCGCTGCCCATGACCCCAACCACCGTGGGGGGGTGGAACCTTAGACAGATGAGCACAGGTGAGGTAATCCACTAGCAGCGTATTAGCATAGCTACTGGCTAATGAGCCTGCTATTGGGCTTTCTTTTTCTCCCATTACAAAAGGAAAAAGTGGTCAGGCATGCTTATTGGTTACCACATACAAAACAAATTGGGGACCTCTCACTAAAAAGAAAGAAATATAATTAGAATTATATTAAAATAAATATAATTAGCTGGTCTTGCAATCAGCATAAATTCTAGCCCCTTCATGGCCAGCAGCCATACCACCCAGTACCCTTCCGACATCAAAATAGGGTGTGCTTGGTTAGTACTTGGAGGGGATGCTTACTGAGAAAACTAAGTTGGCACTCTTCTCTCTGGACCAAACATAAATCCAATGCCCCAGGACATTGATGGAGGTATTGGGCTCCATAAGGTGCCACCCTTCATATAAGACGTTGCACCAAGGTCCTAACTCACTGTGGTCATTAAAAATGAACAATTTTTAAAGGGTACAAGTGTCAACAACAGTGGCCTGGTTAAACTCCATCTGTATATGTGTCCAGCCAATCATCTACATTGGCTACAAAGTCCCTTGCATTGCCCACCCACTTTGATTCCCCAGGGCACCACTGTAAAACAGAGTTTAGTTCTCAGTTGACCTACCTGGTTAAATAAAGTAAAAACTGAAGCAATGGAACAAAAATTACATAGGCCCATTGCAAGTTATATTATGGTATGGCAAGGAGTTTGGTTTGCAGACTATATACCTCTTTGGAATGTTGCATGCCTCCTTGGAGAACCTCATTAGTTGGCCCTGCACCTCAATGCCCACGTTGAAGGCCAACAGAAACTCCAGCCCCGAGGGTTTTTTGGGCATGGTCTCGGCTAGGGCCAAAAGGGGAGGCAGCACGGCTCCTGAGGGGTGAGTGGCCGGGTGCCAGGTGTCATCAAAGTCCATGGAGTGCACCTGAGTGCCAGGGACAGACCTTAGTCACTAAGGCTGGAATTTAACACGAGAGCACATGCACTGCACAGACCACAACAAAGCTACTTGAGCCTGGACCAGGAGGACCACAGTTTCTGCAGAATTTCAATCCAGCTAAGCACATAAACTGATTCTACCAATCATGGTCTTGACTGAACCAGTTTTCCTTCCCTCCCGATTGGCTCTCCAAGACAAGTGTAGAAAAGTGCCCTCATACAGCAATTAAGACCACTGTAAATCTTTGACAAATAATAATAGGAAGGTATAAGAAATATAATTATCTACGGATTAACAATAATTATGAGAAATCAGAAGAAGTGATTATATATGACTGTATTACAAACCTCAATTCCAGAAAAGTTGGGACAGTTTATAAAATGTAAATAAAAACAGAAAGCAATGATTTGCAAATCCTTTTTGACTAGAGGGGTGTACTACAAAGCGAGATTAAAGGGTTAGCGAGCTAATTTAAGCTTCAACCCTGGGTTTTCTGTACCACGAAGCCGACTAACTTTTAATAGGGATATATTGCAATGGCAATTTACTCTCCACGGCTAACCTGTTCCGGGGCAGGTTATGTTCAGATTATCGAGTTTGAAACGTATAAAAGCACGGCCCTTTGACCAATCAACTCCTTGGCTTTGGAAAAAGGCGTCTCCATTCCAAAGGATCCCGTAGAGATATGTGCAGATAGTGAGGGAATCTCTTTGCAGGGCGAGATTATTGAGTTCCGCAAAGGGATTTTCTTCCGGAAAATGCTTGAGACTTTTTTTTTTAATGAATAAATGTTGGTGTGATTGCTTCAGCAAGATTTTAAACATGCTGTATCAAGTTTAAAGTTTAGGGGCTCTAGAATTTAGTAGTACAGTTGTCACATTAGAAATAATTTGTATGACAATGTACTGAGAGTATAGATTTATTTGTTACGAGGGGTAAGGTGAATAAGGTATTCACTAACAAATCTTTTTTGCAAATCTCCTTCCTGGCTTTGTTGGAGGCAATGGTGTTGCTTTTTGTTTCATGTTCTTCATATCCGTCCATTTTATCTGTCCGTATGAGTCTTTTTTTCCACAGGGGGGAAATACGCTGCTCTAGTACAGCCCATGCCGCACTGCTATAGGCTCGTTGTTACAGACACCGCCCCTGCGGGAATGCGCACATAACTTGATTAATAAAGCCCTTGTTCACTTAGCAAGTTGATAACCACGTTTGTAGTACCGCTTAAGCCAGATTGCGGTGGTTAGGCTTTCTGAAGCCAGCTAATGCAAAAAAACAACCCTGGCTATGTTAAGCTTCCTTCGTAGTATACTCCCCTGTATTCAACAGTACAAAGACAAGATATGTAATGTTTTAACAAATAAACTTTATTGTTTTTTGTAAATACACGCTCATTCTAAATTTGATGCCTGCAACACATCCCAAAAAATTTGGGACAGAGGCATGTTTACCACTGTTACATCACCTTTCCTTTTAATGGGTAATTCCACCCAAAAACAACATTAACCTTATTTAACAGATCAAGGCGCAACTAATTAAGGCTCTCTTTTTTGGCTGGCCAAAAAAAAAAAACTGTCCTGAGATATTTGAATATAAACTTGAAAATTCGGTAGAGGTATACGTCAAAATTACTTATACCATGGCTTGGATAAATACTCAATTCTGATTGGCAGGAGGGTGGGCATTGCAACATTTTAATCACCGTTCTAAATGAATACGCCGTCTACGTCAAGCCAGCTCCACCAATACCATTGCGTTGCGTCAACGTCACGTTCTACCTGCTCCACAGGGTACGTAAAAAGTTATGATGATACGGAAATAAACTTTTGTTCAGTCGGCTATGAATTATGAAAAATGCATACCGTAGCCAACTGCTACCCTTGAATAGTGACAGCAAGTTGATGTAACTATAACCATTAATGTAGACTACTTACTAGTGAATGCAAATAAAGAACGTCACTCTTTTGTAAATTAATTAATTAATTAATTTAATAGCCTATGTGAATTTTATTTCATGACGTGAACGAATGGCCTACACCAGAAAACAACCTATATACAATTGTACAATTTATCTAATTATTTTAATGCACTAGATTTTTGTATTCGCCAAATATCTTAGTTACAACGACTTTAATCTAGCAAAGCAGTTTTGTGGTTTGAGGTGCAGTATTTATTCAGTTTGGAAATATGAATGTAACATAGTAGGGCTTTACCTAATGTAATGTAACGTTAACGTGAGCAACACTGGTTGCGAATGCGAGCAAGTTACTTCACAAAGCACGTTAATCTGTGTATTAAAAAACATTTATCCAGCGAAATGTCTTAGATGTGACAAGTTACATCTAACAGTAACAAACTGTATCTATAGTAGGCCTAGGCTAATTTTTCAGATGTTAACATCTCATGACGCAAATCTGAAATGCAATTTCCTTAGCCTAGGTTAGGCCGCATGACCAATCCATTTTTTAAAAGCAAGACAGAGAGAGGGAGGTAAATTTAGTTGCGGTTTCATGCAATTTTCTTAAATAATGTAACTAATGACAAAAATAACCAAAATTGGCACTAGTTTTATGATATAAAGTTGATAAGGATCTATTTATTTCCTTAGAGAATCAATTGTTTTCAGAACTACCAACGAGAGGTTTTTGCATAACTATGGAAAAAATAGAACTAGTAACCAGAAATAGAATTAGCAACGAGATGTTTTCTGTTCAAATAGAACTCTCAATCAGCAGTTGTGCTTGACAACGGAAAACAACATGCAAAAATGGCCTAGGATATTTAAATCTCAGCTGATTAAGTCGATAAAAATCAATAAATATAACTATATATAATCATTGTTGGTAACCATGGTATAAGCGCAATAATGACCTCGGAGCTGGGCATTATACACTTTGAATGCCCTTCGCGGAGGGATATTTACTACAACCATAGATTCAAACTGTATAATGCCCGCTTACGTATACCTCTACCACTTCCTAGTATTTGACTACAGTGTTTTCAAGTGGCCGTGTAAATTACGTAGGCACGTGGGCAGAGCCAGCGAGGGAAGAAATGCTGCATCTGTCAGTGTTCTGAATATGGACACATTGTAGATCAAGCTAGCTATCATAGCTATTTCAGAAAATGACATTGATAGGCTATGTTATTTCCTAAAGATGTTTTGGCAAACTAAACCAAACAGTACTCGAGCTCCTCCGGTATTCCCCGATGTCCTGATTCCCTGTATATCTTCCTCTGTCTTATTGAATCACCTGGTAGGAACCATATCAAAGTATGAAAAGTAGACTAACATTAACGAGCTGACCATAATTGAACGGTTTCGATTACAGAAGCAATGTATTTTTTCTGGGCTAGTGTGTTAGCTATTGTTAGCCACTGGTTTCTTGGCATAAAATAAATTGGTTTTTAAATATATTTGTCATGCAGTAGGTTATAGTAGCTAACCTGGCATTCGTTAATGGAAGGAGGTTGGCTATCCAGGTGGTAAAAACACGTAGTTTCCACGTTATTACCAACATCAGTGCGTTCGAGTAGCACTGGGAAAGTTTTGGCTTTGCTAGCAAACATAGCTAAAACAGCTAACAACTAGCCTACAACAATGACTAACTTTTAATTGTATATGTTTATCATTCTGTATCGGCATGTTGGTCGATACAAAAGCATTTTATACTGAAAAACGGATTTCCACCATGGAACCGGGGTGACAAAATGCATAGCCTAGCGAGCTGTTGCAGACTTCTGGATGTAATTTATGTTTTCACGATACCAAACATAAATTAATGAAGGGCCATATTTCCCCCGTTTTTCTGGAGACTGAGCTAATGGTGGTGGTATTTTTTCAGTATAATTGTTACATTAGTGGCTAACTTGCCAGTGAGTTACGTGGCCTTTCTCGTCTCGAAGAAACGCTGCACGGCTGCAGACAGGCATTAGCAGTAAAATGTCCAGCCACTCAGCCTCCACTCCTGTAACGTCATTCAGTGGGCGTGGCAACCTGTTGTCTGAACCCCACTGTGTGTGAGGAGTGAGAGTCAGGTGCAGGTGCCGTGGGAAAATCCAACTTCACTTATTAATTAGTAACTTTTGGGTGGGTGGTGTCAGGATTTTTTTTTTTAAAAAAAAAAAATGTGCCTCAAAAAAAAAAGGAAAAAAAACACTGGTCTGAACTATAAGCACCTTGGCTGTCATAGTTCACAGTCAGGCAAGTGCCTGGTACATGCGCAGTAGTTTGGGGCTATATCTCTGCTCTCACGATAGGTAGAAAGTTGACTGAGAGCTCATTTTAATCAGAAGGAGAGCTACTTTTCTACAGACCAAACATAATTTTTGGGTGGAATTACCCTTTAACAACAGTCAGTAATCTTTTGGGAACCGAGGGCACTAATTGTTGTAGTTTTTAAAGCAAAATGTTTTCACATTCTTGCTTGATATAAGACTTCAGCTGCTCAACAGTCTGGGGTCTCTGTTGTCGTATTTTGTGCTTCATAATGCTCCACACACTTTTAATGGGAGACAGGTCTGGACTGCAGGCAGGCCAGTCTAGCATCCGCACTCTCTGACTACGAAGCCACGCTGTTGTAACACATGCACAATGTGGCTTGGCATTGTCTTGCTGAAATAAGCAGCGACATCCCTGAAAAAGACGTCGTCCAGTTGGCAGCATATGTTTCTCCAAAATGCATATGTACCCTTCAATATTGGTCTTCGGCCTTGCCCTTTACACACAGAGATTTCTCCAGATTCTCTGAATCTTTTAATAATATTATGGACTGTAGATGGTGAAATCCATAAATTCCTTGCAATCGTGCGTTGAGAAACGTTGTTCTTACACTGTTGGACTATTTGCTCACGCAGTTTTTCGCAAAGTGGCGAACCTCGACCCATCCTTGCTCGTAAACGCCTGAGCCTTCGTGGATGCTCCTTTTATACCCAGTCATGATAGCATCACCTGTTACCTATTCACTTGTTTACCTATGGAATGGTCCAAACAGGTTTTTTTTTAACATTCCACAACCTTCCCAGTCTTTGTTTTGCCCCTGTCCCAACGTTTTTGTTACATGTTGCAGGCATCAAATTAGGAATTAGTGTACATTTACAAAAATCAATAAAGTTAATAAAAGCATTAAGCTTTTCTTTGTAGAAATTTACAGAATTTACAAATCACTGCTTTCTGCTTTTATTTGCATTTTACATACTGTCCCAACTTTTTTTGGAATTGGGGTTTGTAGATGTTCAACTTGTTCATTCATTTAGACATTTTCAAAGATTAATATAAGCAGAAAATGTGTCAGTTGTTCCCTTGTAATTTTTTCCCTTTAATTTCAATCTGCAATAATATTAGAATGAGTAGCTATTTGTAATGGGGTCTTACTGCAATTCCATTGACGAAGGAAGCATAATGTGGTGGGAGCATTAGGCCTGATCTTCCCCAGACACGACTGTTCTCCAAAGCTTGGTATCTCTGCAAAAAAAAAAAAAAAAAAAAAAACACCAAAATCAGATCTCTAACCCTCCTCCATTGTAACATCTCTACGGTAGCTGTGACTATTTAAAAAAGTTTTTTTAGCTGACATATAGTAAAGGAATTCAGGAAAGACCATCAATTTAAACTGAGCATCTGGAAAAGGTACAACAACTGCACAATCATTCTGAATGCAAATTACAGAGCTCTGCTACAGCATACGTACATACTTGTGATTAATTGTCTTCGCTGACGAAGCAATCCTGTTTGACATTTTACAAAACCTCCTCAACAATGTCTGCCCCAGTTTCCTAACTTTTGGTTGGATACTCGTTTTGCGCATAACCTGGCTTGATTACACATCGGCACTGCAGATTTACCATGCTCTAATACCGATTTACCACACTATACTGCAGATTTACCATGTTGTACTTTAGCTTTATCATGTGGTACTTTAGATTTACCATGCTGTACTGCAGGGCCTTGTAAAACACCGGTGTTTTGGTGCCCAGCAGTCCGACTCCCAGCGTATCCAGCATCATCCTCTTGCTCCTGCGAACCACGGTGTCCGTCAGGTCAGCAGCGCTCAAGCTGGAGATGGCCGTCCCAAAGCTCTCTGTAACACTCTGTGAGGCAACAGCAAGTCAGATTGCATGAGGGCAGTGATTTCACCCAACGTCACCATCAGGTCTTGCCCTAACTCGGAAGAGCTGCCGCTGACTCCGTAAATAGAAGTGAACTGTAAGCAATAACATCCCGCTGCGTTAAGCTCACTGTTTACGTTTGATTGGCCCCGCATAATATTCTCAGTTCCAGGAAAAACTCAGCTATGAATATTTAGCCTGAAAGCCTAAAACAAATAACTACGTCACTTACAGTCAGTAATTGACCCAATAACAAAACCATCTTCTGTACGTCTGTTATTTTCAACCAGTTAAACTACATTCTTACCAATGTATTTACAGAATCCGGCAGGCTTTTGTACTTGCCTAAATTAATCTGAATAAATTTGCTTCCAAATGGAGAATAAATACCTTGCGGAGCATTATGTGTGGTCCTTGTCTGTCTCAGTGATGCAGTGGACTTCTCTTTGAATGGAATGAACGCTGCTCATTTATAATTGCAAAAGGCTTGCTTCCACAATGGGTTTCCCAAACAGAAGTAAGACCAGCCCAAAGGAAGCTGACAAACCAGTGACGCTTTCACTATGATGAGATTTTAAGTAGAAGAAAAAATCTTGTGATCTTTGGGAAGCTAAATCATCTTAAAATATACAATGGTAAATAAGTGGTGTACACTATAGTGACCAAGATCTACTTATGGACCTATACATTACTGGTCAAAAGTTTTAGTATACTTTACTTGTGTCTTGGTACTTTTGTTTTGGTTTTTAGTGTAATTTAAGCAGTTTAACCTTTGTAAATAACCTAAGATGGCACAAGGTAAGAAGTGAATAGTCAGAAGTTAAAAACTATCTTTTACTTCACAGGATCGTGACCTAAATTTAGGAGTCACATATTTAGCAAAATAGGTGAACAAATTATTTCCATTTTCCAACAAGAAAAGTAAAATCAAGCTTGTTTGGGACAAATTGGACAAGGAGAAAGTTCAAGGAGAAGCAACCCACAAGTGTAGCAGGTCTGTGGAAACCTCAGTGTTGGTGTGAACCTTCAGAACGACATGACTGCCCTTGCAAATATGCTCAGCAATTATTACTGCAAAAGGTGGCTATTTTGACGAATCTAACATATAGATATTTCTTTGTAAAAGAAAAGCAGTTTTTTTCATTTTTTTTTCATCTCTGCTTGAAAATTGTGGGTGAACTAAAACTTTTGACCAGTAGTGTATATAGCTTTTGGTGTATTAGAAAGACCACAATTTTAGATGGATCACAAATAAATTTTTAATTTTAGAACGCTTATATGTGGCCTTTATTTACAGGTATAGTATAACATCTGCTTTAGACCCTACAAGAAAAACATGATTTGATAGCTACTTGAATCTCTTTTGATCCTGTATAATGTTGGTGATTTCGGTTCTTATCCGTTTTTGTTTTGCTTAAATGCTCTATTAATGTGTACAAGTATTGTCTACATTCAGCTGTTCGGAATAATTGTGATGGTATACTTTGCTTGAAGGATCTCAAGATTTTTAAGTTCACTCTTCACTTCCAAGTACCTTTTTCCATGAGGTGGACCCCACTGTTCCAAATTATTTATGAGTTTTTAAAACAAATATCCAGGAGACTATTTTTTTGACAAGTTCCATAAACCTGCTAAATAGTTTTCTTTCTGGTTTTTCCTATGACATAAAACCCCACCCACTGCTACTCCTTTTGTGTCATTTGTGTCAACTGTTTCAATTGTTTTCAATCAATCTCTCCTCCTCCTCATCTCCAACTCCATTTCAGGTTTTATTCTGTTTGTCAACAACCTCATTCTACAGCCAGGTGCAACGTGCACCCCCTCCTCCCTTTTCCATGATCAAAATACATAGGGCCAGATTCAGAGTTGAGATAAGCACGCGCAAATGGGACTTACTCCCGAAATTCCGCGTAGGTTAAGCTATTTGTGAGTCAGACATTTGACTTACCCGCTGTTTTAAGTGTCTCTCCAGTATATACGCGGAATTATGTGTGCAGGGTGGAGATTTTATGAAAATGAGACGTGGCTGCAAGTCGTGCAAGATAGGCGTATTCAGAGTTTTCACTTAATAATTTTTATATATTTTTGTACTACGCTTTAGCTAGCGTGTGCACCTGCTAGCCTAGAAATGCCAGCGACTTTATCTGGAAGTTTTCAGAACAGGGTTTCATCGGATCCTGCCGGGAAACTGTGACAGACGGCTCTGCCACAGCCACCCACATTTTGAGAAACGCACCCGCGTAGCACAGGTTAGAATACGGCGTATCTCATCGCGCATTAAATGCGCATGACTTAAGTTGGCCATCTCTGAATCCGACCCTTAGATATTAATTCTAATAGGCATTTTGACCAGGGGTGCCCACATTTTTGCACCCCACTGTATTTGTCTACTGTCTATTCGGTCCCTAAATTCAGTGCATAAATATATGCCTTGAACTGTGCTTTTAGTTCAATTCAACAGGTCTGTACAAGGTGCTCCATATTCTTTTTGAAAAATGTACCAAATGAAACCATGTAAACAGGGAATGAGTGAGTCACGGGAGGCAGCGTGTTTGCGCAACTTCAGTATTTCTGGAAATCACGCAACTATGGAACTTCCATTCAAACTTCCAGACTTGCAAAATGTAGACTTCTGAATAACAACTGGACAAGCAGAAAAATCAAACATGGACAATAAATGTTACAATATGAGTGATGTGAATTTAATTCCCGTTTCATTCCAGGGTGCACATACATGTAGTGAACTTTACAAAAAAATGGCCTTTATTACAAATGATTACCTGATGGAGTGATTTCTGTTTTTAGTTTTTTTTAATGAAGAATGACAGCGCACATGTAAACTACTTTGAAGTTTGCAACATTCCTAAACACATCCTTAAAGAGATCACAAGCAGACAGAATCCATTGCAGTTGTGTCTATTAATTTATTTATACATTATAAATAGCTCTCCTTTGCCTTAACGTGAGTGCTTAAGTTTTTGTTATTCCTGAGGGAGTTACGCAAGTTTAAGCACATCCTGCACCATCGCACCGATGCCGTCAAAGATCTCGTGGAGCGGAGCTTTGCACATGAAGGCGCAGGTGGTGACAATCTTGTTCTTCTCATCAATGTGGGTCTCGTTGACGTTCTTGCAGACATGCTTGCAGCCCAGCTGAGCGATGCCCTCCGCGGTCTCAGGGACATCTGGAGCCCTGTAAGCCAACCAGTGACCCGGTGAGAACTCCTCCACACTTCCCCATCTGCAGGATTAATTTACGTGCCAGTTTCACTGGAAGAGCATAGGACCCCTGCTTCCTACAGTGTGAGCCAAAACAGAGACTCTGCCAGACACGCGCAATGCCTTTTACAGGACTCCTGCATTACTGCACAGGCACTTGGAGGAAGAGGTCCAGTTCGAAAGAACGGTCATATGTGTCGTGTGGATTGCAGGTTCAGGGAAGAATTGCAGGTTCAGGGAAATGGACAACACTATATGCTCTCATCACTGGGACCTGGAGAAATGGGGCTGCCTTTATGTAGCCTTGCGATGTAACTGATCGCTTGAATACACAGACTACTACACATAACCATTTATCAAGACATACAGAGACAAGGATTACTTCAAGCAGAGGCCTTTTTTCACATTTCCTAAGACTGCACACTGTCAAGAGCCCCACGACCATTTGCGTATCTAAAATTCAAAGACCAATTTCATAGTAACATAGTGAAATGGGTTCTCTGGTTGTAAGAAAGGGAGGATGGCCTTTAGAACTGCCTTCAGTTGAAACACTGCAGCTGGCTTTATCCTTTTGTCCACAGGCCGTTTAAAGCAGCCAGGAGCAAGACGCTATTAATGTAAGCTGATTTCTGCATTTCATTACAACATGGATGAAATAATTCAGCTGAACAGGCCAATTCAGTACTAAAGCCACAGCTGGCTGCTGCCATGAACACTATGTAGTCCTTTAGGGCCACAGCCATCCCTGGGGCACACAATTTCCAGTTGTTTTTTAACACTTTGGGGCCACAACAACATTCTTGTTTGGGGTCACCAAAACCCTAACCCTAACCCTCTGACTAAAGCACTCAGACATATTCACAAGCGTGCCACCCAGCAGAGTGAGTTCTATTACAAAGCATGGGTGAGGTGACTAATGTGCTTGCTTTTAACTGCAAACACACTTCTTCTACAAACCCCAATTCCAAAAAAGTATGTATAAATTAACATAAAAGCAGAAAGCAGTGATTTGTAAATTCTCTTTTACATATATTTAATTGAAAACAGTACAAAAAAAAAAGATATTTAATATTTTACCTTATCAACTTTATACCCCAATTCCGAAATTGATGCCTGCAACATGTTCCAAAAAAGTTGGGACAGGGGCAAAAAAATAAATAAAAAAACATTTGGAAAATTCCACAAGTAAACAGGTGATGCTATCATGACTGAGTATAAAAGGGTATCAAAAGACTCTTGATATCTTATTTTCAGGTAGTCTAAGAGATACTATAACCTTTCTGCATTTGAATGGATCTCTATGGGAATTTGGAGGTGGGACTAGATTAAGATGTAAATTGCTCGGGAATAGTATGGAACCCATAGTTGGTAAGTCATTAAGGGTCTAAGGTATCAAACAAGCCTCAAACCATCACTCTGCTGGCAGATACGCAGTAGATGTGGATGGATCACAGGGATGTAATTTTTCCATAGAGTTCAATCAGAAAATCAGTCAGGAGAAACAACCCTTAAAGTGATAGGGTTCTGTTTGAGAAAATACACACTGCTTTCTGCTTTTATGTGCATTTCATATACTGTCCCAACTTTTCTGGAATTGGGGTTTGTACTTTGTTTCTGCAGTCTTATTCCATGACTAATTTGACTCATTTTGAGAGTATCAAGGTGTGCATCATCACATTTTATCCAGTGAGAGTATTAAGGTGTGCATCATCACATGCGATCTTTAAGAATATAATTTCTGATCCTTCTAAATTCGGTGTACCACAGGGATCCGTTCTTGGTCCCTTATAGCCAGCAGCCATACCACCGTGCACTCTGCTCCTGCTGAATGGCTGAAGCTAAGCAGGTGTGGGCTTGGTTAGTACTTGGATGGGAGACCTCCTGGGAAAAAACTAAGTTGCTGCTGGAAGTGGTGTTGGTGGACCAGTAGGGGGCAATCTTCCCTCTGGTCAAATAAAAAATCCCAATGCCCCAGTGCAGTGATGGGGACACTGTGCTGTAGGAGATGCCGTCTTTCGGATGAGACGTTAAACCGAGGTCCTGACTCACTGTGGTCATTAAAGATCCCATGACACTTATCGTAAAGAGTAGGGGTTTCCCCGGTGTCCTGGCTAAATTCCCAACCTGGCTCTTTCAATCTGCCACCTAATCATCCCCCAGTTTAATTGGCTAAAATCATTCTCTCCCTCTCCACCTCAGCTGATGTGTGGTGAGCATTCTGGCGCAAAATGGCTGCCGTTGCATCACCCAGGTGGGTGCTACACATTGGTGGTGGTAGAGACGAGTTTCCCCCTCATCACTGTAAAGCGCTTTGAGTGTCGAGAAAGGCGCTATATAAATACAAGGTATTATTATTATTATTATTATTATTATTTTCTATTTGGCACCCCTCTAGATATTATCCAGAAGAATGGCATTCATTTTCACTTTTATGCAGCTGTATATTCCCATAAGCCCTGACTACTACTTTTAAACTTAGAAACTTGCTTAGCCGAAATTAATATGTGGCTGTCTGTGAATATTTTTGCCGATAAAACTGAGCTTCTCATTGCTAGACCAGCCAAACATAGGTATCTGCTTGAAAACGTGATTATCACCATTGATGGCTGTAAGATATTACACAGCCCTACAGTTAACAATCTTGGTGTAATCTTTGATCTATTTCTCTCATTTCAGACTCACATTAAGGCCGGAACTAAGACAGCATTTTCGCAACATCGCTAAAATCCGACCGATCTTTTATGGCTGATGCAGAAATTTGGATACATACATTTGTATCTTCCAAATTAGATTATTGCAATGTCCTTTTCTCTGGTTTACCAAATACAACCATTAAGTCTTCAACTTGTTCAAAATGCTGCAGTCAAAATCCTAACAAAAACATATAACTCCTATTCTGTCTCCCCTCCATTGGCTGCCTGTCGCCTACAAGCTAGAGCAGATTTAAAGATACTTCTATTAACATACAAAGCCTTGCATGGATTGGCTCCGTCCTACCTCTCTGATCTCATTACACCATACACACCAGCACGCACCTTAAGCTCTAGAAATGCAGGCTACTTATCACTTCCCAGATTTAATTAAAAATCCGCTTCCCGCATCAATTAAACATGCAAGTTCTCTTAATATTTTTAAAACATCCATAAAAACATACCTCCCCATGACTGGTTTAATTTACTGTTTTACTGTCATTTGTAATTTACTGTATTTACAGCCATTAAATGTGCGTTTTTATGAATATTGTTTTTGTTTTGTTTTGTTACTGTTATGTTGTTAATCATCTGCTGTTCATTTGCTCTAAAATCTACAGTGTGTTGAGACCTCTGTGAAATGCACTATAAATAAGTTGAGTTGAATCCTGGTCCCCATAAAAAGCTATGACACAGGGCCCCTTGCAAAAAAAAAAATGGGCCTATATGACATTGATGATATTCTGGCTCATCAGTCCAGACATTTCTGGTCCCCATCCAGCCCTGGGGCCCCCTGAACCACTTTTAACAAAATTAGCAGCATCTCTGCTGACGAGAGAGGAAAAGGTGCTCCAGCGGACAATCCCGTTTACCTGTCATCCTTGTCGTGACCCACGGTGACCTCACAGCCAGGGAAGACCTTGGCAGCCAGGACAGGTGAGATGCAGCACAGACCAATGGGTTTGTGTTCACTGTGGAAAGCCTGCAGGGTGGCTCTGACCTGCTCGTTCACCGAGCAATCCTTCCCCTGTACTGCCCAAGTGCACAGATTCTTAGCCACTCCAAATCCACCTGTAATTAAGCATAATAATTACCGATTGAGGACCAGTAAAGCCACAAACACACACACAAAAAAAAATATTTTGAGGTTTTCCATACTGAATGGAGGACAGTGTATGTTTTAACAATGTGTGTTTAGCCGGTTTTCAAGGAGCGTTCCCAAATGATGTCTCCATAGATAATCAGAAGCCATTTGTCCCAGGGACATAAGCGATAAGCATCCAAAGTGAGCGTGCACACCAGGGAAGATGACGGCATCCAGCTGCTTCACGTCGAGCTGGGACAGGTCACGAATGTCTCCGCGCGCCAGTCTGGCACTCTCCACCAGCACATTTCTCTTCTCCTCGGTAGGGGCTCCCTTCAGGTGATCCACCACATGCATCTGCTCAATGTTTGGCGCAAACATACTCACCTGCAGGAAAGAGTATTTTCAGTCTGGGTTCCTAAGAAGCACAACAGCCTTCACTGTCCCTACTTAGGTGAGATGCAACAAGCAGTTTCTTTGCTTCAATTTTTATTTGGAAAATTTGAATGCAAAGTGGTTAGCACATTCATTACTTTTTTAATTACGCATAGGTTACTTGCCATTACTATCAGTGTAAACAACAATGTTCTACAAACTTGCCATTCAGGTGATTAATAAAACTATAAAACAAAAAACTTCAGAGGCAAACTGTCAATAGAACAGCAGCAGCCTCGAATAATCAAAAAATGCCATACAGGCATTTAAGAAGCCAAATAAAATAGGCTATTAAAAGTATAAAGGTATTAAAATGATCTTGAGCCGTGCCTCAGTTAAACGATCCTCAGTGCAAATCTGTAAAAGGCACATGCTAAACATAATCTGCCTTTACAATCAGTGTAAACAATCGCGTGCAACCTTGCTATACAGGCGATTGATAAAATGCGATTAAGGCTGGGTTTTTGTCACGGAAAATATTGACGAAAGTCATGGAGAAAACGAAAAAGTGGCAGAAATCACAGTGTTTTATAATAAAACATTAATTTCTTAAATTAATTTAAATAGATTGCGAAATGAATGAATCATGCAAGTGCAGTGCATTTATAGGCTGGTGCGTGTTCTCGTTGCTGCCCGTCACAGAGAGTGCTTGATGGCTGCCTGTTGCTGTGGATGGCTCCACTGATGTGAGCACATCGCCCAAATCGACCACGGGTTGATCAGGATGCTTAGGGAAAGATGATCTGAGCAAAGATTCACATGGCTTTGCACTACACACATTTGACTTGCACTTCCTTATTATGTCATTTCATTTTAATTTGCAGTCATGTCATGATAAACAAATGGGAAAATCTGAGTTTTTTGCAAATTAAGGTTTAAGGACAGAAAATCACCTAATTTGCATATTTATTTATTTTGGACCAAAAATAGGCCTATTGAAATTATGAATAACCTTGTTTTAAAAAAGAAGATATCTATGTCTTTAGGTTGGGTAGGGGGTCCAATATGGGTCACTTTGAGGGCCCCTGTCTCCTGAATGGTTGGTCATTCTGGTTAATCAAACCACATTCTAACACTCTCTCATGTTAGGTTAACATGTATTTTTAAAATGTGTTCAACTCTAAAAGAGTGAGGTCAGAAAGTGATTGATTTCTGACGGAATGCCCTAGGCGCATTTTCATGCCGTAAATTCTGATGCCAAAGGAAACGTTCCTGAGTAGATAAGTTAGTGAACATATCTCAGTGTTCTGTTGGTGAGTTATGATAGGCTATTGTGGATGCCAGGACAGTGGCAGATGTTATATATAGCTGTGAACACCGTTTTTTCTACTGACGCCATTGCTAAAATCGGCACACAAAACTGTTCAAATGAAAGGAAACGACTTACGGTTGCACCGCCTCTGCTTAGATGCACCAGGACAGCCGAGGCCTCGTGAATTTCACTCCCGTCAAAAACTCCACAACCTGCCAAAACAACTGCCACGCGTTTACCCATTTTAATAAAAGTTGAAGTTAAAATTCTACAGGTGGTGACTGCAGTCTCAGAACGACGGTGAGCTTGAACTTCACCACAGACAAGAACAGAAGCAAAATGTGATCGTTAGATTCTTTATTACATAGCAAGCGTCAGGGCGCCCTCTGCAGTTGCGGATGTGTATGATTTTACTTAAATCATTTCTTGTCTGGGTTATCCCTTTTTACTCAAAGGAAATGTTTGTATTCCCCAAACTAATCGATAACATCCCCCTGTTTAGTTGATATCTTGGAAACAGTTTTACAGCTTTATGTGGAATTTGTTTTCTGTATATTCATATGAGAAGTTCTCCTTTACATTTACAATACATTCATTGAGCCGATGCTCTTATCCAGATAGTAATAATAATAGTAATAATAATAATAATAATAACTAGGAAAGGAAGTTTGAAGACAAACTTAAAGTTGGTTTGAAAAAGCAAATCATAGAGAACACTATGTTTTGGGAATAGAAATTAGACATTACACAACATAATGAACAAACAAAACAGAACAAAGAGAAAATAAATATAATAATCAGAAACTAAGAAAATCTTATATTAACCGTGATTGAAAAATTCATATGAAATTGAACTGACTAATATGAGCAAGGAATTAAGTTAGAGTGAATGCAACTGAACTAATAATAGGGAACTGTTTTAATTGAACTAATATGAGCAGAGCATTGCATTTAACTGGACTAATCAAATGTCAGAATGGCAGTGAGGCCAGCTGGGCTAGCATATAAAACCTATGTGAGCTAGTATGCTATTATGACATCATTCACCTACATCATTAATCACTGCTGAGAGTAGCCTACTTCACAACTCGACCTGTGGTTTTGTTGCTGCGAAAGAAAAGGTCTTAGTTGCTCCAAGTGTTTGTGACAGAAATTGCAGGGGGGTTGTGTAAAATGTCATAAAGGTCACAAGTATGATCATTATAAAAATGTTTATTTTAGAAAATGGTAACACCAACTTCCCTTATCTGCAGTTCCACACATTGCAAAATGTAAAAAAATTGTCTTCTGTCTCCATGATATGACTATAAAATAATAATAGAAAAATGTTGTTCATTTATTGACATTCAAAGAATATACAATATTTCCATTATTATTTCCATGCTGACTATTCTTAAAGGCCCACACGCATAGACATTCTCTTCCTGGTTTTAGTATCTGCAATGCTCACAAAACGTTTGCAAAGAGCAGTGACGTAGATTTTGTGAAAATTTCCAAACCCCAATAGAGTACTCAAGTGAGTACGTGAGCCGTGGGCGGAGTTTGGTTTCGGAAGTAAATTCCCTATGACAGATAGAATGGGCTTCGGAGACTATGGACAATTTCTTGAAATCTGATTTATAGAATGACCCGAAACGTTCCTGGATTAGCCTGTGTGGTAAAGATATAGAGCATACATAGCATGTTCCAATTTTTATTTTTTAAACATAATGATTAAGGATTGTAGTCCACTTTTTTGTCCACTTTGTAGTCCACTTTAACGGACTACATATCCATTACTGCAATACACGGGTGGTTCTCGACCAATCAGATATCATCATCTCGTCTGGACATTTTTGGCAGTGCTGCCCGCTGAAGACGAGCTAACGTTAGCTTGTTAAGTTGAGAAGCCCGCCCGACAAGGTCAGAAACTACTCTACGGTTAACCACTTAAAGCAATTCTAGCTTTTAGTCCTTCAAGCTAGCTAGCTAGCTAACGTTAGAAAAAAGTGTTTAAAAACGGAGCTGTGTGCTACTGCTGGCTATAACGTTATACGACAACGTTTGGAGACAACGCTATGCTACTGTTGCGTGTCCGGAGGGAATTATGGGACTTCGGGTTTTTAAACAGTGCCAGCACTGTATATTCACAAAAAAATACTAAAATGTCAAATACATATAATATACTCGAAGCTAGTCCAGAAAAACTACATATTTTGCGAACGGGCATTGTATTGAACAATCCAGGAAATTGATGGTAAGACATAATCACTAGAAATTGTTTAAAAGTAAGTTTTAGTTAATGTCTATGGTCTAAAAATGAATGGGGGAGTTACTTCCGAACCAGTGTGACCTAGTCTCTCTTCATTTGGATTGCGACTCCGACAAATTATGCAAAAATATACGTCATATCACGTGGGAAATCATTTTACCAAGAAAAAAACCCTAAAATATGCACACTTCGACCCGAAAAATTGCAATGTTCTTGAACTAGTATGGAACACAGAAAAAGCTCCAGGATGATATGAAAAGCTCAAAAACAGGAAAACTATGCGTGTGGGCCTTTAAATGTAAAGGTCTCCTGTGGTAGTTTTATGGGCGTGTTCGGCTAGAGCCGATTTACGTCATAACTGCGTCGACCTGCATCGGAAACTGTCCGAGATGGATTCCTCCCACAGTCCAAAAACATGCAAGTTAGGTTAATTCGAGACTCTAAATTGCCCATAGGTATGAATGTGTAAGTGAATGGTGTGAGTGCTATAATTAAAAAATAAATAAATAAATAAATAAATAAATAAATAAAATAAAAAAAACTGTCCGAGATGGCCGAAAAGTCGGTGCTGCGTGAACTAAGGCGGAAATGACATCATAAGGGGCGTGTTCGAGTAGACATCGGGCGTGTTCGGCTAGAGCCGATTTACGTCATATCTGCGTCGGCCTGCATCGGAAACTGTCCGAGATGGACGAAAAGTCGGCAAGTTTACATAGCTGCAGCTGCAGACTCCAAGAAACGCCTTCCAAGAAACGCCCCTCACTACAAGAAACGCCCCTTCAGCTAATTAGCTATGTGAACGTAGTTGAACGTCAAAAAAAAAACCGAGGGAATTTAGCCTACGTTATCATAGCAACGTGTTAACGTAAGTTAGTTTGCTGACTCTCTTTAGTTTATCTAGCAAGTGATCATCCATGTAACTAGCTAGGTATAGCACATTCAGTTCCAGAAGGGAACTAACTGACGTAGTTACTTCAGCTGCTTAGTGTCAGAGAGCAATGCAGGGCAACGTTAATGTTAAATGATGTAGGCCTATCTGTGTGGAATTGTGTATTTTTGTAAGCGGCGTAATGAGCGAAATCTGGCTCAGTCGACTGAGGTCATTACACTACGTAAAGTATGCCGTTACCAGCCTATTCGTTCATTTTCAGCAATGCCACTTATACTTGCAATTATTATGAAATACAAAGTTTGTTCAGAAACACGTCTAATCCAGTGCTGAAACTAGCTACTAAAGTGATGTGTCAAACTAAAGAATGTTGTGCTATCAGTCAGACACCATCTGCCAATCACAACTTGTTCTTCCCTGCGGAGAGGGGTACCCTAAATGACCCCAGACCTTATCAGAATGCCCATTTGTATTATTGATAGAAGCATGGCGCAAATAATCAGAAATAGCTTTACTTTTCATGATGTGATATAGGCCAACTACACTACAATAATGACATTCCTGGTTAGTTAAACTAAGAGTAAGATTTTCAATTAAAATTATAAATTTATAATTCACCAGGCAATAGCCTACATTTTAGATTAACGTTAGCTACATCAAATTTCTCATTGTGTAGATAACGTTATTTAATGACGGTTTTAGGACGAAATAAGATATATATATATATTTGTTTCACGGAACATTTTAGTTGGGCTATTCGTTTTTCACGATCAGCTTTAAAACAGTACAGTGAGATTTACTATTTACTATTAACCCCGAGAATTAGGTTACCTATTGTCTCCCAGCACAGTCTCAAGAGCGTGGAGGAGATATTAAACGAGGAGTTGATTCAGTGTTCCCTTAATTTCTTTAAGCAGTGTATATATATACTATATGGCCAAAAGTATGTGGACACCCCTACTAAGTATTGAGTTCAGGTTTTTCAGCCTCCCCCACTGCTAAGAGGTACATAAAATCAAGCACATAGCCATGAAATCTCCATAGATAAACATTGGCATTAGAATGGGTCGTACTGAAGAGCTTAGTAGTGACTTTAAACATGGCACTGTCACAGGATGCCACCTAGAAAAGGTTTTATCTTTTCTAAACCGTTCATCCGATATGGATGGAAATACCCTCAAATTAAAGCTGACAGTCTGCACTTCAACCTCATTGTCATTGTATCCTTTCAAACTCAAAGTGCTAGAGTACGGAACCGAAATAACGAGACAACTGATAATTTTGCAGTGGTCTCTTAATTTTTTCCAGAGCTGTATATGTAACTCCAACCTACCCATTAGTTAGGCCAACAAATTGACGTGAACAATCATGTCTGTTAATATGTGCATTTTTTTATTATTATTATTTTTTAAGTTAGGTTTTAATTGAGAGAAAAGGCTATACAATGTATTATGCTGGAAGTCGTTTTCCTATTCCAATAGGCCAATACAGCCCATTAAAATGCTACTGTTGCACTAAAGAATCTCAGAGTGGACTTAGGAGTGACATTTAAAAAGAGGGGTTGTTCTGTTTTATTCTGAAGGGTTTAATAATGAACAAAATGAAACGGCTGGCACAGCTGATGGTAACAAGCTTGCTCGAATGATAACCTGCCGAATGATTAAACAATAATACAGAAATACAAAATAACAATTCAAAATTACAATTAGGTTACACATAGGTTCATTGAACAGTTCTAAATTGCATTAACGAATGAGTTTCATTCATAAAATATTCCTAAATTATTCTACTTTTGTCTTCAATACAACGAAATAACAATGTAATAAATTGCTTTCGATATGAATATCTTCAGACACAGCACCATATTATTCCATTGAAAAAAGTGAACGCTGTGGGCCGCTTAAGCGGCCGAACGCAATCGAGTAATTCTGAAAGTTTATCTATTCTGGCACTTCACCTCTCCACAAATATCAGCCGGCTGGGGCAGGCTATGAACGGTTCGCCGTAATCCATACTTTTAGCGAGCTATAACAGATCATTTCAATACAAACTACTGACTTCTTCAATAGACTCCCCGGCCGTGTTAATTTTCACTAGCTTGTATTGTAAAAATATATAGCACTCTAACGTAATTAATTTGGCTCATGACAGAAATATGAGTGGTAACAATGGATAGAATGGATATGGATAGAACGGACTGTTTAGCTGGCTTACATACATTTAAATACTTTCAGTATATACCCATTTATATTAGTGTGCATAATTTTGCTGCGGATTAACAGCAGCGAACCAACAGGATCCCCCAAGGCCACCGTAGTTGGTTGGGGGCGTTTCTTGGAGTGAGGGGCGTTTCTTGGAGGGCGTTTCTTGGAGTCTGCAGGCTGCAGCTATACCCTACTCAAAGTCGGTGCTGCGTGAACTAAGGCGGAAATGACAACATAAGGTTAAGCAGGCGCCTTTCCAGGCGCCTTAGCAGCGGTGCAGTTGCTCTCGGGCGCCTTCAACAACATCGCCGCGCCTTCAAACTAACCAACGACAGAATTAGTTAGAGAGCGAGGAGAGAGTGGCGTTTCCTCATGACAAACGCGGATAATTTCACAATATCGCCACCTATCTCGGCGTATTGATTCTACTCTAAAAAAAAATCTAAATGAAATGTACCCCTCCCTAATAGTGTTCAAACACAGGTAGGCTATAAGAGTTATTTAGTCAATCTTACAATGTAACAGCAGTAGTCTATTTCCCCCCTCTTTCTGGTCTCTTATCTAATTTCACAATTAATATTTATTTTGTTGTTTTTCTTATTGCTCTTATTTAAAAAAATATATTATTTAATACGATCCTTTTTTTGTACTTCAATTAATGCGATTTTGTTTCATAATGTGAGGATCTAGTATAAGCCCAACCTATCGAACACATTTCTGTACATTACTTTTGTGTACTTGAATTTATTTTTTATTCATGTAAATAATACATAAATAAATAAATATGCGTTTTGGGAGTTTGGGATTGTAGCACATACGGTCACTACTGTGGTTATTATATACTGTACCTTACATGTACTTTCTTGAGATTACCAATATGGATGTGAAAAGTACAATATTGGTAATGTTACACTAACAAATGGCAATTCTCATTCTTGACTGCTTCTGTAATCCAACTGTAGGCCTACCTCTAACTTTATAAAATATGTTGTCTGAACCTAGAAGTGTCAAGAAATAACCAAAAACAAAAAGGCCTGGCCAAATATAGGTAACTTAATGTTTTGTTCAATAATGTAACTATATTGGATTAACATATTTTATATAAAATTAAAGATGCAACTTTGTTATGAGTGTTTTGTATTTTGCATTTGTATAACAGCTGGTTTAAGAGTAAAATCCTAATTGGACTGTTGTCCAAAAAATTGTCCTCTTCAGAACATTTGGTGTGAGCATATAGAACATTAAGGTAGGACCACCAAATGATAACACATTAATTTTTGTCAAAGTATTTGGGAAGTTACCTAATTTATATTTCTCTTCACCATCCTTGTTATCAGTAAGACAACTCATTCGGATCTGAAGGGATGTTCTGCTGATGTTCTTCTGTTGAGAAGTGGAGTTTTCCAGATAGGACAGTGTATAGGCAGACCTCTGCCTGTCACATTCCAGCAGAGGGGACCACATACAAATAAGCCAATTCCATAATAACATGAAGGGAAGGACGAATTAAACAATATTATGTAACACATCCTGGCGCTACTGTGCTGTACATCCACTTTGCAAATTGTTGAAAGATTAATGATTGAGATTAAAGATCTAACACTGTTATTATGGCTATGGGTTCATTAGATGTGGGTGTTCTGGTCTCCAAAACAAAACCGATAAATTATACTAGCAATTAAGACCACATTTTCAGAATATTTATTTCACACAATATGGTGACATTCACAAAAGGTAAATAAACTGTAGGACAATTCCCCTCCACCACCATTCAAGCCACAACGACACCGGGTTCTTTCTGTCATTTTGTATGTTTATTGTCAAATCAGAAATATACGAACAATGATTGGTGACAGGTAAAAGGAAGACAACATGTTGATATTGGAATACATCTTATGCAAATACAATTCTATTTATCCATACGTTACCATAACTGGCAAGGAAAATGTCATCTTTCTTGACATTGTTCCCTCAAAACACATAACAACTCCCAGTATCCCAATGTCCCTATATGTACTATATTAGTTATTCATTCATACAAACTCAATTTATCTGGTTAAAGACATTGAATGGCATTCAATTCAATACGTTCATTGTCAGGGTCCAAAGGGACCACGTGCTGTCATGTCATTTGAATAAATCATGAACACTGACATTATGAGTAGCTGAATCACCTCATTTTTTCCTATGTTTTGGCTCTGTACTCCAGCACTTTTGATGTGAAATGATACAACAACTGTGAGGCTAAAGTACAGACTGTAAGCTTTAATTTGAGGGCATTCTCATCCATATTGTAACTGAAGAAGGCTGGAGTACAGGCCTGGCATAACATCACCAGTGAAGATACCCAGCATCTGATGATTTCTACAGCTCGCAGACTTCAGGCAGTCCTTGCATGCAAAGGACATGCAACCACCAAGTATTATTCTTTCATAGCAACATAATTAATGATTAGGATTAATACACTTTCCCCTTATGTCACAAGGAATATATTCAATGCATTAACTGTACAACTCTAAAAAAAAAAGTCCCATGAAAGAGACATTTCTCATTTATATTGGTACAGATATTCTGCAATAAAATATGCTTTAGAACCACCACTCAAAGGTCTATGAAAACATGCATGTAAGTTATGATACTTAACACAGCTACATAGATTCTCACATTACAATGTATGACTACCGATGGCTACGATACGTTTAGATGAACTAAAATGACATGTCTACCATGTTTGCAAGTCTAAACAGAGATGACAGGTGTAGTTTAGGCCATCTCATGAATTGACAGACAAGAAACAGCTGAATATGAGCAATAGACCATAAGCAGCCTAATGTTTACAGGTATGTTACCATAACAGATGACAGCTTAGCTAAATAATTTAGTTATTCGACAATGAAAGGGCACCCAGCGCTTTAATTCCAATGGAAATGATACGTATTTATTCAAGAACTTTAACTGGAGTTTCACTGTGGCACAATTCAGGGTGATAGCCAAAGTCGCGTAGCAAAAGATAAATATTGACTACCCGAACAATACAAGTTATGAAATAATGTAAGGCATTATTAAAACAACCTTCATTCGTTCTCCTCCATTTCTTCAAGATTTTGAAGTCAAAAGGACATCTGTGTCGCCTCCGCAACCACAAACAACACGGCTAATTCCTCCATGTTGTTTTTCTCCCAGCCGGTTTCAGAAACGTCTGAAACTGTCCCAGTTGGATCTGCTCAGGCGATTTTCATTTCCGCCTGAGGCAGGTAAGCCAACTGCTCACCGATGTCTACTCGAACACGCCCTATGTTTCAGTCGGACTTCCTGGAAGTGTCACACAAGGGGTGTGTCCCAATACTCGAAAAATGCACCCTCCTTTCCTCCTTTAAGAAAAAAAAATTGTATCCAGGACAACTACATAGCTCATTTCATTACATTACCCATTTGTACAGCTGAATATCCAGAGTGATAAGCACAGTTCACAATGCATGGTGCTGCCTTTAGTAATACTAGTGAACATAATTATATTATTTGATTAACTCAGAAAGGGAGACAGGCTTGTTGAAGTGGGATTGAAGACATTTCTGTGTGGATTCGTTTAAATTATCACCCCACACATCTTAATGATGTGTTACTGACTGGACGTTATAACGTTTAATGATATCAGGACAGGCATTTTAAACTAGATCTAATTTTACAGATTTCGAGACACAAGACCCGTAAAGTAACTTTAGCTAAACCATTCATCCAATATGGACACATTGAAACATATGATCAGTGCTTGCTCGCTGAACTTGCATGAACTTGTATTTTTAAAATACATTTAACTTTAAAGTTTACCGTTAGACCTTATCGTTGGGCCTACTGCTAAATATTTTCATTAGGGTAGTCATTCAATTTAGTTGGGTGTCATCTGATTTTATGTCACGAGGGTAGCCTACATCTTGTGACAAAGAACGTGTAGTTTGCGCACTCTCATTTGATTGGTATAAAAAACCCCACGTGATAAAGACAGCCCAATCATAGGTCAAAGAGAAAACGCAACTGGAAAACGGGAACTGTTTAACAGTCTACCATGTGATTTGTAGTCTTTGGGTACAGCAAGGAAGTAAACAGTTGGAAATGTGTCTGCCTCGCTTACGTTTCAAGCAAGTTTCAATTCAGTGCGTAGAGATGAAACACGGGACATTTATACTGTGCTTTGCTCTTTCCTACTTTTTTCAGGAAGGTGCACTTTCCAGAGGTGTCAATGGACAGCGGACATGGCCGGTGCCCTACAGGTAGCCTTGCAAATATCTAGCAACCTGTAGCTAATCTAACGTTACAAAATGAAAAGCGGAACAGCGGTAGCTTGCTGAAATACTTGCTTTGCACTACGCTTGTTAGCTCGTAGGCTACGAAGCACAAACTTTCAAATATAATTGCAAGATGCAAGTTGTTTTACATATGTCACAAGAACATCAGGATCATCACAATACCTTTCTGGAGGTTAACTTTAGCACAGTTAACTATTCTGGCTTGCTTGTAGCCTATAGGACGTAAGCAAGTATAACGTTATTTGTTTATATCATACATTCCTTTCTAAATTAAAAATGGCATGCATGTTAGAGAGAAATTTGAACCTTAGCTTCAGCTAATTGTGTGATTTTTATATTGTAAGGCGATTTGATCATCGTCCCGAAACGGATCCATACTGTCAAGCCTTTTACCCCTTCTGCCCAACTGGAGAGCGGGATGGTCGTATTCCTTACATGCGAGATACTGATGCAATTGAAGTGTTTCGGCTTCAAGCTCCCGTATGGGAATTTAAATATGGAGATCTTCTTGGGAAAATTGCAAGTATATTGATGAGTTGTCTACTCAGGCTTCAAAACTAGTCGGATTCTAGTTGGACTTTTTGCACCTAATACCGTGTGTTTCCGTTTGATTGCAGCACATTATGCATGATGCCATTGGGTTCAGAAGCTTTGAGACGGGGAGAAACTACTCAATGGAGTGGTATGAACTCTTCCAACTTGGGAACTGCACCTTCCCTCACTTAAGACCAAACGTCAGCGCACCCTTCTGGTGTAATCAGGGAGCTGCCTGCTTTTTTGAGGGGATAGATGACCTTCACTGGATGCAAAATGGGACCTTGGAGAAAATTGGGAAGATGACAGGTAAGACGGTGCATTTTCAGTGGATAAAATGTATACTAAATAGGGGGCTGCTGGGTAGGTCACTCGGTAAAATCGGATCGAATCTGTGCGCACAATTGGCTTTGGGTCGCCTATCGCTCCAGCCCTCTTGGCTGTCTGGGCGTCCGTGGCTTGCACTCTGCGGACGCGTAATTTGGGTCTCCTCCGCCCCCGCTCTGCGCATGCGGCATGTGCCTGCCCTGTGAAAAGAACAGCTGGCTGGCATCGCCTGTTTCGGAGAACTGCGAGTTGTACTCACTCTCCCGACCCTACAGCAGGGGGCGTATATGAGCATGCTTGTAAAGTTTGCAAAATGGACATTCCAAATTCAGGTGAGATTTGAGATACCAATTTTTAAAAAAAATGTAACATGCTTTGGGATTTTTTTTTTTGTCTTAGGTGCACAGTTTAATGAATTGGCCCAGTGGGTGCAAAAGGACAATGACACCGGGATCTTTTACGAGACGTGGACAGTGCTTGCCGACCCCAGTCCAAATTCTACAGTGTGGTTTGATTCCTACGACTGCTCACAGTTTGTGCATCGCACATATAGGAAGCTGGCCGATATGGGGGTGACACTTACTAGCAGCACCCAAACAAACTACACAAAGATCTACCTGTTCAGCGGAGAGCCCAGCTACCTGGGGAATGACAGCACCATCTTTGGACAGTCGTCCATGAAAACACTGGCAACCAGTATCAGGAAATTCTACAATTCATTCCGCCCACACCAGTCACCCCAAGACTTTGTCCTCAGCCTCCTGCACATCTTTGAAAATGTGGTATTAGATAACAGATTTTACCTCTTCTATAATTTTGAGTATTGGCACTTACCAATGAAGCCCCCTTATGTCAGAATTACCTATGAGGAGATTCCTTTGCCATAACTGGTCAAATGGTTGTGGAAATTCTGGACTGACCAGGGGAAAAGCCTTCTGTAGTGTTATTAAAAAAAGGAACAATTTACAGGGCAAATCAAAACTCGTCTTCAGAAAACTGCAATCAAAATGGCTTGCTTGGAATGAATGTGGAATTTCTAAAATATAATTACATGGAGGAATGTTGGAACGTAAAACAAGTTATATCCACATGCTAGAATACTGACACTGGTGAATTCACGTCCCACAGATCACCCTTTGTGATCGAGCACTGAAAGAAATGCAGAACGGGAGCACATGCATTTGCACTTAAATTATTAGGCACGGTGTGGACTGGGATTAATACTACTTCACAATCTGTTAACTTTAAACCGCTGCACAAACTTTGGTACATGCATGTACATATTTTGTATGTGTCTTTTGAAGGGTTCTTCCGCATCGGTGTAAATATTGATGTGTGGCATAGCAAGATGATTTTCTGCAGGGAAGGGTAAAGGAATTGGATAATTCATACAGATTATAATGCAAATGTGTTGACATTTTGTGTGCAAGCTTAGGCTTAGTGCTCAGTGGCAGAAATTTGACTAATAAAGCATGCCACGGTGCTGAACCTGCCTCTATTCCTGACTCACTATTGTACCAGACAGTGTCATATCCAATTATTCTGAACTGAAACTGGACCACCGGGTTCTCAAAAACAGGCATGGTGGGGAAGAACTGGGAGAAAAACAAGACATTTACATTCACAAAAATTTATTCCAAAAAAAGCATTTTCCACAACATTGGAGGTCTGATTCAGGACAAAACACTACTCAATAAAATACAAGAAGCATTTGCCATACTGAAGCCAAAGTGAGAGAGCAGAGTCACACCTGGAAAAAATAGACCAACTTCAATACCAGCATTACATGACTTTGCGTACTGCAGGGAAATTGGAGAGCGATTGACGGATGAAACGGTCCATCTGAATACTATTTACAGTAATGAAATACGTTTTCTATATAAAGTGCTGAGGGAAGCGATGCTTAAAAACTGCAAATCCATATTCTCAATTTTCATTTGAATACGAGTACAATTCAAACAAAATAACAATTGGAGTGTGTGTGAAAGTAAAGATAATGTACACTCCTCAAAAAAAGTTCGGAAACGTTATTTAGGTCGATTATTCCTCCCCTTTAATAATACCAATTGGTATTGTATTTTATATCGTTGGAAAGCCTGATTAGTCACCTTTACAACGAGGTACAACTTGTAAGGATCGTGCATTCGTGGAATGAGCAACACAGCTAACCGTGTGGGTAGCGGCCCAAAAAAATGTGCCAAAATCCCCTGCAATATTCTTCTGTTGGTATTCACTCTCGTTTTGAGTTACTTGGTGGACTGGATGATTGCACTCTCCCACAGTAATAAGGAAAAAACAACACATATTGGCCATTTTTACACTTTATTCATTTTACACTGTCAGGGACCTCAGTAGCGTGTGGAAGATCCATACGCAGCCACAACAGCTTGGCACCTCCTCCTCATGCTGGTCACCAGCCTGGTCACACACTGCTGTGGGATGGCATCCCATTCCTCAACCAGGATTTGTCGCAAGTCAGCCAACATGGTTGCGTTGGTCACTCTGGCACGTACAGCACGCCCAAGCTGATCCCACAAGTGTTCAATTGGGTTGAGGTCTGGACTCACGGCAGGCCATTCCATCCTCTCCACTCCCAAATTCTGGAGGTACTCTGTGATGATCCTGGCTCTGTGGGGGCGAGCGTTGTCATCCTGGAGGATGGAGTTAGGTCCCATACACCTGCCAGCACTTGAAGCTCAAAACGAGAGTGAATACCAACAGAAGAATATTGCAGGGGATTTTGGCACATTTTTTTGGGCCGCTACCCACACGGTTAGCTGTGTTGCTCATTCCACGAATGCACGATCCTTACAAGTTGTACCTCGTTGTAAAGGTGACTAATCAGGCTTTCCAACGATATAAAATACAATACCAATTGGTATTATTAAAGGGGAGGAATAATCGACCGAAATAACGTTTCCAAACTTTTTTTGAGGAGTTTATTTGAAGAGCAAGTTGAATTCAAAGACCTCTACAAATCCAGTTTGTTTTCTGTTCACTACTGCCGAGGTGGTTTGCAGTTTACAGCATTGCGATAGTGGTCATTTACGGACGTGTACTTAACTGTTTAGCCATAATCATAGCGTTGTATCACAACATGTTTCAAACTCCCATATAAAAATAATGAATTCCATTTACACATCAAGACTGCAGGGTGGAAAGCTATCACCTCAACCTTTAACCAGGGCATGACAGCTCGCTACATTAGGGCACTTTAATTAGGATTAAGATCCTAATTATGAAGAATATAAAGGATGTCTATACAAAGTAGTAACTCAATAAATGGCTACACACTTGTTTAACTGAAAACACTTGAGCTACCACTGTTAGATGCAGTCACATCTACACTGAGGCTCATTGCTCATACACTATTTTTATTATTTTTTTTTTTTACACAAAACAATCATTAAACCACCAATTATTGAAAAAGCAGGTTTCTTACGTCAATAAATTAGAAAAACCAAATATGAGTAAATGAGAAAGAAAACTCAAACCAAAGGTTTATTCCCATCTTGTATAAAAGATAAATTAGTAGTGGAAATATGTCAAGCCAGAGCTGGTGTCGGCTTGACCAATTGTGTTCCAACTCAATTATCATCCACTGCACCTTCATTGTTTGAGCAGCATACCTCAGTCCCACCTATATTATAAACAATCCAGAATGATTACATTTTATAACAGATAGCATAGTGCTAAAGCAGTTTGGAGTTTAGATTTGCTCATGTTCATTCTGCAATACAGAATCTTAAGGACTTTGGATATTTGGGAACATCCAAATGTTCCGTCAGTTGTCGTGGCAACAAAATAATTTGAAATGGCTAATTTCTAATGCTAAAGTATAAAAGAACAAATTCATTTTTAAAAAGTAGTTTGACTTGAGATTATTTTTTAGAAGTACGCATTTTTCCAAAATTGAAATAATAGAAATTGTAGAATAGAAAAAACATTGCAGATGGTAGGGTTAGAATTTGGCGTAAACGGCGTGAATCAATGGATCCATCCTGCCTTGTATCAATGGTGCACCGTTATTACCAACGAAGCATCATTTGAATGCCACAGCCTACCTTAACATTGTTGTTGACCATGGGCATCCCTTTATGGCCACAGTCTACCCCGTTTCAAATGGATACTTCCAGCAGGATAATGCGCTATGTCAAAAAGCACACATCATCTCAAGCTGGTTCCATGCACATGACTGACTTCAGTTTACTCCAATGGCCTGCAGAGTCCCCAGATCTCAAACCAATCCACCTTTGGGGATGAGGTGGAGCAGCATGAATTTGCATGAGCATGAATGTTTTGCTAAAGAATCTGCAGGAACTGTGTGATGCTTTTGAGTCAGCATGGAGTAAAATCCCTAAGGAATGCTTTCCAGCACCTTGTTGGATCCATGCCACAAATAACTTTTTTTGGAGGGAAAAGGGGGTACTAGACAGGTGTACCCAATAAAATCGGTGTGTGTGTATATATTTATTTACAGTAGAATCCACTTAATTGCATAACGAATTATCACATAATTTGGTTATTTGCATAGAATTGCCAAATCCCAAACCATTTCCCATTCATTCCATTGTAAAGATATTGTATATTCGCGTATATTCGCATAAACCGTTATCGGTATTTCAGATATTTGCATCAAATTACGTCCAATTACATCCCATAATGATGTAGAAATATACGTTAAAAGTTGGCAGATGCGGCATAAATAAACCAACAATTGCCCCGATTAAGACACAAAATTGCAAAAATTTACTATGGTCGGAGGTTTCTATTGAAAATCACGTCAACACTAGCGGATGCCTGAGTAGGCAGAGAGGATGAGGAATGATTTGACCTGTACTGCACAATTTAACATTAAATACTTGATATTACACATAACATTACTCATCTGGGCTCCTCCGTCTAATCGACTCGCCGGTAAATCGCATACAATTAGCTGACAACTAGGTTATGCAATTAAGCAGATTCTACTGTACATCCATCCATGCACACACATACTAGTAGGTGCCTAAGTGCTATATAGAAATAACTTTGAATTGTATACTTTAAAAAAAAAAAAAAAGATATACTTTTAGGTTACTAGGTTCAACATATGTTTTCCAGACCTATGTAACCAGAAACGACCTGTAACCAGATATTTTACAAGAAAACTGTTGCAAATAGCCTAAAAATGGCTTTTTAGAAATCAAACTCCAGTTTAAAAAAAACATACCAAAAGTCCACCATGACTTAAAACTTGAGTTTTAACCGCATGTATGAAGGTTTTCACGAGTTGAAGTGCCGACATCTGGGCTATTCTTACAGGACCAACCGAGGAGGGCGGAGCTTATCTCAGGTGGTCCAGCCAATGGAAGCTGTGGCACGCAGCACCACAGTGCTCTAACCCTGTGCTGAAGGGGAGCTAATGACACTAGCACAAAGCCTGCACAACACCGCTAGAAAACGAGTGACCGGAAGGAACAAACTTTTGTTAAGCACAACATAAACATTATGAGGCACTGGCTACTCCCACCTTCTCACCTTCATAGGGAACTGAGATGCTTAGAATAGTCATCGTCCACCGAACTCACCCCAGAGAATATATTTTACAATCTCACAAAGTCCTAACTTAATAAATAAAGAAATCTTCTATACACAATGTATACAATGAACATGAAATGAAATGACGATTGTCATTCGAATGGCTTGGTTTACAACTCTCACATATTTAAACAAGCCAAGTGACACCTTTGTAGATTATTATTTATATTGTGATGTGTGAGGAGTTCTTCAAAAGGAAACACTGTTCTCCAAGGTCTCTGTTGTGAAACGACGTTCCTGCCTTGAGCCACAGTCCACTTCCTGTGGTAGAACTGGGCCATCACAAAACCATCTTTGGGGGTGCCTTCATCTGACTTGTCCCCCCCCCCCCTTTAATTCCCCAAAATGAAGAGGTGAGAACTAAGAGTTTCTAACTTACTACATAAACACACCTCACTATAACAGTTTTCTCAGAAAAGGGAAAAGTATAACGGCCCACGAGAGGCTGTGGACTGTACTATAAAAACACAGTTTGCCTTCATTCCTCAGGGATCTCCACAATTGTCTTTTTCGTAGCCGTCAAAAGTAATCGGCCAGTTTCTCGTGGGAAATGGGGATGGGATTGAGAATTTGGTGTGGGAGGGGGGGGGGGAGACAATTACAGGCATCACATGGGTGGGTGGGCGACTTTACCAAGTGGGCATCATGTCAGGGAACCAGACACGGCCCAGGTGCTTGGACACCTCCCAGTGGATCTCATCCAGGTTGTACTTGTGGTCGGGGATGAGCACCTCCTCCATGATTGACAGCTGGGAGAGGCGACGGCCGCACATCTTCACAAACTCCACGAAAGCGCTGCAGGAGACCTCGCACTCGCCCAGCCCGATGGCGGACAGCTGCTGGCAGCGCTCTGCGATGCGGATCAGCTCCTCGTCCAGCGGCCGCAGCCCGTTGGCGCACACCACCAGCTCGACCAGCCGCGGGCACGTCATGCCCACCCTCCCCAGCACGTCCTTGCTCACCGAGCGGCCGAAGTACAGGTGGGTGACGGGAATCTCGTAGCGGAAGAAGGGCCCGAACTCGTCATCATACAGGAAGAAGTACATGACCAGGTTGAACTTGGGTGAGTGGCGCACCATAGCGTCCCAGCTGCTCTTTTTGATGCTGTGAAAGTGCGTCTGGCCGGGGTTCTCGCTCACCACGTCGATGCGCAGGTGCTCCAGGTGGACGTGCTTCTCTGAGGACAGGGCCAGCAGGAGCTCGTCGCTCAGGAGGTGGTAGTTGAGGGCCAGCTCTCGCAGGCCGTGGCACTGATCAGCCACACACAGGATCCCTGCAGCATAGCACGCCAACAGTGAGCCAGGAACAACCGACGAGCACCGAACCACAACCAGTCATGCTCAGATGGCACGCACCATCATCACTGACCCTGAACTTTAACCCCTTGTAGGAACACATTCACTTGGATCTAAAACCTAAATGTATGTCAGTCTCTCTACTGATGCCTCACAGTTCTGAGGTATATTTAATTTAATTTAAATTCTATTTTATTTGTATAGTCTTTTTACAGAGACACTGTCATAAAGACACTACAGAAAGGTCAAATATGAAAAATTAGGCATGAGCCTGATCTCAAAAATCCAGCCGATGAGGTTTAAAAAAAAAAAAAATACAAAAAATAAAGAAATTTAAAAAATAATAGTAATTTAAAGTTCCCAGTGTGGAGAAAAAAAAAACACTCACATTGGCTAGAATAAACTCCCCGTTTCACAGGAGGAACCCGGATTATATAGGGGGAGCCCATCCTCCGCTGGGTGGCCCAGTATCAATCGTTAAAGATAAGCTAAATGGTTATACTACAATATACAGGGGAATCTACAGGAGGAATCTAGATTTCCCTTTCCCTTATATTCTGTGGGAGTATTATAGCAAAAGAGTTGCGCTATGCCCTTATTCTCTGTCTTCAGCAGCTGACCTCAAGTCTAACAACTTTCTATTTTCATTTCCTGCTGAAGCTCCCATTACGATTTGACAGAGCAAAGTGCACAGCGACAACCTCTTCTAATGCACAAATCATTAAATCCACTCACAAAAATCTCCCCTTTTCATCATATTTAAGAAGGCCGCGTTCTCTAGGTCAGTGAAATTATGGCACAGACATTAACATTAACCACAACAAGAGAAGGAATTTCAGACAATTCAGCCTTGAGTGCCACCTCCTTTTACCTACTTTCTGGTGCCGTTCCTGCCCATTTGGACTGAGTCCAGGTTAATTGTAGGGACTTTAAGGGCGCCCTCCAGTTCTCCTACTCCGTACCTGCGGGGGAGACGTGGGGGCAGCTGATCATCTTCAGCAGCTTCAGGGTGTCACTGTTATTGGCCACCAGGACCTTGAGGGAGGGGTCATCCACCGGGGTGTCGTCAATCTTCAGGGACGAGAGGGACTTGGAGTTCACGAACACCACCGTGAGGGCGGAGATAAAATGAGACTGTGGGGACGCAATGGTTTCAAAAAACAAACAAAAACAAAGAAACAATACAAATGTAAATTTGTGATTGCAAGACAGTGCTTATCTAGACACTTCTCTAGATCTGTGATGACAGAGAAATAGAAAAACATGGCTGAGCACCTTTGGTAATTCCATGAAGCTGGGCCTTGCAGTGGAAATAAGTCCAAGGGTCTTGAGGGAACAGTTTACCAGCTGGGACAAGATATCGCAGGCTGCCTCCGCTGATTCGGTACTGCTGTCCACCTGGAGGAGCGCACACACACAAGCACGTGAGCTCACACACAAGCACGTGCGCTCACACACAAGCACGTGCGCTCACACAACCGCTGCACCGTACTGGCCCTCAGCAAAGCGCCTTCAACGTGTGCATCTGTGCACAGAGCAATGCGTCAATTGGGAAGGGGATACTTTTTAAACGAGTCATAGAACACGGTTGCCACAGGACTGCAAAAACCAACACAATAGATTTACTATGAGGGCAGAAAAGACTTCCAGATTCCAGAAGGCAGCTTACGGACGTTAACATTGTAGTTTGCTCTGGATAAGAGCCTAAAATGTAATGCAATGCATTCCCTTCACCATTACATGTACACACGGCAGCTTGCTGAAGACGACCCTCTTTTGTTTTCATGTCACGATCCCTGATATAAACAACAAGGCCCAATCGGTTACTTTCTCTTCGTGGACATGCAGTTAGGTGGAAAACTACCTTTGCAGGATTTTTCCTGTATTGAAATGTCTCAGGCGGGCCGCCTAAGTGTTTATTCAAGCCGCCTAGGAGAAATCACGCCAAAAAACAGCTGTAAAAACTATTAGAAACGGTCTGTGCATTTATTTCGCTGGACTTTTATGAATCCCGTCCTGTAACTTAAAAGTCCCAGCTTATTGGTTAATGGTTTAAACGGATTCTGAAGACTGACATTTCAGGCTTTATAAGGTTTAGGTCACAAATAACAAGGCTGAATACTTCTGAGTTAATTAACATTGCTTAGCAACAGATCACTGCGTCTCATTGTCAGCGGCCAAGCGAAATCGATGGCTAACTTTTAAAGATTTCATTCCATTTTCTACAGGGATCTTCTACATCTTCTTTTGCCATTTATTGAGGGTGTGACAGAACTTTTCAGTGCCGCCGACCATAATCAAACAGTTTCACTTTGAACGTTTAGTTTGAAGTAACGTTAAAATCCATTTTATGGGTTCGTGCTATAGGCTTGTGCTAGCTACATCAGACATCCTCATAGAATTGCGATCAATAAAGGCTAACAACACACTTGCACTTTGATCACTACTGAAGTGAAGTTAAAACAGTTAAACTACGTTTGCTGTGAGAAATGTATTGTCGAGCTCACGTGCACACACTGCTCTAACACTCCATTGGTATAAAAAATTGGTATACTTAATTATAAAAAAATGCTTAAAGGCCATGATACATAGGCAATATTTTTAGGCAATGTAGATGGGCAATATTGCCTGCAATAAGAATGGCGATAAGCAAATGGGATAAAAATCACTGAGGAAAACATGGTGGGCACTACAAAACAAAGTATGATGAAAAAATACTATTGGTCACATTTATGGGCACAATTGCCCATTTTCACTGCCTCAGAAAATTGCCTGTGTATCATGACCTTAATGATTGCAAAGGAAATGGCAATCATCTTTATTGGAATTAAAGTAAGATCCCAGTCACTTTTCAAGATCCTTGTTGAAAAATTATAGGGGGGGGGAGTGGTCCTTACCTTAAAGCTGACATACTGCAGGTGCTTGGAGTGGCGCTTGATGATCTGTTTGATGAGGTCAGGGTGGGTGGCCTTCAGGTAGGAGCTGGCGGGCTGGTTCAGCTCGAACTCAAAGCACCTCCACAGCTCGGGCATGTGGAAGGCGTGGTTCCAGACCCGGCATACCTGGGAGGCATAGGCCCGGTCCAGCAGGGGCAGGTACTGAAATATGTGCAGCAGGATCTCCTGGGGCAGACACACCCAATTTGAGAAGACGTCCACGGGCTCCTCCTCCAGCAGTCGCCCCCTCTTGCAGGGCTCCGTCGACCCCCCGCTAGTGGAACTGCTGTCGCCCCCATCCCATTTTAGACTCCTCTTCATTCTGTGGGGGGTTAGATGTGTAGGATTTGTATTACTTAAAAAAATAATTCATTTAAAAGCTGGATATTACTGTCCTTATTAGTCATCTTCATACACTCCAAATATGGTAACTTACATTGAATACTACCAATTATAATATACAGTGGCGCCTGAAAGTATTCATACCCCTTCACTTTTTGCACACTTTATTGTGCTGTAGATTTCATTTTAAATGAATAACATTCATTTATTCATTGAGTGTAGATTGCCCATCAATCTACACTCAATAACCCATAATGACAAAGTGAAAACATGTTTTTAGAAATTTTTGCAAATGTATTAAAAATCTAAAACTGAAATTTCTCATTTACATAAGTATTCACACCCTTTGCTTTAACGTATTTATAAAATATCACATTTAATATTTGGTCGCATATCCTTTGCATGCTGTTACTTCCTGAAGTCTGTGACCCATCAACATCAAAAGACTCTCGATATCTTATTTCTTATTTTCAGGTATTGTTACAAGCGACACTATAACCTCTCAATTTGAATGGATCTCTATGGGAATTGGGGGGTGAGACTAGATTCAGCTGTAAATTACACTGGTACAATATAGAACACGACTGACTAAATGGCTGTAAATCATCAAGGGTCTAAGGCAGTGGTTCTTAACCTGGGTTCGATCGAACCCCAGGGGTTCGTTGAGTCAGTCTCAGGGGTTCGGCAGGGGTCAAGACACACACAGTATACGGTTCACACTAGCAATGTCGAGCCGTTTTTGTCGGAAGGGTTCGGTGAATGCACTGATGAAGCTTGCAGGGTTCAGTACCTCCAATAAGGTTAAGAACCACTGGTTTAAGGTATCAAACGAGCCCCAAAGCATCACTCTGCGGCCAGATATTGAGTAGATGTGGGTGGATCACTTTAAAGCACAACTGAAGTTTGGTAGAACTTTGGGTTGTGTAGTTACCTGGCCATGATATGAGTCCAAATGGTGGCGAAATATGTTCATTAGTTGCTCTGTGCTCCTCTGGGGTGATAATCCAGAATAGGGTATTTGTCACTCTCCATTCACTTCTATGGGAAAGCTAAAAAGATCTCAAAATGACACTTCTAGTACATATACAATCGAGAACTAAGAGGATTCTGTCAATACAAGCAATAAGCATTTCTCGTACGTATTCTTTTATTTTTTATGAAATGGTCCGACCTGCCGACATTTTGGTAGTCTTTTCTGGTAGCTTGCTAACAACATTGAAGAAAATAGTACTTTATAAATCATTTAAATTAGCCTACACAAAAAAAAATAATACGTACGAGGACTGGTTATTTTTTCTATTGACAGAATCTTTCCCAGTTGTATACGTGCTAGAAGTGTCATTTTGAGACATAGAAGTAAATAGAGAGCGACAAATACCATATTCTGGATTATCACCCCAGGGCAGCACAGAGCAACTAATTAACATATTTCTCCACCATTTGGACTATTATGGCCAGGTAACTACACAACCAAAAGTTCTACCAAACTTCAGTTGTGCTTTAAGGGTCGTTTCTCCTGACTTTTTTCTCCATAGAGGCTTTCTCTCTCTATGGGCTTTTGTCTAACCAATCAGGTGCCGGCTGTTTCCATTGTGGGGACAACAATTATCCACATCACATAGAGGTACCTCCAAAGAGGTACTCTGACATCACGATTGGGGCGGGGGCAGTGTGGGGAGCAGAAAGAAAATTTCAACCGTTAGGGGCAGCACAAAGACACTTTTCTACCAGTTTCTTATGATATACAATATTATTTTAGAATTGTTGAAATAACGGAATGCATGAATAAGTTTAATTATAAGGTAGGAATACAAACACATTGACAGCTAAAAAAAAGTGATCTAGGGTGTAGTTACCCTTTAACAAAGACACTATTGATAAACCAAACTTAAATAAACACTTAATCATATGTTTAGTTCGTTTTGGACCACTTGCCTTATCAACGCGATTGTACTTCGACACCTACAACTCGACAGCTGATCATGCCAGCAGTTGCTTGGGAAAGGTACATACATGTAGATAGCTTAATCTTTATAAACAATGTTGACACTAGTTGACACAGACTAGCTAGCGATCCAATTTTTGTGGACTATATTTGAGTATGTCTTGTAGCAGTGATGACTATACTGAAGATTACTTTAAGTTTTCAAGTGGTGTTCAGGGTTAGTAACTTTTAACCCGAATATATGGACGATATTGCGGGTAGAAAGAGAGGAAGTGCGATTCGCTGATGGTGTATTATCAGCTGAGAGTGAGACAAGGCAAACGGGCTAAAGAAAATTGGTGGTGCACCAGTGTGTTTCGAGTGTAATTCTGTTAGCTAACGTTACTTAGTTTTAGTTAGATTTACAATGTAAACAGGCATGCCCTTCTTTCTAGAACTGAGATTAATTATTTTCCTCGGCAGTAAGAGGTTTATTTGACCAACAACTGCAAATATGCAAAATAAAATAAGTTAACAGGACTCCTTTTTTATATAAATTGATGTTTTTTGTCATAAGCCGATTTTGAATTGTGTTTAGGAATTAATTGAGTGAATGTATAGTTTTCGCTAGCTACAGTTGTCTGTTGTTATTTGCTGCGACTTAACGTTAAGTAACGTTAGCCGACTCGGTTTCTCAATTAACGTTACTCGCCTCATCCATAACTTGCGCTCTTTGAATGCTGATATAAGGTGTGGGACGACATTGGGTTTCAGATTAGGTCTTTCTCTCATGGTTTTCCTCCTTGTTATTATAAATGATTCCTCATCGAAGTGACTAAGTTACTGCAGAGCTTTAGCTTCCGGAGGTGTGTTTACATAAATTTTTAATGATACTTATATCCTAGCTAACCATAAGCATAACTCGACTGAGGTTTTTAATGGAAACGTATGGAAACTATAGGGTAGCTAAGCAGACGCTCTTAGTTCTTGCACCCTGGGCAGATACGATTGCGTACATTATAGACATTTAGCAGACGCTCTTATCCAGAGCGTAGCATTATAGCCTACCTCCAGTTATTTAAAAACACCAGTAAAGTCATATACAGTTGTGCTTACATCTAGTGATGCCAAGGCTGTCGCCAGGCAACCCTGAGATGTAGCACTGCAGTAAATGCTTTCAGCAAGCGTAACTACCCAACTTATCTTTTCCATTGATAAGGCAAGTGCCAAAACGTTTTTATGGCTGTATTTGCACGTTTTGATTACAATTTATGCAAGCAAATAAACATGATTAAGTGTTTATTTAAGTTTGGTTTATTAATAGTGTCTTTGTTAAGTGGCTGTCAGGGGGTGTCTGTAAGCTTCCATTAAATCAATGTTATTTGGCTAACAACGCTAACGGCTAACAAAGATTGAGCTCCGCGTACTCGAGACAGGAGGGCTTCAGCCCAATATGTTCCACAATTTATCATATAATTCGTGGTAAGTAGTTCAGCGGACCTGGGTTTAAAAAATGTAAACTATCCCTTTAACGTTAGTTTGCCATCTAAACAACCAAACTAAATTGTTTGATGAAAATAAACTAGCTCCTGACCCGGTTTTTAAGCTGCTGACAGCGACAACACAATTACCTTGGCTGTGTCCGAATCAGAGCTCCATCTACTGCGCGCTGTCTCCTGCGTACAGTGCACTGACCGAAGTCTAATGTTTAATGTGCAAAAAATATTCCCCATACTATATTCCAACCGCACTGTGGAAGTGTCAGATCATAAGACGTGCCACAGTGTTGCCGTGTCCGCGGTTTTACAGCTAAATTGGGATACTTTCAAAGTGCAGTCACGGGTAAAAATGAAAAGTCGCAAAGCAAGTACTTATTTCAAAAAGTAAAAATATGATTATTTATATTTCAAATACATTGGTTTCGGTTAAAAATATATTTTAGGCTAGTTTTGAGTCGCCATTTGGCTGGAAAAACTTGCAAGATCAGGCAACCCTGCGACCCACGTTGTATTTATTTTTATTTTTATTTTTTTAAACGAAGCTTCACGTCATATTTATGTGACCAAAATGTGCGGTACTTCTTGAAGTGTGCTCCCGAATGTACTCAGCAAAACCAAAGATCCGGCCTACCCTATTTGGCAAAACACCGGAAGTAAACACTGCCGTTGTACCCTTGAGCAAGGTACTTAACCTGAATTGCTTCAGTATATATCCAGCTGTATGAATGGATAAATGTAATAAGAAGTTGTGTAAGTCGCTCTGGATAAGAGCGTCTGCTAAATGCCTGTAATGTAATGTGTCATCCGGGTGTTTCAAGTATACTGCAATTTGAAATTTTTTCGCGTACTCTACGACTTTCTCGCCCTATCTACTCACCAAGGCTACTCAACAGTGTGGAAGAGTGCTGACACGGGCCTTGTTTCTTTTTGCAAAACATGGACGCAAACACACACACCCCCCCATTGAAAGCTGAATTCCTGACATGCCTGTCGTTACCGACAAGCAAGCAAGCAAGCAGGTTATCTCACCATAATAACTCAAAAGCTACCTTACGCTTTATTTCTGCTGAGAAATTATGCAAAATAACTGCGAGTTGACGCTTTTTTTTTTTTAATTGAGGCAAATGCAACCCAGACAACGCATAACTAGGCCAATGCCCACAGTACCTAGTTAGCTACACTAAGTAGGCTACACGACAGTCTTTCCAGAAAGGATCCTGGCTCGCCTCGCCGCTACGATGTATTTTTTTTTATTAAGCCAGGATTCATTTCTGAAGGCAAGGCGATCAAACGCAGTTGGACACAAGATAACCATCTGACATTTGGGCTTTCATCACAAAAACGCCAATGCTGGCTAGCACGTATGTTTTACCTGGTCTACACATCGCATTAACTAAAGCATGTGACGCTGTTGGCCTAACTTATCTAAAATGGGCTAGCTAGCTAACGTTAACGTAACCGAATAAGCTAGCCAGCTACTAACTAACACAGACTGGTGGAACTGCCCAAAGATATTACGTTAGTGTAAATCATAACCAGTCAACCTCCACGCCACAACAATTAAAGGCATTACCATTTTAGCGGTTGAGTAAAAACAATCGGCTTATTTTGCATTGTATTTCTGGAAAAGCTTCCCCGCCCCTCTCCAGCCTACCTGGTTTATGTTGTTGACTGTCTTGTGGAAAAAGGCGATCACTTTCACATCAACCCGGGCCTGCGCAACTAGAAAACCTCACCCGAGTAGGCCAGCCGATTACACGCATTAGGCTCTCAAACGATGAGAAATACAACTAAAGACACTTGACAAATTCAGATTCCTATTTTTTTCTGAAAATCCGTCCGTGTCTCGCACTATCTGGCTACTGACCTATTTCCCTCTAATTATGCTGCGCAGCTTGGAGGCGCTCCGTTCGCACAAAATGGCGACGTGTTGTTTTTGTGTCGCAAAAGCGGTGCATTATGGGTGAGACTAAGCTGCACATACCCCGTGAGTCCTGCAGGCGGAGTCGTGAGGCGACACTAGATAAATCTGGACATACAGACGGAAATGTATTCTGATGTGTAACGTCCTATGTCCACCGCTTTCATGTTGTAGTCATGTAGGTTGTAAGGTGGAAATAATTAATACAGTAAATTTACCAACCAAAAACACGCAACTATATTAGTCTTGGGCGCATATGAGGTAGGTTCCTTTTAATAACCAGTAGAATAACGTATGGTAATATTTTTAGTAGTGAATATTGAGTTTTATTAATTCAACAATGCGTCCAAGATAGCCGTGTAACAAGTTTTTGACCGCAGGTTTCTCCAAAAATGTGACCGGCTTTTCCACTGGTCACGTGCCAGTATCAGTAGGCTACTGTTGAAGTGCTTAAGGATATTTACCTCAAATAAATTGTTAGAATAAAATTACTTTTACAATTTGTGCACTGTTGCACCATGCAAAACAGTGTAGGCTACTGCTGTATGCATGGAGGAAAAAGCAATTTAGTGCAGTGTTTCGGTCGTAAGGGCTTTTCAAAACTCCACACCACAAATACCATCCAGCCTCAATGCTTCTCCAACCTTGGTGGTGTTGTCTACCGTTTCAGAGAGTGAAGTGGTGAATACGTTCTTCAAAATCAAGCTCAAGGGCCCCTTCGTAATGTACCTTGTGAAACAGACCTGGTTTATTACCATTCAACTCCATCCACCGCAGATATTACAGAGCAGATTTACAAGAATTAATCATTTCAACAGCAGCTGTTTCCCACACCCTATCCCCACCCCCCAAAAAAGCCCTGCCAATCTTCACTCCCTCACACTGATCTACTTGTCACATTCTCGGTCAGAACATCATGTCTAGAGAGAGCACATGAGCAATCCACAATCTCATCATTTTTTGGTGTGAGGACTGCCCCCCCCCCCCCCCAAATAAGTTTTTTCAGCCCCTACAATACAACATTATATTATACTCACCCTTTGTTTTGTTTTTTTAAAAATACAGAATAGGGAGCTTCTCCCGTTATAACATAGTGAGGAGTTGAAAATAGGATTTTGTACACAATCAGCTTTTAGACACTGCGTACATTAGACTTCTCAACACATTTCTCAGTACAGAGGTGATCTGACACTTTGCAGGGGAAAACACAACAGCCTTTTTTTTTCTTCTTTTTTTTTTTTTTAAATCACTGTATAAAAATGTACAGTGACTTTATTGACATATACATTCCATATGTTTTACTGCTGCAAGAGAGGGGACACCCAATATTGCACTTCATTAAAAGTTCAGGCTCAAAACATAACCCAGAATTATCAAACTGAAGTGTAAAGTAGCAACTTCGGAATACACCTATTTTGGATACCATCATTATATACAAGATTAGATAAATCGTACACTATCTGAACATATCATTCTTACAGTCTCCTTTAGTCATCCTCGTCAGACTTTCTTTTCAGTTGCCCATGATGATGATGCAGTCGACGATGAAGAATACTGTACAGGATTACCAAAAAAAGTCAACAATATCATTAATTTTTTGTATTCATAGTTAGGAAGCTGGAAGTATGTTTTTTTTCCCTCTTTTTTTCTCCATGTTCATCCACATTTGCTATGAGCAGATTCTTTAACATTTATTAACTTTTTTTTTTTTTTTTTAATTCGGTTGTAATTTTTTCAATGCATTGTTACACTTCAGTGATCAGGTGTGCAACGTTTATGGGAGCCGAGGGTTACAGCGGCCGCATGCAAACACGTCACAAGTTTTTTTTTTCTTTTTTTCTTTTTCTTCTGAGTCCAGAAGGCGCGCAGGCTCGGGCGTGCGGGGGAGAGCTGGACGGACCCTCCCGTTTCGTTTTTCCGGTCGATCCCGAGGTTTTCGTCATGTGGGTCGCGACCCCCTAGGGGGCCTATCGCGACGCAGTGGGGGTGTATCGCGACGCAGGCTGCGTTTGCGGCTGTGCGCGTTGGCGGGTTTAGAAGGTGTGGGCATTTCGACACACTCCGCAGCCTAAAGCGAACTCCTCCCCCGTTGGCGGGTGGACCACGTGTAGCGGACATTCGGTCCCTTCCTGCTGCTTGCCTTTCGGACCTGAAGAGGTAAGAAGAGGGGGCGGGAAAAACATCTTAATATCTGCTCTCCCTTATCCGCTAACTCATAGTCTCACCAAACTGAGAGCTAACATTTACACACACTGGCAGAACGACATGTCATGACTTTAAAGGAACACTTCAAGCAATGCAGGTTAAGTACCTTGCTCAAGGGTACAACGGCAGTGTCCTATCTGGGAATCAAACCTACAACCTCTTTAGGTTGTAAGGCCAGTTCCTTAATCACAATACTACCCCATGGACCCACCCCAGCCCCTCATACTGCATTTAGAAGCACATGAGTGACTATTAAATTCGGGAGTAATTAAGCAATGGACATTCTCCACAAGGTGAGGGAGCAGAGTCTCAGTACCAGCAGGGCAGTGGGGCAGCTCCTCTTTGGGAACGCTGGTCATCCTCTGGAAGTCGTCATGGCAGGCGTTGCAGAAGTGCGTCGTCCCGAAACAGAAGAACACCGCCACTGAGCAGCAGTAACGGCATTTGTACTCCAGGAAGTCAGTACCATGTTTGGAGCACATCTGCACCACAGGACAGAGGAAATGACCTTTAACCTCCAACGCAAAGCACCAACATCCTATTCATATTTACATATTCATATTTGACATATACATGCCCATACTCTGTATGCCCCTTTCAGTGTCAGAAATTATTAGATTATTGTGATGATATTATTATAAAATGATGATACTTGCTTGAGAGCCAAATTAACTGTAACGTTCATGTTAAAGTGTAATTCTTGTAAGGAAATACCACACTAAAAACATATGATACACAAATCCCAAGACCTCCCCCCAACAGACCTGTGCCCTTGACACATCTGAGCAGCCTCCACAGATCAGCTCCCTGGGGTCATAGTCATCCCCCTGTCCGGCCTCTGCGTCGCAGCGGGCCTCGCCACCGAAATATGCCTGCAGGAAGAGAAACACAAGGCTCACGTGTCCGTGATGACGGCTCCTGACCTTGGTTTGCAGCAGCGGCGAAACCAGGGCTACCCCTTTAACCCCTTCGCGCAGATGCTTAGTGGCAAAGACGCCGGCGCAAAGATTTTGCTCAACTCAGACATTCATTGCTCCTGCAACCAAACTATGAGTGGAAACAACGAACTCCGTGTTTTAGTGTTATTAGTATGCGATTCGTGACAACTCTGCCGAATATGAGTTTCTAAGTGTCACAATTGTCCCGTAGCAAGTCCATTTAACAAGCAACCCCCGCCCAGTCTCGCCTTCAACCACACCTACGCATGCGTGACACAGTGGACAATAGCGTCTATGTGTGAGATCAAGTATATTTCTTCATCATATAAAATTCCTATTCCGTCATAGCAACAAGATAAATCCAAAAATAGCCCGATCGTGTGCCAAAAAAAGCAGTGAAAAAGCCCTGCTAACTCAAATGCAAAATAAACATGAAATTCTTATAGTCATTCTACTATCCATATCTGCTACTAAATATGAAATAAATATAAAATCCTAACATTGGTTTTACGCATAGAGATGTCCCTTTCAAAATTCAGTGGTCATTTATTGTCTGGGACAATCAGTGTGAGAAATAAACAACACTTTATAATGTGTAAATTTGACTTGACATTAATTAACAGGATAGTTCACTCATTTTGAAGAATTGTCTAAGTTAAGATGCGACAAGTCGCGGTCTAAGTGAAAAAGTCTGAGATTTTTCACAAATTCGTATTACAGAAGCAAATCTTAACTAACATTAGGAATCGTATCTTAACTTACTCCACCCTATCTCATCTCAGGCTAGGAAAGACCTCCAGCACCCGGCATGCACTAGGTTGACTTTAACACTTTCACCTTCTTTAGATCCCTTTATACCGAATTACCACTTCATACCATTTCCACCTTTTATTTACCACCTCACACAATACGGTATATTACCATCTTTCTATACCGTTTCCAGCAATTGATACCACTGTTTCACATATGTACCTCTCAGTATTTCATTGCAAACTAAAAAAAAAAAAAATTCTTAGCATTTTTTTCAAGATTTCTTTGCCTTTATGGCACTTTATTTTGACCTAAATTATGAAAATAGACTAATCTTAGTTAGTATTGTAAATGGTAAAAATGTCTTCATTTAAGCCATGTTGCAAAGTCTCTATGACGCTCACACCTGGAGTTATAAAGCCTTAATAGAAGACCCCCTAAATAGGTGAGAATTGGGCAAATGTGGCACCTGTGCAAAGGGGTTGAATTCCTTTCCATAATCAGTCATATTTAAATCAACAATGAGCCGTTTCTTGTCGAGTGCCTTGATGAGAGAATCTCTCTCTGATCCTGTCAAATCAGAGTCTCTGTCTCAGCTGGGTGATTCTGAAATGGATACCCCAGGACCCGCCTTATTCTACTCGGATTTCATTCTCCTCACACCAAGGTTACCACAATCCTCTCACCTGCACAGACCTTATGTGTGCTTGCGATGCCTCCTGTGTATCCCAGCTCCATCTCATTACTCCCCAACACTTACAATTCATTACTTCCTAAATTAAGATTTACATTATATTTCAGATTTATATATTGGCTTGCATACAAGGTTATTGTCTAGAGCATTTTAAAAGAGTCAATTGCTCAGAGCTCTACCAATGCATCTAAAATGAAAATGATGGTTGTTTTGTAACAAATTCTGCACTTCAGAAAATTAATCGGGCAGCTAATCAACAACAAAGGTACAAGAACGCGGCCACACCTTTTTGCACTTGTAGCAGACGTAATAGGCGTATCGATTCATGGCGAAGCCGGCGGGGTCGTTGTGGAAGCGTGCGCCGGGCGTGGTGATCGCCTCGCTCTTGTGAAGTCCTTCATATTCCAGTCTCATTAAAGCTTTCCTCCTCACGTCCTCATAAAGCTCTTTAATGGGGTCCAGTAAGTCTTTGATCACTGAATGGTTAATTTTATTCTGGGACAAAGAAGAGAATATGAGTCAGATCAGGCAACTAAAAGTCCTGTATGCGGCTATTTATAATTGTGCTTACTGAAGATGACATACAGCTCAAATCATGGGATCACAGGGACACAAGGAAGGCATTAAGTTTCAGCAGCCTGCATATTGTACTCACTCACTCACTCACTCACTCACTCACTCACTCACTCACTCACTCACTCACTCACTCTCATGTATAGGGTTAGGGTATTATAATTATTACTATAAAGAAAATGCTGTAATTCACAGCTCAGGGGGCATGTGGGCACTTACCTTGCAGATGGGACAGGACATGAACCCAAAGGTGATGCGTGGCCCGAGCCAGCGGTTGTCCAGAACCCTGCGGGTGCACTGGAGGTGGAACACGTGACTGCAGTCCAGCTGAGAAGGAAAAGAGCACAAGCGCGCACACACACGCGCACACACCGTTACCCCCTATTCAAATGAGCTCATCCTGCACTCACCCTGCATTTCAACCCACGTCAAAGGACTGAAGGACTGTTTGTCTCAGAGCAGGGGTGTCTTTTATTACACATACCAAAATCAGGTAGAAACGCGATTATTTAATTTAAAATATTAAGGCTCACCTGCACGGCGGGGGCCGCAGACAGCGCCTCTGTGAAGCAGATCATGCACATGTCGTCGGCGTCCTGCTTCAGGCAGGCCGTGCTCCTGTCGCAGCCGTGAAGGCAGGGCAGGCAGTGCTCCTCGTTCTTCACGCCGCCGCACGGGTGACCGCACGCATGCGTCTTACTGCACGCCAGCTTGGCATACTCCTGTGAAAGGGAGGTGCAGAGCCGGATACACAGGAGTCAAGGAAACGCCTCCTTCTGCAGTCAAAAATCCTCATTCTGTCTCGCACCGCGCTGTTGAACAAGGTTCCCTAAACTTTGAGTTCTTGACTTACATAATGAGCAAATACATTTCCTGTCACCCAGCCTTTATTAAAATGTAGCCTGACATGTGGGAATACGGAACCGCTATAGATTAGATGGTACCATTGGATACAAATTGTACACACTCAGAAGCAAAACTTTATCTGTGATTTTTCAGGTAAATAACCGCAGGCATTTCCTCTGATCCAGCCTTTATTAAAATATTGCCTGACAGTGACACAAATGGAAATATGAAACCAGTATGTAATATATGGCATAAATTAATACAAAAAATGCACACTCAGAAGCATGTCTTTGTCTGTGATTTTTAACAGTGTTAGTTTGAGGGCGTGTACACTCACACACACACACACACACACAGGTGGGGTGCAGCGCACGTTTACCTGACAGTCGGGGTCAGAGCAGACGCTGCCCACAGAGGAGAGCTCCGTTCCGCTCCTGGTGCCGCAGAATCGGCAGGCCTCAGAGCTGCTGGAGGCCGGCTTGCCTGAGGGACACAGAGCCCAGAGTTCCATGTTCACCGCTTTTTCAATTCAGTAAGAGGAGAAAGAGTAATGCCATGTACTCATGATATATTGGCGCAGCGCCAGTTTATTTTAGGATAATTCAAAAACAGAGTGGATTCCACCAGATAATGAGGTCATTAATCACCAGTAAGTAAAGCAGTGTAGGTTTTTGTGATGGCCTGGGGTTGGGGTCTGTTATGTGTCTACATTGGACTGTGCTCACATATTTCATAGTAAGTGGTGTGTGAATAGGTACTGAAATCAGAATTAAACCGAGCCATCACAGCAAGCTTACACTCCACTGGAAAATGGCGCAATTTTTTATTAGCACAGCACACATTACATGTGTGTCAACGCCAGCCACAAGTCTATATTTAGACATTATAAAATACCCTGCACATCTGACACTTTTGCTCTGACACTCAAACTCTGTTCAGCATTAATTCCAACATTGATTAGATCTCTAATGTGTCCAGTGAACTGCAGAAACGGGCTGTAGGATTGTTTCTCTATGATGGTCAGCGATGCGTTTTGCTTCTGTGTTTCATAGCAAGAGCAATTTCGCCCAAATCATCAGACTGCTTACGAGCTTTCATACATACGCTTCCATTATATGCTTAAACTTCCACTTAAATGAATCAGAACCCTGAACCCCTGGCTCTGAACGTCACGCGTCCTTAAAGTCCCGTTTGTGTCCCCAGTACCTGTGTGCTCCCTGAACATCATGCGTGTTTAAAGCCCTGTTTGTGTCCCCAGTACCCGTGTGCTCCCTGAACATCATGCGTGTTTAAAGCCCTGTTTGTGTCCCCAGTACCCGTGTGCTCCCTGAACATCATGCGTGTTTAAAGCCCTGTTTGTGTCCCCAGTACCCCGTGTGCTCCCTGAACATCATGCGTGTTTAAATCCACGTTTGTGGCCCCGGTACCTGTGTGCTCCCTGAACATCATGCATTTTTAAATCCACATTTGTGTCCTCGGTACCTGTGTGCTCCCTGAACATCATGCGTGTTTAAATCCACATTTGTGGCCCCGGTACCTGTGTGCTCCCTGAACATCATGCGTGTTTAAATCCACGTTTGTGGCCCCGGTACCTGTGTGTTCCCTGAACAACATGCGTGTTAACAGTCCCGTTTGTGGCCCCAGTACCTGTGTGCTCCCTGAACTCCACCATGGCCTTCATGGTCTTGGAGTCAGCCAGTGCCATGAGCCAGAAGAGCTTGGTTCTCCCACAGCCTTCATGAAGGTCCACCTTGATGGCCTCCTCCTCCTCTTTGAAGACCTTTAAAAGAAAGCAAACACAGACTAAAGATGACCAACGGGTGAATATATAAACAGTGTGCAGCTTCTTATCGGCCAAATCTCATTTCTTCTCATTTGGTGGGCGACTGGAAGTGAAAGATATGCTGACTGAAAGGTTTCTCAACACTCAGCAGAACTACAGCACTTTAGAAGTGAAACGGCTTACCCAGGTCTCGAGAGAAGGCAGTTTTGGCACTACAGAGCACAAATGCTATGTGGGTAGGTAGGCATAGCACTGACCTGTCTCTGGTGTGAGCGTGTACGCCGGTGCAGGTGGAGAAAGCGGTCACAGTCTGTACACAGGTTCCCACACATGCTACACAGGATGATGGCTGCAGTTTCTCCGTCATCGTGGTTATCGCACATGGGCTGGAGGAGAAGAGAGAGACCCAGGTCACACACGCGTGCACACACACACACACAGGCATGCACCTGTATCAGTGTTTTACTTTCCTCAAACTCCCATAGTGCATTGCAAAATCCTTTATGTGTATGGGATGCTGATGAAATGCTTAATGGGAATTATATTACAATGCTAAATAGGAAGATGGTTTTTGCCAAGGCTTTGATTACATCTGATTACATCTTATGACATAGAGCTATATTTAGCATACATTAAGTGCCATTAATTCTTCCTATAAGCATTAACGGCACCTCCCTCTCTTCCTCCATCTCTCTCTACCTTTCTCTCTCTCCATAACACTCTCCCAGTACCTATCCCTCTCTCCCTCCATCCCTCTCTACCTTTCTCTCTCTCCATCACTCTCCCAGTACCTATCCCTCTCCCTCCCTCTCTTCCTCCATCCCTCTCTACCTTCCTCTCTCTCCATCACACTCTCCCAGTACCTATCCCTCTCTCCCTCCCTCTCTTCCTCCATCCCTCTCTACCTTTCTCTCTCTCCATCACACTCTCCCAGTACCTATCCCTCTCTACCTTCCTCTTTCTCCATTACACTCTCCCAGTACCTATCCCTCTCTCCCTCCCTTTCTCCCGCCATCCCTCCCTACCATCTGTTTCTGCTGTCCATCCTTGCCCATCCATCGCCCAGAGGACAGTCTGTCCACATGGTCCTGGTCCAGTACACACAGAGAGGCCAGTGCCAGCCAGAGCTATGAGACAGAAGCACAGGTCAGTCATTCTCACACACACACACACACACACACACACACACACACACACACACACATACACACATACACACACGCGCACGCGCTCTCTCACACACACACACACATATATATGTATACACTAGGGAATTCTTGTTATCGATTAACTGCGCTCATTAATCGATCAATAATGATTAATTAAGCTTAAAATCTACAATAAAAGTAAATGACTCAAAATACACCTACCAATTCGTTGTCGGCTATATATCAGAGAGGTTTTATTTAAAAATGGCAAAAAACTAAATTCTACAAACACGGATTCATGGACTGAGAAATCTGCATGGGAGACATTTTGATAAATAAAAAAACAAAAAAAAAAAAACACTGACACACACTTTTATTACAGGCTGCCTGAACTGCCACTGTGATGGTTATGAAAGATATTGCCTAGTCTATTAAAGCTGCTTATTAATGCTTCACTTTGTAATAAACAAAACAAAACAAATGAACCACTTGTAGCCGCTAGCATGCAGTGCTATAATAAAAAGAACACATCAAATCTCTTTAATAGAGCAATTCGTAGGCTATTCTATAGTGCAAGTGGTAGGCTATTTGTTTAAAAAATGTAGCTAGTTCCCAACTTTGTAAAATAGGCGTGTCGATGTGCAGCAATCAAATAAGGTAAAGGCCTAAAATAAAATGAAGGGCCATGAGACGGCCAACAAAAGACCGCTGATAGGCTATATTCCTGAAGGCTGCAACATAGCCGTAACATCAACAACCAAACCTGCCGTTGCCTACCTTAATACCTACACATTTTTGTTAAGGAATATGAGCATGTCTACGTGCTCTGGGGTCAGTCAGGTGTGCAGACTGTTGAAGGTGAGACCGGCAATTGAGAAGACGCGCTCAGGTGGCATTGATGTTCCAGGAATAAACAAATAGCGTTTTGCTAATGCTGCCAGCGAATGGGAACCGTGACTCATTAACTATCCACCAGTCAAGGGCATTTGTGTCTAACGATGGAGAAACGCCCGGGGATGGTTTCACACAGCTATTTCGGTACCTCGAGCCGAATTACAAAACCCCCTCTCGGGGAACCATCACCAGCCGCATTCATTTACCGCGTTGAAATACAGCAATTTAAGAATTTACACATTTGGGTGTTTGTTATTTTAACAGTAGGAATCACCGCGCTCACCCTCGTTTTGTGCGTCAAAACCAATAAAACATGCTCCATTACTCCAAAGGGAGGCCTTCTGGATGTACAGACTCAATTCTGTGTCAATGGGGGGGGCTCAATGAGGAGTTAGATCTCACCCCATTCCTATAGGCCTTTGCATATGGACTCTCCAGACGTTTCTGCACTAGGGGTCTGTAGGCAGCCCTACAGATGTATGCCGATTTGTCGGATGTCATCTGCGGTTGCTTGCGGACTCCAAATGTTCACTACAAATGTTATTGCATGACCTGTAGCCTAAATACTCTTATGTTTGCGAGGGGTGACTGTGTCTACGGGTGGCCACTCAAATTTATGAAAGGCCTAGCCCACAACGAGGTGCGCAACGAGGGCCGTATCCGTTTCTTGTTTCCGTGCTAATTTCTGGCCTTAATTACTTCATTAGCCGAACATTTTCGTGAACTGACATTTTAGCTACATTTCTTGACACGCATGTGAATGACAGCCGAAGACTGTTTTTGTGTCTGTATATGAAAAAGTTTACTGTGATCTAATCTATCAGTGAAGCAGTGTTTGTGTATACAGCCAATTAGCTAATTTAGCTAGGGTATTTGGTGAAAACAAAAACCTGCATACCCACCGGCCCTCCAGGAACGCGATTGCCCACCCCTGGCCTAGCCTGATGTCCTCTGACGTGGTGGCACATGGACGAATTCGCCCTTTTATTAGCCCTCACTCTGATTGTTCTTTGTCTCACACAGATCAGCCAGCAACTTGAATTGATTGACTTTGTTTTAAAAGATGGTGGAATGCCATAAGCTTTGAATCCGCACACTGACGAAGGCATAGCCGAAACGTTTTGTGCAAGATGTTTTACGCTGCATTTGTTCAATTAAATTTTTTTTAAAATTTCAACTTTATAAACCTGGAAAATCCATTATTGAGTGCGATCCATTTCATTACTTCAATTGTTGTTGATATTTTTCACAGAAGTTGATGAGACAAAATCTAATTGCCAACGTTAGGTTATTCATTGAAATGGTTTATTGAAATTTAACCGTTCAATCCATAGATTAAACAGCCAATTAATAGATCAACGTTCTTAGTAACAATTAACAGTTAATCAATTGACTGTTCATATCCCTAGTATACTCTAATAGAAAAACTTGGTAACTACAATGGTAACTATTTACCGCAGTCTGTCTATAATTAACTTTTAGTTAACCTCTGTTCCTAATGTATTTGTAATGAAGACACAACATTCATCACTGTACATGATAAATCTTCACTATTTAGTGAAGGGGAAAACATTTTTTTTTGTCAAAATGTCCCATAAAGCACCGCTTGTGACTGCACCATACCCTTACCCTGGTGGTGGCAATACAGCGCACGGGAGCGCGATGCTCCTCCTCCATCTTGGTGAGGGCGATGATGGTCTCTGCAATGGCATTCTTTGTCACTCTGGACCAGGCCTCCGACAGGTGACCCTGTCCAAAACAAAAACATTCCTCTAATTCCGTAAGACACAGCAGGATCTCTTTAAAAATACAGCAACAACATACTGAACCAATTTCACTGCTAAAAATAAAAGTCCAGTTTTCTGTTAAACATATACTTAATATGCATTCTTATATATGTTATACTTGATATGCATTCGGCCACAACATTTATGACTTTATGACTTTAATTTCTCTCAAATCGCAAGCAGGTTTGAATTTGCATCCAGACTGAGGCAAATTCATGGCCAAGTGGAGAAAAACTACATTTCCCATTGGGAAGTGGGAAGTTAGTACTCACAGCAGCCATGTCTTTGACCAGCTTAATGATGATCTCAGCAATCTGCGGGGGCGTGGAGCCGTTCATCCACCAGTGACTCTCCCCCCTCCTAATGTAGCTGGACAAGGAAGGGGCTCATATCAGCACACGCTCACAATGAGTCAACACTACCCTCAATAAGACACTTATCGGGTGTGGTTGAGCAGTTTCTCCCCCGCATCACTGTAAAGCACTTTGAGAGTGAGAAAAGCACTATATAAATGTATTATTACTCAGAGCAAAGGGAAATGTCATAACTTACCAATCACAGATTCAAACACATTCAAGGTGTTATGTGCACACTGCCCGACGAAAGGTAAACCCTCAATATAACTAACTTGTATCATAAAAATAAGAGAACATGAGCATATTCGATGATGAAAAGCGGTTCTTCAGCTGACCTCGGTTTGTCATTTTGCCAGCTACAGCCAATCTGGAACTGTGCCACGCTTGAGGGCCATAAAGCTCAACATTTCCTCTACTTGGCGTTGAGCCTCACTGCGATAAAACGGTCCCAAGGTCTTGATGAAGTAACACGGTGGCTTTTAGACACGCAGTGCAGCACCTGCATGCCGCTGGGGGCACCTGGAGCTCACCTGGAGTTAAAGATCATGGGCAGGGTGACGGTGGTGACACCCTTGCCAGCGGCGGTGCCCGCCATGCCCACGATGCTGGAGCCCTTGGCCTTGAGCTGCACGGTCAGCGCCTTGGCGATGCAGCCCAGGAACATGTCCAGCACCCCGAGCTTGTTCCAGTCTCCCTTCTCCGTGGAGTGGATGATGTCGCTGATGTCCGCTGGGGGAAGAGCCTTGACCCCGATGATGCTGGCCAGCCGGGCGGGGGTCACCTCGGGGAGCACGCGTCTGAGCAGGGACGTGACCTGCAGAGGGACAGGGCCAGAGGTCAGGGGTCAGGGTCAGGCACAACTACGCTTCGTCTGTAATGTTGCTTCTTCCTGTTATCACAGCTACAGGGTTCAAATGCAATATGACAGGAATGACATGGTAATGAAGCTATTCCTTATATTTCTCTGGGGTGATTGGTTGTAACTCCGTTGGTAATGGTGACCGACTTATCCAAAGTTAACAGAGCCCCAGTGCATCACATCACTGCTAGGAGCACTGACCTGTCTGCACGCAGGGGGGTGAGGCACTGACCTGTCTCTGCACGCGGGGTGAGGCAGTGTGCAGCAGGGAAAAGAGGTCCTGCAGAAGGGTGAGCTGCTGGGCCAGGTACTGCCGGCCCACATTGGAGCCGCTCAGCGCCAGCACCATGGACAACAGCTCGAAGCAGTAAGCGTCCGAGGAGGCGTCCTCGTCGCTGGGCTGGGAGTTGGCGTTCTCCTTGCTGGAAATGGCGTGTTCCCACTCCTCGCGCACACGCGTGGCCTCCATGCGGATGGCCTGGACGATGTGGGCACACACCTGTACACATCGAGAGGGAAGGCGGCCAGTTACTCTCACCATGTCTGTCTGTCTGTGTGTCTGTGTGTGTGTGTGTTAGGGTTGTCACTTTCTCCAAAAATTGTATTTCAACACATATCTCATAATAGAGAAATTTGTTCTCATTTTCTACCGCCAAAATTTTAAACGTTACCTAAACATATCGTTTTTATGGCCCAGTTTTAATTTCCCATTAAATGTGTAGCCAATTCGCTTAAACCAGGGGTGCACAAACTGATGACCCAATGATATCAATCCATACTTTTCACGACCCAAAGTAATGTAATTTTCATTCATTAATTAACAATTCATTGTTAAACTGCTGACAATAGCCATGTTTTTAATACCTAAAAGCTAAATGATGGGACAAAATTACTGAAATTAGCAGGCTATTAATCACAAAAAGCATGGTGAAATGAACAGAAATGTATACCCTATTCACACCAGACTAGTATTACGTGGGGACCTCATGTGATTTAGGAACACCCCTCCCCCCTGTATTTTCATCAGATATGAAACATAACATTACTTCCACATTGTCAGTTCTGTATTTGTAAGGCAGGGTATGCAGATTGGTTAATTGAAGGTGGCTACAGGGTTGGATACAATTCACTTTCAATTCAGTAAATTCAGGAGTAGGCCGACATTGAAAAACATTTGGCATAAGAACCGCACTAAAAATGTTGTCAATTTGCATTAATAATTTAGAGGGGGAAAAAAAGCCTCTATAATTCTCTACCCGGAAAGATGCGGGAAAAAGAAATATCCGCTCAAATTAGGCTACTGAGATGCTGATCACACAGACCACACAGGACTAATATGCTTATTACATCTGTGTTTTGCAAAATATGGTAGGTAGCCTAATTTGCGGTGGAATTTTTACGGTTTACGGACTTGGCAGATTCACACAGGATTAACAGATGCACTATGCACAGATCACCTCTGCAATTATTAGAAATCATAGAAGGTCCAGTAAGAATATGGCATTAGGCTTTATCAGTGAAGCATAGAAGAGGGAAAGTGCTCCAAGCTGCCCACAGACAACCATATAAAAACAAAACATTAATTCTCATTAATGTTACACTCATCGTCAGCGCGTCTCGTTGTGCTGGGATGTCGCCTGTTAGCCATTTATCCATTTCCCAGTAGGAAACTTTAAAAAAATTAGCTAATATTTAAATACATTCAATATTTATATAGCCTACAGATTTTTTTTTATGTCAAAAGCACAAAAAGACTGGATTGCGATGATTAGCTAAAGCTAACTATTTTATGTTGTAATAAACAAGTAATTCGCTACCTTGTAACGAAGAGCATCAAAGGCAATATTACCAGCATTTCGGCGAATCAACGCTGTCTCATGTAGTGCAGTAAGTAGTAATGACGCGCAAAGGTCAAGATTAAATAAAGTAGGCATTTACATGATCATGCGAAACACAGCCAAATGTAAACAGTAAAAAATGTGTTTTAAGTGGTTTTATTTTTTTTTCTATGTATTTGTACAAATGCAGAATAACAGTCAAGAATACTAAGGCTTTGTTCATATTGACCTAATTGCATTGGAATGTTGCTATAGCAAGATATATAGATCTCTCCCGCGAACCAAGTGTGGGGCACGACTTAGCTGAAACGTGCTAGGCTATAACTGAGAAATAATGACAATTATCTTAGTTTTATTATGCAAAATAAAACCAGGGAAGATAACAATGTAAATGATTTCTTTCACAGCAATAAAATGACTAGGCAGATCAACTGCTCAAATGAAAGAAAAACTATCTAACGCACCCTATATGCGCTCGGCTTTATTACATTCTCTGTTCTCTTACTGACGTGCTATTTCTCCATGGTGTTTATAACGCACCCTATATGCGCTCGGCTTTAGTACATTCTCTGTTCTCTTACTGACGTGCTATTTCTCCATGGTGTTTATAACGCACCCTATATGCGCTCGGCTTTATTACATTCTCTGTTCTCTTACTGACGTGCTATTTCTCCATGGTGTTTATAACGCACCCTATATGCGCTCGGCTTTAGTACATTCTCTGTTCTCTTACTGACGTGCTATTTCTCCATGGTGTTTATAACGCACCCTATATGCGCTCGGCTTTAGTACATTCTCTGTTCTCTTACTGACGTGCTATTTCTCCATGGTGTTTATAACGCACCCTATATGCGCTCGGCTTTAGTACATTCTCTGTTCTCTTACTGACGTGCTATTTCTCCATGGTGTTTTTAACGCACCCTATATGCGCTCGGCTTTAGTACATTCTCTGTTCTCTTACTGACGTGCTATTTCTCCATGGTGTTTTTTGCCTTCCATTAATCGTCTTAGCCTTTACAGGTGCAATAGCGTCAATAACTTGCGATCTTAATGTCAAAATTATTGAAAAGGCCATCAAGAGTCTGACATGATACTAGGCGACACTGAAAAAGTCTCTTCAAATAAGGCACCCGTATCCTCATTAATAGACCTCTTCTTCACAGAAACACACCTTGATTGGCTAACAGGTTAAATGAAAATGTTGGAAGAAGATACAGAAATGATCAGAGAGGGCTAAGTGTCTTGTAACAATGGATGATATGTTGAGACCCTTAGTGAGAACCATATCCAGCGTATGACCTCGATTGTGGGTGGGCTCTTTCGCAAGCTGTAATAGATCAAACGTGTCAAATAAAGCCCTAAGTTCTTTAACCATATTGTTGGATTATCTACGTGTATATTGAAATCACCGCTTAATCACCGTTGTTGTAAGTGTGTATGCGTATGTATGTCTCTGTGCGTGTGTTTGTGTGTGAATGCGTGTGTGTGAGCGTGTGTGTGAATGCGTGTGTGTGCGCATGTGTGTGAATGCGTGTGTGTGCGCATGTGTGTGTGTGTGTGTATGCGTATGTATGTCTCTGTGTGTGTGTGTGTGTGTGTGTGTGTGTGTGTGTGTGTGTGTGTGTGTGTGTGTGTGTGTGCGCGCGTGTGTGCAGAGTGCATACCTGTTTCTGCAGGTTGGTCAGTTTGCTCCTGCTGAAGATGATTCCCACCATGTGTTCTTTCAGGTCTGCGTCTGACGGAGCCTGAGAGTAAATGAAGGATAAAACACGGTCACTATCAGCACTGCTAATGCCCATGTAGCTGACCACACTTATACCCAACATAAGTGCACCAAGACACTGATGATGCTCCACTTGTGACCAAAACCTATTGTCGTATTTTTCACTTCTTGCACATTTTTAAAGTTATATTTTCTGGGATTTTCAGCTTTATTGAGACATATGCACATCTGCACATCTAGCACATGTTTTTGACTGATGCACCTGTTTTTCAATCCTATTGGACTAGGGCGTATACTTTTCTTTATAGTACCCAACACAAGAGCCAGGATGTCTGGCTTACACTCCTCAAGCTGACGATGACACTGGCCCTGACTGAACCGAACCTCAGACACACCCCACACTGACCTTGTCCTCTCCTTCGGGGGACGACAGCAGGTTCTTCTCCTCCTGCTCCGGGGTCGGCTCTGCGTCCCCGCAGATCAGCTTCCCAAACACCTGAGAGCACAGAGGACTCTGAAATAAGTCTCTCAGAAATGAACCAGAATAAGCCTGCTACAAACTCATATCAGAAAAGAAAAAATAACGTAATAACATTTTAAATTATAATTAGGGGTGCACAGACAGAGAAATTTTGATGATGGGGGCTATGCAGGTGGGAATGTCGGTACACAGGAGACCAGGGCTGTGCAGGTGGGAATGTCGGTACACAGGAGACGGGGGCTGTGCAGGTGGGAATGTCGGTACAAGGATACGGGGGCTGTGCAGGTGGGAATGTCGGTACACAGGAGGCGGGGGCTGTGCAGGTGGGAATACTGGTACACAGGAGATGGGGGCTGGGCAGGCGGGAATGTCAGAAGGCAGGAAATGGGGGCTGTGTAGGTGGGAATGTCAGAACGCAGGAGACGGGGGCTACGACAAGTGAACCCACCTGCGAGGTGATGAGGCGGAAGACGCGTAGGGTCTCGGCCTCGCAGTTCTTCTGCTGGGCCACGCTGGCCGAGACCTGGCCGGCAATCTTGATGCTCTCGCCCTCCTTCCAGCCCAGGACCTTGACCTGCCGGACCCTCAGCGTGTTCTCCGGGCCCTTCAGCTCCATCTTGATGATGTGGTGGTCCCCCCCGGGGAGCTCGCTGGAGACCCAGCCCATGTGGCGCGAGTCCAGGTCGATCTGGGGTGAACAAAAGGTTCAGGTTAGCGTGGACATGAAAGCCCGGAGGCGGGCAGAGACCGCACGGAAGAGGCGGCGGGCTGGATCCCTTTCTTCCGCTCAGTCGCCGTATTGATCTGCGACGGCTTTGAGGTAAAGCTAAATCGCATTGAAGCCGTAAACCTGAAATGCCACATGAGCTCAGCACTTGTGCACTTTGAGTTAAACCTCAAATCTTAATTGACCAACGAATGAGGAAGTTGAAAAAAATACTGCAACCCATACCATTTCTATAGGATTAATGACAGGTTTGAGTGTCTGACCTCTTTATGGTTAGATGACTCCATTAACATTTTAAAATGTCCATACCTGTTTAATCCTGCAGAGATCCTCAACTGCTTTCCCACACAGGAATGTCATAGACGTCACCTTGTTCTGTAAATTTGGAGGTTGGAGAAAAATGTTAGAACGCATGCGCCTCAACAAATATTTAGAATATTTATTTAAAAAAATGTATTTATTCAGCAGTGGTAGTCAGGTGACTGGATTCATGTGTTAAAACACAAATTTATGAACACTTATGATCTTCAAAACATTGATAAGTGCTTCTAGGACAAAATAAAAGCAAAACTAAGTGTTTGGTTGGAAGTACCCTTACATCAGTGCCTCTGCTTTCAAAAGCACCATTAAAAATGCACGCTGAGCTCATCTAGCTTACCACGTTCACAAATGCTGACTAAATATTGAAAATATTGACTTTTCCCAGTAAACGCAAACCTTAAAAAGTTCCTTTTTAAAATTTGGTCAGACATACATGCAGAATAATAACTGCTCATGTCTCACAGAACGGTCATCTGTGAAACAGCCCTGCAGCCTGCGTGAGATTCAGGACTGAGGTTAAAACCAGGCCAGGGTAGTGGAGTGGCTGAGCATTGTGGGTACAGCTAGTGGAAGCCCGGTCTCTTAGTGATAAGAACAGCTGGGGGGGGGGGGGGGGGCTCAAACTCACCCCGATATCTCGGGAGTTGTCCACGTGCACGCAGACGTAGGACGCGTTGATGCCCTTCACGCAGCTGATGGTGATGCTCTTGGTCTTGTTCTTGTCCTCGTCGCCAGACTCCCAAAAGGTCTCCGTGGAGCCATCGGTCAGGCTGCCGATCATGGCCGGCCGGCTGGAGGTCTTGATGTCCACTACGCTGGTGAGGTCCTTCAGGCAGGTGACCACACAAAGCTCCTGGGAACAGAACCAGTGTCAACGGCGCTGTGTGACACACATAGCTGCTAAACCAGTCCTTTACAGTGCATTTTTGGACAGTGTTCTCGCTCTGTACTCCAGTACATTTTATTTGATTTGAAATAAAACATGAATGAGGGTATTTACATCCCTATCGGGTGAAGCGTGTAGAAATGACAGCCTCACCTGGCTGATGGCTTCATATCCAGACTGCACGCTGATGTTGAAGCTCTCCTCACTGTCCCCATCGTCTGACTTGGACAGGATGTTGTTGATGTGGTGAAAGACGTTGCTCTGGTGGAGGAACTGATGGTCCGACTGCTTGAACTTCAGACTCCAACACCTACAGTAGAGCCAGGAGGTTATCAAACATGGCGAGTAGACTCAATGCAACTCAGCTGATAATTGATAGCTATTTAATATATGTAGAGTGTGTGTGGGGACGGTAGGTGGAAATGGGAGTGGTAGAGCGATACGGGTCGGCGTGGAGTAGTGATGTGGGCAGGGTCAGTGCTTAAGAGAGATGTGGGCGGGGTCAGTGTGGAACTGCAATAAGGAAAAGCACTATTTTGTGTTGGTCACTCTACCTGAGGGCCATCTGCTGTAGGGAACTGCCGCTGGGCAGTGACATCATGAGGTCAGAGATGGTCTGCAGGAGGCGATGGAAGGTGTGGGGGAGGGGGTGAGCCGCCTCTCCAGCGATCACGATGTCAGAAAGAGGGTGTTCACACACGCCAAAGTCTTTCTCCTGCAGAGAAAGCACACCAGTTACACAGGACTAACAACATGGATGAAATAAGAAATAAGAATACACTGCAAACCAGTCCATCCACCTCAGCCAAAACACCCCTGACAAAGAAACCCAAATCAAAGCACATAGCCTCATCATCTCAAACATGACCATCATCATCCACATCTTCATTTCAGTGTCACCTGCTCCACAATCTCCTTGTTGGCTTTATTTTCTTCCTCCTCCTCTTCCTCCGGCTCGAAAGGCGAGGGCGTCAGGGAGGCCACGAAGTGCCAGAGGATGTCGTGGAGAGAAGTTGTCTGAATCACGTTGCAGAGCAACCAGTTGAAGGCCTGACAGGAAAGGGACAGGACAGAGCAGAGGTGAGGAAACACGATTTTCAAACTTAGGCGACGCATCATGTACCCTTTCACCAAATTTATTAGCCTCCCATGTTCAAAGTACAGAAATGGCACTGGGGTGTAATTGAGTGTACCGGCTGGAGGACGGCGCGCAGGGCAGACCCACCTCCATGGCGAAGACCCTGCAGGCGGACTTGCGCAGGGCGTGCCTCATGGCCACCTCCAGTCCCTCCAGGTCGTGGTGCTGGATGACGAAGGCCAGCACGGGCCACTGGAAGTTGCGCTCGCCCTTGCTGAGCGAGCCGTGCGCGGATATGAGACGGGACAGTTCGGGGGAGGGGTGCCGCAGCAGTGAGGAGCCCACTTCTAGGACAGGACAGAGACACAGCCTGCTCTTACAGCACACCCTCACAAGCCCATAGGGCCATTTATCCTAAAACTGTGTGGGCGGGTACAAATCCTCCTATTCTTTGTAGAACCTCTCACTTTTACAAAAAGAATAAATACATTAAATACATCAGTGGGGATATAATGTACTCTTTTACCCAAGCCCCCCTCCCCCTCCCCCAGTAGCACTGATCTCATGTATTCATATGCTCCATAGCACAGTATCCCGATGCCATTTGTCAATTTCTACCAACAATCTACCCGTTGTCCACTGTGCTGTTATAGCTATGTAAACATGGTAAAGGGGACCATACCTGCATCTCCGCTGTGGACCCTCCGTCTGGGAACGGCCTTCACCCGGGCAGGGGAAGCCGAGTGCTGCTTGTCATACTCCGAGGCCACCACCGAGTACGACCTCTGGAACACGGTCCTCTTTGCTGTGTCACTGTCGGTGATTGGGCTGGTCTCCAGACTGCGGCAATGAAACCAGCGTCACTCACAAGCATCAACGCCAACACGATCCCTTACAGTAGCACTATACGACTGTTGCTGCTTCAAAACACAAGAATGCTTAGTGCTGTACCACAACATTATGGGGTATTATGGGGTAACACTGAATTTCTATTACTGCTAGACAACAACTAGAACACAACCACATAATAGCTAGAATAACAACACTATAAAGTACTGGGACTCTTCTAATATGGACACATAATACAATAATTAATACTGAAACACTGAACTTCTAATACCGCAAGGCAATATATAAATACAAATGTTCAGAAACACTACAACACAACATATGCATCAACAGCAAACCTATACAGAGTGGAGGTCTTTTCCATCTCAACATCAACAGTAGAAGTAGTCAAATATGCAAGCTCCTGTTACAGCTATCCCCCCTGCCCCGTCTGGCTTGCTGTCCTGAAGGGGGAAATTTTGGCTACCTGGGGGGCATGGATTTCATGTTGCTCTCAGGCTCCTCGAAGACGTTGGGACAGGCGTCTGGGGTGACGGAAATGTAGGGCGCCGGAACCGACGTGGAACGCAGGTACCTCATCTCATCCTGGAAGAGGTTGTCATCCTGGTATGCCCCAAAATTCTCTGTGTGATGCCTACAGAAGAGAAAGAGAGGAGTTATATCACAAAAAGCCAGCATGTTCCAGCTCTGTGCAGTTACACAAGAAAATTCTGCTAAAAAATGTCTTCCAAAGACTATACTGTACTACAGTTTATGAATGAAGGGTCTTCATCCCAAACACTTCCATTAAAATGGTCTCTATATACTAATTCCTTGAAAATCTACCATTCACAGCTAGATTTCCAGCTACACTACCTACACCAGGGTAGGGACACTTCCCTGTAACCCTAACAGCTTGTTTACATGCCACAAAGTGGGCTACAGGGGAGTAGTGCCGACTGAAGGTGAGGTGGTTACTGATGACTATCCATCATTAAGTGTGCACCTTACCGCAGCAGAAAGAGGCTGTGTCCTGTTACCCTGGTCTCTAAATTACAGTTAAAACTCATCTGTTTAAATCAGGGGTGTCAAACTCCCATCCTGGAGGGCCGCAGTGCCTGCAGGTATTTGTAGTTTCCTTTCCATCAACAGCCAATCAAGGCCTTGAGAACAAGGTGTGTGCCAATCAACGACTAAAACCGGTGCTGAAACACACCGAAAACCAGCAGACACTGTAGCTCTCCAGGACTGGATTATGTGGCTTAAATGTTTTAACATTTTAATATTTAAAAAAAAAATAATTATGTTGAAAATCCATAAGAACTACGTACCGCGCCAGCGTCTGCAGGTATAGGCAACTGATCTTGTTGGACTGTTCCTCGGACACGCCTTCCTTGAGGCTGGGCAGATGGGCATGGAAGGGTTTTGGCGGGTGATGGCACAGCAGGCTGGGTTCGGCAGCGCTGCTCAGGGAGAGCAGGAACAGGGCATTGGCACGGATCACCTGATGCGCCTCCATGGTGGGCAGGGCCCGGGGGGTCTTCACCTGCAGCGGCTTCTTCCTGGACAGCTTCACCTGAGAACACAGCCACACCTCTTTTACATGTCCTACATATCAGAGCTTGCACATCTAAACCCTTCCATCTGCAAATAAATAAATGAGTCACAGTAGACAGCTTCCAAAAAATTACCCTGAAAAATGCACTTGGGGAAAAAACATGCACTGAAATATTTTTTTAATAGTTCATGTAGCTAGCAGCTACATGAACTAGCTCCACTTGAGCAGGCGTTTTAGTTTCAGTAGCTGTCGCTATTTCAAGCAATGAGGACTCACTCAGAAAAAACATTTGGACCAGACTTGAATCAACAGCATATTCAACCCTATGGAACTAAGCACTCAACTGGAAAGAAAAAGGATACAAACAGGGAGGCCTAAGGATGGCATTTAAGGAGGACCGACAATAAAACATACCATAAATCTTCTCCAGTGTACAAATGAACCCTCCCTCTCCATATGAAAACCCAAAATATACATTTAGTTTGAAGCAAATGAAAGTGTTTCACAGGTGAAAAGCAGAGGAGCACCTTTTCCCTGGCCGCGGTCTGCTTCTCCCTCAGATACTTTTCTCGGCAGCGGTCGCACACCAGGTACCAGGTGCTTCCCCCGATCCCTCCATCTCCACAGTTACCTGCCCATCCGCCGCAGAAGTGTCCGATACTGTTATAGCCTTGGCCTCCAGCGTAACGGCCACATCCTAAAGTCAAAGCAATCACAGTGAATCATAGAACTTTTCAAATTAAAATTATATGATTTCTGCACCTTTCCCATAATGGTTTGTCTATCATACAACAGGCAAACATGGCTCCAGTTAGGATATATTCATCCAAACAGGTGTTCAGCAGAAGGGACATTACTGACGCTCAAATCAGGTAGAGTCCTTACCTGGGTGGGCCTGCCTCATGTGGTAGGTGACTGGATACGGATGCGACTCTCCGCACAGTTCGCAGACGGTGTCTTTCTCCGGACCTCCCATAGCCAGCTGGGCCATCTCCCCAAATAGGTTCCCCCTGGGCCGTAACTCAGCCTTATCTTTCTTCTTTTTCTCCTTCTTAGTCTTCTTGTTGTCCTTCTCATTCTCCTTCTTCTTGAGGATGGCACTGGACCCGGGGCTTGGGAAGATCATGTTCTGGGTGGCGGCCTTGATAGTCGCCAGGGAGATGTCCTCCCAGAAGGCCACCAGGTGCTGGAGGGTGAGGGGCAGAAGAGACTTGGTCCTCATGGAAGAGTGGCTGGCCACCTCATAAGCCACAGGCTCCACCTTCCCGTCTTCGCACTTCTCCGGCAGAGGTGGCTCCTTCAGCATGGACAGCACCTTGTTCTTGTTGATGCTTCCCATCTTGGAGATGTCTGGCCCGTGGGGTGAGATGTTGAACATGTTGAGGGCGGAAGAGATCTCCAGGGAGTGACGGTTCTTCAGCTTGCTCTCCTTCTCGTCTATAGCCTGCTGGCCGCCAAGAGAGCTACGGATAGGGGCATGCTCCTTAGTGAGCTCTGGGTTGAACTTCAGGAATGAGGAACAGGCCATGGCATCATGGACGATGCCCTCATGCCACAGGAACGCGGCAAAGACGGCTCGGGCACACTCGGCAACGGAAGGCGACATGGCTTGCTTGGCAGGCTCTGCCAGGCGCAGGTTCTCCCCTTTGAAAAGCGGCCCGGATTTGTCTTTCTTGGGCCTGACATGCCGGCTGGAGGTCTTGCGGCTGACTTTGGGAGAGGAGCGAGTCTCTAGTTCTTCTTTGACGGGAGCTTTGCCAATGCTGAAGTGCACCTTGGAGGAGCCGTCTTCGGCGCCGTGCAGCTCAGCAATCTCGGAGTTGCCCTCCTCGTTGTTGGACAGCAGGGCGCTGGAGGTGCAGACCTCCACCACCTCGCTGTGGAGGTTCTCCTGGACCACGTGTGGCGAAGGGGCGCGGTTCTCTGCATTGTTGCCCCCTTTTCCATCTTTGGGAGGGACTTTCGGCTTGGGTGAGGTGGACCGACCTCGCAACGGCTCCGTCAAGGGCACCTTCTTCTTCCTCAGTGTGTCAGGGTCCAAGGTGTACGAGTCCGATTTGGATCGCTCGCGTGGGGGGTCCAAGCGGGCCTTGGGAGACGTGCTGACTTTCTGAGGTAGGTTCTTATCATGAGGCGAGGAGGGGCGGGGTGAGCTGGTGCCGGAGGGGCTGGACCTGCCGGAAGACAGGCCTTTCTGCTTGGGGGAGGAGGCTCTGGAGCCCGGAGTGGGGGACTCTGCCCTCAGGCCAGGGGTCCTGCCATCAGCCTTCAGGGCCTGCAGGGTGTTGTGGTTGGGGGAGTGGGACCGACTGTGGGAGTCTGACCTTAGCTTGCCCGTGTCTGACCTCAGAATCAGGGCCTCGCTGGCAGACATGTCATTGTTCCTGGTCTTGCCTTGATCGGACGACCTGCTACCGCGGCCCTCAGGTTTCGGGGACCGGCTATCCTGCCGGTGACCCTTCCCTGCGGGGGACATGGGGCGGGATGTCGAAGCCACCTGGTTTCCCCGCTCACCTGCACATTGTGACACATCCTCAATTAACCAATGAAATCATGCCAATCAAAGAGGAGACAAAATCCACATTTCTGGGGTTTAGCAACATCTGGAGGAATAATTAAATCAATAAAGGTAATCAAAGAAAACACTGGAAAATGGAGTGGGGGAAAAAATAAATGACTTAAACGATGCTTGTGTCATGGAGGAAGAAAAAAATGTAAACTGAACAAGGAAAATTTCAATGAGAAACAGCCTCAGTGTTGCACATCCATTACAGAAGGGAATTCTGGGAAAACATTAGTGTGGGAAGAACTGCAATTTCAAATAACGTAGCTTATTTATCTTGATCATTTTCCTCCTCTAATTTATGATTTCCCACCAGAATTTGTTGTGGAATTTCTGATTTCTGACTTGGACACTTGGCTGTCCTGATGCTACAGGCCAACATTTCGGTTAAGGAAGCAGGAATCATTGCAATAGCTGAACAAAAGTCCAGATTGAACACCAAGAACCTGCTTTGGTCTAAGAAAATGGTAACACGGCACCTATAATAGGGGGGGAAAAAATGTGCGTTCAACTAAAGTGAGAAGAAAATACAGCAGGACGCACAATCGTCATTGGTATCTCACAGTAGTGTCAAAGGCCAGACATAAAGACGTAAGTCTTCGTAAGTCGAGCGGAAACACGCCTCCTAAGGCTTTCCAGCCGATTACCGCCCCTACGTCCCTAACAGTGACAAGAGGAGGAGGAGGGGAATAAATGGAACATGGAGCAGCGTATGAGATGGACCCCAGCCGTGAGTCTCCGGGACGTCCCGGCTGAAGGCGTGCGTTACCCACCCTTTTGTCTGAGAGCGAGAGATGAGAGAGCAGTGCCGGGCCCGGCTGCAGCGCTTTTGTGCACACGCTCGCGCGAAGCAAGGCTGCGTGATGAAGCGTCTACTGCGGAAAACAGCGGCAGGTAAGCAACAGGGTTCAGATGGAGAGAGAGAGCTACACAGTTGGCACAGGAGAACAGAAGGCAGTAATCAATGGATGGGTAGCGGCTGGCGGCATCTGAACCAAAAGCCGTTTATGACCCCGCGCTAAGTGACTGGAGACATATCCGGCTCCGATCTGCTCCGTGCATGAAAGGACCGAGACAGACGGAATGACGCACGTTCGGTTTGACGGTCGGAGACGACCGATTTATACTTAAGCCTTGTTCCCATCAGACAGAGTCCGGCTACACTCTCACAGATAGCGTTTTCTCTCACTTCAGGTACACCTGGGCCTTTGGTGAGGTACGTGACTCATCAATCTAGGCTCAGCTGCCTGCTTCTGACTCACCCTAAACTCTTCTGGACAGAAAGCAGCCGGAGGCATAAAAAACAAAGATTACATCACTCAAAAGAGAAGGGCTGAAGATGTTTCTAGCTGTTCCCTTAACTAGAAAAAAAGGGTATAGTTGTGCTATGTAGATGAAAGATTTTCCAATAATTAAATATCTAACGTTTAATGCTGTATTAATACAGTTAATTCACTGCAGGCTTTACTTTATACAGTAAGAGTATAATAGGGAGTATAAAACCTTAAGTATACCCCCTCCAATGCCACCTTGCTGAATGTGCAAACTGCTGGCATTCCCTGCATTCTCTTGATCTTGCATGTGCATGAATTTATGGGATTGCTAATCAGGTTACAACAACATACCTTAAATTAATTTCAAGCCACTGTTTACATCTGTACCTGTCTAACTGAGTAGCTTCACTGACTGATGAAAACAAGACTTTCGTTTATCTGACCTGAGAAATTATGTACCCTATATACTGTATATTACAGGACTAGATATTAACCTCAGTCAATTCTGACATGCTAACAGCCTGCTTGGGTAATTGCATTGGGCTGTGTGTTGAATTTGCTGCAAATGAGCGATGGAAATAGATTTTTTTTAAAGAAACTAAACAGATTTTAGGACACACCGTCAGACATCCTCCCATTAAGTGTAAGACACACGGTAAGAGGAGACGACTGTTAGTGAAGTAGAATGGGGAGTAACAGACTGGTTTCATGAAGGATGGGGGGCGGGGTTCTGAGGTGATATTTCGGGGTGGAGCAGCTGATGTTAGGATGGATGGAGATGAGATGAGATGGAGGGTGGGGGGGGAGGGAGGGAGGGGGGAGGGGTAAGCCACACCTACAGAAACGGGGCAGGCGACTGAGGGGTAACACACAGGAGCGATAAGCTAGGGTCATTCATACAAATGAAAGAAACGAAAAGAGCAAACAAAAATAAATTAATAAATAACGTATAAAAAAAGAAATCAATTAAATAACCAGGAGGAGGAAACAAAAACAACGGGCTCCTTGCGCAGGCGAGCGCCGACACTGTCAGACAGACGGACAGACTTACTCGGAAGCTGTGGTTGCGGCTGAGGCTGCTGGGAAAGGGACTGTCCAAACACAAATGGGCTGTGGATAAGGGAAGAGGGAGGTTGGGCGGCCGGCTCAAAAACGGAGGGAGCTGGGAGGAGAGGCCCAGACTGAATGGAATTCAGTATAGCGCTCAGCCGGTCACCTGCAATGTGGAAGACAAGGGGAGACTACAGCTTTGACTAACCCCCCAAGGAAGAGCACACACACGCCACGCCGCGACGCGCTCACCTCCCCACGCGGACGCGGTCACGTTCGCCGGCCGATGCTGAGGTGGGTGGGGGCGTGGAGTGACCCCTGGACGGGGTGACGGGAGGAGGGGGGGAGGGGGGGCGAGCGATGGGTGACGAGGTGGTGGTGGGGGGGACGGGGGGACTGGGGGGTGGTGGAGGGGGAACGGGTAGGGGTGGAGTTGTGCCGTCATCAAGGGCAGAAGCCTAGACCTTATTGTCAGTTGGAAAAGTAGCAAACGCAGTTAGCAGGCATGCCGTTTCTCATTATATCTGGCTGGTATTCGGAGAGGCGCTGCTCTGGACTATGGCAACGAGGGGAATTATTGCTGGGGTTTCCGCAATTTTACACACGATGAGGGAATGGCTCAAGGTTCCGCGTGAAGTAAAAGCGCCAGAGTCATTTTTGATAAGGGGAGCACTCTGCAGAACCTGTGAGGTAAGCAGTGAGCTACGACTGGGTCTCATTCAGCAACAGCTCATCAGGTGAGAGATTGGGGCATGGTCATATTCGAGACAAGAGCTACGTTTAGACTGTGACCTGGGTTTGGGAGGTACTAGATTGGTGATAAGGTGAATCGTAAACAGATCTTAAAATGGCGCTGAAGTCCTTCACTAGGGGTAAACTTTGGGTGGGGGTGAAGTTAGGATTTAGAATATAAATAAAGTTAGGCCGTAAAATATGTATAGTTGGATCTGAAAATGTGTGTAAAATCTGGCTCTAAATTGTGCTTGAAACTGGATTAGGCCTTGGACTGGGGTTAGTTAGGTCTTAGACAGAGTAAAGCAAGAGAAAGGCATTGGACGGATGTGAAGCCGAGTCTTAAGCTGAGGGTAAAGCCAGACCGATGACTGTAAAGACAGGGGAATCTAAAGAGGATACACTGCACATGCGCAAAGTGACATGGCAACAATGTTAGGCATGACACGCGATGGAAGGCATGCAGAACTCAAAATGCACACGGAAGGGGCGTGACGACTCCAGAAAGGCTAAACACAATGAGCAGGGGCTTCCTGTGGCTTTCTAGGATTTTACTGCATCAAGTCCCTACATTACTGTAGTTTTAGAGGAACCTCTGGGAAAAAAAAACATTACCTCAGAATGCAGAGATCAGTAAATGATGGTAAATGTCTAACTGGTTCCTGAATCAAAATGGCTCCGCTTTTCGTTTTTTTTTGTTATTTGAATTTAAAAAGCTTTGTATACAAACTCAATGGAGCAATGCACTCTGGGATTGCTGGCTCCTTCCGGATCTAATTTGTAGATCTCACTTGGAGATGGGGTGTGTTGACTGCTCCCGCAGCATTAACGGTCACAGATTTGCATTAATGTGCTCAAACTGCGTGTTCGCCAAGTAATTCTGATAAAAGCAAAGAATGACTCTTCAACACTTAAGACAGAAATCTTTCCATAGCTGCGCCTATCCTAAACAAAATGTCCTCATATAGTGAAGTTACGTTTCCAGGCTGTGCATACGAACAGACTCATTTTATAGCCTTCACAATTATAAACATAAATATTGTTTTATTGTGCCAGTAGGCTACATCTTTCTTGGAGTACAACAGTCTCAATTTTCCTATGCCATGACCAGGAAATAGTTGCAACAAAAAATTATATAAAACATAATTTTTTGAAGAATAATCGGGTAATAGACACACGTATAACCTGTGGAGGCATAACGTCAAGGTACAAGCCCCTTTAGAGGTACTCGAACCCTATTTTCTTGCTGTAGATCATGACCCCCCAAATACCCCAATACTTGTTATTAAAATATTAAAAAGCCAGCAGGTCATCAGAAACTTCTCTAAATAATGAAATATCCTTATTGCATACAAAACTGTCTGAGCCAATCAAAAGCAAACACTGAAACCGAAGAAATATCAAACAATCCCTTTAATCTCCAAACCTCCTGTCCTCACAGATGACTGCAGACTGAGCACTTTCAGTATATGCTCAGTTCAAAATTACAGGTTTTGATTTTGAGAGACCACAGAAATAATATTTACTTTTAAGTTTTTCTTTTTCCAGTGGCGAAACACAATGAGTAAAACATACACATTTTCCAAAATGTAAACCGTAAGATATTCAGGCAATGTGTAGCAGAACATGGTGACAGAAGACACTAGAAAGCCCAGATAAGCAGGAGGGGGGGTAGGGGGGAGGGGGGGGGGGGCTGGTGGAAAGGTGGAGACAGAACATGGAACAGTCGGGTGATCGATCCAGGTAGCAGGCAGGACAAGTAGATGTGAGCAGAGAAGTCACAGACGGGTGAAGAGAGATGACGACGAGCTTTGCCGCTTGTCATAATATACTTCATATCTCATTCACACTGTACGGAACCATTATCATGTGCGACAGCCTTGGTTTTCCTTGATCGGCTTGAACTTGACACAGTTCTAGTCGAATCCCAAAAAAATTTTTAAACGCTTTATTCAAACAGTCATTCAGTTGCCGTCAAGCAGCTCAAACCTACATTTAGTGCATTACCTGACATATCACCGGCTCTCAGGGTTAGGCATTCAAATGAAGTCCTTTTTTTAGTGACTTTAAAGTAAAAGGCTGGTTGTGGTATTAAATGTGCACCAGGAAGGGCAGATGGCAGGCAGAGAGAAACACCTGCACATCAGAACTCAGGTGTGCCGTTACCTGTGGAACAGGAGGCCCGAGGTGAGCTCCCAGGCGTACCCCATGCTCCCCCTCACCTTTGTTGTTGGAGATGCCGTAGTCGAAGCCTTGCGCTCCGCTGCCGGCCGTGGCCCGGTTGAAGGCCTGGACAGAGAAGGGGCTTGGCGGGGGGGTGTGCGCTCCTTGCTCCACGACCACTTGCTCTGTTGGGAGACACGGCTGGACTGCTTTAACTCGACCCATGCCCGAGACGCAAAGCTCACGCTGCAAAGCTGGTTTTCCGATCGCTGCCCCTGGAAGCGTCGCTATGACTTAAACCCTCAAAGATCTGCGCCTGTAGAACGTGCTGTTTACAGGGTTCCCACTGTTTTCAAGACAATGTTTTCTAGAACGTTTTATGTGAGTAAAGCCAGTAACATATGGGGGAGGGTGGGGGGGTGGTTGGAGTTGGGGAGAGATTGTAATCACGGACGGAGGTCGGGTGGAGAAATAGACTGCAATCGGACAACTAATTGTTTTCCAGGACATTTAGGCAATTTTCTCATTTACCATGACGTTCCATGACTGGGAAAACTTCCATGTTTTCCAGGACGTGTGTGAACCTTGTGTTTATATATTTACTTTGCTGCTATTTTATCCAGGTAGGTCAACTGATAACACGGTTCCGGTTCGCAGCGACGGCCTGACGAACTAAAGACGGCAGGGGATTGTGAGTTTGTTAGGCCAATCGGATGCAGCAGCATGATCAGGAGGTCAGAAGAGTCGAGTTTTTGATAATATCTGACCCTGGCACCGGGGTTACTGCCCTTGGAAAGTTGCCACGCGATGTCTAACGAGCACAGCGAGGAAGAACCTCACAACCCAGGCGCCTAGCAACAGAAAAACCAAACACTGGTCATGGGCAAATAACAGATCTGAACGTTATACCTCCATAGAACCCAATAATAAAACACAGGTCATATTAAACTAAAGGGAAGGTTGACCGTGTCGCTGGGACTCTAGTCGATTGAATAGACAGTTGAGGCACAAAGCCCAAAGCGGAGGCGTTTCTTTGGATTGGCGTTCAGGTGGCGGAGGATTGGCGTTCAGGTGGCGGAGGATTGGCGCTCAGGTGGCGGTGGGTTACGAGCGGGACTCACCGTCCTCGTGCCGTAGGTATTGGTTTCCCCCTCGGTCGCGGGCCAGAGACCAGGCCTCCCCCTCGTCGCTCTCGCAGAACTCCACCACGCTGTTCTTATCCAGCTGCACCCACGTTCCCTCCACATTGGTCACCTGGCGCACAAATAAGAGCTTTATCCCCCCCAAACACACACCAGGCTGTGGATCTGGGCTTCTAGTAAGAACAGAGGACCCAGCAAGCCTCCAGATTCCCTTTGATACAACAACCTAAACTGCATTTAATTAGGGTCTGGTTATTTTCTTTATTCATTGTGCATTATTTATTTATTTGTGCATTTATTTTTATTTTTTGTGATCATAGCAAAAGAACAATTTACCCTTCACATATATCTTTGATAGTACACGGCATTAGAGCACTAATCACTGAAGACCGCCATTGGACAAAAAAATTGTGCATAGCAACAATTACTGTGCGCCGAATTATAAAGCATACCAATAGCGTACCAACGTATAGTGTGGGGAAACCACATCTGCTTTCTAAATGACGTCACCATGTGAGTGACTGTCCAAAAGACTCTGATGAAGCATTCGTCTGTATAGTGTAACTACTGCAGTGAAACGCCTATTGATTCTAAGAGAACAGCATGACACACCACATCCTCCCATTAAAGGATCAGCAGGAAGTGCCACATTTTAGCACTTCCAGGTCAAACCATGGTCAGCATTAAAATGTGCACAAGAAAAAATTAAAAGTCAAAGTTGAGGGGGAGAAGGGTGGGGGGGGGGGGGGGGGGGGGCTCAGAAGTTGTTTATGGCTTCAGCATTTCATGGTTTTTATGCCAAAAAGAGCAGGTGTTTAGAGCACAAAGATGGTTGCAAGGGGAGACTGCTATTCTCAGTTATACAGAGAGATTTAGCCGACTTTAAATCAGGTAATTTCTTGGGTAAGCAAATTTATGTCAAAAATGGACACGCTTGGATTTTTCTGACATTGAGGTAACCACCGAGGGCCGGATTTACTAAAGGATTGGGTCTTTTCCGATGCTAAAGCAGTTGCTACAAGGTCGCGATATCTACGTCGGATTTACTAAACGGTCGCAATGGGTTGAAATCGCGATTAGGATGTAATTTGATGCACAGTTGAAAGTGTGTGTATCCTGGAATGAATACGCTAAAACAGGATGGAGATTATGCAAACTAGGCCAATTAAGTTTCCGTCTGATTTACTAAAGCATGCAGTAATCGCGACTCATCTTTGCGTGAAAATTTTTAGAACTCCTGAAAGCAGGTGGTAGGCCTGCGCTGATATAGACTATAGCTCACACACCGGATGCTGGAGAAAGTTGTCGGGCTGGCACACACGTCCTCGGCAGAACAAATAAATCCTCAAATGTACAGCAATCGAAAGGAGACAATTTCAAATGTTTCACACATGCTTCTACTAATCACTTCTCATTTATTTTCAGATATAATATGAAATCATAGCCTATTTGTTTTATTAAAGGGATGCAAGACTTCTAGTGCAGTCATCAGCTAGCAGTATAAAAACGCACGTCTGAATTTAAACAATGTACACAATTGTTGTGCCTGTGCGGTCAGTAGGTATATGAATTGTGAATACAGTTGTACTTTCAGACTCACTGTGGCCTTCTCCCGTCACAAGCTCATCCCACCCCCATGACTTGCTCATTTTGCAGGGATTTTTCCACCTGTTATTCCATCTGTGTTAATATTCTTTTCTTAGTTGGACCACCACCTGTGTCATTTTCCCGCATTATGTTGTAGAAAATATTTTTTAAATTCACAAAATTTTTTCTTTACATCCTCTGTTACTTTTCATAAATAAATTTTGTATGTGATGTCATTCCAAAATGTTCTCCTGTCTGTTGGTTTCGCATATGCTGTAATACACGCGTTGTGTAGCCTACCTCATAAATTTAAGTTTTATTTTTCTTGTGGTTATCTCGCGACTTGTGCCTGGTTGCTCCATATCCATTCATTAGCGCCTTGTAATCTGGGCGGGTCATTGTTATAGACGTTTCCTCCCACATATTTATAGGTGTCTCCTCCCGCAAAAATTGTGAATGGCGTTTAATTTCTTCGATTGCGTAATTAGGACCAGTTCGTTAACGTGTAAATCGGTCGTTAACGTGTCGGTATCTGCGACCGCGACAGAGCCGCAATGTAGCGAATGTTTTGCGATGCGACCGTTTCCCTTAGTAAAATCCGGCATCCTATGTAGATTCAAAAACTAAAATTTCTGGGGGTATGCAAAAAAAATTGTTAATAATTTGGCAAACTAATCTTGCACCAACAGTAATGAAAAACACCATGTAAAATTTTAACTCAGCATTGACTTCGGAAGTAGAAATGTATGTGGCCTTCTACAAAGAAACTAGAGAAATTATCGTTCCATCATCACCACCTGAAAGCGCCACTGTTTAACAGCGGTGATGAAAAGAAAGTGACTTTTAATGCACCACAGAAGTGCTTTTAACGGGTCAGGCAGAGAATTTATTGGGACTTGTTTTGTGTCTGAAGGGTTTCCAGAATGCGACAAAAAACGTCCCTGAAGTCTGATTTATCTCGGTGTTGTTGGCGGAGCGCTACTTTGCTGCTCACGTCCGGGAAGAGAAAGGGGGAAATGCTGTAGCCATGGATACTTGTTATTAGCAGGCCACACTGGCAGATAATGACAGAGAGCACACATCCACACCCAGAGGCATTCACAATTAAGCCTTTTACCAAAAGGAAGACATGAACCAAAGTGTTTCAAATTCATTCAGGGAGAAAAATCAGCAATTTGTGTTACTGTCATTCTGTGTTAGCGAGAAAAAGAGCAAAAAAATCTGTCAGCTATGAAGTGATGATTTGTTTGTAGCCACAAGAACACAGTTTTGGGATCCATACCTCGCCTATGGCCTTGACTGTGTTGCCCAGAACTAACATTCCAATGGGGACGCCCCTAAGGTTTGGGCAGCTTCTGATGTTGTGACCCGAGGGCCCCGTCTTCACTACCTTATAAACGCCTGGTCCGCCACCCAGGCCCGCCCTGTCCTGCTCGCGCATGGGGGCCTCGTGGGAGGGGCGGCCACTGACCTCCTTAAAATACTCATCCGAGTGTGTTCTGGCCTCCTGTAAGAGCCAAAGGACAGGGGGTTAGTTTCTGGATAGCAGCGTCAAGGCCAGGCCTGGTTTGCATACACCTCCTGAGCTAATTGTGTACCCACCGCCGACGGCCTGCCCGCGTGGCACAGGACCGTCGGCTCGACTACAAAACTGAGCTCGTTTGGATTCTCAGACGTCTGCCGCACAACTCTGACATTTTTGGTTAAATAAACTGAATGGCATTGTTTCAGTTGAGCGGCGCTACACTGCAGTCGTCCGCATCATCAAAACAAGTCAAACCAAGCAATGAGGAAAAATACCAACAAAAAGATGCCAAGTGTTACATTACACAAACAACTAACAGATCAAAGTGGTGCAAAATATTAATTTTTAATTGCATATTATCGTGATACTTTTCTGGTCAGAAAGTCTTAAGCGATGCAGACGCATGTAAGAAGGCCCAGAGAAAATGATGCAGTTGAACAGAGCGATGCGAAGATGGTGCAGTACGGTTTACCGCTAAGCAGCGCAGGCAGGAAACAGGGTACATGCTCTAGCATCGGCACATAGGGCTGCACTGGGGACAAACTTACCGTCTCACAAAGCACAAAACCTAACATGCCTCTCGGTGTTACAATGCATTCTAAACCAGCATGCAACAGCCTAACTTTCGCCGTTAGTTTTCTATACTCTCGGATTTAAATGAACCCTCGAAACGGGAGCGTACACAAACGTTCAACTTTAATTGAAACGGTTGCATTTTTCAGTTGTTTGTTTCGAACACAGACTCTTTTTTGGGACAGTAAGGGGAAACACGATGTCATTCTTTAAGATCGTTTTTCCCCGCACTGATCTCAAAACAAGATGGCCGTACGGGATCATGCAAACAATGCAGACTGAACATTAACACCCTTCTGGCGCAGGCAAGGACTGCAATCTCACAAAGATCCAGTAAGACACAACGTTAAAAACCCCAAACAAACAAGCAATGAAGCCACGATAGTCCCTTCCCCTTGAAACTCACCTGGGGACACAAAGTTAAGGAGGTCCAAGACAAAAAGTTGATATCACTCACTCCTTGGCTAGCATTAAAGACATTCTGAGCAACAAATTGCAAAACAGTCAAGTACCGGCAAGTGATCGTTTAAAAGAAATTTTTTTGGAAGAAAGGATTTGTTTTTCTCAAACTTAAGTCCTCTATTGAGTTAAACAATTTGACTTGAGTTTGACATCAGTCAGTCACAAATTGTTGCTACTTGGGTATGCTACACTAGCACTGCGAGAGTATGAAAGGGAGATCGAAAGGTCTTAACACAGCGTAGAAAACGATGACTACTGTTAATCTGAGAAAGTAATCTTCCAATTTTAGCCAACCACAGGCACACAAAGGTATTTAAGAAGAAAATTCACCTGGGGAAAAATGTGACATCTTTTCTGACATCAGGTCAGCGTGTTTTACCAAATATATTAAAAAAAAACTATTTTAATGATTTAAAGAAAAACCATCTTCCAAAAAGGATGTAGTGTGCCATGCTGTTCACAGATACGATACATGAAAGCCCTAAATCCTAGAGCAGCCCAATGCACCCTGGGAAATGTTCAGCGACTGAAGCGCACATCCGAAATAAAGTGTTAGGATGACAATTTGTTTCAAGGCATGTCCAGTCAACCAGTCCAGGATTATAGCAAGACTAAGTGTGAGATGTTTTTTCTGTGCTTTTAAAAAAAAAAAAAAATAGGCAATTAAATATTTTATATGTATGAAGCACTTGCTGGCTTTCTTGATCATTCTGCAAGCTTGTAAACCTAGAACTTCCATTCCCTCCTGCAGCTCATAATGTAAGAGCCAGACAAGAGCATTCCATTACAGCCAGCAGAGAAATATAAAACCTGCTCTCACAAATGCTGCCCCCCCCCCCCCCTAAAGATTATGGTCTCATCACTTTAATGCACAAAGATTCAAGTAAGGAGAAATTAATCCGTGTATAAAACGTGCAGATTCCATCATTTAAAAATTTGGAAAAAAGTTTGAGAACTAAAAGCACTCGCAAAGCCTTTCAACGAAGAAGTACTTGCTTAAAGAGCATGCCCTATATTCACACATCTTACCACTTACAAAGAAAGGCTTGGGCTAGTAGAAAGGCCATGTCAAACAGAGGAGACAGCTTGAGTTCTAGGCGTAAAGGGTGCAAACCTGAACACTCGTTTAGCACATGCAAGTACTTGATACGCAGCATAAATGTAACATTGTCATTTCAGCTGTAGGTCCCCATTAAATCCGGGCCACCAGAGCTCGAGATCATGTGACGCTCCTTTTTAAAGTTTTGCGTGCCGAGGAACAAAAGCCGTCACCCAGAAGAAGCCCTTACAGAAGCCGAGGGGCCTAAATTCGTCAAGCGAGAGTGAGGATCGATGAAATCAAAGAGAATCAGATAGAGCTGCCCCGCCCAAACACCTCATCTAGCACCTCTTCTTGTAGGACATGTGCACTGGTGGAAAATTACCATACTGTTCAACTGAGCGGGGGATGGGGGGGGGGTGGTCTTATTAAAACACCCTCGCAGATGCACACGAACAGAACCGAGACATGCACTTACGCTGTCATTACACCAGCTCTACGAAGGCAAACACTCCCCAATACTATAACAAGGGACCGGACGCTGCATGCAGGACTGTGCTTCTGTTTGTGAGCTCCAGCTAAAGTACCACCTATACTTGGTTTTGGACGCTCGAGGCGGACGGGTCTGATCACGCACAACACGGTGTGAAAGGGAAACTAGTCTCCAGTTTAACTAACTTCATTTTTAACCGCAGATCTCACTCGGTGATTTGCGGAAAGAGATCCACCCCTCCCCCAATGAACAGCATAGGGGCCCCTGCTATTCTACGGGGGGGAAGGGGGTCTTTACTTACGTCATCAGGGACCAGAAGGCTCCTGCCAAGATGCTGGTTAAAAGAGAGGCACCAGGCTTCAGTGTAGCCATTCATGTTAGGGACATACTTCTTCAATGTCTCATCATTCAGTCTGAGCCACACACCATCATCATTGTGGATCTATGGGGGAGACAAGCGACAGAGCGGAGCCATGCCCTCCTGTAACTGCTGACAGGCTCTGGAAAGGGTACCTGAGGCTGCGAGGGGGTGGGCCAGGGGGCGGGGCCAGGGGGCGGGGACAAAGGAGGAGTTTGGAACACTTAGCTAGCCAGCAGCAATGGAACCAGGAGACGGAGCAGAAGTTTTAATTGCGAGCTGTGCTCGGGTTTCGCTAGCCAACGGCTTATTACTGAATAGAAACAATCAGGGCACACACGCACTGATATTGCAGGTTCCTGTGACTGCAAGTTATTCATATGTGAATGCAGATTAATGATTAGGACAAGTGCATTGATACTGTAAGTGCCTGTGACTGCCCCCTACTGGCAGCTGATGGTATGTCAGTTAAGATGCAAAAGGAAACGCTGTTGAATTGTTTTAGCCGTGAAAAGCACGCATTGGCTGTCTCTGATAACAGTGTGGAAACGTCAGTTTTCAACTCCATGCGTTTCATCTGCATCTCAGGCAGAAGTGTTTATTTTTCTCTTCCCCATCACAGCCTCGAGGTTCCTTGCTTGTTCATGAAGCAAAACAAAGAAGAAATGCTTAAAAAAGTTGAAAAAGGTAAGCTTAAAGGAGATGCAGGAATCATGACAAAAAATATATTTAAAAAAAAAAGCTTGAATGTACTGTTGGGCTTACAGATTGAGTTTTGATTTACACAGGAAGTAGATAGTTCAGTGGTTTCAGTGAAAAGAAAAATGAGTGAAAGTGGTAATAATGTGCTATAATGCACTAATATAAGTCTTCCCCGGGTCTGAAGCAGGTTACCTCGTCGATGAAAGTGATGGTCCCGTTGACTTGCACTAAGCCGATCTGCTCACTCTGCAGAGAGGGGTGACTGCGCACACGCAGTCCGGCGCTGTCCTTGGCCACAAACCTGCGCACCTAGGGGGGGCAGAGAGAAAGAGAGGAGAGACGGTGAGGCGGCAGCCAGCAGGGGGCGCTGCAGGGAGGAGAGAAGCCAATGCTAGAGGACTGCAGCGAACGGAGAAACCCCCCCCTCACCAACCCCCAAAATTCTACTGGTGTACTGGGATTGAAGGGAAAAAGCTAAAAGTTTAGCACTGAGAGAGATAGAGAGAGGGGGGGGGGGATAGTGGAGTGAGAAAGAGATAGACGATAAACTCTCAAACAGTCATGTTAAGTACTTGAATGTTTTATGTCCCATGTTCGCAACATAAAATATGAAATGACAATACACGATGACACCACATAAACGAGAAATGTGGCCTAATGGTCTAAAATCTAACGTCCAATGACACGATTTTATCACCGGGTGTGGAAAGTTTGTAATTAATTTCCACGTAAGAGAAAACCTGCCACTTGCCACTTCACTGCAGCTAATGGGGAGGAAAGCAGTGATCAAAGCCCAATAAAACCCGTAAACAAAATAAATGGCCCTTCATGACAGCGGTAAACACTGACAGAAGTTCTCGAGCGTGGATCGGTTTGAGGGGGGCGGGGGGTCGTGCGTTTCGGCGAATGCTCACCTTGCTCGGCTGAGGCTCAGCTTTGGGTTTGACCATCTGTGAGCCTGGTGGGATCATGCCCTTCGGGGGGTCCTTCACCTCCACCTCCAGCCCCGCGTCTGCAGAGGGAGACACGGCACTCAACATTCAGCCGCTCGACACTCAAGCAGTGCATTCCGCTACATTAAATACAGCTCAGAATGACATGTTTTCATCTTCAGAAATGATCATTATCACAGAAAATATGGCCAGTGTAGTTTTTATCAAATTTACTTCAAAACAGAGCTATTTTCAGTATTTTGTTGTCGCGCATTTCTATACATTCGATGCGGAAGTGAATAGGCAATCATATCGAAACAGTACAAAGGCCAGGTTCATCATAATGATGAATTACGCTGGCCAAAGCAACAACACGTCTCTTTGACTTGTTTTAATAGTTTTCTGGACAACAAAATGGAGTTCGAATAAACTGATTGTACGTTTCGGTTTTTTCATAGGATATGTTGGCCTTAACACTCAAAAATGACCAATCCCAGCCCCCTTCCCCCATAGAGAAAGCACAATTGGGCACCCCCAGACAAAGTGTAGGGCGGCTGGAAGGCAAGGCGGGCATGAGGAGGTACCGATCTCGATGCTGTCGATGGTGACATGGACGGTGTAGAGCCCAACAGCGCCGGGAGTCCAGTTGGCACTGTAGGTGCCGTCCGTGTTGGCCCGGATCAACATGTTTTCACTGGGCCTGAGGAGCGGAGCGCAAAGCAAGTCAGCGCCATGAAAATAATGCAACATTTTGGGACGTAAAAGCGCTGAAAGCTCTCTTACCTCTTTGGAGTTGGGGAGGCAAAGCGGAGCTCTTCAAACGAGTAATTTTCGTACGCCTGGAAAAATTAAAAGTATAAAAGCATTAAAAGTTTGCGCCTGATTTACGACCAGTCTGTCAGAGCAATAAACAGTTAAACTGACAAGATTAAGAAACCTCATTCATAAAATGTGAGCGGACCAAAATTGCACGTAAATCGTTCGTATTAGCAATTTTGTTCGTACTTTGGCATTCAAATCGGATTTGTTCGTACGGGCTGTCACATCTGTGCAGCTGATATGCCATGCAAAATGTATTGCTCAACGTCCTGGCCTGGTTGCCTGGAGGGACCATAGACGGGTAGGACCCACAGCAGCTTCAGTTGGCACTCGTTGCGGTGAGAGACTTATTGGTGTAGCTACGTCAAATTGCTGTTCACTGTGTCAAAGAATAGATTCCTAACTACCTCTTTCCATCATGATGGGATCGGGGATTTCAAACAACCTCTCGCACGCACAGAACACCAACAAAACGACAAAATTAATAAATTCATTATTTTATTTATTTCCAGGCTGCGAGAAAGACCACAGCCTAGTACTTGGCAGATGGAGGCAATGCGCTCGTCCGATGCAGATAGGCTTGAACTTTAACAGCCCGTGTGATGGGAGATTCTGCATTTCCTGCATGTTATATCCTGCCAGGGGTACGTCCAAATATTCTTCACTCCTCATCTCCTCCACTCCCCTCCTACCCGGAAGTATGCAAAACTGCCTGAACGTTTCGAGTACAAGTAGTTGCATGTACAGTATACAATGTACCTGACATTGTGGTTTGGGTCGAGACATTAATTCACGTAACCATTAATATGTAATTAAGATGTAATCAGCAACATTAGATTAAAACACAAAAATCAGTTTCCGGGGCACAGAGGAGAGGAGGTGGTAGTGGAGGAAAGAAAGGTGCATTTTTTGAGTATTGGGACACAACCCAGGTCTTTTTACTTTACCATGTAGGCTACTTTACCATTTACTTTATGACACTGGAACGGCCAATATTAAACTATTTTTTCCCCTTGATTGAACATCTTTCAGTGTCGGAATAATTATTTCTTTTGCTTTTACTGGGCCATTTTGACTTCATATGGACCTTTAAATGAAGTGACAACCTCCATATAAGGCAATTCATGGGTGTGGATTTATGCTAATCACAAAATAATGTGAACACGCTTATCATTTACAATGAATCAGCATGTATGAACATACGTAAGTGAATACAAAAAACATCTGCCTTTCTAACACAGTTTGATAAATCCGGCGTAAATTTTTAGTACCAACTTGTTTCGTACATAAATGTACGGGCATATTTAGAAACGCGTCATGAATGAGGCCCAAGGTGTGTAACTGGAGAGGTCAGCCATTGAGAAATTGCTTTGCTCTGACATACTATACATTAATCAAAATCCTAGGTTTAACAGCAAACCAAACCTTATGGTTGCTCAGGTGATGACAGACTTTAGGTCTCTAAGGCAATGCCCAGTAAATGTATCAATTCGGCCAGAATACTTTATATAAACAAAACTAGTAGTAAGATTACATTGCTTTTAGTAACATTCAGTTCATTTTTAAAGTCCACAATTCAGACTACATTGGCACAAACTACAGGTAAAGTACGAGATAGTACCGGGTGTTTTTCCCTTGATTTATTAGTTCTATCCTTATTCGAGTACTAGACCAGAAAAGATTTAAAAAAGGAACAGGTTCATTCCATATCAGATCAACAAATGCCCCACACTCTTCGGTCTCGGATTTTGCTGAAATTTTTACCAAAGGTTTTATAGCCTTATTAAGGGACAGATCAAAAGTCTGAGCACTGTTGTCCAAGTAGTTTTTGAGATTTTGCCGTTTTACTGTGCATGGTATGCGTCACATTTTGCCTGAAATTTGCGGCCGTCTTATTTTGGGCTATGTCCAGCACCCTGTATCTTTGCAAATACAGCACATAGAGCAATGGAATTTTCTGTGGTGATAAACAATGGCCTATAGACTTGATATACATCTAAATATCAATGACAATATTTAATAGCATGTTAATGTTAGAATGTTAATAGAAATTGCCCAGATGCATTTGAAATGTCCCAAATCTGTAATTTAATTCTGCGAGCAGTCATGTTTAAAGACCTAAATGAGATACTTGTATTTAATATAGCCCCCCCAATTCTTTTTACTCTTAAAGCTGGTCCCACTGGCCGTGTAATTTCTGCATATTAGAACTGTATGTTCATTAGCTATCACGACACCCTCCCAAATTCAGGAAAAAACATTTTGTAGCACAGACCAAAACCTCATGTGGGCATATTACAAAAAACTTCAATATAGTTTTATTTTGCAGGTATTCTCATGTAGTGTTAGTGTGCCAAGTTTAATTTTCTTTATGAATCTCCTTCTTGGAGAACAACTAGCTGAATTATATACTACTTTTAACACTCGCAAATGGGTCTCGCATGCTATTATGTATGGACCAGACTTGTTGAACAGAAACAGGAATTACTTAGCCATACTAGTACAGCTTGTTAACAGAAACAGAAAGTGAGACAGATGATGAATCTGATATAGAAGCTGCAGCTCCTGTGCCCACAGCTGTGACATTGAGAGACTGTGAAATTGGCAAATTTGTTGGTTGTCAGTATGATGGAAAGTGGTGGATTGGCCAAGTACGAGACAAATCTCACATAGAAGATGATGTCCAGATATCATTCATGCACCCTCATGGTCCGGCTAGTTCATTTAAGTGGCCTGTGAGAGAGGACATTTGTTGGGTACCACTGCAGTGTAATCTCTGTCTGGTAAAAACTCCCAACACTCCAAATGTGAGACAATACTATTTTGAGAAGGAAGATGTGGAAACCCTATCAAAAGCAGTGTGAAATGTGACAATCATTGCTCATCATGTTCATACTGACCTGTAAACTAACACTCACGAGTTACCAAAACAGTGGATAATTGAAAGCAATATTTCACCATGAAATTTTTTTTATAAAGGATATGAAACTTTTGACTTCTAGACTTCATGTAAATACCTTCAAAATAAAACTTATTTGAAGTTTTTTGTAATATGCCCACATGAGGTTTTGGTCTGTGCTACAAAATGATTTTTTCTGACTTTAGAAGGGTGTCATGTAATAGCTAATGAACACAGAGTTCTAATATTCAGGAATTACACAGCCAAACGGACCACCTTTAAGAGTAAAGAAAATTGGGGGGCTGTAAGTATTTAAGGCTGCTCGCAGAATTAAATTACATATTTGAGACATTTCAAATGCATCTGGGCGATTTCTATTAACATTAATCATTGATATTTTGATTATATCAAGTCTATAGGTCAGGGGTGGGCAACTCCAGGACTCGTGGGCCGGTGTGTATGCATGTTTTTACTGCCACGTTACCACGGCTCAATCAGCTAATTAGTCATACACACAATCACTGATCACACGATAAAACGCTACAATTCACGCATACCGGCACAAGAACATTCATCAGCTGCTGTTCATATTGTGGATATGTAGATTAAAATATCAGATCATGTAAACGATTGGGCTAATTAAATAATTGGTAACTGGTGGCAGAAAAAACATGCATACACACCGGCCCGCAAGGCCTGGAGTTGTCGACCCCTGCTATAGGTCATTGTTTATCACCACAGAAATGTTCATTGTTCTATGTACTGTATTTGCAAAAATATGGGGTACTGGAAATAGCCCAAAATAAGACGGCCGCAAATACCATGCACAGTAAAATGGCCATATCTCAAAAACGACTGGGAACACAGTGCTCAAACTTTGGACCTGTCCATTAATATGGCTGAAAACTTTCAGAAAAATCTGAGACCAAAGAGCATGGGCCCCACAAAATATTGGGTGATTTGACATGGAATGACCCAACAATTATTGAAATATATTTGTGCCTATTGCCTAGCCTTGAAATGAAAGTCCATAGTAACAAGTGTTTCTCCACAAGCCCAGTCCTGCTCAGGCATACACACGAGTGTGAGAAACCACCCACCTTCATCATGGTGATGGCGATGTAGCGTGCCTCCTTGACAATCATAGGTTCATAAGTGGCCTCTAGTTTTGGGGTGGGCAGCCCCCCGAAGGTGAGATCAGTCCCGGGGACGGAGGGCGAGGAGCTTCCTGGCAGACGCTGCAGTTTCCTCATGCTCTCCTGCTGAAGGGACTTCTTCTGAGAGACTGGAACTGCTTTCACCTCCACCTGCACACAAAACAACACACCTGAATACACACACACACACACACACACCTGCACACAAAACAACAGGGTCATTACAGCAGACATGCACGCACGCACGCACACCTGAATACACACCCGCTCACAGACATACACGCACAAACAAAAACTCACATACACACACACCTGGACACAGTCTCACACACACACCTGCGCATGCACGCACACGCGAACACACACGCACACTCACAGACAGACAGCATTGTCTGTACTTTTAAAATGGAGATCAGCAGCGAATGCCCAAACTCAGACACACAGAGCCGGAAGGCTGGGTTGTATCCTTCGTAAGTACCCAACAGTGCAATGTACCCTTCCTAAGTACCCAACAGTGCAAAGCGCAAAGTACCCTTCCTTAGCACCAAACAGTGCAATGCGCAGAGAGGTGATGCAGACGAACTCTGACCTTCATGTTGGGGACGTGCACCACGTCTCCGTACTGGTCTTTGGTCTGCACCACCACGGTGGTGGGCCAGCCGCAGCGGATGTCGTCCTTGTTCAGGATGAGCGAGGTTTTCTGCGGGTCGGCGTACGAGTCTGGCTGCAGCCACCTGGAAGAAGGGGAAGGAAAGGCCCTGGGTAAACACCCGTCCCACTGATCCGATCGAAACTGCCCGGAAACCTCCGGCGATCGCCGCGGCTCACCTGGCCAGCCGGCCCCCGCTGGAATTCTGCACGCAGGTGATGAAGTCCTCCAGGAAAGAGTGCTCGTTAGTCTGCAGGTGGAGGGGCAGGTTTCCCTCCAGGGCCTCCAGGATGGTGGGGGAGTGCGACAGAGCCAGCCCCTTCCCCAGGATACCAGCGTGGGCTTTACACACCTGAAACACACCCCCACAACACCCCCCAATGTAACCACCGGTTCCGCTCCAAACGCGCCTGACCTGACCCTCGCGCAACAGCTCGCGGAGCACCAACCTGAAGCGATGCCTCCTCCAGTATCTCCAGGTCTTCTTCCAGTTCATTCCCTAGAATAAAATTCAGAGGGCAAAATGATAAAAGGGCAGCGTGGTAAATGGCATTATTAAGGCAGTGCCCTCCCCCGCCAGGGAGCATGTTATCGCACAGCTCACTGTTTTAAAGGGAGCCATTGAGAAGACAGTGAGAAAAGCTCCCTCACCAATGGGAAGACTTTTTTCCCTTGCTGTTTTTCCATTGACACGGTGACTGAGTCATAGTGCATTTGAATTGTTGAATTGTTACCTAGTTACATTCACAGCGGAAAGTGGTTAAGTGCCTAACTGATACTTGCTACCCTATTTGTTGATTTTGAAAGCGAGTGCTCTCGGAAGGTGTGTGTGAACCACCGGCTGTGTCTCAAACCGCATACTACCGTGCTCCAGAGTAGCCTACGCACTGCAGTCAAGGCTTGGGAGTACGCTCTCTGGAGCACGGAGGTACGGTAGCACGGAAAGTTTTGCTCAGTCGTGAAACGCAATTCTTGGTGACATCTGACCCGTAGCCTTTCACCTTTGCCATAACTATCGGGAAAATTCCAATGATATTACTAAGTTGCCTACACCTGAGAGGAAAAAACGTTAGCTTGTTAGCTCGCAGTAGAAATAGTAGGCTATACGTTTCTGAAATATATTAGTACATTTAGACTGCAACATCATAACGTTAACCAGTTAGAATTCTTCTTTATGCTAGCGTTCGTAGCTACGCCAGACGAAGTGGATCAGTGGAAGGCAACGATATGAAGATATTCATTGCAGCATTGGATAACTTACAGTCAGTGAACTATCAACCCCAAAATAGGTCTATGAAGTTATTCTGGCTATAAGTATCCAATAAGTTGGCTATAAGGTTGGTACATCACATGCCCCCAGAAGCAGAAATGGGGAGATGCCATTCGTACAGTAGGCGACTGGCGTGACATGACATCTGACGTTAATTGACAATACGATATTTGTATGTGCTGGAGTAGCTACTGTATAAATTCACGTTACTGTATTTGTAAGTTCCCAGATCACACAGCTGGCTGTAGGCTACTGGAGTGTAGTTATCTAATGTTACCGAGTGCGATGCTTGCTAACTGGGTTGATATTCAGCGAGCAAGTAAGTTAGATCATATGGGACTGCAAATATTTAATAACATTCATGTTTTAGTATCGCTATGTCCATTACTAACGCCATTATTATCTGGCTAAGATAACTAGTTACGTATATATAGTATACGTGATTTAATACCTCACAAATTGCATTGCACTTTACATAAGATATCTAAAGTTGGCTAAATTGTTAGAGCTCGCCACTGTCGTCCGCCATTAAGATGGAAAATTTTTGGTCTTGACCTTTTTCTCGAAAGGAATTTTCCCGGTCAGAGCATGCATCGATGCATACTTCAGATTTTGGACAAACGTAGCATGCATACTTTATCCATGCACCGCACTACCATACTTCGGTTTGGACTCATACTCCAAACTGGATGTGTGCTCGGAGCATGGAAGTATGCAGTGAGACACAGCCTTCGTCTCTTGTAGAATTGCCCTGATGAAGGCTCACAGCCGAAATACGGTGGCATTTTAAAGTGTTTCATAATAAATACATTTTTAACTTAAATTGCTCTCTAAGAGTGGCTGTTCAGTTTTTGTGTTTTTTTTCCAGGCACCTTGGTTGAGTTGCGCCAGAACATTATTCATTCCTCACCAATGGGCAGGGCCAGGTCCTTCTTCATCAGGGCTGCAGCACACAGACTCCCCAGGTAGGCGAGCTCCTTCTCTAACTGGATAATCCCCTGGAACACATGGGACAACTCAGCAACTAACCAGAACTCAGCAACTATGGTTCATATTTCATAAAAAATTACTGGAGCGTCATTAAAAAAAAAACATAGTACTTTAAAAAATTGAAAGTAAAAATACTTCAAACACCACTGAAAACATTACTCCACATGCAAAGTATATATAATTTCCCATACATGCATGATCTAAAATATCTGATTTGAAACCAAACCAAAACGAAACAGAGAACAAAGCTCTTTCTTACCTCGTCTGGTCCCGGGTTGAATTCGTAACCCACAGCAACACACTTGAACCCGTAAAAGCAAGCCTTCTCATCTTTCACATAATCTGAGGCGGTTTCCAAAGAGAAAAGGGCCTCATTACCTGAAATTAAACAGCAGGAATGAGTGTGAACAGATTTTATCACAGATCATTTAGATATAAAACACAACAAATATTTTTTGTTGTCAAATATTAAATTTTTCTTCAGATTTAGCCAGAACAACTGTACACAGCTCAGAAATGATAGATTTCAGCATCAAAGCCACTGCTACTCTGCTACTAAACATTTTAGAGTAGGACTACTGATCTGGGATCAGTTTTAGCTCATCATAGATAAGGTTGGGAAAACTGGACAACTAATTTTAGATCACCGTTCTACTCTGAGAGGTTTGATGAATACGGGGCCCTGGTTATCAAAGACAGGGGCTGTGTCCGAATCAGAGCCCCATCTACTGAGTCCTGTCTCCTGTGTAAGAAGGGCGGCTCCGTTACCTGGCAGCACCAGCACAGAGTTGGGCCAGCCTGACGCGCTGGAGAACTTCTTGAGCTCGGTCCAGGTGTTGATGGTCTCGTGCGCCAGGGGTTTGGAGGCGGAGCCGGCGAGGTACAGCGATCGGCTGGGGATGAGCAGACGCAGCACGTCTTCGGCCTGGGCCGTCCCGCACTGCGGGTCCAACTCCATGGTTATCCAGCGCACGCAGTCCGGGAACGACACCTGGAGACCACACGCAGGGACGCTTTGAAAAACCCTGAATCACACACTACAGAAGATGGGATTTCCCTCTGTTATAGCCAACACCTGAACCACAGCCTTTTGTAGGAAGTGAAACAACCAGCAACAGCAAATCAAAATGGACATTTTTACAGAATCCTGATGGGTTAAGACCAAGGCTAATCAAACATGGTCCTAAAGAGCAAGAGTCGGTTTTACATCCCAGTGAAGCACAGAGGCACTTGGTTTGTCAAATGAGCATCGTGACAGCTTCCATTGCCTGAAGAACTGCGAATACTCAGGGACACCTGCTGGATTGTGACCATCCAGGCCTGAACTGGAGTAGCACTGATTTACAAGATTACACCCCCTGGCTGTAACAGGCTATAACAGAGATAGCATTAATTCAGCCAGAGCTCTGTTTAACCGGAGGGCCGTAGCGCTGCAGGGATGGGACGAGGGAGCTTTAGCCACAGTCTACCTTGTACTGAGTGACGCTGGCCTGCTTGTATGGGTGGTCGCTCTCGATGACGGCGTAGTGACTGGAGGTGGTGCAGGCCGACAGGCCCTGCTCCGGTTGGTTGCCTGTGGTGCTGTCTGTGGATTGGTTGGGGTTGAAAGTGGGTGGGGCATACTTCTGGTTAAGGGCGGACACAGCAGGAAGAAGCTCCTGCACCAGGCCGAAGACCTCCACTGCAGCCTGATGGGAAAGCATGAGAACGAGTGAGGAGGAGCTGCACGCACAAACGCACGCACCGACCCACACACGCACACACGCACGCACCCACGCACCCACTGACCCACGACGCACGCACCGACTGTCCAAAGGGACAAGTGACGGATACAAAAAAAGTCAATTATAAATGAATAGAAGTGAATAGAAGGTCTGAATAGAAGTAGCAATTGCATGATGCTCATTTCATCTGCCACCCGGGTTACATTGTTAATGAAATAATTTTGCTAATGGGTATTGAGAAAATGAAACAACAAATAGAATTTATTTGGATCACAAATGGGGGGTTTCGGACAAGTGAAAAATGAAGTGCTCAAAAAGCTTAACGTGAAGAGCCAATTATTACTGTTAACTTTAGCAAATGAGCTCATCCTAAGAAATGTGCAGTTCGCATATGAATTGGATCCATTTCACGTTATTCAAGTTAAATAATCAAACTGCAGCGTCTTCCAGGGTTGCAACCCACCCTTTTCTACACTCCCTTCCCACACAGATACAACACTGGTGAAGAGCTGTGTTTGGCAGCTACACCAGAGAGTGTGGGATCGCTGTCCCTTCTCACCTTGGGAACGGAGGCTGCCACAGGGCCGATGTAGGCCAGTATGAGGGGAAGTAGCATGGAGAAGAGACTGGAGGAACTCAGCAGCTCTGGAATGTCTTCTGCTGGAGGCACAGAGAGCAAAGAGAAAAACAAGACATTAAAACAAGACACCTGGCCCCACAGCGCATCACAAAGAAAGCTCCTGAGTCCTGTTCCCACAACGCCCAAGTTAAAACATTGCAACGGTGACAGGAACTCTTTTGCAAGACAAAGAAGCAATGCAACAGGCGTAGTCTGATTAATATTACATAGGAATAAACGGTCGCTGGACAAAGACATACAAAAAGTCACAACTTGCATGAGGTAATGTCCACCCATACATACATATAAGTGGTGTGTATGTACCTATGCCCAAGCACATGTGCTTGGGCATGGTTTAGTCAGAACTCAAGCTGGACCACACTCACCGTCCACTGCGAAGGCCCTGTGGAGGAGGTCTTTGGCTGCGCGGACCACTGCGCTGACCACGGATAGCGCCCGGCTGCAGTTCTTATCCTCCTCGTTAGCCTTGCTGAGCAGCTGGGACTGCAGGTCCCCATCGTACTCGCTCCTGTGACATCAGCAGACTCAGTCAGCGTCGTAATCACACGCCCCATACACGGCTGCCTTTATCCACTCAGTCAGATAGTAAGTAAATGGGACTTCTTTTTAATGGAAGTCTCACACAATGCACCTGCAGGTATTATTTAGTAGTGGATGTGTGGTCACGTGACCCTCATCTGTCGTAGAGGATCGGTGGTCACATGACCAGCTCACCTGTAGTAGTGGATGTGTGGTCACATGACTGTCTCACCTGTCGTACTGAATATATGTTTACATGAATCTCACCCATAGTAGTGGATGTGTGGTCACAAACATGAGCGGCTCACCTGTAGTAGAGGACCTGTGGTCACACGAGCGGCTCACCTGTAGTAGAGGATCTGAGGGATCTGGCCACGGGTTTGGTTGGTCCCGTTGCTGCTCAGGCTGCAGGTGCTGAAGGTGAAGGCCATCCCATCAGAGCACTGCACCGTGGTTATACCCCCGTCCCCATTGGCTGTGCGGCTGCCGTAGTTACGCAGGCGGACTGCGTACTTGACGCCCTCCTGGGGGGGGGGGGGGAAGAGACGCAGGCGCCGGTGAGATTGCACAAAGGGGGGGGGGGGTGAGCTGGGGGGGGTGAGCTAGGGGGGGTGGGGAGAACAAACCTTCAGAGGCACGGCTTTGTCCAGCCGGATCTCGGCGATGTCGCTGGGCGAGTCGTCAGTGCTGTAGGTGCCCTTCACCAGCTCCAGGGACGTCCACCTGTGGGAGTGGGCGGAGTCCCCGAGGTGTTCTGTCTGCGCCTGGCAAGAGTAGCGTGGGGGGGGGGGGGTAGGCGTTATACATCTAAAGATATTGCTGAAGATGGCGAGCATTGTTGGGCTGAATGGCCTGTTCTCGTCATTAAGTTAAGTTATGTTATCATTCCTCATTACAGATTACAATGCGCTTGATGCTGCTTTTAACATTCAGAGAGCTGCAGGTTCACTTTGACGGATTCTGTCTGATACAGCTGAAGGATCTGGACCAATACTACGGCAAAGGCTGAACCCTCCTGAGCCAAGTGTGGCCCTTTGAAGCAGTCCACAAAGACACTGTCTAAGGTGAGAAGTGAGACTGCACTGGCTTTTTAACTGAGGAGGAAGCGAGAGGCTCTTACATCATCGGCGAGCACCTCCAGCTCGTACTCATGGATGCCTCCACCCCCGTAGACGCAGAACCCCACCAGCACCGCCCCCGGCTTGTCCACGGTGAAGCAGATGGCGTCGGGTGAGCCGTTTCCCGTGTTCCAGCTGCGGCCTTGGCTGGTCTTGGTGAAGCGGTTGGGGGTGGACTTCACAGAGTGGAGAGAGTTCAGTCCATCCACCTGAACAGAAAACAACAGTGAAAAAGGCTGCTGGATGCTGGAGTTATTTTGTGCTACAAGTGCACTGGATCTCCAACAGGTGGTGCAAATGAGCCAAATAGTCTCAAGAGAAATACTGCAAATACTAATTATTCCCTTAAAAAACTATAGCACTCACAATCAAGTAAGAAAAACAGTTCAATACAGAACTGTAAGTATAAAAATAAAAAATAAATAAAGTTCAGGTTTACTGCCAATGCAAACTCTAATGTTCAGACAATTTAAGAAACAATTTCAACAGTTTGTATTATTAAAGAAAGGTGTAGTAGCTCCCTTGGGATGAGGCCAAAGTAGATAATCCATCCACCATTTCTAAAGCCTGTGTGCTCAGAAAAATTACGGTAGGAAATCCAGCTCCAAATATGAACAGCCACGTCCTGCGAATGTGACAGGAAGAACTGTACGGTTGTCATGACAACCAACTTCCATGTGGGTGGGGTCAATGGACGAATCGGAAAGGATGACATCACGACAGTGGCACCTGTTCCAATGACTCAACTTCCTCCAACGGTGCTAACTGGGGAGCTGGTGAGGACGTACACAAGTACTGCGCCACAATGCTGTTATTACCCCCGAAAGACTTGCTGTGGAACTGGCACAGTGCTGGGCCCCTAAAGTTATTGCACTGCACAGAGGGTTGTCAACTTGTGAGCATAGTTTGGGGTACGTTCAGCACCGAAAATTGCATTGTAACCTGTAACTCTGCGTTAAACATTGTCTGACAGCCTTTAGCAAACATTATGGAAATAATCGCTAACAAATATAACCTGAAGGTGGGGTTAAAAATGCTTTTCAGTCTCAAAGGAAAGTCACCTCCGCCATCACCCTGAGACGGCAAACCTCGACCCAGTAAGCAAGCCTACATCAGTAACTTGTATGAAAGGTAACGGCAATAGTGGTTTGTCAGGTTTTGGAAAGAGACAGAGTGCGTTTCGGGTTCTGGGGCTGTACCTCAGAGCCCAGTGCTGAGGCGGTGAGCTCGCTCACGATGCTGGCCAGGAGACCACAGGTGTTGGACACCAGGTGCGGGGAGAAAAGCTCAACTTCCTTCCTCAGGCTCTTCCTCACAGGAAGCACCACAATCACCAGCATCTTCTCCAGAACCTCCCGGAAGCTGGTCATGCCCATCAGGTTCTCCTCCGTCTGCCAACCACAACAAACACGTGAGACGCGCTCCACAGCGCCCCCTACAGAAAAAGCAGTGCAGCTACACCTAAAGAGACGCCACAGGAATTAATAAAACCCTGCATTCTGAAAAACACAGCCTGGCCAAGTTTGCAAACTACATTAAAAAAGAGGCTCTTCTAGGATCGGTGATGGCAGCACAATTCATTAACATGGATTCATTGATCAGAACCAGATTAAACATGGATATTAAAAAAAGTTAAGGTGAAATATGGGCCGTTTAGCAGTTTAGCAGCACACTCACATGGCTGAGTTTCTCCATGTGCGCCACCAGTAGGGGAAAGCGGTGAGCTAGGGCGGAGTCGTTCTCCGTGCTGACCTGCTTGACGAGCGAGCGCAGCAGCACCTCGCCATCGTACGCGATGGGCAGGATGGAGGTGAGCTTGACCGAGGTGTTGCAGAGCGCCGACATCACGGCTGCCAGTAGGCGGCTGCTGGATGTGCGGAAGTTGGCCTCCTGGATGTCCTGAGAAAGAGCAGGGAGGCGTGAGGACATCTCTCAACGCGAGAACAAAACCCACCTGAAACTTATATACTTGATTTTTGCATACTTGCGATTCGGAACGCAAACAAACAAAATGGTGCTATGCGTACTAACTAGTATGCAAGCATGCATACTGGAACACAGATTAGTATTTAAAAGTGGTATTCACGTGTATGCATGCTCAGGTGTGTGGTGTCCACGTGTAGTTCTGCTCAGGTGTGTGGTGTCCACCTCTAGGTGTGCTCAGGTGTGTGGTATTCACTTGTAGGCATGCTCAGGTGTGTGGTGTCCACCTGTAGGTGTGCTGAGGTGTAGTGTTCACCCATAGTTGTTCACAGGCGTGTGATATTCAGCTCTAGTTGTACTCAGTTGTGTGGTGTTCACCCATAGTTGTGCTCAGGTGTGTGGTGTTCAGCTCTAGTTGTGCTCAGGTGTGTGGTGTTCAGCTCTAGTTGTGCTCAGGTGTGTGGTGTTCAGCTCTAGTTGTGTTCAGGTGTGTGGTGTTCAGCTCTAGTTGTGCTCAGGTGTGTGGTGTTCAGCTCTAGTTGTGTTCAGGTGTGTGGTGTTCAGCTCTAGTTGTGCTCAGGTGTGTGGTGTTCAGCTCTAGTTGTGCTCAGGTGTGTGGTGTTCAGCTCTAGTTGTGCTCAGGTGTGTGGTGTTCAGCTCTAGTTGTGCTCAGGCGTGTGGTGTTCAGCTCTAGTTGTGCTCAGGTGTCTGGTGTTCAGCTCTAGTTGTGCTCAGGTGTGTGGTGTTCAGCTCTGGGCGTGTGGTGTTCAGCTCTAGTTGTGCTCAGGTGTGTGGTGTTCAGCTCTAGTTGTGCTCAGGCGTGTGCAGAGGGGCTCACCTGGTCCAGGCAGTTGAGCAGGTCACAGAGACAGGCCCACTGCAGGGCGGGGGTGGGATAGAAGGAGTGGAAGCAGGCGGTGAAGGTGTTGTGGCACTCCTGCAGAACGGCCTCCAGCAGTGTCAGAGGCTGGCTCAGGTAGCCCTGAGGGTCATTGTCCAGCTTGGTCAGGCAGTTGTCCATCCCCTCCGACAGGATCTTCTTGAGCAGACTGCGCGTCTTCCCCACGCACTCTGCCAGCTTGCTGGACTCGTCCACCACTGCCTTGGAGCTGGCTGCTGGGACAGGCACACCATCACAAAGATCAACACCTCTGAGGCGTTTCTTTCAGGGTTTTATTTTGCTCTATATTACCTTCACATTTTTGGGCGAGTTGCATAGGACAGTCTAGGGCTAGGCGATATACCATAACGATAATTATCGATTGCAATAACGGCCGTTACCACCATGTGGGGTATTGCCTTTCTTTCTTTAATTATACCTGATGTGGTAGTAATCTAAACTTCAAAGCCCACGTGAAATTCTTCTGGGAAAAACACATCACCACTGTCTACTGGGTGTTGATAAGATGGACAACCTGATATCTATTGATATCAGCGGTGATGTTTTTTTCCAGAAACATTTGTCCTCTGAAGTTTGGATGTTTACTGCCGTATACTGGGTATACCTAAAGAAAAAAAAGATGAAAAGAAAGGCAGTACCACACTCTGTGTGTGTGTGTGTGTGTGTGTGTGTGTGTGTGTGTGTCTCACCAGAGATGGGGAAGATCTCACAGATGTAGACGCGGAGCAGCCGCAGGCAGCAGGTCCCCACAAAGCGCAGCCGCTCCAGGTCCAGCAGTGTGGCTGTGAACTGGAAGCCCTTGAGCCCCCTCAGCTCCTCCACCCCCAGCACCAGCGTGGTCCAGCTCCAGTGCAGGATACTCAGCAGGGACTCGAAACACTCCTGCAGGGGAGAGAGGACTCACTCTCAACTCCCTGAGACTCACTATCCCACTACTTCCTGTCGCACTAACCCACAAACCCCACTCTCCATGACTGCCTCTCGCACCCAATGGATCTTCAGTGCCTCGTGGCTTCTGAGGATTTTTTCACTTCCTGCCACTTAATCGTTTGTGACAAGAGGGGACTTCATTGACAAGGCAAAGCCACCGGGGATTTATAACCCACTGCCACCTCACAGGTAAAACCGTGTAAGCAGATCAATAACACAACGTGTACTGAAGACACTGGCATCACAGACTACAGGGCTGGCTGGTTAACATGCAGACTCAGCCCACAGGACAGGGCCCTGCTCTAAGGAGTACCCCTGAGTCGCCTGTGTTTCACAAGCAGGCCCCATCGAGGTGTTTTACTCAAATGGTTCCTCAGAACCTGTGCAATTTCCATTACAGGCTGATTTCAGGCTGAGAAATGGCAATACAAATGGCCAGTCTCAGTAAATAAAAGGGCCCGGAACATTCTGTGGACATCTCCACAGAACGCTATTGGAGCAGTACAGCACGGAGGTCGACGGCCCGTTAAAACGCACCACTGAGACGGTTCGGGCGAAGGATCTCTTGAGGATGTGGACCGGCTCGCTGGTCTGCTGTTTGCCTTTGGCAGCTTTAGCATCGTTCGACGGAAGCCTGGGGTAAACATCATAAAATCCACATCAGAAGGTTTACAGCGGCAGAGGGCTACTCAGTCTGCTATAGAAGAGAGAGACAGAACCGTTTGGGTCTGTATGGGCACGCAGTCAAAAGCAGACTTGCCTGTATAGCAGCTGAGGAATCTGACCGGCATTCACATCGGTACCGTTGTTGGATTTCTTGGAGCTCTTGAATTGAAAGACCACACTGCAAGCAGGGAGAGAGTCATTTAACCTACTAACAAACAAAACCCAGCAACGCAAACATCCGTTATCAAGAAGAACATCTTCAGCATAGGGGTAAGCATGTACAAGTATTTTAGGCATTTAGCAGGCACTCTTATCCAGAGAGAGACTTACACAGCTTACATTTTTTACATACAATCAATTCTTACAGCTGGATATTTACTGAAGCAGTTCTATGGAGGTAGATTTCTATCGAAAATAAACAAGCACAAAAGCATAATCCACAATTGTATTTACCATCCACACACACACACCTCTAAATTTGTGTTCGTAGATATAATCCACAATTGTATTTACCATCCACACACAAACACCTCTCAACTTGCGTTTCGTAAATCATCATTTGGATGAATGCAAAAATTATATTCACAAATGCAAATAACAATTACAAATATGTTTCCAATGTTCACATGTACAAATCAAAAGCTTGGCTTGCGAACTGGGATAAAGACTAAGGAACAACAGGGTACTGCCTACATTTTGCAACATAGATCTTTAGTAGTTCTGCATATCACCCTCAGATTTTTCAGACTTGTGGACAAGGAGTCTGTGATCCAGCATATGTATAGTTTTACCTGTTTTAGATATGTTGCTCTCGGTATTTCATTGCAAACTAAAGAAACTTACTTTTTTTGCATTTCTTTCAAGATTTCCTTGCATTTGTGGCACTTTATTTTGATGTAAATTATGAAAATAAACTAATCCAAGTTAGTATTGTAAATGGTACAACTGTCTTGTTTTATTTAAAGGGTAACTAAACTGGCTATTTCAGAGTGACCAGAGTTTTTCATGTTTCAGTTAACGTTATTAAAGACTGCTAAGTTAGCCATGAATTACTTTACAATGAAACTTGTAGTAATTTCGGTCAAAACTGCATAAACATGAACATTGTCCAGTAATAACCATTTAACTGTTTGCTAAGTTAACTAACGTTAGATAGTTTAGGTATCTTGTGAAAATACTGTGTCTTTGTGGTTCGTTGTCATGAAGTGCATTTTTAGATCAGTCCTGGGTTGACACCTACACTATCTGTCACATATACTGCAGAACAGCCAATAGTAAATTACAACTGCAACAGCCTACATTTCACCACCGTGTCACTAGTTAGCCAAAATACACTAGACTTCCTATATGATGCTACGCATTGCGATGAAATGTCACGATTTGCAACAGGATCAATCTCTAGCACTTGGATATGTCCAAATATATCATATCAATATATCAAATATATCAATAGTATGATCAATATTATTCGGACTAACCATTAGCATATGAGTTCCCGGTAATTCTCGACAGGGCTGTTATTTTACAAAATATATGCGGTTAAATTTTGTTAAAAGGACCTGCAACAGCTGAGAATAAGCTATCGATGGCTTCAGTCTCACCTTAGAAAACCCCAAATTAGCCCAAATTAGTTTTACTCGTAGTGTAAGGCTTTAAAACAATCCACTTTCCCAGGAAGACCGTGATACGTGCGACTTACAGCAGGGGAAACAGAGACCATGCAGCGCACATGCAGAGAATGGCATTAAAATGAATTGTGAATAAATTGTGTAACGTGCTGCAAATTAGTTTTAATTTCTAATTAGACGCTTAGTTCCCTTTGAAATCGTTTTGTTCAGTTATGGAATAACAGGTGAAATCATCTGGGTTTTAATAAGCTGAGAGTATGGAAACCTTGTCACTGTAATTTAAAAAATATGAAGGACGAAGAATACCAAGGTTCAAATTCAGTTAACATGGTGAGATTTATCTCCGTATTATGACCATGCCCCGACCGTCCTAATACAGGTCTGATCAGCTAATTCAGCTGTTTTTGAGAAGTCTTTTATTATATTTATATGTTTTGTTTTTTTTCATTCAAAGTTTGATATCATACATACATTTTAACGATTATAGGCTTTGTTCCCTGGGGGTTTAAACAGATCACCCCTAAATAGGTGAGAATTGACCAAATTTGGTATCTGCTCGAAGGGGTTAACCATGACGCTGCGTCACGCCCTGTACGTAGGGAGCCGTGATTGGGTCCTGTGCTTACCCGTCATCAGTAGTGATGGTGGCCTGGCCATGGGAGCCGCAGTCGCTGCTGGGACCCGAGACTCGGGCCCAGGCCACATACCACCAGCCCAACTGCAGCAGCACGGGCTCATCAAACATCATGGCGTACTTCTCCCTGAGGGGAGAGGAGAGAGCTGTCAGACACACGTATGTGTGTAATCACATATACACACTGTGTAAACGCACGCACATATGAGGGGCCATAATACATTTTGGATCTCTCAAATACATATATTCTCACTTTCACATACATATATTCTCACTCACACATACATACATACATACAGTGAGCATTATAATTTATTGGACAGTGACAGATTTTATGTTATTTTGGTTCTGTACTCTAGCACTTTGAGTTTGAAAAGATACAATTGTCAGGAAGTCATGGCATGCAATGGATATGTGACCAAATATAAAAAATGATTACTTTATTCTATACTGCCTGGCCAAAAAAAAGTTGCACACTAATATTTAGTTGGACCACCTTTAGCTTTCATTACGGCGCGCGTTCGTCGTGTCATTGTGTCGACAACCTCATGCAACGCCACAACATATATTTCCGTCCAGAGTTGCATTCATTTTTGGCCAAGATCTTGTATTGACGACAGGAGAGTCAAACCACTCCGTAAAGTCTTCTCCAGCACACCCCAAAGACTTTCAATGGGGTTAAGGCCAATTCATGTGTGAAAATTATTCCTCATGCTCCCTGAAACAATCTTTTGCAATCTGAGCCCGATGAATCTTGGCATTGTCATCTTGGAATATGCCTAGAATATGGGATAACCTGGTCATTCAGTACATTCAGGTACTCAGCTGACTTAATTTTATTGCTGCATAATGTTGCTGAGCCTAGACCTGACCAAGTGAAGCAACCCCAGATCATAACACTGCCTCCAGAGGCTTGCACAGTGGGCACTATGCATGACGGGTGCAACGGTGAGTTTTCTTTTGGCCAGGCAGTGTACATTATACCCTGAAAATACCCTCAAATTAAAGCTGACAGTCTGCACATCAACCTCATTGTCATCGTATCCTTTCAAACTCAAAGTGTTAGAGTACAGAACTTTAGGTTACTGTCGTAACCCCGGTTCTTTGAGTAATATGAGCGAGATGTCTCGCTATGGGATGTGACCCTCCGCAGCCCTGACAGAAGTACCTATCTCAAATAACCAATCCTGATTGGTCAGAGAAGCGTGTCCCTCCGCTGCGTGATGTAGTCCCCCCCACTACAAATACCGCAGCAGGAAGACACGCCCGCCATTCTAAAGCCCGAAATTCCTTCTCACCGCCCAGCAAGAAGGGTTGTCTGGCGAGACATCTCGCTCATATTACTCAAAGAACCGGGGTTACGACAGTAACCTAAAGTTCTTTTTCATAATATGAGCTCGATGTCTCGCTATGGGATGTGGTTACTCCCGAATTGCCAGACAGCTTTATCGAACAGCCACCAACCGATGGGAGGGTCCAGATGTCCAGATGCTAGGCCTGAAGGACCGCGCTGGCAACGCACGGGCCCGACACATCCAGCATGTAGAATCGAACAAAAGTCAGAGGCGAAGTCCAACTCGCCGCCGCACAAATGTCCTGAATAGACACCCCCCTGAACAAGGCCCAGGATGCAGCCATGCCCCGCGTAGAGTGAGCGCGCAGGCCCGCAGGCGGGCGCAACCCCTCATTAGCGTAGGCCAAAGTTATAGCTTCCACCAGCCAGTGTGAGAGGCGCTGCCTCGAAACAGGCTGACCTTTCCTGGGATTAGCCCAGGAAATAAAGAGCTGATCGCTCCGTCGGAAGCACTGAGTCCTGTCCACATAACAACGTATGGCCCGGACCGGACACAATGTATGAGCCCGCTGGTCAGCAGCTGGAGCTGTGAACGCAGCGAGAGTAATCGGGGAGCATGAACCCACCACCTTAGGCACAAAGGCTGGGTTAGGTCTCAGCGACACCCTTACGTCCCCTGGGGCAAACTGAGTGCATGACGGATGCACCGAGAGTGCATGAATATCGCTGACCCGCTTCGCGGAAGCGAGCGCCAGCAACAACATTGTCTTAAGAGACAAATGCTTCAAACTAGCACCCTGTAAAGGCTCAAAGGGGGGACCCTTAAGCCCCTCCAAAACCACCGTCAGATCCCATGGGGGCATAAGCGGCCTGGAGACTGGGAGCAGTCTACGGGCACCCTTCATAAAGCGGCACACCAGAGGGTGCTGACTCACTGTTTTGTCCCCAAAGCCCACGTGACTGGCGGCAATGGCCGCCAGATACACTTTGACTGTCGAGAAGGCTCTGCCATCATCGATGAGGCTCTGAAGAAATGATAAGACCACCGGAACAGAGCACTGAAAAGGGGTGTGATTCCGATCATGGCACCACCGCTCAAACACCCCCCACTTACCAGTGTACAAAGACCTGGTAGAGGGGGCCCGAGCATTCTGAATAGTGTTAATCACACTCGGAGGAAGGCCCGCAGTGGTCATAGAGAGCCACTCAGGGGCCACGCCCACAGTTGTAACCTGTCCGGGTGTGGGTGGAACACCGTCCCCCCCCCCCTGTGACAACAGGTCCCTGCGTATTGGCAACTGCCAGGGCCGGGCGCACAGCAACTGATAAATCTCCGCCAACCAGTGCATCGCCGGCCAGTGTGGAGCTATCAGGATAAGAGAGTGTCTGTGTTCCCTCACCCTCGCCAGGGTGGGAGGAACCAGCGCCAGAGGGGGAAACGCATAGAGCAGCTTGTGAGGCCAGTCGTGCGCCAGAGCGTCCAGCCCCAAGGGGGCCCCCCGACTGTGTAGGGAGAAGAACAGCTGACACTGGGTGTTCCCCTCCGACGCAAACAGGTCCACTTTGGCGCGGCCATAAATGGACCAAATCTGAGTCACCACGAGAGGGTGTAAAGTCCATTCTCCGTATACGGGCGCACCCCTGGACAAGAGGTCCGCCCCCACGTTCAGGGTCCCCGGGACATGCGTTGCCCTCAATGACAGGAGACGCACACTGCTCCACAGGATCAGTTTGCGTGCCAATATGTGTAATTGACGTGAGTGCAAACCCCCCTGGTGATTTATGTATGCCACCGTGGTCGTATTGTCCGTCCTCACCAGGACATGATGACCCCTGAGGAACGGGAGGAAATGTTTCAGAGAGAGAAACACTGCCGAGAGCTCCAGAAAATTTATGTGATGTCGCTGGAGACCCAGGCTCCAGCGGCCCCTCACAGATCTGCCCTCGTGAATGCCGCCCCACCCCTGGAGGCTGGCATCCGTAGTGACCACTTTCCTGGACAGGACGGTGCCCAGGGGCACACCCTGAGTCAGAAAAGAGGGCGCCCGCCAGTGACGTAGGGCCAACACGCAATCCGACGTCACCAAAATCCTCCGTGCGCCATGACGCACGGGGTCCAGCCTGAGCGCAGCAACCCAGCGCTGAAACTCCCTCATGTGGAGGCGACCGAGGTGTATTACGTGTATAGCCGAGGCCATCAGGCCCAGCAGGCGCAGACACACCCTGAATGGGACGTAACAGTGTCTCTGAAAAGGAGCAAGACATGCCTTGAAACTGTTCGCCCTCTCCTCCGAGAGGCGCGCAGTGAACGGCATTGATAGCAGCTGTAACCCGAGGAAGATTATTTCTCGACCCGGTGAGAGATTGCTCTTTTCCGTGTTTATCACAAAGCCCAACTCTGACAGATGACGTGTGACAAACTCCGTGTGCGACCTGGCCTCCTGCTCCGAGCGCGCTAGGAGAAGCCAGTCGTCCAAATATGTGGCCAGGCGTATTCCCCCCCGCCGTAGCGGGGCGACCGCCGCGTCCGTACACTTCACGAACACCCTCGGGCTGAGGGAAAGTCCGAACGGGAGCACTCGGTACTGATAACACACTCCCTGAAACGCAAACCTCAGATACTTTCTGTGGGCAGCGTACACTTTTATATGGAAATAAGCGTCCCTCAGATCCACTGATGTGAACCAGTCGCCTGGTTTTATTAGACGCAACAGAGATGCCTGTGTCAGCATCCTGAACTTGTATTTCCTTAAGTGACAGTTCAGAGCCCTGAGGTCCAAGATAGGGCGAATTCCTCTCCCTCCCCGTTTGGGGACGAGAAAATATCTTGAATAATACCCGGATTGACTCTGCTCGGGAGAGACGATTTGAATAGCTTTTTTGTCTAAAAGAGACATTATCTCCTCCTTTAGCACGCCAGCTAAACGTCCCTGTGCTCGTGACTGTATTATGCCGGAAAAACGAGGCGGCACAGTGTTGAACTGCAGCCGGTAACCCCGCTCTATCGTGCGTAATACCCACGGATGAGCCCCTATTTCTCTCCACTTTTGAATGTGGAAACACAGTGAAGGGGAGAATATCGGCTGAGGCTCTGCCAACACGGGAGGGCTCATAAGTGGTGGTATGGCTCCCTCCAGTGGCAGAGCGAGAGAATGTCCCTCGGGCCGTACTGCGCATGTGCGAACTCGCGCAGCAGCCTGGGTAAATTCCTCCGTAGCCGGAAATGGGATGCCCATCGCCGGCAACAGAGGGACAGCATGCCCGGCGGACATGTTGCTTATGTGCAAAGCATTCATTTTGTTTGTGCTTGCTTTGTTTTCGGTGTTTTTTACACATTTTGTTTTCAACTTTATTTCTTTGAACAAAGGCAGAACATTGTGTGTATGCGCGTGCTTGTGGACATGTGAACACGGCTGTGCAACGGCAAACAGCCCGGTGACAATGTCCCTCCTCGTCTCGTCTGGCCCTGGGGCGGAGATCAGCGACTGGAGATGCGCACTTAAAAACCTCTTTGGTGGAGCCCATGAACGGGGAACTGATGGGCGCGTCACCCGGAGAAAAGGCGGAGGCGGTCAAGTAGCCTTCTTCTTCCTCCTACCCTGCGCAGCTGAAGCGGCCGGTGGAGGCGGCGGGGCTGCGGGCTGAGCGCCGGGGGGACCCTTCCAACCAACCCGAGGGGCAGGCGACTGGGATCGGGCCGGGGAAGGTTGCTGCTGCGGCCTCTTCGGGACCTTAAATCGCGCAGATTGAGCAGCGGCCTGGGCGAAAGATTTTCCCCGGGGCGGGGGAGACGGCGAGGGGGCTCTACGCGGCAGGCAGAGCGCAAACGCCTCGTTGTCTTTCTTCCTCGCCTCCGCTCTCTCCTGCATGGAGGTCAGAGCTGAGCCGAAGATACCCTCCGGTATGACGGGCGCGTCCAGGATGTCATCTCGCTCTCTGTCAGTCAGCCTGGCGAGATTGAGCCACCTGGCTCGTTCCTGGACCACGAGAGAAGCCATAGCTTTCCCCGTGGCGAGCACAGCCACCCGCTGGACATGAAGGCACAGGTCCGTAATCACCCCCGCCTCGCGCCAAACCGCGGCGCTAGGTGCACCGTGGAGAATGTCGGCTTGGTAAGCGGAGAGAAGCGACAGCACATTCAAAGCCCTCATCGAGAGCGCGGCTTGCTTGTACGCCCTCTCGGTCAAAGCAGACTGAAGACGCTCCGATTTAGCGGGGAGGGACGGACGTCTGCTTGAGCCAGCCATGGCGCCACCCGGGTACAGATGCGCTGCAACCGGGGACTCGACCGGGGGCATGACGAGGAGACCCAGGGCTTCCATGTTCTCGGTGTCGAGGACGGAGGCACCCGGAATCTGGTTCCTTCCGCTGTACGGCTTGTCGCTCCACATCTTGGTGAGCTCGAGCAGTAAGTCAGGAAAGACGGGAAGAAGCTGCTTGGCCGTGTTACCGCCCGGTGCTAATAGCCTGCCCTCGTAGCGCGAGCGCGAGGGCTGTGTCACCGGAGCAGGCCAGGGAATACCCATGCTCGCTGCCGCACGCTTGCACGTGTCGAGCAGAACCACAGGAACCGGGGACGAGGGACGTGCGTCCTCGCCGTCCTCCGAGCCCCCGGAAAGCAGCCCCGGCTTTGCAGCCGGCACCGGAGTGATTAAGGCATCATCCTCGTCCTCGCTCTCTGAAATGAGAGGGGGATAATCGGAGTCATCCTCTACACACTCCAGCTCTAACACATCGTCGGAAGGAAAGGCAGGAACCGGGGACATCACAGACAGGGCGGCCCAGTCGGTGTGCACCTCCTGTACCTCCTCTACCATGGGCTCCTCTTCGTCAGCGGCTACCGGGGCAGCGGCGGTCAGAAGCGGGTCCTGGTCGGACAGGCTGGCTTGGCGAGCCAGGCGGCGTCTCAAGCTTTTCGTCGTGAACATTTTGCAATGCACACACGAACCGGGGACGGATAGGGACAGCCTGGCGTGGTCAGTCCCGAGACAACTCACACACACGGGGTGCGTATCCTTCCCCGAAATCCGGGCACCACAGGGGCAGGGCCGGGAGTCTCCTCTGGCATGAGGAGAAGCGGACGCCATGGGGGCAAAAAACACCGGCTGGTGCGCGGGTGTCTTTTACAGTAAGTGCTAGCTAACTGGTGTGTTAGGAGCAGGTAGCTAGCTAACTGGTGTGTTAGAAGCAGGTGCTTAATAACTGGCGTGTTAGAAGCGAGAGGCTGATAACTGGCGTGTTAAAAGCAAGATGCTGATAACTGGAGTGTTAAAAGCAGGAGGCTAACTGGTGTGTTAGCAGGAAACGTCGAGGGGAGCTGGCGTGCAAAACCTCGGCGAATATAGTGAGCTGAGTTAGCGTCCGTCGACAGAAGCTAATAAATAATTCCGTCTGTGGACAGTTAAACTAACTAGGCTCGGTGTGAGATAATGCTTCTAGGTGAGAAGAATTTTTAGAATGGCGGGCGTGTCTTCCTGCTGCGGTATTTGTAGTGGGGGGGACTACATCACGCAGCGGAGGGACACGCTTCTCTGACCAATCAGGATTGGTTATTTGAGATAGGTACTTCTGTCAGGGCTGCGGAGGGTCACATCCCATAGCGAGACATCGAGCTCATATTATGAAAAAGAACCAAAATAACAAAGAATGTGTCACAGTCCAATTAATTAATTTCACGCACTGTATATTATCTCTCTCAACACATCCCAGAATTTGGACACTTTCACACAAGTGTCCAAATTCTTCCTTTTTACAGAACGTAGCCTACATACATATTAGTATCGCTGCAACGTTAACACAGTGGCTGATGCGGTATAGATCTACGTTTTTATATCTATGACTGGTACAGGCTCTTGTCCAGCGTCTGTGCACCATGGAGGGGGAAGACCAGAGACATGTAACGTTATTAGCCTCCAACCGGCAATTGGAGTAATGCATAAATATAATATTATCGTCACCTGAAACAGGAAGTGCTTCTTGAGGCCAGCATCAGCTCTGTAGCCTACTCTGCGCCTTCTCACAACATAGCTGACAGCGAGATGAGAGCACTGTTTAGACCGTAATGTTCACTCCAGTGAGTGTAGGCTAATGTCGACAGACCACCGATCCTCAAGCAGGCCAGCTTGGACTTGCTCGGAGACAGTGCACGATATAACACTCCACAACACTTTGGCACCTGGGATTCTCGGCCGAGGAAAAGGTAAAAACTAACGACAGGGTGCTACTAAGTTTATTCACAGGTGATGCTATCATGACTGGGTATAAAATAATATCAAAAGACTTGATATCTTATTTCCAGGTACTCTTACAAGTGATACTACAACCTCTCTGCATTTAAATGGATCTCCATGGGAATTGGGGGGTGGGACGAGATTAAGCTGTAAATTACACAGGAATAGTATGAAATCCATGGTTGGCTAAATGGCTGTAAGTCATCAAGGGTCTGCGGTATCAAACAAGCCTCAAACCATCACTCTGCTGCCAGATATGCAGTAGATATGGATGGATCACCTCAAGGGTTGTTTCTCCTGACTTCTCGTAGAGTTCAAAAGGAAAATGAGTCAGGAGAAACAACCCTTATGGTAAAACATTAAATATATTTTCTTTGTACTGTTTTCAATTAAATATATGTAAGAGAATTTACAAATCACTACTTTCTGCTTTTATATGCATTTAAATACTGTCCCAACTTTTTTGGAATTGGGGTTTGTACTTGCATACATATCAAACACACAGAAATATACTTGCGCACATGCACAAAGTCAGAGTGCAATACAAGGTTTTTAACATTACCTTTGCGAGAATAATCTTAAACACTGTAATATTCTTTAATTCCATTTGATAAGAAGCTCATGACTCTTCCTTGGTGAGGCGCTTACCTGGCAGCGCAGTCATAGGCCAGTACATCCGTCTCGGCCAGGAGGTCCCCGTCTGTCTCATGGTCGCCCCCATCTGGACCCAGTTCAAACATCTGCAAAGCAAATTAACTATTAACCTTCCGACCTGCTCCCATGTAATCCTACAGTACAGCTCATACACATAAATCACAAACTGACCAACGGGCTCATATCCTACAGTACAGCTCATACAAATACATCACAAACTGCCCAACCAGCTCATATCCTACAGTACAGCTCATACAAATACATCACAAACTGCCCAACCAGCTCATATCCTACAGTACAGCTCATACACATAAATCACAAACTGACCAACCAGCTCATATCCTACAGTACAGCTCATACAAATACATCACAAACTGCCCAACCAGCTCATATCCTACAGTACAGCTCATACAAATACATCACAAACTGCCCAACCAGCTCATATCCTACAGTACAGCTCATACAAATACATCACAAACCACCCAACCAGCTCATATACTACAGTACAGCTCATACAAATACATCACAAACCGCCCAACCAGCTCATATCCTACAGTACAGCTCATACAAATACATCGCAAACCACCCAACCAGCTCATATTACAGTACAGCTCATACAAATACATCACAAACCGCCCAACCAGCTCACATCCTACAGTACAGCTAAATACAAATACATCACAAACCACCCAACCAGCTCATATACAACAGTACAGCTCATACAAATACATCACAAACTGCCCAACCAGCTCATATCCTACAGTACAGCTCACACAAATACATCGCAAACCACCCAACCAGCTCATATACAACAGTACAGCTCATACAAATACATCACAAACTGCCCAACCAGCTCATATCCTACAGTACAGCTCATACAAATACATCACAAACTGCCCAACCAGCTCATACCCTACAGTACAGCTCATACAAATACATCACAAACTGCCCAACCAGCTCATATCCTACAGTACAGCTCATTCAAATACATCACAAACTGCCCAACCAGCTCATATCCTACAGTACAGCTCATACAAATACATCACAAACTGCCCAACAATTTGGTTTAATTATTTTCCTCATGCCTATTATGAATGGCAGAGCGGGAAGGGGACCTCACCTTAATTTTGGCGGTGTATTCCCCCCGGCCCCCAAAAAGACCCAGCCCCCCGAGCAGGATGTCTGCATCGGCGCAGAAACGGATGGCCTCCACGGAGTGGGCGGAGTAACCCCAGCCACCCCCGTGACCTGGAAGCAAACGGACAGTGATGTCATCATACTGCACAGGATTTAAGATATGTAGGATGGGTGGCATCCAAGACATACGAGTGTGAGGATGAAGACTAAAAACATCTCATGAGAGCAGCAGGGAGTTAAGAGCGTTAAGACTACTCCAGTACCGGCCGGTCACAGCTGGTCAGTTAGTCACGGCCAGTCACAGAAGGTCAGAGCTGGTCACGGCTGGCCACAGCCAGTCACAGCCGGCCACAGCCAGTCGCAGCCAGTCGCAGCCAGTCGCAGCCAGCCGCAGCCAGTCACAGCCGGCCGCAGCCAGTCACAGCCGGCCGCAGCCAGTCAGAGCCGGCCGCAGCCAGTCAGAGCCGGCCGCAGCCAGTCAGAGCCGGCCGCAGCCAGTCAGAGCCGGCCGCAGCCAGTCAGAGCCGGCCGCAGCCAGTCACAGTCGATCATAGCCGGTCACAGCCGGTCAGAACCAGTCAGAGCCGGTCACAGCCGGTCACAGCCGGTCACGGCCAGTCACGGCCAGTCACGGCCAGTCACAGCAGGTCAGAGCCGGCCACAGCCGGTCATAGCCGGTCACAACCAGTCACGGCAGGTCAGAGCCGGTCACAGCCAGTCACAGTCGATCATAGCCGGTCACAGCCGGTCAGAACCAGTCAGAACCAGTCAGAGCCAGTCACAGCTGGTCACAGTCGGTCACAACCAGTCACACCGGGTCACAGGACCGAGCAGAGCTTGCAGGCCGGTAGGCGCACTTACTCTCAAACCGGTTCACCACACTGTAGTCCTCCTTGGAGTAGACTTTCAAGACGGCCTGCGTCTCTTCTTCAGTACTGGCCACGCCCATCTTCAGGTCCTGCATGGTGGCCAGTGTGTCCAGGCACCCTACGGAGACACAGACATCCCTGTTCGGTCAGGTTCTGTTATCGCTGCAGAATCCCGGGCCCAGTTAGGTCAGGTTCTGTTATCGCCGCAGAATCCCGGGCCCAGTTAGGTCAGGTTCTGTTATCGCCGTAGAATCCTGGGCCCAGTTAGGTCAGGTTCTGTTATCGCCGTAGAATCCTGGGCCCAGTTAGGTCAGGTTCTGTTATCGCCGTAGAATCCTGGGCCCAGTTAGGTCAGGTTCTGTTATCGCCGTAGAATCCTGGGCCCAGTTAGGTCAGGTTCTGTTATCGCCGTAGAATCCTGGGCCCAGTTAGGTCAGGAGCCCAAGTTGCCTGGTTGCCTGCTCTGGTTGTCCAGCAACGGGGAACATTTCTCCTTCCCAATTCCTCTAATCACTACTTTTGGAAAAGTTGTATCTCATGACGTGATAGTTTATCAATACACTGTGATGAATGAACTGATGATTCTACACAGTCCTCCTTGTTTGTGCACTGGTATAAAGACTTCACTCACACTAAGAAGTTTTGAGAACCTTCCCTGAATGCTTAGAGCCGATGTGTTGCTTCTCCCAGTGCTGTTATATTTCTTTCTTTTTTTATCTTCTCCATATTTAAGAAAATGTGCCTTTTTCTCAGCTCGGTTTAGACTTCAATTTATTTAGAGAATTGCAACGTTACATTTTTCCTTCAAATCCATTTACGCAGCTGGATATTTGACGGGAGTAATTGAGGTTAAGCATCTTGCTTAAGGGAACAACAGCAGTGCCCCAGCTGGGAATCGAACTCACAACCTTTGAGCTGCAAGCCTAGCTCCATAACCATTCCAATACATCATTCTCTTACTACTACTGATAGGGGACTGAATGAGTCATAAACTATCATGGGGCACCGCCGTTGTACCCTTGAGCAAGGTGCTTAACCTGAATTGCTTCAGGACTAAAATCCAGCTGTATAAAAGGATTGTAGGCAAAAGAATGCAAGCTGTGTAAGTCTCTCAGGATGAGAGCGGCTGCTAAATACCAAAATGCAAATGTATGCAAAGAAAATGTAATGTAAATGTAACATAAAGAGGTAAGAAAATCAAAATGTGGCTGCAGTGGATATCGGAACAGGACGGAGGACCGGCGGTGGGACGAGGGCGGAGTTTGAGGGGTGGGAGTGGGGTTAGGCAGGGCCTCGTACCCAGGATGTGCAGAGCTCCGTGGGAGCGGGTGGTGGTGGCGTGTGAGCCGGAGGGTAGCGCCAACTCGGGGCTCAGGATGCTGCAGCGCGCCTGGATGTCCGAGGCCGAGGGCACACGGGCGTCAGCGATCACCGCGTTGTAGCAGCACATCTCCTGTGACGCTGGCAGGAACCTGAGGGAGAGAGGGGGAGAAAGAGAGAAAAAGAAGGGGCGAGGGGGAGAGGGAGAGAAAGAAAGGTGGGGGGAGACGGAGTGAGAGAGGGGGGGAGAGAAAGAGGGTAGAGGGTGAGGGACAGGCGGGGAGAGAGATAGAAGGAGAGTGAGCGAGTGAGCAAGTGAGAGAGGGGGAGAGAGTGTTGGGGAGACAGAAATAGAGTGTGAGAGAGAGTGGGGGTGGAGGAGAGAGAGTGCCCCCACACTGGGACAACTAAAAGACTATATGGGGAAATTGATTGACAGACAGGCATAAGGTAGGCACTGAGACAGGGGTGGAGCCTAGCATAGGGAAACACACCTCCAGATGACATCGTACACGGGGTCCAAGCACAGCCCAAAGCCCTGCAGGTCCTCCTGCTCAGAGTCGTTGAAGGTTCTGCAGCTGCCGTCCGTCTTGTTAATCAGCAGGCATTTAAAGGGTGGCGGCTCCGAGACAGAGGTGGGGACCAAACCTGGGGGGGAGGGGCAGAGAGGTACCGCCTTCAGCAAAAAGCACACACACCACCAGCACTGTCTAGCAGAGGCGCAAATATGGGCGGAGCTTCACCGATGATGTGTTTGCTGGCGAAGATCTCGGAGGTCGCCAGCACGTGGGAGTTGATCAGAGCCTCGTCGATCCTCAGGAAGGTCTGGTCCCCGCTCGCTCCAATCCACGTGGCTTTGCGCCCGTACTTGGCACCGATGTTGGGCATGGGCGAGGGCCTGGCGTTCCAGTAGGGCATGTCCAGAATGGGCCGACCCAGCTGCCCTTTCTATAAGGAGACCCCAGGTAAGTCAAACCATTCTCTGTACTTACCACCCTCAACTGCACTCAACAAACAAAATCCCCAGCTATTCAGGTATTCACACCCATCATATTCAAGTAAATGGATCTGAAATACAATCGTTTGAGCTCAGCGATCACTTCACACTCCAAATGAGCAGTAGCGTGTTGTGTTGGTGTTGTAAAGAGCCGGAAAGAGCCGGAAAGAATGGAGGATTCCTGCGTACCGAGAAGCTGCCGAAGGTGAAGACTTGTCCGTCAAGCAGAAGCACAGCGGTGTGATTGCTGCCTGCCGTCACCTGGATGCTGGGCCCAAGCAGAGCCTGAACTAAAGTAGGAGCCCCCCTGTATAGAGCACAAAACAAGCCAGAGTCTGTGTGTGTGTCTATGTGCATGCGTTCGTTCGTGCGTGTTAGTATGCATGTGTATGAGTGTGTGTGTGTGTGTGCTTGTGCCTGTTAGTTTGTGCACGTGCGTGTATGTATGCGTGTGTGTGTGTGTGTGTGTGCATGCCACATTACCTAGAGTTAACGTCTCCGTGCCCCAGTTGACCATGCTGCCCATAGCCAAAGGTGTAAACATCTCCATTCTCCATCAACACCACTGCACAGCACAAGAAATGACAAACGGTTAGCTCCGGCTACGCGGCATTACCAAAACACAGGCTTTCATCTGTCATATCAAATCCTTTCCCTCAAACGCTTATCTGCTTGGGACAATTCCAAGGGCTGCTTTGTGTCTGCGAGCAGCGGAAAGGGAACACCAGGGTCTGTTCACTGTCACACTCTCCCTGACTTCACAGGGCCCCAGACTGGAGCCCAATGAACAACATTTTCCAAACAAGCCTCAGTACTTTCTCAAACCAGCCAAGGCAATCTCTGCAGACGGCATTGCTTAGTATTAGTTTCTTTCTATTAGAACCCGGACGATTTCACGCGACACGGCTGCCAGAGAGGGCCCACGGTGGGTGGAAGGAACGTACCGGAATGGTGGAAGCCGCAGCTGACCTGCACGGCGCGCAGCTCGCAGTCGAAGCGCACCGCCCCCGGGGGGTAGGTGGTGATTTTGCTGGCGTCCTTGTCTCCGCGCTCGCTGCTGCCGTCTGTAAAGTGGAAGAGCGAAAGTCAGGCTTGGGGGGGGGATTGGGTGCAGCCGAAAGATACAGGTGGGATCTGCCAATCCACAGCACCGGCCCGAACATCTGACGCCTGGTGAGAAACGCAACACTCTGCAGTGAAAAAGCTGAGCGAGGGATTCTGCAAATAATCCAAAAATGGATCGACATCATTTCCTGCGTGACAGTACAAGGACACAGCCACTGGGAATGACACAGCTGGTGGCCCAGGTAAAACAACCTCACTGGGCCTGTAAATATGAACTGGCCCCGTTTGAGATGAACTCTTGATTTTGAATGCTGAAAAAGTGCCAATGCCAATTTACGTCCCTGTTGCAGAAGGGACATTTCTGGTTCAACTCCAAAGTAGCGTTTGGAAAGCCTTTGCAGAAGTCTCAAACTGTGTAAAAAAATTGTTTTGGAAATCATCTGTGTTGATTAAATAATTGTTTTGGAAATTATTTAACGAAAACAGATTTTTTGTTAATTTTATGCATTTCTTTATTTACAAAATTCCTATTTGACTTGTACTATAGACCTGTTATTTTACCAACGTATAACACAAAGCAAGAACGGCATTCACAACCAATGTAGTAGCATGCCAGTTAACACGGGAGAAAATATGAATGCATTCGCAGAATTATGTTGGAGGGCCACACTAACACTCCGTGTAAGGAGCTCCGTTTGCAGGGAAAATGAACACCTGAGGGCATATTTCAGGGCCGTTAAAAACAGTCGCACTGTCAACTGGAACCAATTGAGAGTTAACGGAGGCAAACATAAGTGGCATAACTGCCACGTCGCCAGCCAATCAGGAGCCCTGTTACTGAGGTGAGTATGACCAAGAACCATGAGAAGCAGTGATAAGCGGCACAGCACACAGAGGTCGTTATAAACCAATCAGGCCTGGCGATGTACAGAGAGGTGCCTTTCCTCTCTTCCCACCTCCGGTGCCATCACACAGGTACAGGGAAACGAGACAAAGTTCCTTAAGGAGGGTGACACAGGGGCACCCAGTGGTTATACTGGGATTTGGAGGAGGTGCAACTCCATTTTAATGAACTTAGATTATGACAAATTTATTTTATATAAAAAATATCTTTGAAAAATATGAAAATGCTTGCTTGCTTAAAAAAAAATAAAAAAAAAATCAGTGAAGGCAAACAATTAATGATTTTTCCATCTCATGTAGGAAGTGGAAGCTGTATCTCCACAGAATTCTCTCCAGTATAACCACGTGGCACCGTGTATCGAAGATGTGTGCCTTTTCAGTGTGATGGCTGATAAAAATCCATCATTCCCTGACTTCATCTGAAACCTACTGGGCAAGAAGTGCGTCATGCTAAAGTATGTGATTATATCTTCATTGAGAACTTACTGTACGCAAGTGCCCTTCCACAACTGGTATTCGGTGGCTAAATGCATCGTCACATTGAAATTCTGCTTGCGTACAATGCTCAACAGCCATTCACAGCACAGGGAGGTGTGATAAATCCAGCCTGACCGATATATAGATTTTTTATTTAGCGAACGCACTACGCACAGTGCATGCTGTCATCCAAAGTGCGCAGTGTCAAACCAGGGGAGGGATTAGCACCCTGGACGTGGTGAATGCCCCCCCCCCCCCCCTTCTCTCTCCCGGGGCCGCTTGCTTTTAACGAACCCAAGACAGCCACCCTCCCTCCCCCATGTGAGCAGAACGAGTGGGACGGGACAGACGAAGGGCTGAGGGGGGGCAAGAGGGACGCCTCTGCGCCCCTCCGAGCCGTTAGCGGAGACCGCAGTACCTTTGTGCTTATCCCGTTTATGCTTTAGGTGGGCCTGTAGGGGTCTTAGCCTGGCTAGCGCCTGCTCACGCTGGTTCATTAAAATGGGGCCAGGGATAACAAGAGGGCCTGAAGGAGAAAGACACTTTCACATGCACGGGCAAAGCTCACAAATGAGGAACAAAAAAACCATGGTAAACAAATAGGGCAAATCATAAATACATACATGTAAGCAGAGGAAAACAAACAAACACCCAGAAACATGTACAACAAGCGCCCACACAAATGCCCCACAATACTCCGCAATTTAACTCTGAGTGGACCTTCTTTCGGTAATAAAATTCAGCCAATTTATTTATTTATTTTTTTAAACGTGTGGAAAATTGAAAGATCGAGACGTACGACAGTTGTACTTTCTCATGAAAAGACAAGATCTTTTTTTTTTTTTCCTGTTTTTTTTGCTTTTAGGATTCAAATGTGTTGTGATGGTCAGTGAGAATATGCTGATGATTTCCGCACTGGGCCACTAAAAAAAGGAATTCCCAGGGCCGAAAACAGGATGAAGCAAAATTAGTCTGTCATAGTGCCTTGGGTAAACAGGTCTGCACCCAAACAAATAGGATATGAGGATTCTGATACATTTCCTCACTGAGCTCAAATTCACCACCCGCTGATCTTAAACGAGAGCATCAGCTGCCCTCAAAAAGAGTGGTGAAGGCGAGACGCGTAGTGCAGTCCGCAGGGGGGGCCGACTCTCGAGCCACATACGAATCCCCCCGCCGGTTCCGTCCTTCATGGCACTTTGAACTGTGCTCCCTGCTCTATCTGCTACCCTCTCTCCACCCCACCCCCCTTCAGAGTAAGGCAAAAATGGGGGGGGGGCTGTGTGGTGAAGGTTTAGACCCTGAGACAGGCCTGCCCCCACCCCCGGCGCGGGGCCCGGACACGGGGCCCTACCTCGGCCCTCTTCCAGACGGTGCCTACGGTTGATCCTCTGCCGCTTCTCTTCCTGCCGGATCTGGATGTGCTCCTCAATGTTCACGCCTGGGGGGGGAGGGACAGGCACAGCTGAAATAAAATGGTTGAGGATTTTGGGCCAAAAGAGGGGGACAAACAAAAAGACGCACAAGATGAGTATCGAGGACGGACAAAATGGCCTCATGGAGACAAACAGGACACAACATGAGCTACACCAGCAGGATCTAATGAAGTAATGCTCTGATACACAAAGAATGGTGATATCCTCTGTGTGCATTATGGGATGGTCACGGGATTAAATGGCCGCATTGTTAAAAGGGTATGAATGCACTTCTGAAGAACAATCAGAAATTAGCAAATGGAAAATCACCTATTTTACCGTTTCAAAAATCCACCCAGACGAGAGCACTCAAAGCAATTAAATTACCGTTATAATATTGATTTACAAATGGCCGGTGCACCCGAGGCAGACTCTTTCCCATGGTGACAGTAGCACCCTTTGGTAAAGCGCAGTTTCAGTCACGACAGGAATTAGTTTCATACCTAAAAGCAGGTCGAGCGGAATCATCTCCTTCACAGCGTCGAAGATCCCCCTCTGTCTGGCTTCCTGTCCATCCAGCTCCCGGGCACAGGCCTTGCAGCAGCCGCAGGCAGAGCAGCCAGACTCCCCAGAGCCGCAGCCACACACCCTGGGGTCAGAACACACACACAGCTCTCACACCCAAACTTCAGAGCAGTCACAGACCCTGGGGGCAGAACACACACACAGCTCTCACACCCAAACTACAGAGCAGCCAGACACCCTGGGGTCAGAACACACACACACAGCTCTCACATCCAAACCGCAGAGCAGCCACACACCCTGGGGTCAGAACACACACACAGCTCTCACACCCAAACACCCTGGGGGCAGAACACACACACACAGCTCTCAGACCCAAACCGCAGAGCAGCCACACACCCTGGGGTCAGAACACACACACAGCTCTCACACCCAAACTGTAGAGCAGCCACACACACACACCCAAACTGCAGAGCAGCCACACAACCTGGGGTCAGGACACACACACACACACAAACTACAAAGCAGTCACAGACCCTGGGGGCAGAACACACACACACACAGCTTTCACACCCAAACTACAGAGCAGCCAGACACCCTGAGGGCAGAACACACACACACACAGCTCTCACACCCAAACCGCAGAGCAGCCACACACCCTGGGGGCAGAACACACACACACAGCTCTCACACCCGAACCGCAAAGCAGCCACAAACCCTGGGGGCAGAACACACACACTCACCCTCCGGGCACCCTGTCGGGCCGGCCACTGCTCACACAGCTGGCTCCGTAGCCAGTGCAGTCGCCGCACACAGTGCACACCATGCACTGATCCAGCTTCCACTTGTGTGCGCCAGGCTGACACATCAGGGACTTCTCCTCCTTCTCCTCCAGCTCCTCCTCTAGGTCCTCATCCATCGCTGTGGCCATGTTCTCCACTCCAAAACCTGCACAAAGCATAACTACACATTTTAACCATCAGTCAGTGTTCTTAAAAACCTAATGAATAGATATTTTCCCAAGTAGTACTATATTCTACCAGACTACTTTGCTATGTCATGCTAACGACATAGGTTGCAATTCTCCATATGAGGTCATTTTGTGCCAGTAGTTGGCGATATACACTGCTCAAAAAAATTAAGGGAACACTTAATCATCACAGTATAACACCAAGTCAATTAAACCAAACCGGTCATGCTGGATGATGTTGCAGGCAGCATAACATTCGCCACGGCGTCTCCGGACTCTTTCACGTCTGTCACATGTGCTCAGTGTGAACCTGCTCTCATCTGTGAAGAGAACGGGGCGCCAATGGCGAACCTGCCAATTCTGGTGTTCTCTGGCAAATACCAATCGAGCTGCACAGTGCTGGGCTGTGAGCACATGTCCCACTACAGGACGTCGGGCCCTCATGCCACCCTCATGGAGTCTGTTTCTGACAGTTTGCTCAGAAACATGCACACGAGTAGCCCGCTGGAGGTCATTTTGCAGGGCTCTGGCAGTGCTCCTCCTGTTCCTCCTCGCACAAAAGAGCAGATACCGGTCCTGCCGCTGGGTTGTTGCCCTTCTACGAGCTCTCCTCGTGTAATGGCCTGTCTCCCGGTATCTCCTCCACGCTCTTGAGACTGTGCTGGGAGACACAGCAAACCTTCTTGCGACACCACGTATGGATGTGCCATCCTGGAGGAGCTGGACTACCTGGGCAACCTGAATGGGCTGCAGGTACCGCCTTATGCTACCAGTAGTGACAAGGGTACTAGCAAAATGCAAAACTAGAGAAAAATCAGTCAGGAAGGATAAGGAGAGAGAAATGGTCTGTGGCCACCACCTGCAAAACCATTTACTTTTTGGGGGTTGTCTTGCTGTTGCCTCTCCTGTCCATCTGTTGTCACTTTCATTTGCACCAAAGCAGGTGAAATTGATTCACAATCTTTTACGCTTCCTAACTGGACAGATCGATATTCCAGAAGTTTAATTGACTTGGTGTTATACTGTGTTGATTAAGTGTTCTCTTAATTTCTTTGAGCAGTGTATCTTGTGGAGACTGTTCAATCACCTTTTCTTTTTGAATGCGAGAAAAAATATATAAATCATTTTTAAAGTACATACAGACACACAGATACCCACACACACACAAACAAGCACACACACACACACACAAGCACAAGCACACACATTAAATGATGTTAGCTTATGGCACAATATAATAATGCACAGTTACATACTGCAGAGTGAAATGTTTAGACATGGCGCAGGTGTGCTGAGGGACATATTTACCTTTCCCAGCCTGGCTCATGGCTCCCGTGTCTCGGCCACACTGGCCCTTATTGTTGACCCCAAACGTCCACACCTCTCCGCTTTTGGTGAGGACACAGGTGTGGGCCTTTCCCATCGCTACCTGAGTCACAAAGTGACCCTTCATGTCTGTAACCTGACCTGGAGGGGGTGAGGGGAGGGGTCAGAGCACAGGTGAGAAAGGCGTTAGCAAGAACGCCAAGCCCCATGCAAAAAGTCTTCTAATGAGAAAAAAGAGAAAGCTTTAAAACATGCAGGGGGGTTTTCAACCTTTTCTGATCCGGCGACCCCCACCCAGGCTCAAAGGCATCCAGGGGACCCCCATTATAAGTTAAAAAGGGTTGTACTTAAAAAAAATGTCCCAAATCTGTATATAGTCATTGCATATCAAGTTTGGTCAGGAACCCCCTACAGTACCTTTAAGGACCCCCTGTTGCAACCCCAGGCTGTAAGGCATTAGGAACAGTGGTGCCGCCAAGGGGTGGCCGGGGGGGGCCACGGCCACCCTGATAAAATCGCTGGCCACCCCACTGGCCCCCCCTCGCGGCTCGCGAGTCGCATATGTATAATATGCTTCCGAGTCTGCATAATATGCTTCTATCTGATTTGACATTAGGTACTATTCATTTAAATCAATAATGTATATTTTTTGTATATAATGTATATATTTGTTATATACTACAACAACATAATAGAATTCCTGAAATTCAGTTATGGCTTTTGGTTTTAGTGTGCCACCCCAAGATTTTCAGTGACCCCCCCCCCCTGATGAAACATTTCTGAGGGCGCCACTGACTCCAGGGCTGGAGTGTATCTGCATGCAGATGTACGGAAGCCATCGTTTTGTAGGCTGGGTTTGCGGTTACGGAGAAAGCGCGCCTCACCCAAGAGGGCTTGGTCGATTCAACATGCTCAGAGCGTCAAAGAGAGCCAAGTGAACTAAGCCAGTGCTGTTTATATCACGCACACAGGGCTGCCATTAAGTCTGCTCTGCACAAATCTCAACCGCTTTACCTTACCATCTGTCCTGAGTAACTGCTGAAATACAAAACAGCCCTCATCCTTCCAGATGAAAAACAAACCACATTGCAGGACACGGCTGACATTACTCCGTCTGCCGACATCTATTATTAGAGTCCTGACAAAGCAGGTACCCTGATCTATACATGAAGGTTTGATAGCCAAACAAAAGCCTCATCCACAAATAGAACAAACCCCATCCTGTAAGGACCTCATCAAAGCGGTGGAGCAGGGGAGTGACAGTCGCGGAAGGCGACGACCGGCGGCAGACGTCGACCGAGCGACCGGGACTGACAATCCTCAGAGAGCGGCCCACTCACAGGTGCTGTCGCTGTAAACGGCGTCCTTCCCGAACACGTAGAGCTCCCCGTCTTTGGTGACGATGCTGCTGCTGCCGTTGTTGCAGGCCGTGTACACCGCCATCTTGGTCTCCAGCTTGATCATCTTCTTGGGCTTGTAGGGCTTTGGTTGTCTCCGGCTCTTCGCTGTCAGGACAAAAGGATTTACAGTCAGCAGGGGACTACAGCACAAGAAAGAAAAAAAAAAACCCGACTGACAAAAGCACCGCTAACTATAAAGTGTAATGATATAATAAGGTTGTGTTGCAAATCTTACAGATCTCATTCAATTTTACGGATAAAAGGCTGATTGGTGAGCAAACATAACAAGCGCTTTAAACACGGCATAAGTGAAAGTGAGGAAACGGCTGCCGGCGGCCATATTGGTCATTTCCAACAGGCCAGCTCATCGACGTTTGTCATGAATTGAGCGCCATCTCTGAAGCAGATAAGACAGATGCAGTGAGAGCTTTAGCAGAAAAGGGCTTTTACTCGACTCTCCGTCCTCCCCCTTGCTGGCGGAGCCCGTGAAGAAGACGCTGCCGTCCTCAGCCACCAGGAGCGCGTGCGAGCCGTCGTGCCCCACCGAGAACTGCACGATCTTCGGCGACTTGGTCACGGGAAGCTCCACCCACTTCCCTGCAGATGGGCCGCCCTGTTTGATGCCCAGACTCTGGTACTTCCCCGTGTAGTATATCTGGGGGGGGGGGGACGACAACAACATGTGGGACTCAGGGCTCTGTATATGCCCAATATGCACATAAATGTAACACAAAGGCTCACACTGCTTAGTGGAACAATGTAATGGCTCCGCAGAGAGAAATCAGTAAATGGGAGCAGTAATCTTTTGACTGCCTGCGATACTAAATTTCCTACAATTTATGTTGGCTGTAGAGTGTGAATACATGAGGGCTCTCCACAGCCCTCACCTGCAATATTATACCTTAAATATCACCAGAGAGCTACCATTACTTCTTCTTTATCACTGGTCCGTCAACAGCTAACCGAATTAATACGGCAATAATGTTTACGATTCATTCGGACACACGTTTCCCAAGTGCTAGGTATAAACTGGCGTCCTGAGGTTAGCTCGGTTTGTTTTAGTGAGATGTCATTTATACCATTCGAGCACTTCCTGTACATCTCATGCACCAGCGTCACCTTCTAGTATAGTGATAAATGACATCCCCTCCTATCTGCTGAAATAGGCAGAGAGAGCAGGAATCTTTTGCTGTGAGGGGACAGCGAATGCGGTCGCGGGATTCTGGTGAAAAGTGCTGACCCAGAGCTCTATATTTCTGCCAAGACAGTCCAATTAACCCATTACCTGAAACCAAGGCATGCAGGACTGGAGCCCATTCATTGACAGCTGTGCCAGTTCAGTGAAATATCAGTGGTTATCCTCTGATTCAGGCTGAGTGGAACCCTTCTGCCTAAGAATTTGACATCCCAGATCACACACAGTTTATCTGCTATTTTTGACCAGCCTCACAGGCTCTGGATAAGCACACAATAGCACACCTGGTCGCACCAAGAACAGGTGCGCGCGCAGCACGCACGCACGCACGCACGCACGCACGCACGCACGCACGCACGCCTGACCAATCCTCTCCAATACCCAAGACTCCATGCTAGATCACTGTCAATTTTCCAATCAGGTATCAGTGGGGATAACGTCTCTCCTACCACCTGAATGCTTGTTCCTAACGGCCTTTTTTACCCACCCATTCAGTGCAGTCAATGAAAAATGCACAGGGTGGGAAACGTGCTCTGGGCTTCCATCTGAACACGGGGCTTGCTTTGTCTTACTCAAAGCACAGCTGCACTTCCCTGCTACGTCGGAAAGAGGAAGTAATCAAATTACTCGCAGTTATTTAAGCGCGTAACCTGCTCCGTGAGCTGGCAGAACAGGCTCTCTCCTCAGGTGACGGAGGTGCATTCCGAAGGAGTCGCGGAAAAGGCGCGGTGACACCTCATCACAGAAGCCCACATGGGGGTAAAGACCCGACGTGACCTCTGTCACAATCCCGAGGGTCACAACGCGTCTGCAAGTGCTTTCTCCACCCTCCTCTTTATGTAAAACAGAGGACACTCTACAATGTTGAACATGAAAACTGGCAACCCGTATGGCACATGAGTACGTCAGTCAGAAGCGAAGACAAAAGGCTTCACGGCTACGAGATTGTTATGCTCACACAAACACAAAATGACTCTTGTAGGCCACGTTACAGATTATGTATTTTAATGATATGAAGAAGCACCAAATCTATTGCATTTGCAGAGTACGCCAATGGACATTTTCAAACCTTGGCTTTGAACGCGCTCGAGTGGCGCAGAGAGGACTGTACTTGGCTCAGTTACAGAAAACCTGTCCGTTTCCCGGGCACATGCACAGACACCTGTGTATTATGGTGCAAGCCGACGCCCGCGCCCACACTCAAATACCGGCCATGCTGAAGAGGGCGCCGGACACTCCCACAACATTCCTAAACACCTACCTTTCCTGTGGCTGTTTTCATCAGGGCAAACTCCCGGCCTGCTCCCAACAACGCGGCTTCCTCATCAAACCCAGTGCCTGTGAAAAAGAAAACACACACACAAGTTAGTTGGAAGCCCATTGCAGTAGCTTTAATTAATAATTTATTAAAGTTTTGCATACGCTATCCTGTGCCTGCCAGATATATATTAAAAAAGTGCTTTAAAAAAAGAATAATTGCTGAAAAGGATATTTTTTACGGCATCCATCCCCTCTCCACCCTGACACTGCTGTGTTACCCAAACATCCAGACAAAAAGATGCACAGACAAACGGACGGATAGACCAACGCAGACAAACATACAAATCAACAGACAGGCAGTCAGCGAAGCCAGCCAGCCAGCCAGCCAGAGACAGGGAGAGAGGGAGGGAAAGCAGTACTTTAAAAAGAATATTCCTGCATATCAGCCTCAGAATACTGACAGATTTTGTTTTCCTTATTACTAAATCTATGGCCATCTAGTTACTATGTATAGAACACATAATATTAAAGATTTAGTTAAAATATAATAAAAAAATAAGGTGTGATTCAATGATGCCAGCAGTCTGACTACAACACAATCTCTAGAGACATCAGCGCTGTGACCTCACTGTGAAAAAGGTCATTGTGACTCACTCATTCACAGCAGTATTTCAGGGCCAGTCTGCCGAAAGCACAATGCGCCGCTTACCGCCTCTCAATCACATATCAGCACGGGAGAGGCAGTCGCCAACCGCTATCAGTATTAACCGTGCTGAATTACAGCAGCGCTGTACACCGTAACTCTCAGGCACAATCCACACAAATAGCAAAACATTTTGTGGGTTGTGTTTGGTTGCCGTATTTTTACGGTTTTAGGTTAATATTGTTTATGTTTTTGTGCTTTTTGTCTTAGGGCTTGTTATGGATTTCTTCTGTATTTAGAATTTGTTTAGCACAGATAACTTAGCACTAGTGCCTTAGCGATGTTGAACCCACTGGCCTGGCAAATCAGGCAGATCTGGCACTATTGCTCATTATAAGCGGGTGAACGCTCTGATGTCCTCCCACATTGTAGGTAACTCTGGATAAAAGCCTCTGCTAAATGACAGTAATGTAATGGTTTTGAAAGGACACTGACCTTAATGAATAAAGACCTAGTTGACGGCCAATCAGTGACCAGGCACACAAGGTGCGTGAGGCACCCGATTGCACTAATGTACAGAAGAATTGCACACAATGAGAAAAAGGCGGGACAATCACGTGCTTCAGGACCAATCAGAGGAAAGATCCATAACATAAGCCCCAAGTTGAAAACACTTCTGCCTTTTCTTCCTGGGGGGCGTTTCACAAAGTGGGATTAAGGAGTTAGCCGGCTAACTTTTGCAAATGTTTAGAAGCAATCCAGGCTCTGATCCAATCGGATGTCATCAAATTAAAAATATTTACAAAAAAAATCTCTTTAAAACTCTTTAAACCCGCTTAATGAAATACCCACCTGGTTTAATGTAAGCGCCCGTTTCAAACCTATTAGACACAGAACCGCGGCAAGATGCTGTCAGTCAGTATTTTTATATCTGGGTATCACTTGGTAAAAGCTCTGCTTGCTCTTGAATGGCTTGCTCTCTGTACACACGTATGATTGGGTCTCCTCCGGCCCCGCTCTGCGTGTATGCGGCTTGCGGCTGCGGTGTGAAAAGAAACAGCTGGCTGGCACCGTGTGTTTCGGAGGAGAATCGCGAGTTGTCTTCCCTCTCCCAAGCCGGGAGCAGGGGGGGCATATATGAGCACGCAAGTACATAGTTTGCGAATTGGACATTCTAAATTTGGGTGAGAGTTTGGATTGGAGATGCCAAGTTTTAAAAAAATAATAATAATTTTTAAAAAGTTTTTTAAAGAAATGGTGCTCACAATTTGGAAGAAAAATAATTATTCATATGAAAACTACCACACAAACTGTCTTCATGAATTGCGAAATGATAAGTGACACAACAAATAAGCAAAACTGAACTGACAGTGAGGTATAAGAATGACACACTGCCTTTGACTTCTCACAGGCCAACTGTTAAGCACAGGCTGAGAATCAAACAAAAGTTTTTTAATCCCGTTATTAGAAAACTTAAGAAATGCAACATAGTCCACACTGTAAACCAGACAACCAAATTAAACCTCTACTAACTAATTCAAACCTGGATTTTCTCTGTCTGACCGAGACTTGGCTCCATCGCAACTTTTTCAAAATGAGAGTTGAGGGTAGCTGAGGGGGCACAATATTTTACTTTAAAGATCATATTCAATGTAATCAGATTCAGTGGTCATGTGATAATGAACTTGAGTGTATCTGTCTTAATGTTATACTGTCTCCCCAAATGTCTTTTTTTCTTACTTGAATTTATCGACCACCTGCTGCAAAACGTGTTTTTTTTGATCAGCTTAAAGCTACGCCAACAAGGAAGTAACTTTGAGAAGGAAGTCATCGTAGTGGGGATTTCTATATTAATTGGGAGAGTAAAACAGACAGGAGAAGGCAGATTCTTTTGACCTAACCCAGATGGTAAAAGGACAGAACAAAATAACTTCCTCATCGCAGACAGATAGATCTAGTGCATAGCAACAAGCCAGAAATCTTACACCATTATGACAGGTCTATCTGCTCATAATATGACCATTATAACCGGAAAATTGTCAAAACAACAATTTAATTTGCCTGCAAGCAAAACGTCTTGTTGTCTGAGAATACCAAAGTGTAAGAGAACTGAATTTTAAATTTTTGAAGAGTGATAGTTTTAAGCTAACATCTTTAGCCAATATAGCACAGTTATATTATCCCAAATGGCCAGCATTATATAAACTATGTTAAACAATCAGCTAAAAATCAATAGTTATATGCAGTGTTGGTTTTCGGTAAATTTCAACGGAAATAATTATGTTAGCCAAGTTAAATAGCTGGCTATATCTGTCATTGATATGTGGCACTAGCACACAAGCAATTCAAAATCAGATAATGATGACAATTTTGTAATGGTGTTCTTACAATAGACAAAGTCATGTCAAGCAAGTGCAGCGATATTCCATTCCTAAAATCACACAATGCAGCTCCAATATCTTCTACATGTAAAGTCTCATATCTGTACAAGAATTGTTGAGAGAATCAGTAAATGTATTTATTTAAAAAAATTGTTTCAACCTTTGAAACACTTGTTGCAACCTTTTGCGTGTTTTATCAGAGAATGTTGGCGCTTTTGTTTACACTCGATCAACGGCGGAAGATTTCCATAAATCTTACTAGGTCCTGACCCGGTAAATTGGAAGAACGTCTTGCATGTAAAATTGAATCCTGCTCCAGTTCACACATGACTCAGACACTGAAAATTTCCGGAACATTTACAGACTAAGACGCACGTGTAAAAGGGGCTATAGACATAGGTTTGTTATGCTAAGGAACAAGGCCATAAAATAGGTCGCTAAAATGTATTTTCATGCTATGATTCTTCCGCATGTAACATACTGCCTGACTACCTCATCTCATGCCAGTAATACAACTCTGAAGCCCATACAATCCATCTACAAACAGGCACTTAAGGTTTTAGATAACATTACATTACAGGTATTTAATAACAGGTATTGAATAACAAACCTCCGTACCTGCCTAGTCTGTCTGTGTCGGTCTGGCCTGTCTATTTTCATTGTTAGGACATTAAGATAAGTCTCTGACCCTATTGTCGATAGTTGTATGTACTGTACCTTGCTAATACTTTGTCCATTTGTTTCAGTCTGCTTTGTCTATTAATGCAAGGCCTGTACTAATTGCTTGTTTATTTTATGAATGCTGTGTTATAATGTATAACTAACTGGATTATTCTGTCTGCTTGCCTTGACCTCCCCTGCTTTTATGTTCTATATGGATTGTATGTTTTTGTGCCACATGCATGTGATAATGTTTGTTATTCTGTTTTTAACTGGCTCCAACATCATGCCCAGGGACAGCCGTTGGAAATCAGCTGTACCACTGGCATATTTACAGTAACGTTGTTTAATATGCACTGTCCTTGTTAAAATAACATAGAAATAGAAAATAAAATAATGAGGGGGGGGGGGGGGGGTATACCTGTGGAGCAGGTTGGAAGAATGGAAGAAATAAGAAAGGTCAGGAAGGAGTAGAGGTCAGAGAAAGAGAGGAGGGTGAAAGAAGAGAAGAGTAGAGGAGAGAGAGACAGGACAGACTCACTGATAATATGCAGGTCCTTCTCCAGGTCGAAGAGAGAGATCCCACAGGCGTGCAGACACTTCCTGGCCAGCTTCAGCTGGAGCTCCTGCTGCAGGGCGGGGTCCCGGCTGGTCGCGTAGATCCGCACCACAAACCCGTCCTGGGACACCAAACACACAACCCATGCATCGCTTAGTGACAATCCTGCAAACTCAAAGATGGTTCCCTCAATGACATTCAACCGCAGGGGTGGCCAACTCCATTCCTGCAAGGCCGGTGTGTACGCAGGTTCTCGTCGTCACCAATTACACTGGGCAAATGAGCCAATTAGCCGAATGCCTTAATTAGCACTCCTCCTCAGATAGCACGGCCTCCTCGAGCGAGACTCACAATAACAGTCATGAATCTCTTCAAACAGCGAGAGGTCCTCTGGCGGCATTCAGACATAAACAACCTCACCTGCCCTTTGGCAAGATCACTGGTGTAAAAGACGTATTCACATCGGCAGCCAAGCCGGACCGAAAACAACGACGCGGTGCAGCAACAAAGATGGCGATCGTTGATTGAAATGCCTTGAAAATTGTTTTACCCCGAATAGACACAAACAGGTTGTAGAGGGAATTAAAAAATGCCCAGGTCTGTTCAACAGTCGGGGTATGGCATTCGAATAAAGAGTTAAATCCAAAAACACCGAAGGGTAAAATATTTATTTATTTCACGTTATTTTACATTGGATGCGAGTCGGTCACTGTGCTGGTTGAAAAAAATGGCTTGCAGGCTAAAACAGCTGCTCCTGTGTAATCCCGCTGTCCTCACAACTATAATCACTGGGCTTTTTATTTATTCATTTATTTTTTACTCACTAGCTGTAATGTCTTAGAAGGTGGCCCAGTAGTGAGGTGCAAGTTCTCACCTTGTGCAGCACTTTCATCACCGGTATACGAGAGTAAACGCAAAAGACTCCCAGGCATTTGCTAATCCCACCAAAAAGTTATGTTACTCAATTGAGGGAGCTACTCCTTGCTCATGATTAGATCCATGACCTATTTATCAAAGACCAGAGGATGCAATGCAGACTTGGTCGACTCCAGCTGAAGGAGTCCATTCAACAGGCCATTGATCTCAGCCATATAATTAATAAGAACCACTTACAGCCCAGTATTCAGGGCCCAGAAACTGAAGCGCAGCCCAACTTTAAAATCGAAGTTGGCCTGCACGACTTCATAGCAAATACACGACGGCAATGAATGCTAACTCAAATATATATATACACACAATTAAAAGAACTACACCCAGGGCCCTAAATTCTCCAGCATGGTTGTTTCACCACAGCAGTTTTAAAAATTAAACCATTTTATTCCCCACAAGACTAATGGCATAAAACAAATTTAATTATAACTAATCATTTAAACCAATACAATAATATTGACTGATGCTTATACTATTGCAACAAGCCCAATTAAATAGCTGGCAGTGCATGGTGTGTTCAACTCGTCTCAGTGAGCACCGATTAAATTTGAATGATGTCTAACAATAACGTGAATGCAAAAATACACACTACTTTCACTCTAATAACTTACAAGGACAGAAAGATTACACGCTCATTAGCTACCATCCAATGCATAGATTTAGCATAGCAAAGCTCTATGCATAGATTTTTTTATTTTTTTGCAGTACATACCACTTAATTTAAAGGCCCACACACATATTTTTGGTGTTTTTCAGCTTTTCATATCATCCTGGGGCTTTTCAAATGTGTTCCATACTGGTTCAAGTCAAAAAATTGCAATTTTGGTCAAAGTATGCATATTTTAGGGTTTAAATGTGATTTTTCCGAGTTCTAAGTAAAACGGTTTCCCACGTGACATGACGTATGTTTTTGTCGGAGTCACAATCCAAATGTGTACAGATAGAGGGCGGGGTTTGGGACTTTTCTAAAAGCGTACGTCACTGCCCTTTGCTCACGTTTTGTGGGCGTCTCAGATACTAAAACCAGGAAGAGAACGGGCCTTTAATGACAGAAAATGCTAATCTGATTTAATGTTAGCAGATAGAATTCCAGACAGAAATTTCACAGAATAAAAACTGTATCGTGGTGTAGCTGAATTTTAAAAAGTTTTCCTTGAACTGTGGGTTTGAGGAGCATTCAGGCAGACAGCAGTGTCAGTGCACCCCTGTGACCTCACACACTGTGACATCACACACTAACAGAGCCTTAAGCCAAATATTTACTGCGTAAGCACAAAGTGTCGGGTGACAAAAATGAAAATGTCACACCACGTTTCGCATTTATACTTCTGCGAAGGCCAGCAGGAAATGTTCTGTTGTCTCTACGGTAACGAGACACCAATTTGTAAACAGTCACACTGCGCGACAAAGTATGACGGCGTTCGCGACATACATTTCTAGATGTGCGTGACATTGAGAAAAAGTGTTGAAAATACATCATTATTGTTGAGCGACACTTCTCGAATGTATAAATTAGGCTTTATTCTCAAACCAATATGGCCAAGTCAGGTTCTTTCAGTGGAGAGCCATACTTCTGGGGTGACCTTCAGCATGAATTCACCTTTTATACACTCAGTGTATGACACAGAATGGTCCAGACTGTGGGTGCTTCAGATAAAAGAGGGCGCCTGAATCTTGATGTGTGAAATGGAGACGATGGGGCTCCCGTCCTTACAGGAATATGACCGCACTGGTGTACCTCAGAAACGGCCAGATCTGGTTCGGAATCACAGTGACTAAAGCAGAGATCCGGAGCTGCGGTAAGGGCCGTGTTCCCCCTACCCCCCCCCACCCCCCACCTGGCCTGCTGCATCCACACACCCTCATTTACTCAGGGGCTGTTATGCAAATGAGACCATTTCATATCCCCTCGCTCCGCTTTGCATAACATCCACTAGTGAGATGAATCCCTGGGGAACTCACGCACGGGAGGATGAGCTGCTCCTGGTGACAGCAGGTCTCCACGCTGACAGCGCGGCGTACGGCGGAAGGACAATCGCTTCCTTACAATACCACCGCCGAAGACACATACGAGTCATATTTTACAACACAAATCACACAAGGAAGTTTGATGTGCCTTTTTGTGAGCGGGGTGCATGAGACAGACTGAGTGAGAGCATTTCTAACTACTACATGTTGCATAGGCTACAATTCTGTCATTTAGCCGACGCTGTTAGCCCAGCATTTCACATAGTAATCAAACACCACCACGTGAAAAATTAGAGGCACGCCAAGTTACAAGACGTACAAGAAAAAAAAGAGAAAAGGATTTCTGTTTGTTATTTGAAACATTTGGATTTATATTATATTAGAGTGTAAAATAAATAGTGTTGTTGCTCTTATTATAATTATTATCTAATATCTGAATATATTACATTGTATTCAAATGTATCTGGAAAGACAAAAAACACACAAGAGGCTGGTTTTTGCCGTGTGCTTTCTGCACTTCTGGAATGCGAGCCATCCGATGTCTCTAAACCCACAATGCAACCAGCACTGCAGAGCGCTTTACCATTGGCTGCTGCAGGCTGTCACCTGGCAACTTGGCAGATGCTGCAGTAAAGCCGGCCAATGACGAGACAGAGGCTTGTGGAGCTCAGCCAATGACAGCCCTCCAATATGCAGTTTTTCTAGTCAAATTATATGGGCTGAAACAGCCAGCAGGAGAGAGGGAGAACTGCCTTTATCAGATTGTACGGCCTGAGAAACCGAGCGCTGTACGCAGTAATATCTGTTCCACACGAGTTCACACAAATCCAGGCAAAATTTCACGTACAAAAAATGTTGACTATGTAGAAATATGAACATATGAAGAGAATAGATATGTGATTATACTCACATCTTTGCAAGCTGCGATTTGGTTGATGTACTCTCCATCAGTGAAGACAATGCTCTGACCATCTGCCTGCCCACCTTTAGCATGAACGAGAGAGAAAAACACTTTTTTTCATGTAGTTTTTCACATAGCTCTTGTAGTTTACAACAGGCAAGATATGCGACTTTATATGATGTAACTGTCATCCTATGAAGTATCATATTCATAGGATCATAATGATGAATTAACACTATGCTCATCAAGTTTAGCATCATTTCACAAAAATTTTATATTACTTTTTAAATAATTTTTTTTTAAATGTCAGTACGTATACATTTCCCCCCCAGTTTGAAATCCCCAATGAAGCCCCGCTGTCACCTGCATCTGCTTAAAAAGCTGAAACGCATGCAGTCCTACGAGCCTTCCTATGACGCAGTGACTATTGCACACAGCCTGCACCTTTATGGATTGACTATTCTTATTATGAACACCTAACCCAAAGCATTGTGTGGGGCAGCAAGCAGCACATTCATGTATGCCTGCTGAGCCTGGACTAAATAATTAGAAAATCTACAAAAAGTTGCTTTGACACTACCAACATAGTGGGTATTGAGGGCTGCTGTCTTTTTACACAGTAAACATAGTCTACTTAGTGTAATATAATAGCATAAGAGCTTTAATTTTTATTACTTAATTATTATTATTTTTTTTTTTAAAAGAGCGATAGAGAGACAGAGACCAGATAGACCCATCCACTTTTCATATTCTTGTCTTTATTCAGACAGATAGAAAAGCAGAGGGGGTAATAGGATCACAGCTCAGAAGGCACCATGTTGAGGATCGAACCCCTGTCCGCATGATGCAACCCCCCCCCCTCACGCCCGCGGACGGGGGTTTGATCCTCAGCATAAGGCCCGTGAGTGGGCCACTCTACAGACTGCGCCACACGGCTCCCTGGTGTAAGAGCAGGGGTGGACTGCTCTGGTGGGGTAAGAGCGAGCTCTGGTACCAGGCATTGTGATGGTTCCCTCCTGCTCCAGCGTCTCGGGGTTGATCTTGATTGCAGTCGTGCCATGGCTGTTCATGTCCCGATGCAGCAGGAAGCCCTGGGTAAAACCGCAGCAAGTTACTCCCTAGCAACCAACAGCCCAAACTACAGCGGAAATCACCGTGGAAACCGACGCACGCTACTCTCCTGATCTCTGCTCCTAAGGCTTTGATGGGGACGTACACTTTAAATAAACACTTCATAAATCATGTGACAATTAAATCACACCACGGTGAGTGTACAGGGTGAGCTGTGTGGGGTTTGACTAATGTTCCAGAAACTCTAAGGGGGTTGTTTTAATCGACCCTTGGTTTGATGAAAACAATTTTCCCAAATAATACACTAGACCACACAGAAAATGACAGAACGAATAGAATTTTCTCTAATTGTTGTGATACATCACAAGGGATAGATGATTGTTGCATGTAAAATGTTGCTTGAACTATTGGATAGAAAACAAATATATGGGGTATGACTCACTGGGGAGAGAACACAGACATGCACCAAATGTCATCCCATCAAAATGAACACCCACAATAAATAACAACAGAAATTACCTGAGCGAATCCCAGCCACGACCTCTTCTCTTTCCGGTTTCGGATACGCGACGTGGAATTGTACACATGGCCCTGTAACCAATCTCAAATTAGAGATACAAACACAGTCCAGTCCGGCACCACTTAGAAAACTCATTGGTCTAGTTAACACTTCACAGCAAACATTTTTGAAAGTACAATTAAAATTTCTGCAAACAAAATTGAAAGAACTACACACACGAGGCTTCAGCCTCCACGTGATTCTCTGGCCGTTTCTTTCGACATTTACCTCCCTTACGTCTGGTGCTGTAATGGCGACATGTAGTCCAGCTGTCTCTCGTGTTTGTGTTTGTTAATTTCAATGTGTTTTGTTGTGTCTAGCTTTTGTCTTTGTTTTTTTTCATGCGCTGTGTGTCTGTAGTGGGACAGGGAAGCGGGCTGGAGATTTTTCAGGGCACTCCTGCTGCTCGTTTTGATAATATTGACGAATTGTCTCGTCAATATAATTTTGTTTGTGGTCGTCACCATGGAGACGCATTCGCAACATATGCTCTGGAATGTCCATTGGATCTGCAGATTGCAGCAACAAAGTTTACCATCGCTCCACTGGAGTTGAAGATTTCGGGACTGATCCGGGAGTGCAGGCAACCTTCAAAAGGCAACCAGGGAAGGAGAACATAATGCAGGGGAGGAATGAGAAGACGACTGGGAAGATTGACGCAGTTCAGTGCTCCGTTTCGGCAGTGTACAGAGACCGCAACGCTGCGTGTATGGAGGAGAGTCGCGGAGGCGGAGTTTGTGTGTTGGACTGCTTGGTGACACTGGACATCTCAGGACAGTGGGGGCTATTTTTTTCAAATCATGGCTGTATTGCACTTTAATTCACTTGGTTGATGTAATGATTCTACTGGATGTCTTTGTTTGATATGTTTGCTTGTGTGTTGTGGGTCTGCCCCACTGTCTATGTCTTTTTTTGTTGTTGCTGGGGCTACAACTGAAGTTCCCTTGCGGGAAAATAAAAGTTATTCTATTCTGTTCTATTACACTGCTAACGGTTACTTCAAACGGACGCACACAGCGTTCCAAAAACGCTCACAATAAATTGACATGACACTACATTCTCATCATTTAGCAGACGCTCTTATCCAGAGCGACCTACGCAGATGACATTCTTTTACATACAATTCATTCGTACATCTGGGTATTTACCCAAACGATCAGGTTAAGTACTCGGCTCCCCTGGGAATAGAACCCATAACCTTGGGAGTCGCAAGCTCAGCTCCCTCACCATTACGCCACGCTGCCGCCCGATATAGCGCATGACTCATCCTGAAAGACTGCAGCGGACCTAACAGCGTTACGACGGGCAGAAAAGCCACTTAGCATCAGACTGGTCCTCCTTCTCCGCAGACGCCGTCGGATCGGCTGTAATCGCAGCACTCCGCTTCATTAAGCAGGGGCCGAATCGGGGCGCCGCTGCAGGAGAGCGTGCCGGGAAGTCTTACCCTGACCGTGCCGCTGTAGCCCGAGCCCACTTTGTACAGGCCGTCCTTGCAGAGCAGGTAGAGGAAGGACCCGTCCGTCTGGAGCAGGCAGCGCTCGTCCTCGTCGACGGGCACCTCTTTCAGCACCCACTTGTTCATTAGCGCCCCGCGCTTGATGCCGTTCCCGAACCAGTCCTGGATCTGGATCTTCCCCACCAGAACCGCCTGTACACTCCTCTGCAGGGCGTTCAGGATAGTGGGCACCTGCAGGGGAAAAGAGTCTGGAAATCAGAGTGGCCATCTTCTCCTCTCTACCTCAGCTGGCGTAAAACGTTCAGCGCGGTCCGTAAAGCTCCAGCCACCATGTCTAGGAAATATTCGGGACTGCCGTTGCAACTGATAACTGATGCTTTCTTCGTCTTGCCTTTTTTGTTTTCATGTTCATTTCTCTTGAGAGCACTAAATATAGACCAAAAGGCCACCAGCCAGGGGTAACAACAAGCCTGAACTGAGCTCAACTACTCTCCGTGGAGGACTTTTCAAGTGTCCCCAAAATCAGGCACCACAAAATGAGCTGCCAGTGTGACGAGCTGAAAGGGTCCCCAAATCCACTCTGTTCACAGCGGAGACCCTCGGCGCTCCGCAGTTGGCCATGAATCACCTGTTAATGGAACACCGTGCCGGTTTGAGTTCCCTCAAATTTGTTATTAAATCATAACCAGGACTGAACTTTGACAGATTCTCCTGTGTCTCCCACGCGACATAATTGAGGCGTCGGGGGCCTATTCGAGCAGCGACTAGTTCAGCTCTGTCGTCCGGCTGTCAGTCCAAACGCTAATCTACCTTCTCTCGACCTCATAGGAGGCCAGTGATGATTTCACCATCAGTGAGAGACTCTTGTTGACTCATTCCTGTGTATACCTCATTCCTTAAGAACAAGAACAAAATACAGCCGCTCCCTTATACACCCATTAATCAGCCGGCAAGCCTGGATTTAAGGGATTGCAACAGTTTTACAGCAGGCCAAATACAATGAAGGGCACAGCTCCGTCAGAATCAGAGGTATTGGCACTGCAGTCCATTCTCACATTGAGCCGAACACGCCCTGCTGAGCCATTACCTCTGATGAACACTGTTTTAAATCCCTGAGTAAATCCAGCCCAGTCAACAGTGACAGAGCCCAGGGAGAGGGAGGGGGAGAGAGAGAGGGGGACGGGGGGAGAGAAAGTGACAGAGGGAGAGGTAAAAAGAGAGAGGGAGAGAGACAGAGTGTGAGAGGGGAAGAGAGAGAGATAGTAATGCATATCTGACCACTAAGCACCCCTCAGGTTTGGCAGGACCGGAGTGTGTAAACTTTGGATAAATTTATTGGATAAATTTACTCTGACTTGCCAGTCAAAATGATTAATTCCATAATAACACAAACACAGCCCATGAGTCTGCCTTCATCACTATGAATAAATGACCAAATCAGTCATTAAAGCCACATTTACTCTTTCCTAAGATAGCAAGGTACATTAACCTGGCATGTGATTAAACCTCATTTCTCCCTTCCAGCAAAGCCAGGGTACAGCACACAGGCAAATACGAACGCACGCACGCACGCACGCACACACGTGGACGTGCATACATGCGTGCACTTGCACACATAAATGCGCACAAACATTCGCTTGCACGTACGCACAGCTGAAGTCAAGCTCACAGTCAAGCTAATTGGCAGATGTACGAGACCTGGGTAACATAATAAGCCTGGAGGATCCCAAAGATAGGCGGAGCATTTCAGCAATTCAACTGATCTCCGGATGCTGTCTTGAGTCTGTGCGTTAAGCTGATGCAGAAGAACATCCCTTTCCTCGACAGTTCAAACAAGGTTACTTTTCCCCCTGAGCACAATGGATTTTAATCATCCACCATCAGCTCCTGCTTTCTCATCCAGATGCCCACTTTGACTAAAACCAGCAGGGCTTCAGGATAGTTCACTGTGTTCAGGTCCAACGCCCAGAATTGTTCCTTAGCCAGCTCAACACTTGAATAACCTCACATTGAGGCACAGTAAATTAAAGTTATTTATTCCTCAACAATTTGGCAGCATTTTCTCACCTACGATTGAGTGTGTGAGTATAAATGCTCACCTGTATGGACAGCATTTGTATAAATGCTCATCTGTATGGACAGCATTTGTATAAATGCTCACCTGTATGGAGAGTGTCAGTATAAATGCTCACCAGTATGGAAATTGTCTGTATAAATGCTCACCTGTATAGAGAGTGTCAGTATAAATGCTCACCTGTATGGAGAGTGTCAGTATAAATGCTCACCTGTATGGAGAGTGTCAGTATAAATGCTCACCTGTATGGAGTGTCAGTATAAATGTTCACCTGTATGGAGAGTGTCAGTATAAATGCTCACCAGTATGGAAATTGTCTGTATAAATGCTCACCTGTATAGAGAGTGTCAGTATAAATGCTCACCTGTATGGAGAGTGTCAGTATAAATGCTCACCTGTATGGAGTGTCAGTATAAATGCTCACCTGTATGGAGAGTGTCAGTATAAATGCTCACCTGTATGGAGAGTGTCAGTATAAATGCTCACCTGTATGGAGAGTGTCAGTATAAATGCTCACCTGTATGGAGAGTGTCAGTATAAATGCTCACCTGTATGGAGTGTCAGTATAAATGCTCACCTGTATGGAGAGTGTCAGTATAAATGCTCACCTGTATGGAGAGTGTCAGTATAAATGCTCACCTGTATGGAGTGTCAGTATAAATGTTCACCTGTATGGAGAGTGTCAGTATAAATGCTCACGAGTGTCAGTATAAATGCTCACCTGTATGGAGAGTGTCAGTATAAATGCTCACCTGTATGGAGTGTCAGTATAAATGCTCACCTGTATGGAGAGTGTCAGTATAAATGCTCACCTGTATGGAGTGTCAGTATAAATGCTCACCTGTATGGAGAGTGTCAGTATAAATGCTCACCTGTATGGAGTGTCAGTATAAATGCTCACCTGTATGGAGAGTGTCAGTATAAATACTCACCAGTATGGAAATTGTCTGTATAAATGCTCACCTGTATGGAGAGTGTCAGTATAAATGCTCACCTGTATGGAGTGTGTCAGTATAAATGCTCACCTGTATGGAGAGTGTCAGTATAAATGCTCACCTGTATAGAGTGTCAGTATAAATGCTCACCTGTATGAAGAGTGTCAGTATAAATGCTCACCTGTATGGAGAGTGTCAGTATAAATGCTCACCTTTGTGGAGAGTGTTAGCATGCATGCTCACCTGTATGGAGTGTCAGTATAAATGCTCACCTGTATGGAAAACGCTAGCATACATGCTCACCTGTATGGTCTGGCAGGCATGGCTGCCGTTGTTGGTGAGGATGGCGGACACGGCCTGCAGGGTTTTTCCTGTGTCGCCCCAGGACACCACCAGGCTGAAGAGGCAGGCGCAGGAGAGAGCGGTCAGGGTCTGGCCCGTTGTGTCATTGGCCCCCGTGCTCCGAACCGTCGTTTCCAGCAGCAGGTGGAACAGGGATTCTGGGAGAGGGGAGAGGAAATAACAGGCTGTCATTACCTGCCGATTAGCGGCCTGAAGGCCCTCGGGCTGAGTGACGGTGACCGTGCGGCCGTACACACCCAGCACGTCGGGCGGCTCCGTCTGGAAGCCCTCCGGCTGCTGGCCCTGCAGCATGTCCAGCAAGGCCTGCAGGCTGCGCAGGCACAAGGAGGGGTGAGAGAAGCGCGTCTCCTTGATGAGCTCAAACACGCCACACAGCCCGATTCCGATGATCTGAGGAGGAGAACACAGATGCTGTTACTGTCACTCTTACTGCCGTGACATCAATACTGATACTGTTACTGCCACTGTTTCTGCTGCGATATCATTACTGATACTGTTACTGCAGCGATATCATGACTGATACTGTTACTGCAGCAATATCATGACTGATACTGTTACTGCAGCAATATCATTACTGATACTGTTACTGCAGCGATATCATGACTGATACTGTTACTGCAGCAATATCATGACTGATACTGTTACTGCAGCAATATCATTACTGATACTGTTACTGCAGCAATATCATTACTGATACTGTTACCGCTGCGATATCATTACTGATACTGTTACTGCAGCGATATCATTACTGATACTGTTACTGTCACTGCAGCAATATCATTACTGATACTGTTACTGCCACTGTTTCTGCTGTGATATCATTACTGATACTGTTACTGTCACTGTAGCGATATCATTACTGTTACTGTCACTGCTGCGATATCATTACTGATACTGTCACTGCTGCGATATCATTACTGATACTGTTACTGTCACTGTAGCGATATCATTACTGATACTGTTACTGTCACTGTAGCGATATCATTACTGATACTGTTACTGTCACTGCAGCAATATCATTACTGATACTGTTACTGTCACTGTAGCGATATCATTACTGATACTGTTACTGTCACTGCAGCAATATCATTACTGATACTGTTACTGTCACTGTAGCGATATCATTACTGATACTGTTACTGTCACTGCAGCAATATCATTACTGATACTGTTACTGTCACTGTAGCGATATCATTACTGATACTGTTACTGTCACTGCAGCAATATCATTACTGATACTGTTACTGTCACTGTATCGATATCATTACTGATACTGTTACTGTCACTGCAGCAATATCATTACTGATACTGTTACTGTCACTGTTCTGCTGCAATATCATTACTGATACTGTTACTGTCACTGTAGCGATATCATTACTGATACTGTTACTGTCACTGCAGCAATATCATTACTGATACTGCTACTGTCACTGTTCTGCTGCAATATCATTACTGATACTGTTACTGTCACTGCAGCAATATCATTACTGATACTGTTACTGTCACTGTTCTGCTGCAATATCATTACTGATACTGTTACTGTCACTGCAGCAATATCATTACTGATACTGTTACTGTCACTGCAGCAATATCATTACTGATACTGTTACTGTCACTGCAGCAATATCATTACTGATACTGTTACTGTCACTGTTCTGCTGCAATATCATTACTGATACTGTTACTGTCACTGCAGCGATATCATTACTGATACTGTTACTGTCACTGCTGCAATATCATTACTGATACTGTTACTGTCACTGCAGCGATATCATTACTGATACTGTTACTGTCACTGCAGCAATATCATTACTGATACTGTTACTGTCACTGTTCTGCTGCAATATCATTACTGATACTGTTACTGTCACTGCAGCAATATCATTACTGATACTGTTACTGTCACTGCAGCGATATCATTACTGATACTGTTACTGTCACTGTTCTGCTGCAATATCATTACTGATACTGTTACTGTCACTGCAGCAATATCATTACTGATACTGTTACTGTCACTGCTGCAATATCATTACTGATACTGTTACTGTCACTGCAGCGATATCATTACTGATACTGTTACTGTCACTGCAGCAATATCATTACTGATACTGTTACTGTCACTGCAGCAATATCATTACTGATACTGTTACTGTCACTGCAGCAATATCATTACTGATACTGTTACTGTCACTGCTGCAATATCATTACTGATACTGTTACTGTCACTGTTCTGCTGCAATATCATTACTGATACTGTTACTGTCACTGCAGCAATATCATTACTGATACTGTTACTGTCACTGCTGCAATATCATTACTGATACTGTTACTGTCACTGCTGCAATATCATTACTGATACTGTTACTGTCACTGCAGCAATATCATTACTGATACTGTTACTGTCACTGCAGCAATATCATTACTGATACTGTTACTGTCACTGCAGCGATATCATTACTGATACTGTTACTGTCACTGCTGCAATATCATTACTGATACTGTTACTGTCACTGCAGCGATATCATTACTGATACTGTTACTGTCACTGCAGCAATATCATTACTGATACTGTTACTGCAGCAATATCATTACTGATACTGTTACTGTCACTGCAGCAATATCATTACTGATACTGTTACTGTCACTGCTGCAATATCATTACTGATACTGTTACTGTCACTGCAGCGATATCATTACTGATACTGTTACTGTCACTGCTGCAATATCATTACTGATACTGTTACTGTCACTGCTGCAATATCATTACTGATACTGTTACTGTCACTGCAGCCATATCATTACTGATACTGTTACTGTCACTGCAGCAATATCATTACTGATACTGTTACTGTCACTGCAGCGATATCATTACTGATACTGTTACTGTCACTGCTGCAATATCATTACTGATACTGTTACTGTCACTGCTGCAATATCATTACTGATACTGTTACTGTCACTGCAGCGATATCATTACTGATACTGTTACTGTCACTGCAGCGATATCATTACTGATACTGTTACTGTCACTGCAGCGATATCATTACTGATACTGTTACTGTCACTGCAGCGATATCATTACTGATACTGTTACTGTCACTGCTGCAATATCATTACTGATACTGTTACTGTCACTGCTGCAATATCATTACTGATACTGTTACTGTCACTGCAGCCATATCATTACTGATACTGTTACTGTCACTGCAGCAATATCATTACTGATACTGTTACTGTCACTGCAGCGATATCATTACTGATACTGTTACTGTCACTGCTGCAATATCATTACTGATACTGTTACTGTCACTGCAGCGATATCATTACTGATACTGTTACTGTCACTGCAGCGATATCATTACTGATACTGTTACTGTCACTGCTGCAATATCATTACTGACACTGTTACTTTCACTGCAGCGATATCATTACTGATACTGTTACTGTCACTGCAGCGATATCATTACTGATACTGTTACTGTCACTGCAGCAATATCATTACTGATACTGTTACTGTCACTGCAGCGATATCATTACTGATACTGTTACTGTCACTGTTCTGCTGCAATATCATTACTGATACCGTTACTGTCACTGCAGCGATATCATTACTGATACCGTTACTTTCACTGCAGCGATATCATTACTGATACTGTTACTGTCACTGCAGCGATATCATTACTGATACTGTTACTGTCACTGCAGCGATATCATTACTGATACTGTTACTGTCACTGCAGCGATATCATTACTGATACTGTTACTGTCACTGTTCTGCTGCAATATCATTACTGATACTGTTACTGTCACTGCAGCGATATCATTACTGATACTGTTACTGTCACTGTTCTGCTGCAATATCATTACTGATACTGTTACTGTCACTGCAGCGATATCATTACTGATACTGTTACTGTCACTGCAGCGATATCATTACTGATACCGTTACTTTCACTGCAGCGATATCATTACTGATACTGTTACTGTCACTGCAGCGATATCATTACTGATAGTTACTTTCACTGCAGCGATATCATTACTGATACTGTTACTGTCACTGCTGCAATATCATTACTGATACCGTTACTTTCACTGCAGCGATATCATTACTGATACTGTTACTGTCACTGCAGCGATATCATTACTGATACTGTTACTGTCACTGCTGCAATATCTTTACTGATACCGTCACTGCAGCGATATCATTACTGATACTGTTACTGTCACTGCAGCGATATCATTACTGATACTGTTACTGCTGTGATATCACTATTGATACAGTTACTGTCACTGTGGCAATATCACTACTGATACTGTGACTGTCACTGTTATGATATCATTACTGATACTGCTACTGTCACTGTTACTGCTGTGCTATCACTACTGATACCGTTACTGTAGCAATATTATTACTGATACTGTGACTGTCACTGTTATGATATCATGACTGATACTGTTACCGTCACTTTTCCTGCTGTGCTATCACTACTGATACCGTTATCAACACTGTTACTGCTGTGATATTACTGATACTGTTAGTCACTGTACTAACACTGGTATTTCTGCAATATCCTTACCGTTACTGTCACTGTTACACTATCACTGCTGTAATATCAATACTGATACTGTTATTGTCACTGGCAGCGAAAGTAACAGCAAAGGATGCATATACTGTATACTGTATGCTAAAAAGCAACATGCAAAATGAGTGAAAATAATGTGTATAAAAGGCACCTTAAAATCCTAAAGTCATGCATGTCATTTTTATACCAAAGAGGTACTCCTGTATCCCCACAGAGGGTCAGAAGACGAAAGACTGATTATTAAAATAAAATAACTTGGAGAATTATCCTTCAGCTCTGGGATGATTGATCATTTCTGTGAAAAAGTGCTAAACATGGATTACGAGCGCACTGATCGTTCCATTAACACCACAATCTTTTGATGCGGTCCGAAAGCACTCAATCGACTTACGGCTGATTGATTTTAGCCATTGCTATATTATACCGTGTGACCTGAACATAACCAGGACACAGAATATGATGTGCAGCAAAGCAAAATAAAAAATCCACCATCAAAATTTCCCAATGTCAAATACCAAGAGGCATTCAGCATATCCCTCAGATTTGATATTTTCATATCATGTAAAATTTTTATCATGTTTGAAAACGTATGAAACAAACCCTAAAAATATCAGAATCAGCGTCAGCACTGGAAAATACCAACCACAGCGTCAGCCTAGAGTCAGTGCACCCCTAATATGGATTCAAAACAACACAGGACTGAATATTTGACGTTTTTTTTCAGGTCGTTTGCGGGATCTACCACAGACATCATCAAGTTGAGCTGTGAGCAAACTGGACAAATGAAGCAAGAAAAAGCTACAAAATATTCACACAGTTAACGTCACATTTCTCTGTTGCAAAAGAAGAGGAAGGATAAACAACATTCCACACGGCTGGTAAAATCCAGCTGCCCTTCAATGACATATATTTAGATATATATAAATAACTAAGTGAAAATCAAACAAAACAGGTCAGGAATGAAAACAATGATACGTACAGTAGGCTACTTCTAGGGCAGTAGCGTCCATTTGCAAAACATTTTTTGAAATATTTCATATATTTGGGGGAAGACCTGCTCTCGGCTTGTGAAAAACACTCTCACTACAGAGTGTGGAAAACTCAACATTCAGTTCCTTCCAGTTAAGCCTGCCTTTACTGGAGGGATTAGAGCTGATTAACCATGGTCCGGATCTTATAATAGTCCCCTCTTCTCCGGACGGCCGGGCTGAGTTAGCGGGTCACTTCTGCCAAAGAACCACCGTGTTTATAGCACAGTCTACGTCTATGGTCCTGCCTAATTGGAGTGAAATGCTCCTTTAGTGCTCGTTCTCTGTAAAAAGCCCGCGCTGAAGTTACAGCCAGTCTTCTTTCAAAGGAGGAAATTGGCCAGTAAATTGCAAGCAGAATCAGGCTGTCTTTACAAAGAGTTAAAATGCTGAAGCAGTTCAGTTGCTCCAAAAGTATATAAACGCTTTATGATTCCACTGACTTTGAAAGCACATCTCAACTGGAGCACAAAAATCTAGTCAAAGGTTGATATGCATTTAGAAACAACGTGCATGGATGCGGAGCAGACTACGGGCGATCACTCTAACGATTGCTCATCGTCTCCGACCAAACAATAGCCTACAAAGCTCCTCGAATCCTGAAAATCTAGATTTACCGACTCACCGGCAGACAATTTTAAGCAACTTCCTGTTGGTGTCGCTATTCTGAAAGATACTGGTTTCAGTACACAGCCTTAGGACGGCCAAGTATCTTTCAGAATAGCGACACCAGGAAGTCAAGGATCTGTGAGGTGTCCCTCCTTTATGGGCTGTTCACACAGCGGACGGTAGACGGTACAATGGCATGGATGTAGTTGACAGTCGCAGTTACGTGTGCCGACGCATTGTTTACATCCGTTGCCATGTTTACGGTGCGTGCCAAACAGATCCCCGGTGTACCAAAGAGCGCCTTCGCAAAACGGACCGCGATTGAAAGTGTATTTATACATTGTGTGTGTATGACTGCGTTGGGTGTGTCAGTCTGTGTCTTCATAAATGGGCGGTGTGTGTGTATGTATCATAACGTCAGCTAGCTTCGCTAGCTAGTTGGTTACACCTCAAATCATACACAAAAAAGCTTCTGAAAATACAGCTAATAATAATGTGCACCTGGAATCTGCATTTCAGGGCTTACAGCACACCATGATGCAGCGTTTTTGTCAAGACCAATCATGTTTTTTTTCTTCTTTTTGGTTCCAGATTTGTTCCTACCTCTTGATCTCTCCCACAAACTTGTCGTCATCCATTTTGGAACTTACCACTTTTGTTCCACCGGCATGTGACTATCGCAGCAGTGGACGGTAATAAAAAAGAAAAAAAGAGAAAAGTTTGTCCTGTCGTGGACGATTTTTCCGTCTACTGCCGTCTTGCCGTCCTTGTCTCATTGAAAACAACGGTTTCGTCCTGCCGTCTACCGTCCGCTGTACACACAGTAACTCTTTGACCACATAGGCATTTTGCCTGATAACTTCATGAGATCGTTCTTATTTAATGCAAACACCCATACCAATTACCAAAAGCACTGAGGTAGCCATTTTAAAAAGTTATTAACTGGAGTGCAATTGACTGATATGCACATACTGTACAACAGCCAGATTTTTCTAATTGGTACACATTAGGGGTAGGCATGTGCCGATATTAAAATTGTATAGTACGATAATCTTGGCCAACATTTTCACAATATACAGTTGGAAGTCTTAAAACAGTGTAAAAATAAACTTGGTCAATGACTTAAAAATACTAATTTATACCAATCAGAAAACATGTTTTCTTGCTAAACATTTTTTCAAACGTTAACATTTTGGCCATGCCAATAACTCGTTTCAACAAAATAAAAGAATTCAGAAGTAAATATAACCTTTTTTTTTAAATAATCAATAATAACTAGAAGCTTAGTGAAGTGAATGTAAACATTTTGACCTGCTTCTAAACAAAACAATAACTACTTATTAACTACTAATGTAACAATTAAGTTACATTAACAGAATTATTTGTCTCTATCTTGAGGATATTATGTAAAACAAATTTGGCTGCTACTTTCTTGTAGCATTTTTTACATGTAGGCAGCTTGTTCTCCTTCAATTTACTGTCGACATGCTTCGCAAAGCCAAAGTATCTCTAAACCTTGGACCTAACCCTCCAACAGGGGGAAAAGCTGAGTTGTTTCTGGTAAGGTAATCTCCTGCTGTAGCGATGTATGACCTCCGCCTTCCGCCACGGTACAATGAAAACTTCCTTTATGTCGCTATACCTACTATTTATTTATTTATTTTATTTTTTCTTCCAGATTTTTTCCCAATTTAGTAGCCAATTTAACCCCTATTCTAATTCAATTCCCCCCATGTAGCAACCGCTTGAGAACCACCGCTATACAACCCTGTCAGCCGGTAGTAGGAAGGAGGGCGCCACGTCCTCTACAGGGCGCGACTCCTCGAGCTCCTGACCGTGATTCCAACTCGCCCAGGGCCATTTTGTGCGCAGCGATTCTCTCCGAGCCCCTCCCCCCACCCGGAAGCAGCCGCCAATTGCCTCTCCCACAGGGCACCGGCCACGCTCGGACCTGGCAGGACCGGGGCGCGAACCCCGATCCTCGGAGTACAACTGCACTGACTGAAAGTCAGCGCTCTTACCGTTGTACCACCGTGGTGGCCGCTATACCTACTATTCTTCTTCAGATTTATAGGCGGTTCACCGACGCCAATATGCAACAGCCGGTTATTTCAGTACTGACTTTGATATGAATTTTTGACGATTAAATAACCGTTAAAAGTTTTTTTATCAGAAATATAGGTTTATCGATTATCGTCCCATCCCTGGTCTGGGGACTGACCGCTGACTAAGAAGCAGAAGCTGTTTATTGAAAGGGTCTGCAAAGCCCCGCTAATCTCCGTGCCTCAGTTAGCCAGAGCGCGGGGTTTGTATACACACTCGTCAGCTTTCTGGGAAAAAACACGTCGAGCTTTAACCTTGAGGTGGGCCGCGGGCACAATATCCACACTGATCCGCTTTCTCTCTCAGTCGGAGGCGGCACAATAAAGAACAGCCGAGTACGGACCATTGGACAATCGCACAATCAATTAGTTCAGCCACGTCCTCTCATTGGACCCGTGAGGTTTACCGGACGCCGCCCACCCCCTGGGTCTAAGCACAAACTGATGTCCATACTGATGACACCTCTGCATCTTTTCTTATTCCTAAAGAAAGATGAGTGAAACACTAGAGGAGGGGGTGGATCAATTTCCTCAACCCCCCCCCCCCCTTCCCCACCCGGGATGTCCCGCACTGACCTTGGGCAGTTTGACTGTGGGCTCTCGGCACTCCTCTTCTTCCTCGCTGTCCGAGTCTCCGCTCTGTACCGAGTTCCGGGAGGCGAGGGTGAGGGAGGCCTCTTTCTGCTGCCAGTCCAGGACGCAGTGGCGCACATTGCAGAAGACGTTGAAGGCCGAGGGGTTGCTGTGGAGCTTGAGGTCTGGCACGGAGAAGGCCCCGTCCAGAGAATCCGTCTGGAAGAGAGAGAAAGGACAGCTCAGGTGGAGTCCTGGGTCGTGCATGCTCCGGACCCAGGGCAAGGACACTGCTGGTGAAACGGGCTCTACTGCCTCCTCAGCGAAGGGCAACCCTGTCATCTGCAGTTTGATATGTTGCACTATGATAACGGCAAGCCTTCTCCACCGAAGCGAATGTGTAGTGAGCATTCTGCAACAAAATGGCTGCCATGGTGGTGAGTGCTACACAATACAGTGGTGCGGGTTGAAGTGTCCCCACTTCACTGTGATGGGCTTTGTGGTAAACTAAATGTGCAAATGCAATACATTATTATTCTTATTGTTATTATCATTTAAAAAGACACTTCTAATAAAAGCTGTAAGAGGCTCAATAGAAAAAAGGGCGAGACGTCATGCGCACAACATTGATCATTTCCAAACGGATAAATCTACACAAGAGAGCATCTTCCCTGTAAATCAGGAAATAATGATAAATGAGCTTATGGTGGAAACGTGAAGAAATAAAACCCCATGGTAACAGACTGGTTGGACACACCAATCACGTAAAGCCATAAAGTGTGCAACAATCACCGTCATTAATGTGCTCAACAAATTTCAGCTAGCGACAATTAATTGTACTACAGCTCACAGCCTTTTTTTTGGCAGGTTTTACTAGCCATATCCTGTCCATTCTTAAAATGGCGCAAAATAAAGTGAATGAACGTTAAGCAGCTATGCAGCGTTACGGAAACAGGCATTGCCCCCAAGGGGATCTGCATTGCTTTCAGTTCTCAAAGATGACGACTTGCGGCACCAACACGAGCTGCTCACGCTCATTCCAGTAAGTAAGCTTACACATTACATTTAGGCAGTTAGCGGATGCTCGTATCCAGAGCGACTTTCACAAGTGCACGCATCCAGGTTTAGGCAACAAACAGTGATGACGCTAAGCCACCAGGGTCACAACCAATAGCAATAGTAGTCATAGTCATACATAATCTTACCACATAAAATAAGATGCTATACTAGGTGCAGGAGGGAACAGGAGAATGCAATATTAATACCGCTATTAGGAAGCAAATTGGTTCCAGGATATAGCTTTAGATTTAGCGCAGGTACGGCTAGTAAAACCAGATACACAGATCGATGAACATACAGATCTGTGATGTGCACATGGCAAGTCCAGTTAATATTAATATTTGCCCCTTATTACTTAAAGCTGCAAGTAGACAAACTTGCTCAGTGTTAATTGTCAAATAACCTACCAATATAAAAACACCCTGAGGTACCCTTGAGCCTGATTAAATTTACATTCTGGAGCTAAAACCTACAAATTATTATCTTCTTGCCAAGGGAACAGAAAGCCGCAGTACCTAGGGTACTCATGGATAGAATATATTTGGGTATGCCATAATTGAATGATTTTGCACTTAATTTTAAAGGGTAAAATGTGTTCACTACTGCAAACAAGCCAATTGACACATTCATCGATATGATGACTAGCACAGTTCGTATCAACATGATATTGAAAAAGCTGTAGTACAGTCCTACAGGCTCACCAGAAGAAGAAAAATAAAGAAGCAAAGTGAAAATGAGCCACCTTTCAGTACACTGGCTCTAGCGTGGCTCTTTCACAATCTGCCTAGGACGCACCCTCCTTTATACGAGTCAGTGGTACAGGTCACAACAGACGAGGTGTTTTACGCAAAATGAATGGGAGCAAGAAAAAGACCCACCAGCTGCCAAGAGAGTCCACGCAACAGTGCACCCGGAGATCTGTCCTAAAGATGTCTGCCGGTGGGAACAGCGTCCCGTGAATGTTAATGAGAGCTCCAGGTTCCAGCTGCATGACAGCAGGCTGACGACCTTAATTCCCTCCCGTTCGTTTTCTGTCTACAAATGAAAATGCGAGCCTTCAACTGAAGACCCTGAAACATTAGCTTGTGAATCCTGGAATTAAAAATATCCTTCCTTTTGGGAATATGCCTTATTCATTAACCCTTTAAGGTGTAAAGATCACAAATTGGTACACCTTGGGCTCTATCTTGACGGTCTTAGCGCTTGGTCTAAAACGCATTGGCGCAAGTGCATTTAAGGCATGTCCAAGTCCACTTTTGATAGTTAGACGGTGTTTTATATGAGCGCTAAGTATACGGTGCAAGGTGAAAATGGGCTGAGCTTAGTCTCTTCATTAATTATCGGTGTGTCTTGGGCATAACATGCAATAAACCAATCAAAATGTCATATCCTGTTCCCTTTAAAAGCCTGCTTTTCCACCTTGGCAGATTGCTTATATGACGCTGAAACAGACATGCTCGTGCTCGTGCTGTTAAAGCGTGCAAGCTATTGATCCATAGGCTATGGCTATAGGCAATAGAATGATCAATATTATTCGGACTAACCATTATGACTCGTTTTGATATACACAGTAATAATCTTTAACATTAAGGTTTAACACCAGCACGGGTTCCCAGTAATTCCTGAGGGCTGTTATTTTAGAAAATATATGCGGTTTAATTTAGTTAAAAAGCACCTGCAACCGCTGAGAATAAGAATAGGCTATGGCTTCCGTCTCACCTTAGAAAACGCCAAATTAGCCTGCGTGTTTCACGAATTTCGTTTGAGTACACAATGAAGCATTGTCAAACATCAATTCCATGTTCTCACAGCAGTCAGATCACAGACAATGCATTTCAGCTAGCGAAGTTCAAGCTTCATCCGAAATTAATATTCTCATAATAACATAAATAGCATTATTTTGGCTTAATGATGACACTAAATACACGAAACCATAGGTTCACGCATAGCCTACTTACCTTGTTTTATAATGTCCTGCCTATGGAAATATGACCAACTCGTTTTTACTGGTAACTTAATGCTTTAAAACAATCCCATTTCCCCAGGATTACAGGGACACCTTGCGTCTATTGCATCTAATTTTTATTGTTGGGAAAAATACGAATCCCTATTTCACATTGTAATCTTGTTATCTTATATGCATGCATGTGTGCGCTGCGTGTAACAGACAGGAGGGTGTACACTCGTTGTGCACAAGCCTATGTAGACGCACTTATATTGCGCTTAACATACATAATAACAAAGAAATAACTGCGACATGACTTTAGACCAGGTTTGTGGTGGTTTTAGCGCAAGCGCTTTCTGCTGGCCCAAGATAGCAATACGCCAAAGATTACCCTGGCCACACCTCATCTTAAGACCAACCGGCACGAGTTCACTTGGTAGTTAAACAACGTGAGCGCTGGGCGCTATAATAACCCCTGCACAGGGTGTAAGACGGCAAAGACACTTGCGTTTGGGTTATCGCCGCTTAGCGCCGGGTGTAAGATAGGGCCCCATAAGTTTTCCCCTTAGATGTTTTGCTGATGGAATTGTTTCCCCTTACCTAAGGGAATCGTGTAAGTGCGTTGCATAAAACCCAAAAAAAGGTATTTTACCATATAACGTTAAGGTAAAAACAGAGGAATCCCCACATCATCATGGTCGCATGGTTTGGATTTACCTTCTTGACGAGGCACTAGATAAACAGATTGACTAATGTCAGTTTTACGTAGTTATAGCGCAAATAACATTGCGGCAGTGTGGTATAATGGTTAAGGAACTGGGTTTGTAACCGAAAGGTTGCAGGTTCAATTCCCAGGTCGGACACTGCCGTTGTACCCTTGAGCAAGGTACTTCACCTGCATTGCTTCAGTATATATCCAGCTGTATCAAAGGATACTATGTAAATGGTAAATGGACTGCACTTATATAGCGCTATTATTATTTTATTTTTACAAATGGCCTACACTCACTCACTCACACACACACACACACACACACACACCCAGTAGTAGCCCCCCAATGCAAGCCTGCTCCTGCATTGCATTTTGGGATGGGGGGTTTTGTCTGTCTGGACAGGGACACGACGACAGGGGAGAGGGAGGAGCCGAGGAACCGCCCGACTTGCGATCAGCGGACGACCCGCTCTACCTTCTGAGCCACAGCCGCCCATGTATAAATGCAAAAGAAATGCTGTGTAAGTCGCTCTGGATAAGAGTGTCTGCTAAATGCCTATAATGCCTAATTTCGAAATGGACAGTAAAATATTTAATTAAAATTGGTCAGCAGAGAAAAAACAACATTAGAAAAATTCTCCTGACGCGGAGCAACAAGTGAAAACGACTAGTGGGTGATGACCTCGTTTCCATGTTGATGAGCTGCGCAAGGACTACAAAAACGATCAGATATCAAAAACAAGAAGAATGAAATGCGTGAGGCGGAAGACGAAAAAAGGAAGTAGTGTCGTATGACAGATTTTAAATACTCATTTGTCTTTTTGAAGTGCGGATCTTTCATGAGGATCTTTATTGTTATTTTTAGTTGGAGAATAATTATATACTATAGTACCATATCTGCATCCTTTTGTTCGTTGTAAGCCATTAGCATTTTATTAGCAACAAAAATTACTAAGTGGGCCTAAACATTTTTAAGCATCACTGGTTAGAGAGCTACTCATGGTTAATCGAGGAGGCTACTTCATCAAGAGACAAAAGTTGACGAGGCCACAATTATTGTTGACCGATCCCTCTTTCACTGCTGATGTGACCAGAACTACCTGATGTGTTCTAGAACTCCTTACTTTTCAGAGAACACAGCATAACCACTAGATATAGAATAACAATTAAAAAAATAAAAAAGATTTGATTCCAAATTTGTTTCCAAATGGTATCAGGCATCGTGCACAGCAACGTAATCGAATGCATGATATATAATAACATACACTGTTCAATCATTTTAACCCAAATTGGGGCTGTGTTTTAATTGGCTGCACAATTTAGGGGTGTATCCAAAGAAAACCCCTAATAACCCATTCAGAAACAGATATTTTTCTCTTCCGGAAGTTGACCAATGATATTCAAAAGATATTTGGAGGATCAGAGTAGCAGAGGAAGTGAAGATCAAATGGAAAATGAAACTACACCCACCCTCCCCCCGGCCGGGGATCCGCCCATTTTCCAACGAATACAGACGCAGATAAATTTGTTGGTTGAACGGATGCAGGTACAGACAGACAGAGACTGTTTTGTCTCTTCACACCCCGAGCCGAAACCACAAATTAGCCGCAGCTCTTGGCAGTTGGCGGAGGCGGCGGTTGCTTTGCCTAATCCTTTCTACTGAAGCTACTTCTACTTACGCTTTACACAAAGAGGTGCTCGACTCCCCAGTCACTGTAACGGCAACGCATTCTGTCGCTTGACCACAATGACAGGACGCTGATAAGTAGGCAAACGCACAAATGACACATACAGTAACACTGAACCTATTATGTAAAGTGCGCTTCAGGAACAGGTTTGATTTAGCTGCATGCTACTGTTAATAGATGAAAGTTAGAACAGTGAGGACACGGTGAGTACATTGTACCGGTTAGAAAAGAGTCAGAGTTACAGTATGAGAAATGATTTAGCCTAATCCTTGAGGCAATGAGTAACGTCCCTCCAGATTTAGAGACGACTTGAGAAGAAAATCATTTTCACCCAAATTCAGGATATAGGCTAAATCTGCTCTTACATGATTGTACGTCACACGCTTGGTAAAATGTTTCATTGAAAATCTCAGGGATAGGCTGAACTGCTTTCAAATTGGACGAACATCTAAACCGTTAAAGAATTTAACATACTTGAACTTGAACCAGGTCTATGCTTCCAGCAAAGAAGCGGTGGAACTAACAAACACCGCACATTAACAAGCTTCACTCCGCAGGTGAATCCGTTAATTTGCACAAAGACCACAAATCATCTCTCAATTATTTTTCTTAAAGGGGAACGCCGGGTTATTTCTCAAACTTATATATCTTTTTTATATGTTTAATGTGAGTCTTGAAGCTTACCGCACTAGAACTGTGCCTCCCAGTTCCCTCGTTTCCAGCTCTTTTGCAGACGCACTGCGTCGCGCTGATCTATGTCAGTGGTGGCTAATTCCAGCTGCAGGTCTATACTGTATACTGGAAGGCTCAAATTTGATCAGTAGATCAGCGCGATGCAGCGCGTCTGGTAACAAGCTAAAAACAAGCTGGAAACAAGAGAGCCGGGAGGCACAGTTCTAGTGCGGTAAGCTTCAAGACTCACATTAAACATATACAATCTATATAGAACATAGAAGTTTGAGAAATAACCTGGTGTTCCCCTTTAAATGTGTAGCTACAGTCCTGCATTTTCAGCAACAGGTTTTAGTCTGAAATTTTGCCCTCCAGAACAGTCTTCCCATGATGCCACCTGTTCAGCAGTTGCTAGAAAGCATCCTACTGGGCAACCTGAATCATCTGAATGAGCAATTTAATGATAATTATGCCCTATTCGCCACTGACAGAGCACTGCTCAAGGCTATTGACACCTGTTTATCAGTGTTATTTAGCAGTGTTCATGATAATGCGGCAGTATAACATGAATGTATACACAAAACAAAGTGATTTGTCAACTCGTGCAAGAGAAAAAAGCCGATTTTCTAAAATTGGGGAAATATTATTTAAAAAAATACATCTATATTATGTGAAGAGAAATCATTCACTCTATAAGAGTAGGCAAGACGGTGGTTTAGGAAGAAAAACATTTGTCATTTTACGTAAAACATTTGGACTGGTGGGCTGAAGAAGAAGAATAACCTATCTATCCATCCTATTGTAAAACTCCCCTCAGACACACCGAACAGCGGAGGTATCCGAGTGGTGAAGGAGCGCGTGTAGTCTTACCCTGGTGCTACCGGAATGGGATTCATTTAATGTTATTTCAATTTTACTTGATTATCTGACTCCAAATTAATGTTTCGACCTTTCCTCTGTGCTAACAGTTGTACGAAGGAGGAGGCCGCAAATGAGGGACTTTAGCCTCTTTCCGTCAATAGTGCGGCTCTTTCAGTGCAAAATGGAAGTGTGACGAGTTGGCTATACGCGAACGGCGCGCAGGAGGTCGTCTTGACGAGTCTCTCACAACCGTTCCACTTTTCTCCCTCTCTACCCAAACGCAAAAAAAGAAAACCCTGAATCGTCAAAGCAAGACCCAATCACAACAAAACAGCAGTAACAACAATACCCCCTTGCTTGCGCTTTCTGTACGTTTATCACACCATTTAACCATTTGTGGCAGAGCTGACCGATGACTCGTAGATTTGCATTACCTACTGTTCACTTTAGAACGGTGTTCCAAGACGTTTATTCAGCGCCCACTGTACCACAGCACCAATGACGCCTCGTTCCCCATGACATGAATACACCCAACGTGAATAAACTGTATATGGACAACCATTACCGTTATTACCTAATGCCGTTTCAACTTCAGTAGTTCTGCGAACGCAGCAGAGTAGTTGCAACTGTGCTATTGGGCAATAGCATTGTTCCTTTATCAGACCTTGCCGACTTCCTGCCATCACAATAAACAGTCAGTTCACCTTTGGTATTCAGGATAAGGGACACACTTCAGTAAACCACCCTACACTATGGATTGGGACAGCCCTCAAGATGGCTGTGATTTCAACTTCCTGCCCACAAACTGAGAGGAAGTGCAGAAGTGAAAGGAATTAGGGACCATCAAGTTAAAACTTTCCATTGCAAAACTTTAGACAGTTAGACAAAAATTCCAAGGAAGTATGAAAAAAAGCACGCAGCCACACAGCCGAGCCAATCGTAAGAGAAATGAGAAGCTGCGTTTGCAGGGCACGGAATCACAAACGCGAAGAGCAAAGACGGCACGCCGATAAAGACCAGCTCACTTAAGCAAGAGAGCCAAAGAGATTCTTTACAAGCTGTCTGAGGAGTAGCAAGAGGAGAGGACAGCTGGGTTCAGCAATGGTCTCTATGCGGCTTCACTTCAGCAGAATAAATAATACACTTAAGAGGATTGGAACAGCAGGAGGTACCCACACTCAATTGGCTGCTGGAGATATATGATGTTCCCCCACCCTCTCTTGGCAACAGAACCCGTCGCTACGCAAAGGGAACAACCGAAACGCATTCACAGAGAGGGAAGAACACCCTCAACAGCCCACACACGGCTGTGCAGAAAGAAACGGGAATCAGGACAACTGCTGGAATCCAATCACAGTATCGCCAGTCAAACTAAGGGCCGTCTGCTGCTTTACTGTGGAGCGAAGCAACACAATTAGCGAGAACCAACAGGCGTCACGTACCAAGCCAGCTTTGATGCCACTTATTTCACCCCACAGATTTCTTTACGTAACAATATTCCGTTGACAAACGCCTATGACTACCAGACGATCAAGACTAACTCACAGGACATTTATTTTCTGTTACAATGTATAAAATCAACATACAGTATATTTCCTATATTTATTTTCAGGACATCAAAGAACCAGGCCCGGACCAGTACCAATTTGTAAAGAGAAATTATACCGTCATGGTAAAATAACAATTTAAAGGTGCACTATGCAGTGATCCTGTGTTGTTTACAATCAAAAATGTCTCCTCCTGCATTCTAAACCCCGCCCACTCCCCTCCGTTGAGGCAGAGATTGTATAGTATGGGCAAAAAATGTCAAGCAAAGATAAAATAAAATAAAAAAGTTTTTGCAAAATGCATTGTTCTATATGGATGGTAACGGTAATTGGGCAGTGTTATAACGATTAACTGAACACTTTTGAAATCGTTTTGAAGTCCTGCCCAACATCGACCCCTGCTTCATAATGTATGCATTCATATACTGTTGGCTGCGTCGCTTTGGATAAAAGGGTCTGCTAAGGAAAAAAAAGCCTCAGCGTGTATCTGGCTCATCGTTTCTGCCGTTACTGCCGTCTCCGACAAACGCAGTTGTAATGGGGGATTCTATGTTTGCAACGTTGCAATGTTGGCAGTGGTTTCAGGGATTTTAACGTGTAGCCTATTGTTTTCCTGTTGCGAGAGTGGATGACATAGGCTACAACATCAAGCGCCCGCGATCATTAAAATAGCACAAATACGTTGAGGCCCACGGCACACTGCTTTAAATCACAGAACGGAAAAGCACTGCCCAGTTGTGCATAAGGTGAATTAGGTAGCGAGCTAACAGCAATTTAAACACAGGGGCGCTTTCACACCTGTAGTTTGTTCGCTTTGTTCCGAATCAGGGACTAATCCCATACAATGTTGCACTTGCCTCTGGGTTCGGTTTCTGTTCACACTGCAACATACAACAGCGGAACAAAACTTGTAAAAAACGCCACGCGCAAACAAACTGTTCTCTCATTGGTCAGAATTTGTAAGTCTTGTAAGGTTTCTAAGTGCGGTAATGTAGCTAACGTTGCAAGACTATTTGTATTTCTAATTTTGGTTAGGTTAAACAGTATAACAAGTGGAGATAACGTTACTCAATTTCGGAAGAATAACTGCTGTTGTTAGGGGTAACGTTAGAGCTAGCATCATCATAGAACTCAACGATATCCGTGGGATAGGATAGGATTTTGTCCAGCTAATCAAACCAGGACTTCAGCCACCTAGTTACCCAACGTAGCTTGCTGCAAAGCTAAAGGTAATGTAGCCTAAGTTACACGTCCGACAGAAAACACAAACTCCTTGTCACTTTTCATTCCCTTGCTAAGCTTCAGCTGTCTCCATTGAGGAATAGAAACTCCTAGGTTGACTCCGCTTCTTGAACATGTCCTGCAGGCTCGTTGCTTCGCTGTACTTCCTCTTCGTCACCTCCGCCATTGAATAAATGAATAAAATCTCAGTGAATAAAACCAGATGCCGAATTGCTAGTCAATGCTTCTTTACACATTTACTCCCTAGGGTCGGTCTAAATAAGCGGTTATTTCCTTCTTCAAAGCAGAAAAATAAGCAGACTATATTGCCAGGCTGATTGATGGTTATTGCAGGAGATGAAACCAGAGGCTGTGTTTGAGTCTGAAGAAAATAAAAAGACCGGATGTACAGGAGGGAAAGAGACCATGTCGCTGTGATGTGGGCCAGACACTGGAATGCCATATTTGTTCCTGAGGGGCAGCACAAAACACTTTGCGATATGGAGGTGTGTCAGGTGGTGCTCAGCATGGGACCAGTACAGTCCTAAATCCCCTCCCCACTTAATACTGAAATGTGGGGCTCAACCTTTCGGATTGTCTGAACTTTGGGATTCGCAAACGGCACCAATATGTCATTGGTGTGTACGAATAGCCTACATGATCTCACTGGAACCAGAACCTCACAAGTTCTGTGCTTACAGAGGCTACGTGTAAGACGCATAACACCAACGCATCATGCAGAGAGAGTGGATTATTTAAACATTAGCCTATATTCTGCTAGCAAGCTGATAACGACATGACGCTTTATGAATCATACTTCAAAAAAATATAGTCAAACTATAATAACAGCGTAACGTTAGTTACTTCGTCTGTCAACTTGACGGCGGTAACGTTCAGTCTCGGGTGTGTCACCGTTTTGGCTGGTGCCCAGGATGAGTACGAGCGAGGAATAAAAAACGTGAACTGCAAGTGTTGCTCGCCCCCGCTGTGCAAGTGTGAGGAAGTGCACAAGCAACAGGCTGCTGGCTGCAATTCACTTACGGCCACCGGTGTCAGTAATGAGAAGGAATTTCTGATCATTACACATCGCGTCGTTAAGTAAGACACTGTGCTTAACTAAGACACAGGGTTATACCGAGCGTGGGCATTTTGTGTAAAAAAATTAATTAATTAATTAATTTGTCCTACTGAACAAAACAGAAATCGCACGGTAACGACAAAGCAATCTTCTTATTTTAATCTGTTTATATATTAAATTTGACATTAAACATTTCCTCGTTTCTTAGTCGCAAAGCGGAATTCAGATGTGTCATGTGGATAGGCCAATCTAAGTCAGTGTACTGAAGGGAAATACATTTATATGCAAATAAGCCGATGCAATTCAAATCTGAAAGGGCTTTGACCGAAACGGCAAATGACACGAAAAGAACGCTGTGACCTGAAAGTGAAACTTTCTGCCACTACGGTGAATGGGAAGACACAGGCTAAGAGAAGGCCCAGGAAATCAATCAGTTTACAGCCACATAAAATGTGAATTTGTTAGTCTGGGCATTTCAAAGACATCCTGTGACAGGCCTATATATTCTAAAGCTAAACAGGCTCTGTTAAATAAGCCACTTTATCTTGGCGTGGAGTCATCCAATAATTTGTTTAAGGCACATAACAGGGCTAGCCTGCGTGTAGTCTGGGTTTGTTCACAACACACAAACACAGTTCATGTCTCACAAACACTCACAGAACCTTCCATTAGAGATTAGATCAGTGACAGAGGAACACGTTTGCATTAATATGAACTTTGCACCGTTTGTAAACGTCAGGCTCAGGCTTTATGAAGAAAGTCATTAAAACCGCTCTCTCGCATGCTTTCTTTGAATCTCGAATGCACTGCACAGTTACTTACAAGGGTCCAATTAAACTCCACTCACACAGTAGAGTCTGGCCTAGTACTGAGTTCACACAGTAGTCTGGCCTAATCCAGATTAAAATCCTCCTGTTCAAACACACTAAATATTATTGCTTGTTCACGGTGCGCAAACACAATGCAGGATGCCGAACAGCCAAACGTGCAATTGCAACAGATGTGAAAGAAGTGCTGTCGGGCATTAACACAGTACAGTGAATGTACAATGGAGGAACAGGAAGTGCCCAGGTCACTATTATACAAACCCCATAAGGAGATTATTTTTAGCAACAGCATCCAGTTGCTGTTTGACTCAGGACTGAGAAAACAGTTTGTATTAGTTTACACTAGGGGCTGCATTTTTTCTTTCTTCTTTAAAAAAAAAAATATATATATATATACTCAAATTTGGATTAAACGCACCCGCAAAATGTCTTTCCTGGCCAGGGAGAAAAAAAAGATTTCATCCCATGTGCACTTATTATGAGGAAACGGGACAAATTACTTAAACGCCAGGTCTGTCACGGACATTGAGCATTTAAATGCCACATGCTGTCAACTTCAAATGACAGAGCAGATAATGTACAGCTAATGTAGATAACCATTTAACCATCAGTTTGAAAACATAGGCTATATGTCTCTATTCAAATATACCTCAATTGTCTTGTTTAAATAAGGAATAAAAAGTAATATCTTAACACCATGCTTGTTTTTTTTTAAAGTTTTTTTTTTAGATGGTTCAACTGGAAATAGCAAAGCAGTCAGCCCATTTGCCTACATTATTATGGTTTGTATATCCACCGTGAAGCACTGCTATTTAACAGAACATTAATAACCACAATCACAAAAAGGGCAATAACTGGCTGTGTGTGGACAAATTTATTGATCAAGCATTGTCATTTTAACTGTTAACCGATCAGAAATGGTCTCATCAACCAATAAAAAAATTGGACTCAAAAGCACATCTCAAGTTATCTACATGACAAAACAGTCAGGCAGATATTTGACCCTTTCATTCTGCCCTGTGATTCAAGCTGGCGACCAATCGCTTTTCTCTTCTTCGATTGCGTCAGTCTGGTCAAACATCTCGGTCAGCACTGAACCTTTTCAAATGGAAACAGAGTGCGCTAATGGGCAATACTAGACTGTGTCGTAGGCTCCGATTCGCTGTCCCTTAAACCGGATACCGCCAGTGCTGGGCACAAAATGGATACAAACGCTTCCCCTGTCTGCAGGTGACAAGCCAGGACGGGAGAAAACGGCGCTTTATCGCTGCAGGCGTCTGCCGCTCTCAGCGTGGGTTCTGAGCGCCCGAGTCCGCGCAAGGCAGCAGGACGAACATTCCTTTAATAAGTACACGTTCTGCGCAGAACCGCACATCAAAGGGTCCGTTAAAGCTGGCGGGAATCCAGTCGCTGGGCTCCGCCAGACATTTCTGACTCGGTGTTCTCGCTACCGGCCTCGATTTCCCACCAAGCTCCACCCAGCTCTGTTTACGAGCAGACGCCGCTCTGAAGCCGGGGGGAGGAGGGTGGGGCAGGGGAGAGAGGTGCTTCTGCCATGTACAGAGACCCGTTCTGTGCTGCAGCCGAGGGTTGCAGGTTTTGGGTGGGTAGGGGTGGGGGAGGGGGAGGGGGTTACTGCTGTGCCCTGCTACAGCACAATCACATTAATCTCTAACCTTCTGCCTGCCAGCAGCTGCTATCCACCGGGGAATTAAAAAGAAAAAAAAGAAAAACCCCACTAAAGGTAAGGCTTGTTCAAGATCTACGCTCGTTTCATCACAGCCACTGCTTTGGAAAACAAACCCTATTTTCCTCGTGTATGTACATATATCTGTATCCGCTTTCAATTTCACAATTAATGTGCACCGAATCTGTCTGTCATTCAACCGACACAGAAGCAGTCAGTCCTGCTCTCTGTTGGGAGGATGGAGGACACAGTTGCCATGGAGACTGGCGACACACGGGTCGCCCGGCAACAGGCCAACCTACCCTAGCCCCTCCCTGCATATCTCCTGTATGTGACTATTGCTCTTTTCAGCCTAACACGTTTACAGGCGTGTACTTAGCAACACCCCCCGCCCCCCCCCCCCCCACACACACACACACACACACACACACTTTTACAAGAAGAGCCTGTGAACGTTATTATTCTTCTTCGCTTTGATCCACTTGGGGGGAAATATAATGAGCCCCGCTTATGCATGCAGACGCAATGATCCAAGCAGCATCCGAGCAATCTCAAGATTCCCGAGACTCTTAGTCAGACGTAAGGATTCACAGCAATGTTTTCAAAACGGCTCATTCTTTTTTACACTGACTAAGACAGAAATAGCCCAGCACCAGGGCAGAAAACAGACGCATCACAGACCAAAATGGAAAGCTCTTACCTTTGTTCTCGTTTTGACTTTTGATTTGACCTTTTGTCGCCTTTTCAGCTTCTTCTTGCTCAAAGCTTTCTTTCCCCTGAAAAACAAGACGAGAAAACCTCTCGTGAATAACAGTTCACCTTTTATGTGCAAAACAAACATTTTCCATTTCAAAATAGAGGGTCTTGATTTCACAAGTCAATGCATCATAGCGCAAAATAGGCTCTTCTATCCATGACGTCAGAGTATCCCAGGCCAGGGTGGGAAATTCACTTTCTGATTTCTAGCTGGTAGATGCCAAATTTTACCAGACACTTAAAAAAAAAAAAAAATTTTTAGTAGCTCTAATAAAATAGTATTTATTATATCAAGTATTGCAGGTCAAACAGTCAAACATTGTGTATACATTTATTACATACATTTCATATCTATTACCTAATACAAGATACGTTTTTCTGAACAAACAGATGCCAATAGACCTAACGTTAGAGCGAGCTGTCCAGAGATATCACCTTAGAGCGTATTGGCAAAGGTAATGGTCAGTTTTTAGTTTTTCTGTGTGACTCTGTGCAATGCTTGTTAAAATTGCTTTATGGTAAATTGAACGCATATCAGTTGCACTGCACTAAACGGACCATCGGAATTGGCGGAAGTAAAAAAGAAATATATATAAAAATAAAAACACTGCTTGTTTATTTGATAACAACTTGCAAGCAATCTTATTTTCCAGCAAACTAATACAATGATGTTAACAGACAATATTAAATGACACCCGTTTTCATTCTGAAATGTTTGTTTTATAAAAATTATACAAATAATTCACATGGGCCTATTCTCCGTCCAAAATGAATCTTTATATCGAGGGTATGACATAATACCGTAGCTTATTTTGTGAAGTAACCTAGGATATTTCTTTCATTTAACTTGGGAGCCAAGACTCACAAAGTTTTGCTACTAACGTTAGCTCTAGAAGAAACTCTGCAAGATGGGCTACTGGGTTCACCCACTGCTGAGATGCAGGGAGAAGCAGACTTTTCCTTGAACTCCAACTAACTTATTCAGCGAGGAGTTCAGACGGTAGCCTATTTTCCCTCGTTGTTGTCTGCTTTATACCGGTATGAGATAGTAAGGACTGTACTCTTCACAAGACATCTACCTTCACATTACTGATTGCACCGTTCGATAAAGATGACTCCGTTCTACCAAAGGAAGGCGGAGGTGTGCAAACTGTAATGGCATTCCAACCTAGGGTTCGGAGAACAGCCCCGTAAAGAAGGCGACAACGTTTACATGAATTCACAGAAACCCCCAGATTTGGCAAAGGGGTTGTAATTTCTTAACTGTGTGAATAATAAAAAGTTGGGTCTCATATCTGAGCACGGTTCTTTGAGAACTGAAGACCACCAGGGATCTGTGCTGAGACCTCTACTCTTTTTTAGTCACATAAACTATTATAATAAACATAAGCAGCAAAATATTTACATGCGCCAACTAGGGATTGTCAACGGTTAGCCAGATAGCCGTAAAAATTAAAATATCCGAATATGCTTAAAGGCTTATTCGTAATAAATAATAAAAAAATAATCTGCATTTTGTTGTTGATGTTATTGGGTTAAATAATGGAAGAGATGTCATTATTTCAAAAATACTGCTGGGGGGTTGTCCTATTTCCAGTAGGTTGCTAGCACATCAGAGCGGGTGGTGGGCGATTGAGCTGCTCGACTGTTGCTAACGATATAGCCAGTATCCACATCAAAATTAAACGCACAAACCGTAGCTCGGTTTGGAATCATTTTACAAAAAAGGGGGACAACCAAGTTCAGTGTAAATTTTGCGACATGTTGAATCCTTTAAAATACAGGCTTTTGGGGGGTTTTGGGTTGGGTATTATGTGGGTCATAACCGTAGAACATTTCAGCATTTCTAACCGTTAATTAACCGAATAATGATGTCGGCTAACCGGTTGCAAAACTATCCGTTATCAACATCCCTAATGCCAACGACCTCCAACTTGGGAGGCAAACAGTTTTTTCTAATTTTTACTAAGCATTGCCCAAGAACGTATGGGAAATAATAACAAAAGACATGGGAGTTATCAAAAAAGGCTTTGGTATAATAAAATCCCAGGACAATATAGACCAAGACATTGTACTTATGCCAGAAAAAAGGAAAATAAGACACTGGGACAAATAGAAACAAATATAGGGTTAGTATAAATCAAAGGATTACTATTCAGTGTCTCTTTTTAGAGCACTGCAGGTACTTTTTGGTTTGGATGATTCGGTTGTTTGTATGAATTCACTTCATTAATTCATTTAAATTACGTAATTTCCCAGGTAAGCCACTGCTCTTGTCGCCTCGAGCAAGTTGCCTAACCTGAATTTATTCCGTAAATATGCAGTATATCCAGCCATATAAAAATATATAAACTGAATGTACACATCTTTAGATTAGAGGCTCTGGTAAATGCCTGAAATGTAAAAAATGTAAAATGCGGTTTGGCTATAGCTTTGTCATCAGCCTGGTTCCTGGACCAAGAGTACAGGAACCATATGAGATATTCCTGAAAACTTTTTTTTTTAAATGGTAAAAAAAACACAAAAAAACACACACAACAAGCCTTGGACTTACAAGGTACTGATCAAAATGGTTTTTAATCCACTATTAAAAAAATTACATCCCTTAAGTTTGGCATTATGAAGAACCTACCATTTAAGAATCGGAAACATGCCCAGACGGCCCCGGAGACCAATTTTCCATGAATGACATCAGGATTGGCACTACAAGGAATCCATTAGCAGTACACTGCTACTATATTTGCCAGTAACGTGACTACAAAACATCTTTAGCAACTGCTTGGTCACATTAGTGGTTCCAGGCCTCAGGCTTTATCCATTAATGTCACAAAGATGGAAAGCGAAGGCCATTTACAAAGGTATTGCCTTAAATACTCTATGTATGAAATATACAACATATAAAGTAGGTACACAACAGTGTGGTTGTAAACAGTTTCCAAAGAAGTGAAGTCACATTTTTCTTGTATATCCCATTAATAGCATTCACCTCTGCAAGAATGCCAAAAAAAGAAACCATCATTTAGCACTGATTTTATATATACAGTGGGGACCAAAAGTTTGAGGACAGTGACACAATTTTTGTTGTTTCAGCTCTGTTTGGCTCTGTATTGTGTAATATAGCCACCCCCCCCTCTCAAATGCAGAGAGGTTATAGTAACTCTTGTAAGAGTATCAGAAAATAAGATATCAAGAGTCTTTTGATGTTTTTGGGTCACAGACATTAGGAAGTCATGGCATGCAAAGGATATGTAACCAAATATTAAATATGAGGACTTCATTTAAGTAAATTTTTCCAATTACTTTTCGTCCCCTAAAATGGGGGGGGGGGACTACGTATAAAAAGGGCTACAATTGCTACACGGTTCACCCGATATGTATGTAAAAACCCTCAAATTAAAGCTGAAAGTCTACACTTTAACCTCATAGTCACTGTTCCATTTCAAATCCAATGTTCTGGAATAGAGCCAAAACAACAAAACTTGTGTCACTGCCCTCAAACCTTTGGTCCCCACTGTATATATACGCCGATAAGAATAAAATTGATTCTCTCGTTGTTATTTTGGCTCTGTACTCTAGCACTTTGAGTTTGAAAAAATACAATGACAATGAGGTTCAAAGGTCAGCTGTCAGCTTTAATTTAGAAAGTCATGACATGCAAAAAATATGTGACCAAATATTTAAAATTATTAGTTTATTCTACATTATGTTAAACTGTCCTATATTTTTTGATACCCAAAAATGGGGGGGTTATGTACAAAAGGTTCTATAATTTCTAAACGGTTCATCCGATATGGATGACAATACCCTCAAATTAAAGCTGACAGTCTGTACTTCAACCTTTGACATTGTATTGTCATTGTATCCTTTCAAACGCAAAGTGCTAGAGTACATAACCAAAATAACAACGAGATAATCAATGTTATTCACTTCACCTGTCAGTGGTTTTAATGTTGTGGCTTATCGGTGTATATGTGAAACATAATCCTATGTCCAACACCACTGTTAAGTTCTTCTAGAAGTCCTAGGTGCTAGGCCGATCGCTTTGTGAAACTGTGTAAACTGTGAGTGGGTGAAAGAGGACCCTGTGTGGAGCCACATGGAGGCACAGTGACAGGGCTTCAGCCCTCCACAGCTGGGTGATGGCGATAAGGCCCCAGAAACTACCCCGCAGAGTCCGCACGGTTTATGAGACGTCGTTCTGAGGGTCACAGATAACTGAGGATGGGAGAGGTCTGCACTCATGTTGTGCCATACCACCAGCATGCACACCCCCTCCCTTTCAGATAAATAACTGCCATTGTTTCCAATACACTGCAACCTGCAATCTTTGTTTTGTGACATCACAATCTGGCTCTCAGGGTGCAACACAAGATAATAGATTGAACAAGATCGTGACCTAACTGGAAAGCCCATCAAGTGTGTCCAATCCTGATCCGTCAATAGACGGAGATGCTCTCCCTACGTACTTTTTCTGATCTGGATAATAATGGAGGTTTTGTAGCTAGCTACCTAATCGAAGCGAAGCAAAAACGACAAGCCGACAGGGCTCGATCAAAAACCAGAGTTGGAATTGCTTTTCCTCAATGGCGACAGCTGAAGTTCACCAAGGGGATGAAAATCAACACGTTGAGTTGGCATGTTTTCTGTTGAACCTGTAAGTAACGTTACCTCTAGCTATCCAGCTGGCTAGCTAGCTTTGCCCCAGGGGAATCAACTCTGAGCCTCACAGTGTTGACAGACCGAAAGCGATTACGCCAGGTGACGACCTCGCCTCCATTCATTCTCAATGAGAGGCGGCTGCGGCAATCGCCACAAGCTTCCTCAAACGATCCACGGCAGAGAATAATAAAAAGCAGTACTCTTACTTTTTTTTTTTATACAGTGATGCCCCTCCAAAATTCTAAATGAGATTTTACTCAAACTGGACAATATAACACAATATATCCGAAACATTGCAATTAGATATTTTCCCCAAATTGTTCAGCCCTACTAGGTTGTGAATTCTTTATTTTTTAAATGTACACCCCCCCTGTAGGTATGTTCTATACTTAGCCATTACTAAGAGCATGTTTAAACACATTTGTGGATATGAATTCTGTTCCGCAGAGGTAGGAAGACCCTGGCTTTATCTGCTGGCCAGGGTTTGTTTGGGTTTCTTCTACTGCATAAGCCACCCACCCCCCACAGTGCTCTTTGGCATTTGTACGTAATTTCCAGTTATCCCCATTCCCCAGTGAGAATTACATCTGTCCTGAGTGCGGCTTGCAGAGCCACACAGGCTCTGAGGGCAGATGTCCATTGAAAGTGGTGACGTACTGCAAGTCCATAGTACAACCGGTGAATCCAATTGTGAGGAGAAAAAATCCAAACACAAAAAAAATAAGTACCATGATGACATGCGTCTTGTTGTCTAGCGAGTAGAACCTTGTTCTCCAGGAGGGCAACTGAGAAAATAGCTGGATTTTAGTTCATCTATCATTCCTGACGTAAGCGTTCTAGCTCCTCAGCCCCAGAGGAACGACTGCTATAAACTTGTTGAGAACACAAGAGGCTTCTTTGAGATAACTTTCGGCTCGCCTCGAAAACAGGCGAGAGTAGCCCATTGCGGTCGGGGGAGGAGTCAAAAAGTCTTGGCTGACTAGCCTGCTCGCCTCGTGTCGCGATGGCAGATATCGCGTTCAGACAGCATTTATGAGGAATGTGTAAAGCGTTCAATTGTGAATGTCAGTACTCTGATAAACATCATTTGGTGTCTGTCTGACAGTTCATGAAGTTTATCTTGGAATAATGACAGGTAAGATAGAAGTCTATTAACTTCCTTGTGGGTGGTGACAGCTTTTCTGAGCCAATAGGCGCTTCGCTCAAACCAGAGCAAGTCGTTTCCCATCATGCGTGAAGTTGTGCAGTCGGTGGAGAGCAACTGCGTCGCCTAGGCCTGAAAACTGCGAGCGCCTCGCTCCCGTGAGATTTCCGCGGCTCGCGCAGTCGGATTTCCAGAGCAAGTCGGACAACATTCTAACCGTCATGCAATGCACTTGGCAAGGCGGTGGTCAAAACTGCGCAGGCCTAGCTCATCTCAAATAAGCCTAAGATGACAGAGGAAGATGATAACTCTAGACAAGGGACGGGCATTCTATGGGCATCGGGTGGGGGGGGGGGGGGCATGTTGTTTCCACTCACAAGAAAAGAAAATCAAAACAGACTTCTTGTAAAAGAGAAAGTGAAAGCTACCCTACCCACGGAAAAAGCCAAAGTGTAGATAAGATGGTGAAACTGTTAGGTACTGTCCAATAAGTCAGTCATTTGTTTACATTCCTTTTTAATTGGCCGCCCAAATTGACGCTCCCTCAAGGTACCAGCCATACTCGGATCTGGCAGGACGCGGGCGCGGACCTGGGCCCTCAGTGTACAACTGCATTGACTCAAAGTCAATGCTTTTATCGCTGCAAATTTTATCAACATTGTTCTCACTTATAATACTTTATGTAATGACCATTAGACAACTGACACCACATCGCAGTCCTGCCAATCTTTTGTTGATTTTAAAAGGAAAAACACAACTGTACAGGGTTCATTACTACATTCAATAATAAAAAAGGTATTTGGCAAACAACTGGAAAAAATAGTACAAAAAACTGCACCTCACAAAACTGTGCGTTTGAAATGGGGACTGGTGCGGCCACCCACGTTCCGCAGCAGTTAAAGGCCATTTCTGGTGACGAAGAATTCCTGAACTCTTCGTCGCTGCTTAAATTTAAAGCCGAGAGACAGTTTAATTACAGCCACACTTGGTGGCGGATGAGCACATGGAGCACGAGGTTTCTCTGGGTCTGTAGCCACTGCCCTCTGTTAAATTGCATTAAAAGGCAGTAATCAGACACTGTTATATTCACTTACACAGATTACCTTAGTTTACATGCAATCCATTTATACATCTGGAAATTTATTGAAGTAATTCAGCTTAAGTATCTTTGCTCAGGGGTACAGAGGCAATGCACCATCTAGGAATCGAGCCCACAGTCCTTGAGTTTCAATCACAATCTTGTCCTAACCCCCCACCCAGAGCCTCTATAGCAGTGGTGCCCAATCATGTCCCATGGAGGGCCGAGAGTATGCAGGTTTTCATTCCAACCAATCACTACACCTGCTGATTTCACCAATTAGTTCCCTTCCCTCTGGTTGAAGGCATGTTAATTAGTGAAAACAGCAGGTGTAGTGATTGGTTGGAATGAAAACCTGCATACTCTCGGCCCTCCATGACCATGGGACATGATTGGGCACCACTGCTATAGAGGCTCTGGGTGGGGGGTTAGGACAAGACAACCTGTGAGCGGCAGTTAGTGAGGGATGCAGTGGGGCATAATGGTTAGAGAACTGTGATTGAAACTCAAGGACTGTGGGCTCGATTCCTAGATGGTTCATTGCCTTTGTACCCCTGAGCAAAGATGCTTAAGCTGAATTACTTCAATAAATTTCCAGCCGTATAAATGGATTGCATGTAAACTAAGGTAATCTGTATAAGTGAATATAACAGTGTCTGATTACTGCCTTTTAATGCAATTTAACAGAGGGCAGTGGGGTGGGTTTAGGGTGGGTTTAAATCCATCAGTGTTGACCACACAGAAGGAAATGCAACAGATGAAGGTAGAGACTGCAGTGAATTATTTAATAACGTCCTTATTCCGTATAAGCTCAATTTAAAAGCTGAAGGTCACAGATAGCATCTCCCCAAAGTCAAACCAGATAACCCCCTCCACAGAAATACAGCCTTCACATGCATGCCACCAAAGCACATTCTTCCAGGGACACGCACTTCTGTAAAAGCTACAACACGGACCTGTTAGAGAGGAGTTACGCGGCAGCACATTTAACAGCACACGTTTAACCACAGGAAATGAACAAAAAAACACACAGGGAGGGCACCGCGGTGGTGCAGCGGGCTAAGGAGCAGACTTTGTCTGTGCGGTTGTACCCCGAGGATCAGGGGTTCGATCCCCGGTCCTGCCAGATCCGAGCATGGCCGGTGCCTTGTGGGAGCGGCAATTAGCGACTGCTCCCGGGTGGGGGGAGGGGCTCGGAGAGAATCGCTGCGCACAGAACGGCCCTGGGCGAGTTGGAATCACGGTCAGGAGCTCGAGGAGTCACGCCCTGAAGAGGCACCATCCTTCCTAACACCAGCTGACAGGGTTGTGTAGCAGTTATTCTCTAGCGGTTGCTACACAGGGGGAATTTAATAGGGGTTCAATTGGCTACCAAAATGGGAAATAAATCTGAAACAAATTTTTAAAAATAATAAAAAAATAAAAACCCAGGGAGGTAACAGCCATTGGCCACTTCTATGCTCAATGCGCCAATGTTAAATTAACAGCAAGTTAGGCACACCAAAGTTTGCCTGCTTCACATCATTATCCCTGCCAACCTGACAAATTACATTTTTTTGTGGTTTATACAGTAGAAGATTCTCCCCTAAATTCCCTACGCTACACAGATGAAATGTTACACGTTTTAAACGAAACATTAAATTACATTTTTTTATTCCAACACATTCAGCCATTTATTTTACTAAAATATTCAACCTGAGTAAGATGGTATGTCTTGACTCTGCAAGCAATAATCCAAAGTATAATTTGAGGTTCTGGCTGTTTCCAAGACAGTAATGTTACATTTTAAAACTCTGACCAATGTTTCAGTAACGCAGAAGTCTCAAACGAGAGGCCAAAGTTCCAGATGCGTTAAATTCATTGTAGAAACTTGCTTCTCCTGACTGTGCTCTAGAGATGAGTCAGGTCTGACTCTCACACTGTAATACACTCCCTAGTCATGGATTCACTAGAGGCTAAAGACCAGGGGGAAACTTAACTGTATAACACTACATTTTCTACAACACAGCGCCAACACGTCAACAACGATCTGCTTTTTACAGGAATTGAAACTGAAACCATGAATTTGAATAAATGTGCCATTTTAATGTGAAATGGCTGATGGATTTCCCTTCACTGAGCATTATAAACCATGATTATACCTGTGCATACAACACAGCTCCCTAATGAGCAGAACAATAAAGGCTAGAACTATAGGCTAGTCAAATGAATCAGTGGACGTGGAAACTTTACAGTGATACATTCTCAAACCGTGATGCCATTGAAAAGAATCTGGTGATTATCATTTTACAAGACACTGTTCAAAATTGTCAATTGAGACAAATAATGCCATTTCTGACAGTCCTAAGTACTTTCTTCAATACAGAAAAACTAAAAAAAACTAAAACAAAGCAAAGATGTCGCTCTGCACTTGACAATAAAGTGACTCAGATATTATTTGAAGCCGAAAATAAACCACACGCTTTCAAACCTCAATTTGAACTTATTCCATATATAGATTTTATTTTATTTATTTATTTATTTATTTTTTACAAAGGGTCAATAATATTTATATTCAGTTTCAAATGGTAAAATGTTCTACTCGCAAACCAAACCAGAAGAAAAAACCATGGCAAAGAAAAGCTGCCAATCTATCAACCTGCACTTAACCAGTTATTTCAAAAGAACTACAAACATACAACACAATAACAACCCCATGAGCAGAAATATACAAAACAAAAACATGTTTGTAGTCATCTTGTTTCACATCAAATCTACCTAATTATATCATTGTTGCCATTAATGTTTTGTAACATTTAATAAAATTTTGATACTGTTTTTTATAGGTTCCATCCTATAAGGCTGTAAAACATTTATATTGGAGGGACGACTTGAAAAATGTATTTGCCCGCTCCAGTCACAGGCTCTACTGCGAATGCTTGCTCAGGCAATCAGAGCTATAGCTGCAAAGCTACATCCATTCTTAAGAAATCTGAGTTTACTGAAGGAAGGACACAGAACACCCATACAAGGGCACAGGGAGAGCAAATCTACCAAACAAACCGACATATCGACACAGAAGACAATCCAATTTGTTTCAATCACTTTCAGAATGCTGTGTTAGCAAGGATGTCTTCAGTGCATAATTCTAGCTAGCCAACTGTCAGTTACTGGGTTGTTTCCACCCTTTAACCAGCCAGCTTTCAAACTGTATACAACACTAAATTTAAATGCCTGTTGGTGATATCATAATTTCATAGAATTTAGGTTGAAAGGCATTTTCATTCCCAACCTTTACTTATTCTAAATTTAAGAAATAGTACACATGGTATTTCCTCACTCGTGGTAGCTACTTCCTTGTTGCTAAGTGGTTGCTAAGAAATGCTCACAGGACGACTGTCACACTTTCAGTTATGGTTTCTGAGAAATGGGGTCATGCAATGGGAAACACCCAAATTTAAACCCGCTAAAAATTTTACCTCAATGAAAAGCAGCATTTTCTCGGTTCACTTGAGTGAATTAAAGTGGATCAAAACTAAAATAAATTTAAATGTTGCAGCATTTGATTGTATTTTGAGTGTCAAATCACCTTACAATCTGACGATGATCATGTGTGAAGACGCTAAGGTAACATATCAAATCAAATCACACAAATACCAGCACACATGCAGTTTGCCGATTTTGAACATCTAAAATGGTAAATTTCAATGTACTTTTCCTATTAAATAGGAATTATGCCCTGTCTACCAAGAGTCATTCGTAAAAACCTTAGGACCATCATCTTTTCCAGCAGGATTTTACACGCACCATGCTCTTTATGTTGGTGTTACTACCCACAGATAATAAAAACACATTTTTTGGGTGACAATATAATAAAGCTTCCAAATGCAAGACACTGAAGATGCAATATGCATTCAGTGTAGTGACTCTTGTCTAATAAAATAATTTCATTTGAATTCCGCACTGTATGCACAAAGTCAAAAACAAAGAAAAGTTGAGAATTAAAGCACAAAGGCGTCTTCCTATATTGATATTTGTCTCAGAACAGTTCAACACAGGTCTTCAGTTGCGAGCTTAGTCAACAGCAGCCAAAGAACACCGCAGTGATGTCATTCTTTCATTTCATTTATTGATTCGAGTCTTTGTCCAAGAATACATACACAGTGAATTGTAAACATAACAAAAACGAATTATTACTTCTTTTTTTCTCCATCACATTATGACCAGCTGGTTTGTGAGTATGTCCAACATTATGGGCGGAAGAATATTTTTTAACGATATAGAACAGCACTGCACAGCAAAATTTCTGCAACAGTACCCGTTATTATTCTGTGAAATGCAGTTGTGCGCATATATCATGAGCAACGAAACAAAAACATGAGTGGGACAAAACATCATCTCCACCGCACCCAAAATTATTAGTTAACGTTGCCATGGAGCTTCAACATACACTGAATACACCTTCAGGTCCTCAATAAATCAAAACGTGTCGCTAATATTAGCCATCTAACTAACTTACGTCATTAGTAGAAGAAAAAATTTTTTTTTATAGCAATTTATGTTAATTTACTGCAAAGCAGCGATTCGGTAATTGATAGCTAATTTGGCTAACTAACCCAACGAGCTATGTTAGCAGGCTAAGACGGGTTATGTAGCGTTAAAGTGTAAAGTGTAGCGTTAGCAGATCGTAGGTAAATAGCACACACTAGCCAGCCAGCTCATCGCTACATGTCCATGCTATTTATTTAATGCATACTTTATACTAAGCCATCAACGAACTGACAGGTTAACGGGCTAATTGTCATCTAATGTATATTGTTAATAACCGGGGGGTTCAGAGGGCAGCTAAGCTAGATGATTATGTCTGAACTGGGTGGAGAAACAATAGCAAATCTTCAGGGAACCCCCCCCCCATACCGAAAACCAGGCCTGCTTAACCCAACCCAGCCTCCGCAAAATAACCGTTTAATGGGGGAAATGTTGCTGCGTCTGCAATACGATTTTATTTTTTGTTTTAAACGAATAAACAGGCTTAGACGTTTACCGTCTCCATTTCCCACAGATAATTGCTCATGGAAATGTTAGCTAGTTAGCAAACGACACGTATCTTTATCCTGCCCTGGTGTCGTAGCGTGTTTCTCTGAGAGGAGCCGCTGGCTAAGGAAGGGCTGCGTGACGATGGGCCGCTAAGTAGCTACGTACAGTAACGTTAACGTTTGGTAACTTACAAAAACCAACCACAGGGCGTTTATTTCACAAATTGAGTGCTGTCAGTTAACCAAAATTAGATGATTATAAAACATGTTTTACCGCCTAGCTAACGTTAGCTAAACCAACAAAGGGCACTGCGTAGCGATATAACGTTAGCCGGCTAGCCTTAGCCACTCATGAGCGAGCCAAAAGATAAAATGGTGCATTTTTGTGCTCGCTTGTTCATTAGCTAGCACCTGGCTACTCGGCAAAACACTAACCATGTAACTAGATAATTAAGTTACTTCATAGAAGAAGAAAAAAATGGCATACAGATAACACTACATTAACATACGTTATGTATAAGGCTAATGCAATTGTATCTGATTAGTTCTGAAAAAGACACTGGCGTTGTGATAGTAAGTTACAGATAGTAACAGATAGCTAATGCTAATGCTAACAAAACGGTTGCCAGCAAAGGAACTAGCTGGTGATGTCATTGTGAATTCAGTTAGCCAGGTAACGTTAGCAGACAAGATATTAACCAGTTGTTTGACACCGAGACTGTTGGTCATTTATCTATGTTTGTACATAATACATTTATGTATTATGTACAAACATAAAAGCTAGGTGATGAAGACGTACCAGTTTACCGGTACCTATGCACCAGCTAGCGCTAGCTAACAGACATAGCTAACTTAGCTAGCTGTGTTAAGTTGTGCAATACAACAGTGGAAGACAGACATTTCTTTTTTCTGTAACGTTAGCTAAAGTTAGTTTTTTTTAAACGTTAACGTAACTTACCTTCCTGGGTTTATCCCCTGCTCTTTGTCGTTGATGGCTGTGGTATAGATCCTCCGATATCTTTCTGCCAAAGCCCTTCCTGAGAGTAGAAGCTGATACCGGCTCCGGCAATCGGACTGGGCCCCGGGAGCGGGACCCGAACCCATGCCCGGTCCAATGCAAGGAAAATCCGTCCCAACTCCAGAAATGACCCCGGCACCCAACCCCGCAGCAGGAGATGAGGAAGGCACAACACCACCGGCACCCGCTGCCGCAGCTGCACACATCATCGTTTTGTGCAACAATCCATATACATTTAAGTTAACGTTACATCAAAAAGCATTTGTGAATACCTGGCGAACGGCTATTCCGATCTGTCCTTAAAAACACAGCGCATCAAGACAGTTGTGTCGGCTATCATTTAAATGCAAATAACAAAACCTTTACATCCACAATGTCCGATTTAAACGGCATAATATAGCCACACTCCCTCATATACGAATGCAAAATATCCTTCCGTTTCAGCACAATAATTTGCTCGTCGTCTCCGGAAATTCAACGATTCAGGCCATATTGTCTCGTCTTCTGGAATGACAGTTACAGATTTTCTTCAAAAATGCGCTGTGTCGTCCTTTGTTTTTGTTAGTTCCTTGTGTTTTTCTTGACCCCAGACGGGCTGCACCCTTACTAGTGCTGCCATCTTAGCTTCATCATCATCTGGTGGCTTTCGCTGTCATGCATGCTGGGATACGTTTCCATCCACATAACACAGTGCGTAGTAATGGCATTATTCAAGGGGAACTGCCGCTGGCTGAATCAGCTATTGTAACGCTGGTTTCACCCCATTACGCCCGTCTTTTATTTCAACTAATAAAAACGGCAGTGCAAGGCATACAATAATGGACATTAATATATTTCATATATTCACATATTCTGAAGAGATTCATAGGTACACGATTTTCACTCAAGGGTATTCAGTGTACCGTATCATTTATGTATTGGGGGCTGGGGGTATGGAATTAAGTGTATGTGCTTTGGAAATGGTTCACCTACTTTTTTGTTTGCACCCTTTTAATACATGTTGCAATTCCTAATACACATACGGAATACGTGTCAGAGAGACCTACACCTATGTAGTCACATCGCTATTTCAATATATCCATATGGTGATCATCGGAACACACATTATGGTGTATATTACAAATGAACGATATTTAAATATACAGAAAATATAATCAGTCTCATCAAAGTTCAACTTAGAATTGAACAAGTAATGCATAGTTAATGCATCCACCATTTCATTAAAAAAATCCAGAATCTATTATTATTATTGTTGTCTTGTACTGTTCCCTTGTAACAATATAATGGCTTCATCAGAATTTAAGATCCGGATAGGATGTACAGTATTCATGTGAACAGCTCTGCGGCCGAATAAATTAGACCGATGTTGGAGCAAACATTAAACGTGCAATGTTATTTATTATTTTGGATAAAACATAACTCACCGCAGGAAACCTGTAGTATGTATGCTTTCTAGTCACTGTGTTTCCTGTTTTGGATCTTATTGATAAAAAAAACTGTAGGGCCTATGTTTTTTTTCCCGGGTAAATAAATTTACCGGGAAGTTGTTATTGAATGGGCCATGGGAGAGTGCTGATGCAACAGATCTAAGAGAGATCGCCATGAGAATAAAACCCAGCTGTGTACATAGCAGTAGAGCGAATGTCTGCTATCATGTACCACAACAATATATGAGAATTATATGACTTATATTATTTTTCATGCTGAATGGCTAATTAATGAGGACACGTGTATGAAGTTTGACTTAAAACATGACACCGGTCTAGTTTTATTATTTGTGATGAAATGCTTAAAATATTTGTTATGTGTTCATATACCATCCATATTTGGTTGGATTAAGAATGTTTCTAAAGACATTTATACACAGCCAACAACTGCTTAGGTGATATGGTAGAAAGTGTCAGTCATAACCACCTCTTTCCTTACTCATAACGGGGATATCGCTACATTTGATGTATTGAAGAGAAACATGCCTTTACCCTGGCATTTGTTTTGTAATTGTTTTTGTAATGTCCTATGTACTGCCTTTTTGATAAGTTAGGAATAAATCACTTTTACATGGTAAGAAAAAATTATTCAAAGAGTCGAGAACATTTTCCCATTGTGGAAATTACTTGAAATTGTTGAATTAAAGTCACAATAAAACAGCATGTCAACATCATTGTGTGCTGTCCAATTTATCAGATTATGACTGACTTTATTGTAAAGCTATTTTTTGCTGAGTATACATTGATAAAGAGTAGCCTAATGTTTAAATAGTTCTTTCTTTGACCACAAATCTTTCAAATAATTGAATTGAAAGGGAAAGAGATGGAGAGAGAAAACAAGAGATCTTTTGTCATTATAACATATAAAACCATACTGTTGCAGTCCAACAGGCCCGTACACTCCCTGCAGTGTGTGTATGTGTGTGCCACAGTGACCTCTACTGTTACACTCCAGCATTTTATGAAGACAGCAACACTCACTTTTCTTTCACAGAAGGTATTCAGATAGATAAGACATTCTGATGGACAAATAAGGGGTAGCAGCGACGTTTGGAATTAAGGGACTACACAGATTGAGAATATATATAATGATCAGCTGCCACATTTCCACCCATACAGAGTAGAAACACTGAATGTCACTATTTGATGAATCTACAGATTTGTATGACCTTGTAAGCATCCAATGTGAACAAACCATCGTGCTGAAAACAAGACAAGGGGTACAGACTGGCTAAATATACACCACTCCATCTTAAAAAATGAACATATGTTGTGTGATGTAGATTTAATAAAGATCTTACAATTGAGCTAGAGATGAGTGTGAGCTAAATGCAATGAATAAGCAGAATATGCACGTAATTTGTGGCAATCTTTGCGGTGGTAGTTTCTGACTAGGTAATCTTTTTTATTTTTTGGTATAATGACAGAAAAATAGTGTTGTACAACTGTGTCTATACAGAATCTGATCAATGCAATAGCTGTCTTATAGTAATAGTGAGTATAGTTTAACTCAAACATTTAAACATTATTATTATTAATTTGTATTTTCCTTCATATCACAATGGCATAACTAAAAACTCTGAGTGTCTGAGTTCATACTTCACGGAGCTATATATCAAGTTATCGAGGATTTCTTCTTTGGATGCTTGGTTCAGTTCCCTCATAGGGTTGTTTTTTTATTTTACAGGAACCACGGCAACGATGGCAAATGAAAAATAATTGGCAATTTTCTATAACCTTCAATTGTATGATGGTGATCTCCTTGGGGGGGGAGAGGGGGGGGGGGGGCTTGCACACACAAAAAATTATTCCCAATTCAATTCTATCTAATGCTTTTATGTTCTCAGTGCACACGACAGCCCCCGAATCGCCGAAGACACACACAGTGCTCTTGCATATAAAAGCACGGGCGTGTGCGCACGCACCTCTCCAGTATGAAAGCTGTGCACGGTGCTGCGATGCTCAAATCTCCTGACAGAGACCGATGGTGGGGGGAGGGGAACTGAAAGCTGACAGTGGAGGAGTGCGCAGCTTCTTGCAATGGAAATGATTTATGATCCTCTGAAGAAACGTACCACACACACAGGCACACACACACAGGCACACACACACGCGCGCACACGCACGCACGCACGCACACAGACATGCACGCGCGCAACATAGGCTTATGTCATTCATAAATGAATGCACGCATAAGTATTTTGATGTTGTGTGCTTGAAATATTCAAAGTGTTAAAGCTGTGGTCAATTCAAAGGATGGATAGTGAATGTAGGTTTGCGTTGTGTGTATGTGTGTGTGTCTGGTGTGTGTTTGTGTCTGTATGTTTGTGTGCATATTTGCTTGTATACTCAGGTCATGCTCTACACCAAGTCTGGCAATGCATATAGATGTGCACGATGAGAACACCATCTGCTGTGAAACAAGGTTTAACAACACGGGCCTGACACCAGTTAGTCTTACTCCTTTTGTTCATTTCCTTCTTGGCGACCAAGCACACCATTCTCAGGTCACATGGTTTCACTGCTCTTACCTTTCTTAAGCACTGCACAGCTGTGTTCTGATCCTACCCTGAGGAGCTGACTGACGATGATCTACCAAGAAAGTACCATACAACACCCCCCTCTCCCCTGATACCCCTCCCCACTGTAGAAATCATACCATTGTTCTCCTTATTCCGTTTTAAATTTTTAATACACTTTGGTGTTGTGCACAGTGTCTCGCCTCTCTCTCAAATGTGACAGTTGTTATAAAATCATGTGTGTGTGTGTGTGTGTATGCATGCGTTGATGTGTGCGTGGATGCGTGTGTGTGTTTTGTATGCAAATACTAGACAGAGCCAAACAATAAAATAATCACGACCAAGTTCATTTCATACTTTTCCATGGCAACAGCATCAAAGCCTTTGTATAATCATTAAAGCTGTGTTGAGAGGGATCACAGCTCTGTCTTGGGGAAAATATGGAGTGGAGAATTTGCAGAGCTAGTTTCTTTCAGGATTGGTTCATACAAAAACTATTGGCTGTGAGGAAGATACAACACAGCCAATGGGAAGACAGAGGGTTGTCATGCATCTTATTATCATAGTTACCCAGATTACAACTTCTAACATATGTCAGTGGTGGGTTTTTATAATAAAAACATTTATGTCATAATGCAATTTTCTGTCATTTTAATAGCCTGTCAGCTAGCTAGCTAGCTCAATGCTACGGCCTATAAAGTACCTAGTCAGGCAGACATCTAACTGCTTACTTACCTTTATATATAGTTTTACCAACCGATCTATTGACAGACATGGCACATCTTTTAAGTTTGGAGCCTTCCTTTACTATCTACTAACCAAACCTGTGTCTTTTGTCGCCAACTTATAACCTAGTCTTGCCTTCGTCCTTTCTGGCAAATGCAACACAATGTTTTTAACACAAACTCGCACACAATGAATACATTCGCACCTGTGGGATAGCAAACTGCTTCTGTTGTGCTTGCAGCCAACTGGCAAAGCAAGGTGGTTTAAATGGGCATCCCAATCAAGTTGTTGGGTGAATAATGTTGCACCAGTTGATAGGCAGCAAATAATGACAATGTATTTAAACTTTGATCTTGCACAATGGTGTGACTCCCATAACCCATATGACCTTACAACCTTCTGGAACAGTGTGCCAGCGCCACTCACCACTGCTTTTCCGACCCCATTTCCCAACTCATGCATTCTGAATAGAGATTGACTGCGCTCTTATGTTAACCCTTTAGCCTGAAGACAGGTGCATACATCAGAATAATGCAATAGAATATCCTCTCTGTGTTCTTAATTTAAGATGAGGCTAAAGACCGACATTTCTCAGCCTTGTGCATAACACCTATGCAGATATCCCAAAGCGTTTTCATTTTTAGCCTCAAATGACTGAAAAGCATCGAGAGCGGGTTACTTGTGAATGCAGTAGTGGATGCAGTTCTCACAGGGGAAAGAGAATCTAAAAAAAAAAAAATAATTTAAACAGAATAAAGCAGCTTCAATTAACTCCTGTTTGTGTAACACAGAATACATTAGGCATATGAGAAAAGCAAGTCTGTGCTTTTATATAGTTTTATATATCTAGGTTTATAAAGAGTTATATATATTAAGTGCTGGGAAGTTTCTAATAGCTAGAGGTGGGAAGGGGCAGTTTTGCTTGCTTTATTCACTGTACCTGACGGTGCTATATGTGTCCCAGTGATGGCTTACAGAGACATGGTTGGATGATACAGATGGTAAAAAGAGAGAGAGAGAGAGAGAGAGAAAGAGAGAGAGAGAGAGAGAGAGAGATGCCATGTACTCATATTGAATTAGCACAGATCAGAATGTAGCTGTGTGGGTGATGTCATGCTATAATTGGGCACTGTCTGAGCCTGTAAAAAATATGTTTTTTGTTGTTGTTGAGGTTCAGTCATGTCACACACACTCTCCTGGTCGCTGGTCCCATCCTCTCATCAAACAAAACACAAGAGAACAAATATGCACTTCTGTGCAGGACCATCAGTAACTACAAAGCCCTTTGCAAAATGCTGCCAAACAAAACCTTTATTACGTACATCCTGACCCAATTGGAAATGGCCTGGATATAAGGTTTACAATGAAGCCCTTTCTGTAATAAAATGATATCTTCAATACAGGGCCAACGGTAGGCCACAGCAGACTGTATACGTATAATGATGGAGATTTTGAGGGCCCCTGCATAATTTATGTGAACTTCAGAATGTGGAATTACATAGGCTACAGTGCTTTCAGACCCATCTCTTTTTTTTTAAAATCAGTCCATCTATATGCAATCTATTTTAATTATTAATAGAAACTATAACTGGTCCACACTGCAGGGTTCAACAAGCAGTACAGAACAGCACCATACTAATACAAATATTACCCAGTCTCCTCCAGTTCATTCATTATAGCAAATTACAAAGCAGCAAGACAAAACAATTGGTGCAAACATGGAGGATTTAGAAACTCTCTGTCACTGACCTACAGTGTGTTTGATATTGTCCACAGATGAGAAGACAACCTTAAACTCAGTGATAGCATGTTGTAATTTATTGAGGATGATTGCATAAAATATATGCACATATATATCTGGTAAATACCCTCTTCCTATTTAAACTAGAAATAAACACCATGTATACATTAAAAAGGCAATTTATCTGCTTTTACAGTTGTTTTATATTTGTATTGGTATATGTATGTTATGGTTGCATGCACATTATACATGTATCTAATGTGTGCTGTTTGTTTGAGCAGCACTAATAAAGATCAATCAATCAATCAATCAGTCATTCAATCATGAACCATATAAATTCTCAGTTATCTGAATTATCATGTGCTTGCAAAATAAATAGCACAGCCATACCCTTGGACTTCCTGGATTCTTTAAAGCCTTTAGTAGTATAAAGAACCTGACTGGTGAGTGAGAAAGCGCTGACTGAGAGGACTAGCACTTTCTTGCGGGTTAGAGGGTTAGAGGAAGAGGAAAGATCATGCAGGCATTGCTACGGGCAACCCAATTAAGCCCTGTCAGCCTCAGCTCTGCTGTACTGGGGTGCGTCCCAATAGTCGAAAAATGCAGTACTTTCCTCCTCCACTACCACTCCTCTACTTCGTGCCCCAGAAACGGATCTTTGTGTTTTAATCTAATGTTGCTGATTACATCTTAATTACGTATTAAGGGTTACATATTAATTAATGTCTCGACGCAAACCGCAATGTCAGGTACATTGTATACTGTACATGCAAATACTTGTACTCGAAACGTTCACAGTTTTGCATACTTCTAGGTAAGAGAGGAGTAGTAGTGGGAGAGTGGAGAAAGAGAGCTGGGGAGTGAAGAATATTGGGACGCAGCCCTGGTGTTAGCTCTAGAGAGGAGGAGGAGGGGGGAGGGAGAGGGGGAGGGGGTTGTGGAAGGTCATGGAGGAAGTGCTAATCCAAGAGTGGGGAAATATGCATTCTTAGAAGGGGGGGGGGGGGTGGCTGGAGGATTGCCCATGATACAGTACCCATGATAGCTGACAATTGACCAAGGTAATTATATTTTATATCTTGGCTCAGATGCATAATTCAATGTCAAACCAGAAGTGAGGAATAATCACAATATGGAGCCAATGTGCATGACGACGTGTGCATTTACAACCTTGAGAAACCCTGCAGTGACAATTATCTCTGTGATGATGCAATGTGCTCACCTGAGAGGCCCGAATCAACATTCTGTGTAGCGCGTTTACCACGGGATCAATCGGAGGCTGCGAACACGGATCCAGGCCTGTACAATTATGGGATGCACATACAGACGGGCGACACATTAAAGGAAAAACCGAAGTGTCCGATGGGGTTCCGGTGGCTCTGTTATGCTGTGGGGGGCATTTTCTTGGCATGGTTAGGGTCCACTTTTCTCCTTAGAGGGAAGGGTCACTGCAAATCAATACAAATTATTCTGAGTGATCACCTTTCTCCTATGATGAAACATTTCTATCCTGATGGGAGTGGACTCTTCCAGGATGACAATGCCCCCATCCACAGGACATGAGGGGACACTGAATGGTCTGATGAGTATGAAAATTATGTTAATCATATGCTATGGCCTTGAGCAGTCACCAGATCTCTACCAAATTGAACACCTACACTGCAAAAAATGTCTGTCTTAACAAGTGTTTTAGTCTTGTAATGAGACTTAAAATGTAATTTTTTTCTCAAAAGTGGAAAATATTAGCTTGTTTTAAGTTACTTTTAGCTTGAAATGTTGCGTCTGCCTTTCCCTTCCAGTCCACTTTCTTATTGTTCTCCCTGTGTTCCCCATTCCTCTCGTCACGTTTTTACTTTTACTCTGTTTTTCTTGTTGTGCAGGCTGGGCGTGGTTTCCCTCCTCATTTCCCTCTCTTAATCTCTCAGCCAATCACTCGCCTTCCCTGTTCGCATTCCACACTCACTCTCGTTAGCTCATTCATTCTCGCACACATTCCGCACACTTTACTCATTATATCTCTCTATTTATGTTCCTTTCTCTGTTCATCTCTTTGCCAGTTCGTCACGTCAAGTCATGTATGTTGCTTTAGCCATCGTTTGTTTGTTGTTTTGCTAAAATGTCAAGTCTGCCTTTTCCAGCTTACCCGCCAGCCTGCATTCCCTGCTCTGCCATTGCCCTCGCCAACCCTGCTTCCAGTTGGTCACGGGTTGTCTGCCATTCGCCCAGCTCTTTTCCTGTTTTCTCTGATCATCATCTGCCCCTGGTTATCGCCAACCCCGTATCCAGACCCTCACCTTGCTCTCCCTCTTCATCGTTGTTTGCTTGCCTGAAATAAAGTGCTCCACTGGAGCTTATTGTGAGTCTGTCTCCGAGTCTTGCGTTTGGGTCCATACCAGTTGGGAATAACATGACAAGTGAAATGATCTTACCACTGGCAAATCTTGAAATGTGTAAAACTATCTCACCCCACTGGCAGATAGTTTGTCTTATTTGGCAAAAATAACAGAAATAAGATTCTAAAGTCTAAATATAAGATTAAAATGCTTGTTAAGATTTTGTAGTGTATGGGAAATTTTGGACCAACGTGTTGGACAGCGCTCTCCACCACCATTATCAAAACACCAAATGAGGGAACATCTTTTTGAATAATGGTGTTCCATCCCTCCAGTAGAGTTCCAAAGACTAGAATCCATGCTAGACTAGAGGTAGAATTTATGCCAAGGTGCTTTAAAGCTGTTTTGGCATCTCATGTTGGCCCAACACGTTACTAAGACACTTTATGTTGGGTTTTTCTTTAATTTGTCACCCGTGTGTACGATTTTCAGTACCTGAAATCTAGGCAAACACATATTTTCAGTACCTGAAATCCAGGCAAACATATATTTTTATTACCTGAAATCCAGGCAAACATATATTTTCAGTACCTGAAGGTGGAGTGTTGCAGCCACAGGACACTGTTATGTACAGTTAAACCCGATGTAAGCAGATGTGAGATCAGTATATTGAACATAAATGTCACAGACATTCTTGCTGCAGTAATATATCCAGACAAAGGGAAAACAGTGCTTGACCCTATCCTCTCAGGTAATGAACAGTAGCTCCGCCCCTTCACCCCCCAGCACAATGCACAAACCCACTTTAAACAAATGACATTGCTTCACAGATTGTATGTTGAAGCATGCGCAATAGTCCAAATACAAAGCTTAAAGCAAGCATTTTAGAATTGTTAATGAAATGTTTACCAGGGCTTGGAGCAGTGCCATGTAATTGTTTCGTGCCCACACCCCAAAACTGCACACCGCACTACTACTCCCAAATAGGAGAACACAGATCTAACTACACTGTGGAGAAGCTCTGACACTACCTTATTCAGACACTCACAAGAGAGGAAAACACACGGTAAAGCGATGGGAGCTATAACATTTCAAAAAGCAAACAGAAAAACTATATGTGGATGTGTATTTCTGTTTCTCTCAACTCGTGTCTTTGCGCGGTTACATCTCCTAATCTCCTATCTGTATAGTGTATGGTATTTATAATAATTCGCATTGCATAAAAGTTTTTTTTTTAGTCCTTGGTAACTGTCCTGCCACTGAAGCTGGGTCAATATTTTCATTTAGTTACGCCAGTTTAGTTCTAAACTGTGTTTAATAAAGCTGAGTTTCAATATGAGGAAATTCTATACAATACTATACATGGTTTCTATACAATACTACAAAAGGTTCCTTGTTTGACTTGTTTGTGTTTTTTCATAACGTGTTCTTAGGGTGTGAAACAACTCTAAAGTAACAAGCCAGACTATATAGCACACAGTGCTTTTATAAAAACAGGTACCGGCACATTTGTTTTCCCAAATTAGCATCCAGGCCGGGTTTTCGGCTAAAATTGATACACTGGCTGAAATGAGGATATGTTAGAAAGAAACCTGCAGAATGTTCACCCTGAGGACTGTTGAATTAACCATTGTGTTCGGTTTGGGTCATGACCCATTTTAAACTTTTAGTAAAAGAAGAATGACACTTTTGAGAGATGTATTTAATAACCAGTGACTAAACCAGTGTAAATTTGGTTCTTGTTTTTCTATTTGTTGTTCATCATCTTTATTTGCTTTTATGTCTTTTTGCCTCTTTGGTTTTTGTTTAGTACAATAAGATAAAGATAATTTGGTGTTGGGGGGCGGGACTAGATTAAGCTGTAAATTACACAGGAATAATATGGAACACACTAGTCCCACACCCCAATTCCCAAAAAGATCCATTCAAATGCAGAGAGGTTATAGTATCGCTTGTAAGAGTACCTGAAAATAAAATATCAAGTTTTTTATGTTGTTGGGTCACAACCATCAGGAAGTCATGGCATGCAAAGGATATGCAACCAAATTTTAACATGATAACTTTAAATTTAAATTTGTGTTAATTACTTTTGGGGACTATGTGTAAAAATGGGTACAATTGCTAAAGTAGAAATTGATTGAAATCGAAATAGTACTTTATAACATTTGATCAATTTAATGCTACCTTGGTGAATAAAGGTATCAATTTCTTTCAAAAACATAAAAATGTCTCAGTGATTCCAAACTTTTGAACGTTAATGTATATTGAGTATTTTTGCATACATTTTATTTTTGTATTGCTTTAAAATCCCAACAATTTTCTGGGTATATTTGACCCAGGCTAACAGGTGCTAATAAGTATACAGAACACAAGGGTTACTTAATTTATCGTATGTGTGTGAAAACCTGGGTTTTTATTAAATAGGCTTATTGCAGGCCAATTGGAACTGGCTTTACAAGTAAGTAAAAGTGTTTTTTGAACATCATTTGGACACGATTAATGAACACTATACGGATAATTGTTTCCAGAACATTCACCTCATATCAGTGCGGATAAGCATATCTTGTATTCATGTAAATGCAGCAGACTACGACGTCAGTCTTCCTGCAGCACCAGAACAGTGAGTTTGCGCAGCATGTGTGTGTGTTTTATCATTCCATTCCTTCTGGTATCGTGGTTAAGCCTCACAAGGACACAGATCATCGCAGTTTTCTCAAACACCACACCCTGCACAAATATCTTTGGACGCATTCTTTCTTTGTTACCAAAGACACTCCTAGTTACCAAATTCATGCAGCCTGACAAAAGTTACAGTTCAAGTTTTATTTGTCACCTGCATATTTTTCATGGCTGCATATAACCCGACCTACTAGAACAATCTCTGTTAATACCAATGATTTTCAAGGACAGGGGTTTCTCACTGGGCCGGAGTTGTTACGCTGAGCTCCGCGTGGCTGAGTTCTCCAGTGATTGATACATTTATACTTCACTTATCCTCTGTCTTCCCCTGACCCTGGGAGCTTATGGTTCAGTCCTTAGCTGGAGCATACCAAAGACTTGGAATCCAGTGTGTGTCTGCCTGCCACTCAGCATTAAAATGTGGGGTAAAGGTGGGCTCAGTGATAGACCTGCATCCAGGGGCTGTATCACACAAAAGAGAAACCCTAATAGGGCATGACCCTATTAACCACCCAGCCACAGCAAGATCTAATTTGTCTCTTAGGTTTTGAAATATTTCTTACTGTACAAAATTGAGATTTGTTTTCTACTTATATCAAGTGAATTGTAAGTAATTGTCAAATGTAGATCCACCTTAACCCACAAGGCTACAATTGTCATTTCTGTCATTGAATATTGTGCGTGATATGCTTATGTGCATATATGTACATACAGTAAATGTATATACATGTATATTCCTGCCCTAACCTACATACAATATTGTACACGTTGAAGGCGCTCCCATCCTAGCCAAAACTGTTAGGAATAAAAATACTTTCTTTGGAATGAAAAACATGCCTTTAAAAACCGGAGACAGGATCTTAGCTATCATTTACTGTATGTATAAAACCGGTCAGTATTTTCATTGGTGAATAACGACATATAATTGATCACTTTAAAAGGCCTTGAATGAAGCAACGCTATCAAAGTACAAAATGCGATATGTTTGCAGGTGCTCCTGTATCCCAGGTTGACCCTGTATCCAAGGTTAACCTATGCAGATATGACTGATCATTGCAGCTCTAAGACCGGTTCTTGAACAGGACACATCTAAATGCCGAGTAGATCCTATGATATACTGTGATATTTCATTTTTCATTGTCCACAAATCTGCAATGTAATCTGACATCATATGTCTATCAAAAATCTGTCCGCAGCAAATGAATCAGACTCAAGACGTCATAGTTTTTTGTCCAGAACATTGTACTCTTTTCTGTAGGCCGGTGTTATGCTATGTTATTGCCTTGCACAGTAAAATAAAATGGAAGGGGAGAAGAACGTGCCGGAGACACGTTTAATGCATTTTTTTGCGACGGGATATTCACATTTTCCTCAGGTCTCACACCTAGCAGGCTGTTAACACATTTAAGAGACCCCTGCGTATTTAGTTTCCTCTCAAATCCAAACAAAACAGCACTATCAGTCCCGACTCCTTGACAACAGTGGATTTCAGAAACCGACCTTACTGGTTTTCACTGTCAGTGACCGCAACGTTTGAGAACACTCCCCCTGACATCGTCGCCGTCCCCTCCCAAGGACATAAACCGGGGGTGCGAGAAAAAAGCGTGAGATTAGCTGCGGCACCTTCACTGATCATTCAGCACGAGCTGTGTGGCGCAGACGTACTCTTCCTCAGGTAAGTTCACCTGTTCTTCAGGCACTGCTTTTAGAGAGAAAGTTTACGCCTTGAAACCAATAGAATGTGTTCGTTAAGTCGTGACAGTGTAACAGTGTGCACACACACGTGTGTGTGTGTATATATCTTTTTTAAACTGTGATTTTGATTAAAAGCATTAAAAACACAATTTCACAGTTTTATTTTGTAGTGATCACATGTGGTCATACATGTTGGCATATATGAATAAAGCAGATAAAGTATGGCTTGTTCTCTCAAGCTGAGTATAAAGTCATTTATTATCGTAATTTACAAGTAACTACGTTTTTGTCCCCTTGATATTTTGTTTTGATTGACATATGGTTCAGGTATTTTTATTGTTATATTGACAGATATTGTCATATATTCTGGTTGATATTTAAACAAATGAACTAATGCAGCCATTGGTTATACCACGAGGGACAAAACTATGAGACAAATGTTTAATGGCTATAGAAACGTCTGTCACACCTGTGAATATTTTTCACAATCCATCATTTCTCTTTGCTGAATATAAACGCATATAAATTGTTTCTGTATTAGCTGTATGTGTACCTGAAAATATCCAAGAATAGGCTTGATGTGTATGTTCATTAATACCCGGCTGGATAGATGTGAAAATCTGAACAGCAGACTTGCCTGAACTCATACAAAAGCATGCCCAACCTGTTTAATAAAAGACATGTCACAGCCAAAAACCTGCTGCTAGCCAACATGAAACTGCATAAAATAAGATCAGGAGCTGGGCGGCAATGATATTTGTGGAACAGGGGTTACTTTTTTAAGGAGATGTACATGTAGAGGTGTGATGAGGTCAATGTTACCTCATTCCATTCAGTCTGAAGGTATACATGGTACCTGGCACTTTCTGTTTGGGCAGAAAAGAGCATTTTTCTTGCGTTTAAATGACTATACAACTGATATTTCGTAACATGCATACTATCCAAGGACAGCATACCATAGACATGTTGAACTTTTGGCTCTTTGTTATAATGTGTTGTAATGCATAACCCCCTGTGATCTTTAAAAATTTGAGTAATATTGGATTTGGGTGTCAAGATTAATGGACTAACAAATATTAAAATGAATAAATCATAAGAACAGATGGTACTAGTGTTTAATCAGAAATAGCTGTATTCTTATGTTAATTTCACGTGGATTTCTACGGTTCTTTGGACAGAGTCCAAATTAATATTGATTCTTGCTATTTCCAACTGATCAGCTAAAATGCTTGGTGCACTACACTTGGCATAATATAGATGCACAGTAGTTAACTAATGGAGTAATGTCTCCCCCAGTTCCATAAATATTTGAGGTTGGACTTTTAGAAAAAAGATGTTGTTGTCTTCTGCTTGTGTTGTGCGGGTTGGGTCTGTCAGGATGAGTAGGGTGTGTCACTGTGTGTGTGTGTGTGTGTGTGTGTGTGTGTGTGTGTGTGTGTGTGTGTGTGTGTGTGTGTGTGTGTGTGTGTGTGTGTGTGTGTGTGTGTGTGCGTGTATGCGCGAATTGGGTGTGCTCAGATCACAGATCATAGACAGACAAGGAAACTACTACTCTTAATGGACACTACAATGTTGATGGTATGCAGAGCGTTTATCAGTAGGTACGGGTGACTGGCTATGTTTATGAAAGGTGTGTCTCCAGGAATATGTGGACGGGCAGCTTTACGGAACGTCTGGTGAATCAGAGGGTAAAGAATGCTGGCAGTTCCACAATTAGGCTCATTCTACTGTGGTATTACATAGGCAGAAGCAAGTGGTATGTGATAGAAATACTTTTACAGTTGGTTTAATAGTCAGTGGTGACCTGTGTTGTCAGTTTTGCAGTGATATGAACTGTGATGCCTGTTTTCTTTTGGAATATCAATGAATATCAAGCTTGTAAGAACACACTAAACCGAGCCGATTTCTGTCTTTTCCTTTCAACAGGGCAGACCAACTAAGTTTAGAAAATGTCTTATCCCAAGAGGTCATTCATTCCCAAAACCGGTAAGAAAATTTTACACCAAATTTCTTCATCCAAAATTTGCACAAAAAACAAACAGACGTAAAACTGCCTCAATACAAATTCTGCTTATTTTCGAGTTCAGCAAACAATAAAAAAGAGGTTAGCCCTACCTCTACATTGTATAATTTAGCCGACGCTCTTACCCAGAGAAATTCGTACAGATCCCAGATGTTTACATTCAATCAATTCACACAGCTGGACATTCTACTGGTGCAATTAAGGCAAACGCCAAACTGCAGCAACCCAGCTAGGAACTGAGCCAACAGCCTTTGCGTTACAGGCCCCGTTCCCTAACCAATATACTACACCGCCACCTTTAACAGACTGCACTAGCAGAGCAGGCATTATGGTGGACTATAGCATGCGCAGACAGGTGACATCCGGAGTGGAAGCCTGTAGAACAACATCAGAGCAGAACACAACTCAAGAGGACGGAACCACGCCCAGAAAAAGAGTCTAATCTCGCCTGACAGCTTTAGTGCCCATAATTACAAAAAGAAAGTGCCAGATAAACCAGTTTAGTAAGAACAGGACCGCAGAAAAAAAATGCGTCTAAATATTAAAACACATACCATTATTATTATTGTTATAATTACATTCTAAAATATGTGTAATGTTCACTAGAGTACATTTTATTGTCACATATGCAGAATGTTATGTGTGTACAAGTATAAAAATACACCTGGCTGTTTATTCTCTGACAATGCAAGTTTTCACAAAACAATCAGTTGCTGAAACGGGCAGAGCATTTGAAAAATTATTAAAAATTAGTGATGCCAACATCATCAATCCATCAAGCAAACTAAGACAAAAAAGAAGTGTTAGTCCTGAAGTCTGGGCACTGTGTGTGTGTGTGTGTGTGTGTGTGCGCTGGTTTGGGCAGAGCTAAAGAGTGGCAGTGCAAGCCAGGCCATAGAGGACAGCAAGAAGAAGTCCAGCCTACTGAAGGACAACAGCTGGATCAGGAGGGACGAGGAAGAAGACGAGCCAGTCGAGTGAGTGACAGCACACACTGTCACCCATAGGGGGCGGGCTGAGCATAGGGTGGGGGTGGAGGTGGAAGTGGTGTGTTCCTATTGTGTATTGTGTTGCATATTGTGTTAAAGCTTAAAGTCAAACACAATTTTTCTATGAATAAGCTCACAATTAACCTTAATCATAATAATATATTTTTTAACATATTAATAATGTCTTTATCCTTAAATATACATGTTCTGTTTAATGGGCGCCTTGCAGTAATAATGCAACAATAATATTTTTACCCTTTGCACATATTCAAAGATTCTAGAATAAGCCATTCTACAAGTAATACATTCCAATATGACCATGACTTTCATAACGAGTAATTGAGTACTCGTGTGTTCATTTGTGATAGATTCAGCCTTCCCCTATGTGAGCTGTACAGATACTTAGCAATGTATAAAACCATTCTGTTTTTCCCTTTTCCAGCCGTGACCCAAACTTCGGTAGAGCTGTACTGAGCCGCGTGAAACCAGGCGACTATCTCGACGGGTCAGTAACATCGTCTGTGGTCGTCTCATGTACCCCATTGCCGTTAACATCCCATTCTTCTTATTCAAGAAAAAGGGTTTCGATTTATCTTTCTCTCCTCCTCTTTCTCTATCACTCATTTCTTCAAATCTTCGAAATCATTCATTTCTCAGGCTCTGACACATAACAAAAAAAAAGAATTTAATTGTGGATTAATTATGGGTCACCTCTGAGGAGAGCCTGAGTATTGTTTTGTGTTTGGTTTACATATCGGTTTTAAATTGTAGGATTATAGGCTACAGATTCAAACCTCTGCACAAGCTGCGTTCAAAGGACAGATTTAAGAGCTGATTTTGATCTGATTTAAGAGCTAATTTTGATCTGATGTTCTCCTCTCTTAGCAAGTCACCAGACGACGAGACCCCTGACAGCACTGTCAGCTCAAGCAGCTATGTGCAGTCTATCACCAAAAGGTAAAAACATGTCTAACGTACTTTCTCCTCTTTAGTATTTCCTTTCTTTATAGCAACACCAAGGGCTGTTCAAATCTGCTCCATAATCCAAGTGCACTGCTATATGCCAAGATCTCATTGGATTGCATCAAACAAGCAAAAGACAAAAGGCTTATGTTGCATTGTGCTATAAGCTCGCTGCAACAATGACCATCCCCCTTGGGCAAGTTTAAAGATCCATTAGCCTACTTGAAATGGATTTGAAAAATTATTGATTATGAAAGGCCATGGTGGTGAAACATGACAACAAACGTGCGAAAATTCTCTAAGTAATGGGACGTGCATGAGGCTATCACAATCACATTACAGCTAATCATTCTATTTTCAGATTCGGTGGAGCTGATGAGGCTGTCAAGAGGTCCGTAGGTTTTCTCCCAATGATCACTGCTTTACAGCGAAGGCGTTTATCGTTTTAAACACGCGTTCTGCTTCACCCTTAAAAATGCTTTTTGTTTGCAATTTTATCAGGCTTGCAATCAAATCCTACTGGATAACGGCATGTTCTTTTTAATCGCATAGTATGCAACTGGGCAAAAAAAAAAAAGTTTTGAAAAAAGTGCACAATGCTTTTTGTCTCAGTTTAGCAATATGTTATACCTTTGATGAGCACATGCCGCAGTCTATGCGATCTGTCACTGTGTTATGCATGCGCATATTTGTCTACTACACTGTACAAATTCAGTTTTTACATGCATGCATGTAAATATTAGTTTAACATTTTTTTTAATGTGATATTCTTTTTGTTGTTTGCCACCATCATATATCCAGGCAACGATAACAGCTATTAATTTCTGCGCATTCTTTAACGGTATATTTAATGATAGTTTAGCTCTACTCCTAACTATGAACATATCTTACATGATAGACTGCGTTGATTATGCATTGCGATGGCGGATGTTTTCTAAAGCTGCTTTAGTGAGCACCAGCCTTTCCACTGAGATGCATCCTATACTTGTTTCTTTAAAAGTCTTTTTCTGTGTCAAACCTTTTTATTATCCATTTCCCTTTCTCCTTCCCACAGCCCGCCTCCACCTAGTTATGACAAGGCAGCAGGCAGCCGAAGGTAAACACATTGACGTACGATATATCTCAATAGTTTAGTGCACACCTACACCTGTACTGCATAGTGAGGGAGAATGTTTAAAACTTGACAATTACGCACAACAGAGTGGAACACTTTTATGTATCGAACATCATGTTTACATGTAATATGTTTTATTGAAAAAGCGTATGACTATATTGATTTCTGGAAGCAAACTAGACACGTTTATCCACAGTACATGTACAGTATATTTCATGCGTGCGGTTGAGCATGCTGAAGAAAAGTGTGCTGAATCCTCCGATGAAAGATTTTAATGAAATTACTGCTCTACTGTAATGGTTTATATGTTTACTGTTATATAACACATGGTACATGCATGCATATTAGGTTAAAATACTGCAGTACATTTCTTTTACAGATATACTATGTATCATTTTTTGCATTTATATAACATGAAGTTTCAGTATTGGTCTCAGTTGAAAAAAATAATATTTCTTCATGCAATCTTTTCAAGAAGAGGGCAGATTACAGTAAACAAAGAGGAAGCAAAACAGTAAACAAACAGAAAGCAAATGATTTGCCTCAGACTGAATTTGTCTTTCATGAGGTATTTTTTGATTTTAGTGTGAGCACTAAAGTCACCTCTGATGGCAAGACCACCGAGACCACCACCACCACAAGCTCGACCAGGTACTCCACTGTGTGTGTGTGTGTCAGTGAAGCACCATCACCACAAGCTCGACCAGGTACTCCACTGTGTGTGTGTCAGTGAAGCATTGTGGAGTTCTCAAGTTCAAAGATCATCTTTCACACGCTCACCAAGACTATAATGGTTGTCTTTTATTAATATTATATTATTAAGTTGTTGTTTGACACCTTTAATAAAAAGGTGTCAAACAACTTTGATTTCTTATTTAAGGCATGATCAAATGAAGATATCATATTTGATTCATTTTACACATTAAAACCATGACAACCATTTTGTGGCCCTCAGTTTGCAATAGGAATATTTATTTTTCATTGTCAGAAGCTCAACTTGACATCCTACTTTGGGTTATATATATATATATATATATATATATATATATATATATATAAATATAAATACAAACCCCAATTCCAAAAAGTTGGAACAGTATGTAAAATGCACATAAAAGCAGAGATTTGTAAATTCTTTTTTACATATATTTAATTGAACAGTACAAAAATATATATTTAATGTTTTACCTTATAAACTTTATTGATTTTTGTAAATATATGCTAATTCCGAATTTGATGCCTGCAACACGTTCCAAAAAGGTTGATACATAGTAGATCCTATTGAAGTCTATGGAAAAATATCCATCCATATCTGGCAGCAGAGTGATGGTTTGAGGCTCGTTTGATACCTCAGACCCTTGATGACTTACAGCCATTTATTTAGCCACCCATGGGTTCCATACTATTCTCGTGTAATTTACAGCTTAACCTAGTCCCACCCCCCAATTCCAATAAAGATCCATTCAAATGCAGAGAGGTTATAGTATCACTTGTAAGAATACCTGAAAATAAGATATTAAGAGTCTTTGGATATCCTTTTATACCCAGTCATGATAGCATCACCTGTTTACCTGTGGAAAGTTTCAAACAAGTGTTTTTTTTTTTTTTTTTGCCCCTGCACGTCCCAACTTTCTTGGAATGTGTTACAGACATCAAATTCGGAATTAGCGTATATTTACAAAAATCAATAAAGTTAATAAGGTAAAACATTAAATACTGTCAGAGTTTGTACTGTTTTCAATTAAATGCATGTAAAAGAGAATTTCACAAATCACTGCTTTCTGCTTTTATGTGCATTTTACATCCTGTCTCAGCTTTTTTTGGAATTGGGGTTTGTACAATAAATATCTGCATTGAAAAGTGATGGATGTTGTCACCATGAGTATAAGTCCTTATTAAATCCGTGCTTCGCTGTGCTGTTTGTAGGAGCCCCATCACAACACGTCCCACTAAGACTGAGACTTTCACTGAGCGGGTCTTCTCAGATGTGAAGTCATCCAGCAAACCGTGAGTCTCACCGTGAATGAAAACACACACACAAAAAAATACATTCCTGATTATGGATCATGTAACATCATTGTTTGAGAACTTATCTACTGTACCTGTGACAAAGCATTCCGTTTAGTTCATATACCGTACCACTTGTTTACCAGTGCTATATTCATCAGTAATTTGAGTGGAAATATACTGGGTGTTCCCGGATACATGCATCCTTCTGTCTGCTCTGCGCTGAACTGCATGTGTTCCGAGCAACACAAACTGTATTGCTTTCATCAATATAATCAGTTTCCATATAAAACACTTAAAAATGCGCAGAAAATTGGTTTCTTCTGTCTTCTGAAGTAAGCGCACCAAGCTTTTCAAATTACTGTCCCTGCATCCGCTGTAAAAGGCGAAAGCATTGATCAGGCTTTCATTGCATGCCTGGCCTTTTTCCCAGCATGCTTGGCGATTCGCTCACAGCTCTGTACCTCCCCCTTACGTTGATCAGTGGGGAGTTTCCCCTGTGGGTCCGCACGCGCCCCACCACTCCACCTCTGCAGTCGTCACCTTCACAACAACTCCAACACATTTGCATTGTGGGACATCGGTGTTACACAGTACAGTGGAATATGAACCAGGACTATCCATCACTGTCCACTTTGTATAGTTTCACTGGTTACTCATGTGACTGATTTTATTTTATTTTTTAAAGTAAACCCAGTGCACCTCCCCCAAAACCGTCAAAAACAAAGGACCACACTGAAGGGACAAGCAGAAGGGGGAATCTTAATAGTCTTAATCTTAAGAGTCAATCCCACAACACTGAAAAAAATTGCTGTCCTATGGAAATCTTAGGGTGTTACTTTATGAGTGACCCCCATACTCACTGTTTGAGTAAAATCTTGGTTCTTTGAATTATCGGTTTATCTGAAGGCTTAAGAATATTGATTGATTTAATTATTTTTTTCCCCCTTCGCTTAAGGACATGGAGCCCTAAAACATCTGAAACAACAACTGTGAAAACCTTCACGGAGACAGTGAAAAATGAGTGAGTTTGGTGAAGTGAAGTCCTGTTGAAATCTTTCTTTGTCTGCAGCAGCATTTACAATCTATACCCCCAGTTACTACAATCTGAATCATTTTGGAATGCATATTTTAACAAATAAAGGCATGTCAGAGACTTCATCCCAAACATGCAAACTCATCCTATCTTACTTCACTTCGAAAAGAAAGTCTCCCTTGTTTCGTAATAGATCATTTTTTAGATAATAGATAATAAAACATTTTCCTAAAATTAATCACAGTCAATTGTTGAAATTTTTGAAGAATTTTCATAATGCATATTTTTAAAGGGGCTATATGTAACGCTCAGAAAATCCTTCTCATTACTGACACCGGTGGCCGTAAGTGAACGGCAGCCAGCATCCTGCTACTAGCGCGCTTCCTCACATTTGCGCAACGGGAGCGAGCAACATTTGGTGGCTGGATAACGTTAGCTACTACCTGGCTTGGATCCGGCGCTGCTTGGTAACGTTAGCTGGTAAAGTCATTTGTAAACGACAAACTAGCCAACTAACTTTACCAGGCAGTTCAGCCCTGGGAGTCAGGTTTGAATCGATGTAATTTAGCTAACGTTATCCACTCTGAGAGTAACATTATTTTGCTAGTGTTAACGTTAGTAAGCAAGCTAGATATAACATAGCTAGCTAGCTATCTTAGCAACATCTGACACATTACAAGCTAACGTTGGCATCAGGAACATCACAATATATTTCACATGCTTTGCAGTAACGTTACCAATAAGAACAACGCCAGCTCGGGGTCGGTTTTGAACCCCAACAACAAACGTAGGACTCTCCGTGGCTGGAACGCCCGGCCGATGCTCACCCTCGTTTTTACCTGATTTTGGTCACATTGCCGTTTAGCCAAATGGGCTTCGGTCGATAAAACTTTTATCTTCGCTTTTGGTGGACTCGACCGGTTGTTTGCTGGTTGACTGGTCCATTTCTCAGCAGCGAACTAGCTAGTGTTGTGTTGCACAAAATCAGTTCGCTACCCCTTATGTTGTGGTGCTGTAGGAGGCGGGCCAGCCAGAGAGAGGAAAGGCACTCGGGAGCGCGCTTTGGTGTCACATCCTTCATTTTCCCAGAAAATCCGACCCGCAGTCTTTACATAAAAATCAGCCCATAGGCACTAATATGCAATGGAGAAAGTCAGGGAAGGTGTCATTTTTGAAGTTACGTTACAATCTGTTCATACATTGGCAATGAAAAATTATTAATGCAAGTAAAAGTCTTACATACAGTATAGCCCCTTTAAAGATGCAGGCAAATGAACAAATTGAGACCTCCTTTACAAAACTGTATAGTTTGCTACAAACTTGCAACTAATATGTAGCGCATTTGCTGCAAACTAAATTGTTTTCCACAAAATGTTGCCAGAGGTTTGTCAGAGGTAGCGAACTAAAAACTTTTCAGTCGGTGCAGTTGTACTCCGAGGATCGGGGTTCGCGCCCCAGTCCTGCCAGATCAGGGTTGCCAGGTCTTTGTGACAAAACCAGCCCAATTGCCAATCAAAACTAGCCCAATGGCAAATAAAACTAGCCCAAAAACCAGCCCAATACCAGAACTATAAATACGGCCCTGCCGAACACTATACACCAACCAGTTAGGGGCGTGTCCCATGGCCATGTGTGTAAGTGCTGATCTGGAGTCAGTTTGGCTTGTTTCTGACTAATGGTTAATTCCGAATTAGGATTTGGGTATAATTAGCTGATCTTATATCAGTGTTTAGGACTGAGTCAACGCTGAATGACGAACAATAGATGTGTAAATTACTGAATTTGAAATGTTTAATTAAAAATATATATTTTTATCATTTTATTTAAATATATATAATTTATGTAATCTGCATGCAAAACCACAACCCGCGGACAAAAAATTCAACCTGCGGCAACATGTAGAAAGTAGCCCAATTCCGCGGGAAAACCGCGGACCTGGCAACACTGTGCCAGATCCAAGCATGGCCGGTGCCCTCTGGGAGTGGCAATTAGTGGCTGCTTCCGTGTGGGGGGAGGGGCTCGGAGAGAATTGCTGCACACAGAAAGGCCCTGGGCGAGTTGGAATCACGGTCAGGAGCTCGAGGAGTCGTGTCCTGTAGAGGACGTGACGCCCTCCTTCCTACTACTGGCTGACAGGGTTGTATAGCGGTGGTTCTCTAGCGGTTGCTACACGGGGGGCATTTAATTAGAATAAGAGTTCAATTGGCTACTAAAATTGAAAAAATATGGAGAGAAAAAATCAGAAACACATTTTTTTTTTTAAAGAAGTGAACGGCAGTTCACAAAAAGCTCATTTGCATGCGAAAATATGAGCTTTGAGAAAACTTTATTCATATTGAATTCCTAACACGGCAACTCAACTGATTGTATTTCACTTCTGAAAGAAAGGGGTTCTTTGTTTTTGCTCCTTGTTTTCTAACATTTAATTTGCCTCAAATTAACCAGTAATTGGAGAAGTGCTGTTCTCCAAGAACAATATTCAAAATTTTATATATTTCTCTTTTCGGTTGATAGGGCCACACATGCTTTGACACATGCTTCAACTTTCTATAAGTATCATTAAAAACTTTTTACATCAATATTCTGACCTGCGTTTATTTTCTTCTGATTAGGGATTACAGCAAATCATATTCTCCATCATCTCCAAGTTCCTACACCACCACCAGGTTTGCATAATCAACCACTTTGATATCACACATTACCCATCTTCAGAGCATAGACTATATGAATAGCTCATGTTACATGACTTCTTGGGCGATGCAGCAATGAAGGTTAAATTGTTTTCCGATGGAAATAATAGAACTGAGTGTTCCTTATAATCACAATCTTTAGTAAAATGCAAGATAACAGAATATAAAGTCCTGAAAATGTATTTCTATCTTGGTTAAGGACTAGGAGCGTCTCCAGCCCTAAACCATCTGAAGCAACATCTGTGATAAGCTACACGGAGACTATGAGCGATAAGTGAGTTTGAGTGAAGTCCTATTGAGATCTTTCTTTGTCTGGAACAACTTTTACAATATATATTCTGCCTGGTTACCATTATCTGAGTAAATAAAAAAAATTTTTAGCAAGTAAAGAAACTAAGACATGCTAACATGACCAATCTTGTTTAGTAAAACCAAAAGGCTTAATGATTAATCCGCTTCAAATTAATTCTTAATATCCAAATTAACTACACAAACTGAATTCATGTTGAAGTGTAATTTGAATTGACCCAAGTTTGTCTATCTCTTTCCATTGGCAGGCCTTTGGATTCTCTTGCTGATGATCTCATTTCATTATCAAGTAGAAGTTTATCCTCCACTCGTGATAGGTCAGTTTACGTTCCATGATCATGTGCCTGAAACAGAAGGTACACTCTCAGAAAGAAGGGTTCTTTGGCTTGTCTCCATAGGGGAACCCTTTTCAGTTCTGTACGGAACCCTGTATGGTAGGTGTGAAAATTGTGAACGCTCCCAGATTGAACCATTTTGCCTGACCAAGAACACTAGGGTTCCTTTACGGAGACACAGAGGAGCTTTTTGGACCCATTTCTTCTGAGAGTGTAGACTTGTCCCTTTAATATGACACATACTCATCTGTACGCCACATATTAATATCACATATTACAGAGCAGTTGTACGCTGTGTCCAGTCAGGGTCACACCCCACGTGGTCCGGAATCAAATCCTAACCACGCCAGCCCCACACAGCCCTAGGGGTTGTTGCGTAAATAACTATAGATTCATCCAGAAACAGAGGGTTTCAGTTGGCAAAGATCTTTCATGCAGGGGTGCATGGAACTTTTTGGAACGTGTTGCAGGCATCAAATTCGGAATTAGTGTATATTTACAAAAATCAACAAAGTTGATAAGGTAAAACATGAATTATCTTTTCTTTGTACTGTTTTCAATTAAATATATGTAAAAACATTTTTACAAATCACCGCTTTCTGCTTTTATGTGCATTTTACATACTGTCCCAACTGTTATGGTATTGGGTTTATATATTCTGACTTGCATTTATTTTCTCCTGGTTAGGGATTACAGCCAGACATATTCTACATCTCCGAACTCCTCCACCACCATCACCACCAGGTTTGCACCATCAGTCATTTTCACATCAGATATTATCCATCTTCACAACATTGGCTATATGGATATCTCATATAACAGCACTGAAGGTTCAATTGTTTTCCTATGGAAATAATAGGACTGATATTTATATTCACAATCTTTAGTAAAATGCAAGATATCTGAATTGCTGTTGAAACATACAAAGTTCTGAAAATGTATTTCTACCTTGGTTAAGGTCTAGCAGTATTTACAGACCTAATCCAGGTGATGAAGCATCTTTCACAGGGACTGATAACAATGAGTGAGTATGAGTGAAGTCCTGTTGATATCTTTCTTTGCTTTAACAATCTATCTGATCTGGTTACCACTATCTGAGTAATTTCATACTGTATGTTTGAAAACGTCTGACAAATGAACAAACTCATTCTAAAAGCATCGAACTTGCTAACATGACCAATCTTATTTAACTTCTCTTAGAAAAGTAGTACAACCAAAAGGCTTAATGATTAATCTGCTTCAAATTAATCCTTAATATCCAAACAAATTAACTACACAGACTGAGTTCATGTTGAAGTGTCGTGTGAATTGACCCAAGCTTGTTTATCTCTTTCCATTGGCAGGCCTTTGGATGCTCTTTCTGATGACTTAATTGGCAATTTGTCCCCCTCCCGTGACAGGTGAGCTTACGTCCCACGATCATGTGACTGAAACAGAGTAGACTTATCCTTTTAATATGACACAATCATCTGTACGCCACATGTTAATATCACATATTACAGAGCAGTCGGATGGTGTGTCCAGTAATGGTCGCACCCCACATGGCCTGGAATCAAATTCTGACCACGCCAGCCCCACTCAGCCCTAGGGGTTGTGGGTGGCCACCATAGACTGCAGAGCAAATAGAAATTGTGAGTGGCCACCATAGACTGTAGACCAAATAGATGTTGTGGGTGGGCACCATAGACTGTAGAGCAAATAGATGTTGTGGGTGGGCACCATAGACTGTAGAGCAAATAGACGTTGTGGGTGGGCACCATAGACTGTAGAGCAAATAGACGTTGTGGGTGGGCACTATAGACTGCAGAAAAAATATGGACAAAGTGAGTGTGACTTCACTCATTGACTTTCCATGGGCTTGTGAAAAGTGTTTTGAAGCCACGAAAGTGCTGCCATGTTGAACAAAAATTGGAGCCATAGACTGCGCAGTAGGGAACAGGTGGACCCTTATATGTCATTAAGTCCGGGTCGTTCACTAAGCGCATGAGATACTAGTGACGTGCAGACACAGTGACTAGGAAGTGCCGCAAACCGCTCCGGATTGGTCCACAAAATATAAAAATATTGTCCAAGCGACTCAATAACTTATCAAATCGGCACATGGGAAGACATTAGACAAAGAAATAGCACCAATTGCGACTACATGTTCTCGTGGGAAAAATGTATTGACTTCATATTTTGACCGCATTTGGAACCATTGACTTGCACTGAAAAACGGGCCTGATAGATCTATACTAGAGCCAACTGCACTGGCAACAGAAAGACCAAAAAGTGATCTCAACAAGACCAAAAAGTGAGCTTCAACAATCATGAAGCCCAGTTTTCACCCCTTGCTGGTGACACATGCTGGTGACACTTGCTTTTGCATGTGTCACCAGCAAGGGGTGAAAACTGGGCTTCATGATTGTTGAAGCTCACTTTTTAGTCTTGTTGAGAGCATTGCTTTCTGTTGCCGTGGCTTCAATTTTCTACCAATATCGTAATTATCATATAATATTGATATTCTGACCTGCTTTTATTTTCTCCTGGTTAGCGATTACAGCAGGACATATTCTTCATCTCCAAACTCCTCCACCACCATCACCACCAGGTTTGCACCATCAGGCACTTTGATATCACATATTGCACAGCATAGGCGATATGAATATCTCATGTAACATTGCTATTGCACAGCATAGGCGATATGAATATCTCATGTAACATTGCTATTGCACAGCATAGGCTATATGAATATCTCATGTAACATTGCTATTGCACAGCATAGGCTATATGAATATCTCATGTAACATTGCTATTGCACAGCATAGGCTATATGAATATCTCATGTAACATTGCTATTGCACAGCATAGGCTATATGAATATCTCATGTAACATTGCTATTGCACAGCATAGGCGATATGAATATCTCATGTAACATTGCTATTGCACAGCATAGGCGATATGAATATCTCATGTAACATTGCTATTGCACAGCATAGGCTATATGAATATCTCATGTAACATTGCTATTGCACAGCATAGGCTATATGAATATCTCATGTAACATTGCTATTGCACAGCATAGGCTATATGAATATCTCATGTAACATTGCTATTGCACAGCATAGGCGATATGAATATCTCATGTAACATTGCTATTGCACAGCATAGGCTATATGAATATCTCATGTAACATTGCTATTGCACAGCATAGGCTATATGAATATCTCATGTAACATTGCTATTGCACAGCATAGGCTATATGAATATCTCATGTAACATTGCTATTGCACAGCATAGGCGATATGAATATCTCATGTAACATTGCTATTGCACAGCATAGGCTATATGAATATCTCATGTAACATTGCTATTGCACAGCATAGGCTATATGAATATCTCATGTAACATTGCTATTGCACAGCATAGGCGATATGAATATCTCATGTAACATTGCTATTGCACAGCATAGGCTATATGAATATCTCATGTAACATTGCTATTGCACAGCATAGGCGATATGAATATCTCATGTAACATTGCTATTGCACAGCATAGGCTATATGAATATCTCATGTAACATTGCTATTGCACAGCATAGGCTATATGAATATCTCATGTAACATTGCTATTGCACAGCATAGGCGATATGAATATCTCATGTAACATTGCTATTGCACAGCATAGGCGATATGAATATCTCATGTAACATTGCTATTGCACAGCATAGGCTATATGAATATCTCATGTAACATTGCTATTACACAGCATAGGCGATATGAATATCTCATGTAACATTGCTATTGCACAGCATAGGCTATATGAATATCTCATGTAACATTGCTATTGCACAGCATAGGCTATATGAATATCTCATGTAACATTGCTATTGCACAGCATAGGCTATATGAATATCTCATGTAACATTGCTATTGCACAGCATAGGCTATATGAATATCTCATGTAACATTGCTATTGCACAGCATAGGCTATATGAATATCTCATGTAGCATTGCTATTGCACAGCATAGGCTATATGAATATCTCATGTAGCATTGCTATTGCACAGCATAGGCTATATGAATATCTCATGTAACATTGCTATTGCACAGCATAGGCTATATGAATATCTCATGTAACATTGCTATTGCACAGCATAGGCTATATGAATATCTCATGTAACATTGCTATTGCACAGCATAGGCTATATGAATATCTCATGTAACATTGCTATTGCACAGCATAGGCTATATGAATATCTCATGTAACATTGCTATTGCACAGCATAGGCTATATGAATATCTCATGTAACATTGCTATTGCACAGCATAGGCTATATGAATATCTCATGTAACATTGCTATTGCACAGCATAGGCTATATGAATATCTCATGTAACATTGCTATTGCACAGCATAGGCTATATGAATATCTCATGTAACATTGCTATTGCACAGCATAGGCTATATGAATATCTCATGTAACATTGCTATTGCACAGCATAGGCTATATGAATATCTCATGTAACATTGCTATTGCACAGCATAGGCTATATGAATATCTCATGTAACATTGCTATTGCACAGCATAGGCTATATGAATATCTCATGTAACATTGCTATTGCACAGCATAGGCTATATGAATATCTCATGTAACATTGCTATTGCACAGCATAGGCTATATGAATATCTCATGTAACATTGCTATTGCACAGCATAGGCTATATGAATATCTCATGTAACATTGCTATTGCACAGCATAGGCTATATGAATATCTCATGTAACATTGCTATTGCACAGCATAGGCTATATGAATATCTCATGTAACATTGCTATTGCACAGCAGAGGCTATATGAATATCTCATGTAACATTGCTATTGCACAGCATAGGCTATATGAATATCTCATGTATGTGTAACATTGCTTCCTGTGTGATGCAGCACTGAGGGTTCAATTGTTTTTCTATGGAAATGACAGAACCTTACTTTCTGAGTATCCCTCAAATTCAGTCTTTAGTAAAAACGCAGAATGTCTGAATTGCTCTTGAAACATACAAGTCCTGAAAATGTATTTCTACCTTGGTTAAGGACTAGGAGCGTCTCCAGCCCTAAACCATCTGAAGCAACATCTGTGACAAGCTACACAGAGTCTGTGAGAAATAAGTGAGTTTGAGTGAAGTCCTGTTGAGATCTTTCTTTGTCTGGAACAACTTTAACAATCTATACCCTCAAGTTACCACTATCTGAGTAATTTCATACCGTATGTATGTACGTCTGACAAATGAACATACTCACTGTAGAAGCATCTAACTTGCTAACATGACCAATTTTTTTACTTCCTCTGAGAAAACTAGTACAACCTAAAGGCTTAATAATTAATCTGCTTCAAATGAATCCTTAATATCCAAACAAATGAACTACACAGACTGAGTTCATGTTGAAGTGTCGTGTGAATTGACCCAAGCTTGTTTATCTCTTTCCATTGGCAGGCCTTTGGATGCTCTTTCTGATGACTTAATTGGCAATTTGTCCCCCTCCCGTGACAGGTGAGCTTATTGCACGATCATTATGTGACTGAAACAGAGTAGACGTGTCCTTTTATTATGACACATTCTCATCTATACGCCAAATATTAATATCACATATTACAGAGGAGTACGATATTGGGATCAGTCAGGATCACATTGGTCTGGAATCAAATCCTGACCACATCAGCCCTTCAGGTTGCTGCATAAATTACTATATCCTCATCTAGGAACAGAGAGTTGCAGCTGGCAAAGATCTTCCATGCCTCATTGCGTACTATAAACTCCTCTGGTTGATTAGGCACCTGTTTTCTACCTGCGCCAGGTGTGCAGATAGCATGTGCATCCACTGCATGGGCTGCACAGCTCAGCTGGTCAACTGCAGAGCGAATAGAAGTTGGATAGAAGTTGCGGGCGGCCACACACACATTGACACGTGCTTCAGTTTTCTACCAATATCCTAAATATCATTTAACATCAATATTCTGACCTGCTGTTATTTTCTCCTGGTTAGCGATTACAGCAGGACATATTCTTCATCTCCGACCTCCTCCACCATCACCACCAGGTTTGCACCATCAGGCACTTTGATATCACATATTACATTACATTACATTACATTACAGTCATTTAGCAGACGCTTTTATCCAAAGCGACATACAATAAGTGCATACAGAAATGTAATCGAAGTACATGTAACTACAGAACAGATAAGAAAGCATATTCTTCCCATAACGTAGCAGCTATCCTTAGTAATGAACATTGAATGTAGTTCACAGTAAGCTGTGGGTAAATCAGCTATACTAAAATTCTATTCTAAATACTATTATAAACTTCAACAAACAGTTAAACAATAAACATGTACCATGAGAGGTCCTAGATTAAAGTATATTAGTCAAGGTGGAGTCTGAAGAAGTGTGTCTTCAGGCCACGACGGAACGCAGGCAGGGTTAGAGTAGAACATAGGGGAATGGGGTGTTCGTTCCACCACTGAGGAGCTAGGGTGGAAAAGCTCCGCAGTCGGGACGAGCGAGAGCCGTTGACACGGAGGGGGGGAAGTGCGAGTCGTCCTGCTGTAGAAGAGCGAAGTGGTCGAGCAGAAACATAGTTCTGGATTAAGTCCTGCAGGTAGGCCGTAGGCGGGGCCTGTCCTATTGGCTAGAGTGTAGGCCAGGGTCAGAACTTTGAACCTGATCCTGGCTGCAATTGGCAGCCAGTGGAGTGACCTCAGCAGGGGGGTGACATGTGAACATTTCAGGAGGTTGAATATTGCACAGCATAGGCTATATGAATATCGCATGTAACATTGCTATTGCACAGCATAGGCGATATGAATATCTCATGTAACATTGCTATTGCACAGCATAGGCTATATGAATATCTCATGTAACATTGCTATTGCACAGCATAGGCTATATGAATATCTCATGTAACATTGCTATTGCACAGCATAGGCTATATGAATATCTCATGTAACATTGCTATTGCACAGCATAGGCTATATGAATATCTCATGTAACATTGCTATTGCACAGCATAGGCTATATGAATATCTCATGTAACATTGCTATTGCACAGCATAGGCTATATGAATATCTCATGTAACATTGCTATTGCACAGCATAGGCTATATGAATATCTCATGTAACATTGCTATTGCACAGCATAGGTGATATGAATATCTCATGTAACATTGCTATTGCACAGCATAGGCTATATGAATATCTCATGTAACATTGCTATTGCACAGCATAGGCTATATGAATATCTCATGTAACATTGCTATTGCACAGCATAGGTGATATGAATATCTCATGTAACATTGCTATTGCACAGCATAGGCTATATGAATATCTCATGTAACATTGCTATTGCACAGCATAGGCTATATGAATATCTCATGTAACATTGCTATTGCACAGCATAGGCTATATGAATATCTCATGTAACATTGCTATTGCACAGCATAGGTGATATGAATATCTCATGTAACATTGCTATTGCACAGCATAGGCTATATGAATATCTCATGTAACATTGCTATTGCACAGCATAGGCTATATGAATATCTCATGTAACATTGCTATTGCACAGCATAGGCGATATGAATATCTCATGTAACATTGATATTGCACAGCATAGGCGATATGAATATCTCATGTAACATTGCTATTGCACAGCATAGGCTATATGAATATCTCATGTAACATTGCTATTGCACAGCATAGGCTATATGAATATCTCATGTAACATTGCTATTGCACAGCATAGGCTATATGAATATCTCATGTAACATTGCTATTGCACAGCATAGGCTATATGAATATCTCATGTAACATTGCTATTGCACAGCATAGGCTATATGAATATCTCATGTAACATTGCTATTGCACAGCATAGGCTATATGAATATCTCATGTAACATTGCTATTGCACAGCATAGGCTATATGAATATCTCATGTAACATTGCTATTGCACAGCATAGGCTATATGAATATCTCATGTAACATTGCTATTGCACAGCATAGGCTATATGAATATCTCATGTAACATTGCTATTGCACAGCATAGGCTATATGAATATCTCATGTAACATTGCTATTGCACAGCATAGGCTATATGAATATCTCATGTAACATTGCTATTGCACAGCATAGGCTATATGAATATCTCATGTAACATTGCTATTGCACAGCATAGGCTATATGAATATCTCATGTAACATTGCTATTGCACAGCATAGGCTATATGAATATCTCATGTAACATTGCTATTGCACAGCATAGGCTATATGAATATCTCATGTAACATTGCTATTGCACAGCATAGGCTATATGAATATCTCATGTAACATTGCTATTGCACAGCATAGGCTATATGAATATCTCATGTAACATTGCTATTGCACAGCATAGGCTATATGAATATCTCATGTAACATTGCTATTGCACAGCATAGGCTATATGAATATCTCATGTAACATTGCTATTGCACAGCATAGGCTATATGAATATCTCATGTAACATTGCTATTGCACAGCATAGGCTATATGAATATCTCATGTAACATTGCTATTGCACAGCATAGGCTATATGAATATCTCATGTAACATTGCTATTGCACAGCATAGGCGATATGAATATCTCATGTAACATTGCTATTGCACAGCATAGGCTATATGAATATCTCATGTATGTGTAACATTGCTATTGCACAGCATAGGCTATATGAATATCTCATGTAACATTGCTATTGCACAGCATAGGCTATATGAATATCTCATGTAACATTGCTATTGCACAGCATAGGCTATATGAATATCTCATGTAACATTGCTATTGCACAGCATAGGCTATATGAATATCTCATGTAACATTGCTATTGCACAGCATAGGCTATATGAATATCTCATGTAACATTGCTATTGCACAGCATAGGCTATATGAATATCTCATGTAACATTGCTATTGCACAGCATAGGCTATATGAATATCTCATGTAACATTGCTATTGCACAGCATAGGCTATATGAATATCTCATGTAACATTGCTATTGCACAGCATAGGCTATATGAATATCTCATGTAACATTGCTATTGCACAGCATAGGCTATATGAATATCTCATGTAACATTGCTATTGCACAGCATAGGCTATATGAATATCTCATGTAACATTGCTATTGCACAGCATAGGCTATATGAATATCTCATGTAACATTGCTATTGCACAGCATAGGCTATATGAATATCTCATGTAACATTGCTATTGCACAGCATAGGCTATATGAATATCTCATGTAACATTGCTATTGCACAGCATAGGCTATATGAATATCTCATGTAACATTGCTATTGCACAGCATAGGCTATATGAATATCTCATGTAACATTGCTATTGCACAGCATAGGCTATATGAATATCTCATGTAACATTGCTATTGCACAGCATAGGCTATATGAATATCTCATGTAACATTGCTATTGCACAGCATAGGCTATATGAATATCTCATGTAACATTGCTATTGCACAGCATAGGCTATATGAATATCTCATGTAACATTGCTATTGCACAGCATAGGCGATATGAATATCTCATGTAACATTGCTATTGCACAGCATAGGCTATATGAATATCTCATGTAACATTGCTATTGCACAGCATAGGCTATATGAATATCTCATGTAACATTGCTATTGCACAGCATAGGCTATATGAATATCTCATGTAACATTGCTATTGCACAGCATAGGCTATATGAATATCTCATGTAACATTGCTATTGCACAGCATAGGCTATATGAATATCTCATGTAACATTGCTATTGCACAGCATAGGCTATATGAATATCTCATGTAACATTGCTATTGCACAGCATAGGCTATATGAATATCTCATGTAACATTGCTATTGCACAGCATAGGCTATATGAATATCTCATGTATGTGTAACATTGCTTCCTGTGTGATGCAGCACTGAGGGTTCAATTGTTTTCCTATGGAAACTACAGAACCTTACTTTCTAAGTAGGCGATCCCTCAAATTCACAGTCTTTAGTAAAAATATAGAATATCTGAATTGCTCTTGAAACATGTATTTCTAACTTGGTTAAGGACTAGGAGCGTCTCCAGCCCTAAACCATCTGAAGCAACATCTGTGACAAGCTACACAGAGTCTCATAAGTGAGTTTGAGTGAAGTCCTGTTGAGATCTTTCTTTGTCTAGAACAACTTTAACAATCTATACCCTCAAGTTACCACTATCTGAGTAATTTCATACCGTATGTATGTACATCTGACAAATGAACATACTCACTGTAGAAGCATCTAACTTGCTAACATGACCAATCTTTTTTACTTCCTCTGAGAAAACTAGTACAACCTAAAGGCTTAATGATTAATCTTCTTCAAATGAATCCTTAATATCCAAACAAATTAACTACACAGAATGAGTTCATGTTGAAGTGTCGTGTGAATTGACCCAAGCTTGTTTATCTCTTTCCATTGGCAGGCCTTTAGCTTTTGATGACTTCACTAGCAATGTGTCCCCCTCCCGTGACAGGTGAGCTTATTGCACGATCATGATGTGACTGAAACACAGTAGACGTGTCCCTTTATTATGACACATTCTCATCTATACGCCACATATTAATATCACATATTACAGAGGAGTAGGATATTGTGACCAGTCAGGATTACACTGGTCTGGAATCAAATCCTGACCACATCAGCCCTTCAGGTTGCTCCATAAATAATTATATAATCACCTAGGAACAGAGAGTTGTGGTTGGCAAAGATCTTCCATGCCTCACTGCGTACTATGAACTCCTCTGGTTGATCAGGCACCTGTGTTCTACCTGCGCCAGGTCTGCAGATAGCGCGTGCATCCACTGCATGGCTCAGCTGGTCGACTGCAGAGTAAATAGAAGTTGAGGGTGGCCACACACGCTTTGACACGTGCTTCAGTTTTCTACCAATATCATAAATATCATTCAACATCAATATTCTGACCTGCATTTATTTTTCCCTGGTTAGCGACTACAGCAGGACATATTCTTCATCATCTCCAACCATCACCACCAACAGGTTTGCACCTCATTCAAACACGCTGGGTGAAAGAGTGAAAAAGATTTAACTTCTGTCCAATAACCATCATGCACTGCCTCTCATTCAAACATGCTGGGTGAAAGAGATTTAACTTCCGTCCAATAACCATCATGCACTGCCTCTCATTCAAACATGCCGGGTGAATGAGTGAAAGAGATTTATCTTCTGTCCAATAACCGTCATGCACTGTCTCATTCAAACACGCTGGGTGAATGGGTGAAAGAGATTTAACTGCTGTCCAATAACCATCATGCACTGTCTCATTCAAACATGCTGGGTGAAAGAGATTTAACTGCTGTCCAATAACCATCATGCACTGCCTCTCATTCAAATCAGGAGCGTGAGAACCTACAGCAGCGGCGAATATTCACCATCTGTGAGAACCAGCTCATATTCCGTTAACTCTGAGCCCAGGTAAGGCTCTTTCGTTTCCCATTCATTTTACTTGTTCTTGGCTTATTTACTTTTTCAGAGTATTCCAATGAGCACAGAGAAGGAAAAACTACCAAGATTTCCCACCAAAAAATAACTTTTTATTTTCTTAATAAACCGCTAGGGGTGGGACTGAGAGCGTCCAGGGACAACATTGAGCATGTTCTATTTACAGCCATTCTATTGTGCTAGTATCATGTATCGGCATGCAGGATTGGTGGAAATACTTGCACTAATGCTGATCCCTCCTCTCCCCCTATATCTGCACAAAAGCTTCAGCTATGGAGACGGCGGGACATACACACGCAACAGCTACTCCAGCTTGCCCAGGGACTCCACCAGGTAAATCTCTCTGAGAAAATCGCAGGGCGCTCAGTGAATTAGCAGCATGTTGACTCTGCTCATCAATAATAGGCAAGAGAATTTTACAGGGAATGTTAATTGCCACACGAACAGGAACTGCAGTTGTAGAGACAATAATGCAGTTGTAGCATTCTGAACATGTTGTCACTTTCAGAGCGATCGTTTATAACAGGTTTTCAACCTTTTCTGATCCATTTTGGACCCACCACCCCCACCATAAGTTAAAAAGGGTTATATTTAAAAAAGGTTTCATATTCAGAAATATTTCCCCAAATTTATATATAGTCATTGCATATCAAGGCTGGCCAGTAACCACCTGCAGTACCTTCAAAATCCCACAGGGGTCTCCGGACCCCCTGTTGAAAACAAAAGATTTATCATGAACTTTCTCTTTTGCAGTTATGAGTACACCAGTTTGTCCAGCCCATCAGCCTACACCAACACATCCTACGGGGAGAGCAGGTACCTCATAGCCTGAAATCTAGCTTCCATACAGACAAATCTATGGTCATGAGTCTCCTGTGTTTATGTCTGCATGAACAAAACGGCATTGCAAAGATAATTTTAGTGTTGGACAGTTATGTGCAGTTATGTGTTTTACTGCGTTTTCATTTTGTGCTATATGTGAATTTGAATTAGTGAAAGATTATACGTGAACCTGAAAAGAATGATGGTGATGATTATGATTATGAGGTTGAATCATAGCACAATAGAAACATGGCAGCAGCTACAAACAATATTATTGCATATGAAAAGGAATCATCTGCTGATAAGATGTAACTGAGAACATTGATTTTATGCTCTGAAAGGAAAGTTAAGTTAAAAATCAAAGCACGTTATGTACATGATAGAACAGTTGAGCAGGTTATTTTTTATTTAAAAAAAATTGGAGGACAAGGTTGGTATTGGACATAATTGTTATCTAGCTCTGCACTAAAAGTTGGTGGGAAAGCTGGTATGTCAATAACCCTGGGAAACTTCCTGCTTAATGTATTGAAAGACAGAGTGCCCTGCAGCACGGTATTGCACACCGTAATGGCCATTGCCTTTATTAATGGCCCTGTCACACTATTGCGTATCGTACTAGCGTATGCCAGCGTATGAAAAATATCACTCATACGCTGATATACGCTGACATACGCTAGGGGTACGTTAGGCATAGGTTGTATACGTTTCAAGCACGGTCGCATACGGTGGCATACGCTGGCATACGGCGAGGCACAAAAAGTTTTTAAGCATGCTTAAAAATTTTGTGCGTATTCGGACGTATGGTTTATACGCTAAGCATACGCTAGGCATACGCTAGCCATACGCTATTTTCAAGGGCTTTTTGTGCGTATGAAAATTATTTTATGAATTTACATACGCAACTCATACGTTTCTCTCATACGCAATAGTGTGACAGGGCCATAAGATGGAACGAGTGCTTCCGATTAGTCAGACTTACATCCAGCCGGTTCCTAAGGTTCCACATCAAATTAAAGGCATACTGCCCTGGTTTGTATAAATATGCTGCTAGGTTAGGCAGATATACAGTATGTCCGTACAATAATTTATATGATACTCTTACCTTAGATATATTTAGTGCTGTTTTTATTGTACAATCTTCTCTCTTTTGGTTTGCAGTCCTTCTGACTCTTTTTCTGATACAAGGTCAAGCAACACTGTCCACTCCAGTTCTGACAGGTCTGTCTACATTTCAAAGTGACAGAACAAACACCACAAATATATCTGAATATTACATGTTATTCATATCACATCATGTATTAGTGACCTCAACCAGTGAAATTCTTGATTGTATTTATTTATTTTTTTGCTGAAAAGTAAACGCATATTTTTTGGTTTGATAACAATTATTGAAGACAGCTGAACACAAAAGTTGTGTGATATAATGTCAAATTGTATTGTTGGGAGACACTTCAGACCAGCTGTGCTGGACGATTCTTCTAAAAATGTGAGGCCCTCAGCTTCATATAAGAAGCAACAGCCCATCACGATTGTATGACCTGCAAAAGTGATACAACTATTAGGAATGCCAGTTCTAAATTATTGTTCGTGATACCTTCTGGTGGTTCCCTGAAAATGTGTCATCTTTGGTTGCTAGCCTACACCAATCACTATGATTGCTGTTACTGCAGGGAGAATTTAGAACTTGAGTTTTCATTGCTGTGTCGATTTAAGCACCGTCTTTCGATGCAATATCGACATGAATACAATACAATACGATACAATGAATATTCATATGAATACATTGATTAGAAATTTCTGCAAGTAAACACTCATCTTTGAAGTGTTAGAGAAAAAAATAAAAACAATGGAAAAAGATTATTTTAAAGCACATTATATGCTACCTGGTACATCTAATTTCCTTACTTTTGTTAACAGCAGGGCTGTCACTGCAAAGGACATTTGCACTTCCTGTCATAAACCAATGAGCATTGACGCCAAGATGATCCTGGACGATCTGCAGATACACTGTCATGCGTCTTGCTTCAAGGTAACATCCTTTACACTTTTGTCCGTCACTGAAGCCCCAAATAGATCTTTAACCCTTGTGTTCGCTTTGAGTCAGATTGACTCATTTTGAACATTTAGTAAAAGAGGAATGACACTTGATTTTTATTTGTAGTTCATCAGCTGTATTTGCTTTATGTCCTTTTGCCCATATGTGTCTTTGAATACAATAAGATAAAGATGAAAATTAACTTAAAATGCCAGTTCAAAACAATAAATATCAATAATCTACTGCATAAAAATTTATTTCATTTTACTTTTTCACAGATAGAAATTATTTATGTCACCATGCCTTAATTATAGTTTTTACATCACATCTTTATCACAAATTGTTTCATTGTTAAATATGTTCTAGCAAAGGTAGATGGCAACCATTAACTATATGCTGTATATTGTTTATATTGTTTGGAAATGAGATAAAGATAATATTTATGCTTTTTACACTGTACATAGTTAACCCAGGGTTATCTTTAACCCAGGGTTAACCTAACCCCTTTTCACACTGTATATTGTTAACCCGTGGTTAAAACCTAGGGTTAAATGGCAGTTGATAAATGACAGTTGATACATGGTAACTAGGTAACTAATGTTTACATTCTAGAATAAAGCGCTGTGATTGGACAACGTTCGTTGTTTATTCTAACCTCGGTTCACACTGGCAACAGTTAGCCCCTGTTTACAGGGATAACCCCGAACATTCTGGGATAACCCTGCTCCGGAGCAGGGCCAACTAACCCTAAGTTGGGGTTAGCCCACTTTGGAACTTGCCAGTGTGAAACGTCTGTTAACCTAGGGTTAATCAGCCAAGTTTTTGCAGGTTCAGGTTGCACACAGGCAAATCAATAATATAATATTGTAGATTCATTTCTAAAAATAGACACTCTGCTAATGCAGTCAGTTCCCTGCGTGTTTCTCTTTAAACTGCATGGCGGAGAAAAGTGGGTCACGGCCTTTTCTGGACAAACAGCAGGGGTAGCTGAGATATGAGATTTTAAAAACCCTATGAGCCACGCAGTCTGATGGCAACGCAGTTCATCCTTATCTTTGAGTAATGGATTTGAAAATTCTACTTATAGTTTTTTACACAGAAGTTTTAGTTAATATGTGAGGGCCCAATAGCTCCAATCAATTAAACACATTAATTTGCATCAGACAGGGAAAGGATGGGAGACTGGGACAGACCGGTTCCCAGTGCCCAGGCAATGTGTCAGGTGCTGGTGCAGTGGTTTTTAGAATGCCGTGTTGCTAATGCTCCTGCCTCTCTGCTAGTGCGAGGTTTGCAACAGCTCACTGGGGCACCTGAAGGCAGGGGACACCATGTGGATCTACCGGCGCACCGTGCACTGTGAGAGGTGCTTCGAAACTACCAGAGGTACGGTGACCTCACAGCTCACACCTGCCCTCACATCTTCCTCACAGAAACATACAGTGCCTGCAAAATGGCCACCACGTTGGCATCTATTGCTGAACAGATTTTTTTTTACATGGCTCTGGTTCAGTAACATAACAAGGTACAGATAAAAGCCGGCACAATTGAACAGTGGGGTTTTGACACAGGGTTGAATCCTGGATTCAAAAAACTATATTCTCAGTTGGCTTAACCAATAGGCATGCAGCAATACAAATGGATAAAATGGAATTCAATTGAGAACATGCATAAATAAGCTATGTAAGTCCAGATAAGGGAATCTGCTTCCCAACTAACCATGTTTCGTTATAATGTAACTCCAGATTCAGGAATACCTGCACATAGAGAATACCTGCACATAGACAAACACTGCCAAATACCCTGTTATGCTTATCAGTGATTTATATGTCTTCACTATGAATGATGGGTCTCTTGGACTTTTATAACCCGATGGGGTCCATCTTTATTATAACCACTTAATTTCACTGAACTGTACTCTCCAATAAGCTCTCTTGCATACTGCACTGATTTCAGACAACCTGCCACAGGTCTGTAGAAAGACATGCCTGTCTGTTCAAGATTATATGGTGGATGTTCTAATATTCCGTTTTATTGTGTGTGTTTTACAGAGAAGTGGCATCGCTGATCAACAATGAGCACATGACTATCATGATGAAGCTAACGCTTATGCATAAGTAAAATTAATACAAATGTGTATTTATGGTAAGAGGGAATATCTTATAGACACAAAAACACATACTGTATGCTACATGAAGATAATTAAACATTTAAAAAAAAAAAATATATATATATATTGCAATCAACTACAGCTTTCCAATGTCTGTTTTTAGGGAGTAGGGACATTCTTTCTTCCTTTACTTTTTAACTAAAATAATTATAATAGGCTGGTAAAGGAATAAACAGTATCAATGATGCATGAACAGAAATCAAAAATCTCTTACACTATGTTATATATTGCTAGGTGTATCTTCGGCAGAGAAAAACTATTGACACTATAAACTTTCACTTTGTGCGTCCTGTTCTATTTTTGTTGTTTATTTTTGAAGCATTCTGTCATTCATGCCATGACAAAACATCTCTCTTATAAATAAAGCTGTATCAAGTGATTGGTGTACTGTTTGACTGAACATCATATTGGTATAACTACAGCAAATTGTGATATTCTAAGTCAACACTCCACAGAATATCATTACATCTTAATTAGTGCATTTGAAACACTTATGGAAACTGGACAATTGAACAGTACGGGTTTGGAAAATAATTAAGGACTTAATGCTGGAGTACACAACTTTTTACAACTGTCGCATTTCAAAGTCACAACATCCCTTTTGGAACACACCTTTGGAGCTCCAAAACATTTCTGAGGCAAAAATTAGCTTTGATGTACACAATCTGGACAGTATTACAGCAAGACTTATGAACAGGCAAGGCAGGCAACTGCCTGGGCCCCCGAGCATTGGGCCCCCCCCCAAGGGCTGAGTTTTAGAAGTATTCGGTAACATCATGACAGTGAAAGTCGGTCAGAATATACAGGTGCAGCTCAAAAAATTCGAATATCGTGAAAAAGTTCAATAGTTTTTGTCACTCATGTCAGAAAGTGAAACTCATATATTATATAAATTCATTACACATCGAGTGAAATATTTCAAGCCTTTATTTCTTGTAATTTTGATGATTATGGCTTACAGCTAATGAAAACCCAAATTCAGTGTCTCAGAAAATTAGAATATTACATAACGTCAATAAAAAAGAATATTTTAAACAGAAATGTCAGCCTTCTTAAAAGTATGTTCATTTCTATGCACTCAATACTTGGTTGGGGCTCCTTTTGCATGAATTACTGCATCAATGCAGCGTGGCATGGAGGCAATCAGCCTGTGGCACTGCTGAGGTGTAATGGAAGCCCAGGTTGCTTTGATAGCGGCCTTCAGGTCTTCTGCATTGTTGGGTCTGGTGTCTCTCATCTTCCTCTTGACAATACCCCATAGATTCTCTATGGGGTTCAGGTCAGGCAAGTTTACTGGCCAATCAATAACAGTAATACCATGGTCATTGAACCAGCTTTTGGTACTTTTGGCAGTGTGGGCAGGTGCCAAGTCCTGCTGGAAAATGAAATCAGCATCTCCATAAAGTTTGTCAGCAGAAGGAAGCATGAAGTGCTCTAAAATGTCCTGGTATATGGCTGCGTTGACTGTGGACTTCAGAAAACACAGTGAACATGGCACCCCAAATCATCACTGACTGTGGAAACTTCACACTGGACTTCAAGCAACGTGGATTCTGTGCCTCTCCACTCTTCCTCCAGATCTTGATTTCCAAATGAAATGCAAAATTTACTTTCATCTGAAAAGAGGACTTTGGACCACTGAGCAACAGTCCAGTTATTTTTCTCCTTAGCCCAGGTAAGACGCTTCTGACGTTGTCTCTGGTTCAGGAGTGGCTTGACACGAGGAATGCGACATTTGTAGCCCATGTCCTGGATTTGTCTGTGCGTGGTAGCTCTTGATGCACTGACTCCAGCCTCAGTCCACTCCTTGTGAAGCTCCCCCAAATTCTTGAATGGATTTTGCTTGACAATCCTCTCAAGGCTGCAGATATCCCTGTTGCTTGTGCACCTTTTCCTACCACACTTTTTCCTTCCACTCAACTTTCTATGAATATGCTTGGATACAGCACTCTGTGAATAACCAGCATATTTAGCAATGACCTTTTGTGGCTTACCCTCCTTGTGGAGGGTGTCAATGACTGTCTTCTGGACATCTGTCAAGTCAGCAGTCTTCCCCATGATTGTGTAGCCTACTGAACCAGACTGAGAGACCATTTAAAGGCTCAGGAAACCTTTGCAGGTGTTTTGAGTTAATTAGCTGATTAGTGTGACACCATGAGTTTCCAATATTGAACTTTTTCACAATATTCTAATTTTTTGAGACACTGAATTTGGGTTTTCATTAGCTGTAAGCCATAATCATCAAAATTACAAGAAATAAAGGCTTGAAATATTTCACTTTATGTGTAATGAATCTATATAATATATGAGTTTCACTTTCTGAAATGAGTGACAAAAAATATAGAACTTTTTCACGATATTCTAATTTTTTGAGCTGCACCTGTATATAATGTAGAGGCAGTGATGCCAATGGAAACCAATGGGGAGCACATCGGAACGAGGAAGTTTTCATTTTGCGCTCATCTCACATGCGCAGTGGTGTCCATGGAGTCAACGAGGATGGCGCGGAAAGTGGCGTAAAGCGGCTACGTCAAAGCCTTACGAGTACAAACCTCAATTCCAAAAAGGTTGGGACAGTGTACAAAATGTAAATAAAAACAGAAAGCAATGATTTGCAATTATTTATTTTTTTACCTGTATTTAATTGAAAACAGTACAAAGACAAGATATTTAATGTTTTAACTCAACTTTATTGTTTTTTGTAAATGGGTCATTCCATATCAAATCACCCACAGAGGGTCCCAGTTCATTACATTACAGGCATTTAGCAGACGCTCTTATCCAGAGCGACTTACACACCTTTTTAGAATTTTTTACATATTATCCATTTATACAGCTGGATATACAGTGGGAGCAATAATTATTTGATCCCTTACTGATTTTGGAGGTTTGCCCACTTACAAAGAATGGAACTGTTTAGAATTTTAATCATAGGTACATTTTAACATTGAGAGACAGAATATCACAAAATAATCCACAATAACAACATCATATAAATTTTATAAATTTATTATCATATTTTCGCATGAAATAAGTATTTGATCCCCTACCAATCAGCAATAATTCTGGCTCCCACAGACCAGTTAGTTTTCCATTAAGAAGCACTCCTAATCTCAACTCATTACCCAAAACACCTGTGTCAACTCGTTACATCGTTATGTAGCTGTGTAAAAGACACCTGTCCACACAATCAATCAGATTCCAATGTTTCCACCATGGGCAAGACAAAGGAGCTGTCTAAGGACATCAGGGACAAAATTGTAGACCTGCACAAGGCTGGGATGGGCTACAAGAAAATAAGCAAGCCGTGAGAAGCAATTATTGTTGGAGCAATTATTAGAAAATGGAAGAAACACAAAGTCACCGCCAATCTCCCTCAGTCTGGGGCTCCACGCAAGATCTCGCCTCGTGGGATATCAATGATCATGAGAAAGGTCAGGGATCAGCCCAGTACTACACAGGAGGAGCTTGTTAATGACCTGAAGGCAGTTGGGACCACAGTCACGAAGAGAACCATCAGTAACACACTACACCGTGAAGGATTAAAATCCTGCTGCGCGCGCAAGGTTCCTCTTGCTGAAGAAGGCACATGTACAGGCCCGTCTGAAGTTTGCTAAAGAACACCTGGATGATACAGAGGAGGCTTGGGAGAAGGTGATGTGGTCAGATGAGACCAAAATAGAGCTATTTGGCATCAACTCGACTCGCCGTGTTTGGAGGAAGAGAAATGCTGAATACAACCCAAAGAACACCATCCCCACTGTGAAGCATGGAGGTGGAAACCTTATTCTTTGGGGGTGTTTCTCAGCTAAGGGGACAGGACAACTTCACCGTATCAAGGGGAGGATGAATGGGGCCATGTACCGGGAAATTTTGGGCGACAACCTCCTTCCCTCAGTGAGAGCACTGAAAATTGGTCGTGGATGGGTCTTCCAACATGACAATGACCCAAAACATACAGCCAAGGCAACAAAGCAGTGGCTCAAAAAGAAGCATATTAAGGTCCTGGAGTGGCCTAGCCAGTCTCCAGACCGAAATCCCATCGAAAATCTGTGGAGGGAGCTGAAGCTTCGAGTTGCCAAGCGACAGCCTCGGAACCTTAAGGATTTGGAGAGGATCTGCAAAGAGGAGTGGACCAAAATCCCTCCCAAGATCTGTGCAAACCTGGTGAAAAACTACAACAAATGTCTGACCTCTGTGCTTGCCAACAAAGGTTTATCTACCAAGTATTAAGTCCTATTGTTCTATGGATCAAATACTTATTTCATGCGAAAATACGATAATACATTTATAAAATTTATATGATGTTATTGTGGATTATTTTGTGATATTCTGTCTCTCAATGTTAAAATGTACCTATGATTAAAATTCTACACAGTTCCATTCTTTGTAAGTGGGCAAACCTCCAAAATCAGTAAGGGATCAAATAATTATTGCTCCCACTGTATACTGAAGCAATTCAGGTTAAGTACTTTGCTCAAGGGTACAACGGCAGTGTCCTACCTGGGAACATCCACAAAAAAATTTTGAAAAAAAATCAAAGGTGCTCCTATACCAAACTTATGGAGAAATCCCAAATATTAGGTCTGTATCTCTAATAGTTTTGAAACTACAGCCCTTTGAAATTGTAATAAATTTTACGAACGAGCCTTTCGGTCCAACTTCTGACATTCATAGCTCTTTTGATATGGCATGTACAGCTTTGATAAAGCACTCAGAGTTTTTTTTCTGTCATTTGACATATTAGGCCTTGTGTATGCAGTAACCATATTTATTACTGTTATAGGAGTGTCCGGATAATTTTTTGAAATGTGCTTGATTTTCTCATTCTCAAAATTTCACATTTTCATGTCCTCATTTGACCATGTGGGCAGTTCACCGTCATTTTCATATTTTTACCATGTATTTTTATATATCTGAAAAAAATCTGACAAAAATGTTGTTGCTGAGCTTCCTTCTGGAGTTATATATTTTATTTTTTTAAATGAGCTGTCATGCTCTTGTAGGCGTACAAATACAACCAAAACACAAATATTACATAGTTCACAGTGTCAGAATTGCCACGTAGACTTATTTCAATAAGAGGAACATACTACCCCTTCATAAATGAATTACAAATAGTGAAAATAAACAAACAAAACAATTTCAAGTTAGGCAATTTTATTGATTGTCAAAAACATGTCAAAGCATTATCACCAGTAATGGACAAATAATCACAGCAAGAACTTTTTCTTTTCAGGACATAAACAATCATTGTAAATAGTATTCAGATTCACAGTGACAGTAGTCAATACTTTCATAGTGACAAGTCAGCATTTCACCAAATAGCTTTTAATATTACAATGCTACAAATTTTTGGTAATATCTTAAATCTATAGTTTATAATTTTGAAGAACTTCATGACATCAGTATCACAAATAACACAATGACTTGCATGACATATATTGCAAAAACATACTTAACTGGACATGGCAATACTCAATCCTCTTCTTATGAATTCTTCTTGGATCCACGCAAAAGCGGTGAAGGCTTTTGTACCGTGTTAAAAACAGTTTCTAAACAAATGATGGAAACACACGCTGTCATCCTCAGCCAGTGAAATTCCTGATCTCCAGTGAATTAAAGCTTTTTTCTTGTCAGAGAATGAACTGAATTTCAGAAATCCTTGTTTTCTTGAATAAGTAATTTTATAACATTCATCTTCCAATCTACTTCCAAGATTACATTGAGATAAAGGACTCGTCTCCATCTTGATGACCTAAGTGATTATGATTATCCTAAATCCATTCGCTTTTATATAAGAAACAATTGCGCAATCTTTCTGACGTGTCTGGGCAAGTGAGGATTAATTCATTAAGCAATACTTACCCAAGATCATGTACTTCTTGCTGATGTTAGATGCAAAGAGACAAGTACCAACATGTTTCAGTGACATCACAGCAAGAACACAATAATAGTGACAAATTTAATATCTAAAGTTAAAAAAACGATTGATCAGGGGCGTTTCTAGACTGCTTTGATTGGGTGGGAATGAAGAGATGTTGGTGGGGCACAAGAGGGGGATGAAGTAGCGGGGGTCTGGGGGTCCTCCCCCAGAAAAATTTTAGCCTTTTAAAACTCATTTCCTCCATTTCTACACAACCTCACACAGGGCATTTTCTAAAATAAAATGTTTAATTTATTAACATTTTGAACATTTTTTTTTCAAAGCCCTAGATGAGATTTGAGATGCTTTCATATAAAGCCAATCAGTATATTAGCGGATACGATCATTTTATTACATTATAAACCCATCTCCACCCCTCCTCATCTTATAGATGGACAACTTTATTTATGCCCAATAATACCAAATCATTATCTAATCTTGGAAACAAGTACATTAAAGATGAGCTATATTCCTTCATCATTTCAGTCTCTTGCTATTTTATATTTACATGTAAAACTACGTTACAGTAACTGGCTCATAATTTTCATTTATATTTTAGCTACTCCACTGACTAGCCAACACGCAGCAGTAGGCTAGTTAACACACACACACTCCATGCGACTCCATGTTTTATATAGCCAAACCAACCAATCAGATATTAGAGAAATATATTATTTCGATGTGGCATTTTTATGATTGGCCGAATCGTTACATTTTTTTTTTTTACAATAATTCATGTTTTCATATGTAAATGTGAACCATATGAAGGTTGCATAGTTGCATATTCGACAAAAACAATATTTTGTAAATATTTCAGTAAACAAATAGTTTTTGCTCACTGTATAAAAAACTTTTTTTTGTTACATTCGTTTTGTTACATTTAGAATTTTCGGCCATTTTCAGAGCCTTGTAGGAGAAAAAGTACATAAGATCTGATTACATTTTTAATTCTAGACAAAGTTAGCCATAGTCCCAAAGTTTCAAAGCAGTACATGCCATATCAAAGGAGCAATGGATGTCAGAATTTGGACTGAAAGGCTCGTTCGGCAAAATGCATAAAATTTATTTCAATTTTTTTTTCAAAAGGCTGTAGTTTCAAAACTATTAGAGATACAAACCTAATATTTGGGATTTCTCCATAAGTTTGGTATAGGAGCATTTGTGATTTTTTCCAAGGGAATCTGAGCAGGTGACCTGGAAAATTTCTCTCTAACTGGGTGATTTAAGATGGAATGACTCAAATATAGCCTATGCTCATTCTACATTTTGGGACAGGGGCATGTTTACCACTGTGTTACATCACCTTTCCCTTTAACAACACTCAGTAATCTTTTGGGAATTGAGGACACTAATTGTTGTAGTTTTGAAAAAGGAATTATTTCCCATTCTTGCTTGATATAAGATGTCATCTAGATGGCAGCATATGTTGCTCCAAAATGTATATGTACCCTTCAGCATTAATGGTGCCTTCACAGATGTACAAGTTACCTGTGCCATAGGCACTCACACACCCTCATACCATGACAGACACTGGCTTTTGAACCATGCGTTGATAACAATCGGGATGGTCCTTTTCCTCTTTTGCCTGAAGAGCACGATGTCCATTATTTCCAAAACCAATGTGCTTTGTCTTATCTGATCTGTAGTTACTCCGATGACGTTTCTGTATGCGCTTACTGTATGTCGCTTTGGATAAAAGCGTCTGCTAAATGACTGTAATGTAATGAAAGGCGGAATTGGCAGACCACTTTGCATCAGTCCGTCTCAGATGAGCTCTAGCCCAGAGAAGTCGGCGGCGTTTCTGGATGTTGTTGATATATAGCTGACGCTTTGCGTAGAAGTCTTAGCTTGCATTTGTAGATGCAGCAACAAACTGCGTTTACTGACCATGGTTTTCCAAAGTATTCCAGAGCCCATATGGTCATATTTATAATAGAAGCTTGTCGGTTTTTAATGCAGTGCCGTTTGAAGGATCGAAGGTCACGGGCATTGGTTTTCGGCCTTGCCCTTTCTCCAGATTCTCTGAATCTTCTAATAATATTATGGACTGAAGGTGGTGAAATCCCTAAATTCCTTGCAATTGTGCATTGAGAAGCGTTGTTCTTAAACTGTTGGACTATTCGCTCACGCAGTTTTTCACAAAGTGGCAAACCTCTCCTCGACCCATCCTTGCTCATAAACACCAGAGCCTTTGTGGATGTTCCTTTTATACCCAGTCATGATAGAATAACCTATTCACCTGATTACCTGTGGAATGTTCCAAACAGGTGTTTTTTTAACATTCCACAACCTTCCAAGTCTTATGTTGCCCCTGTCCCAATTTTTGGGGAATTTGGAATTAGCGTACAAAAATGTACAAAAATCAATAAAGATGATTAGGTAAAACATTAAATATCTTTTCTTTGTACAGTTTTCAATTAAATATATGTAAAAAATTATTTACAAATCTCTGCTTTTATTCGCATTTTACATACTGTCCTAATTTTTTTGGAATTGGGGTTTGTAATTGGTTGCCAAAATGTATTTAGGCAATTAAATGACATTCATGTGCATTAAATTACCCGCATAGTCTGAAGCAATATGATTTTTTTGTTGTAGCCTAGTCTCTACATAGAGAAGTGCAACCGCTGACGAATAACCTTTGTGTTAGCCTACAAGTGTAGTAAAAATCTCAGTACATCCACATCACAGCATGGTGCCACGAACTGGGATTATCCCTTTATCGGCTTAAATGGCAACTGTACTTTATAATTAAGACTGAAAAAATCGTTACAAACAATTTTTATCCTTTTCTTACTAAAACAACCCATGACACTAAGTATAAATAGATCGAGGGACACTAAGTATAAATAGATCGAGGGGCACTAAGTCGCTAACCATCTTTAGTCCAATACATACTGCATAATTAAGACTTCAACGAGCCGATTTGTCTCACCTGAAGTGTATTAGCGTGGTTGGACCGACCGCGTTCGTGGTTACGGTGCCTCGCCTCGCTCTGAGGGAGGAGACAATGAGGCGCTTTCAATTTCATTGGGCGACACACACAGCATCTTAACTGCAACACTCCGTTGGGGTCGGAGCAAAATGATTCTGTGAATGCTCAAATCACAGCGAAGGAGATGGCACAGGGAAAACTGACAGGAACCTCCATCCACCATTTTACAAGTTTTTTTTTTTTTTACTATTATAGATGGGGTTCATGCGTATATTTTAACCAATGGAGGCCGCAGTGATGAAATCTCAAATGATGGCGGATATCAACTGCAACAATAATGCTGTGAACGCGGAGCTGGAAGTGAAAAAGCTGCAAGAACTGGTTCGAAAACTGGAGAGACAAAACGAACAGCTGAGGACACGGGCGAACGCTGTAAACAGTTGCACTGCCAGTCCCCATAGTTTACAGTCTTCGCCGGCCTGTCTACGCGGGAGTCCTGTCGGAGCAGCCACTAGCCCTCTTTTCACTGGGAGTTATTGTGTTCCGAGTCCGGTACCTGCACTCTTGTGTCCGTCGGCTCTGGACCCCTACTGCGCATCCGAGGAATCGTACGCTTATTTCCACCCGCATGCTGCAGCCGAGACCGAGGCGGAGGATGTTACCAACGGCCCCACAGAACCCACGGTCTTTGATGAGGTTGAGATATTAAACCTAGATTCCATATTCCCTTACAACGAAGAGTCCGAAGATCTCTGGTAGGCTACTGTAGCCTTAGTTCCTTTTTATATAATGCCATATCGTATCCACCCTTCAACTACACTATTTTACCATTTAGCTTTTCCATCCAAAAATATTGTCAGTGTTTTGCATCTCTTTACCCAATCCTGTTTGCTTTCAGTATCTTAATTTACTTATAATGCATAGCCTATTAGTGTTGATTAGCAAAATACACGCAACCTATCGGTCTATGCAAATTGCTTTGTGTAGGCTACCGTAGCAATAATGCAATAACCCTGTATTTCACGCGATAGGATGTCTTGCAGTCTCATGGATAATTGGACATCATCAGATACTGCATACACTTGTTAACTTGCCATTTAAAATAACCATTTACTATACTTAAGCACGGGTTGGATTAGCACACATGCACTTGTACGTAGAACAAATTATCTTATAATTAATGCTGACGAGGAAAATTAAATGGCTGTTTCTTCTTTAACGAACGCGAGTAATCACTGGCACTTGGCGTTTAATTATTCTGTTGCCTTGGAGTATTTTCAACCCTGATCGGCATGAGCCCATACAAATAAATTCTCGAGTAGAGTATATGGGAGCAGGGCATTCGCCAATGGCTTACGGGCGGTGTGGCCGGTGAACCAGTTTCCAGCTTTGTGCATTCGGTCATGTGGAAAATTTATCATCGGCTACTTTCATTCCAGCCCTGACCTACACACTCTACATACTGCAACGTGAGATTTATGCAATATGGAAAAATTATATATTTATAACTATAGATTCCTCAAGTAGGCTACACATTACTTTTTGATCATATAATATTGACCTTCCAAAACCTTTCACATGATGTTGAACCCTGGGTGAATATGATTAAATTGCGTTTTGGAAATTAATTTCTCATCGTCCAATGTTACAAACTATTCAAGTTTTATTCGAGTTCCTCACCTCAGATTCACAGTAGTATCTCAAAGCTGTGTAAGTCCGTATTTCCCTCGTAGTTGCCTTTGTATACAGGGAAAGGCAACCAGAATCTCCACGTTAAAAAATTAAAATAATAACAATTCCACGAAGTTGGCTGTTAAATACCTCTTCTGAGTCAGAGGTAATCTTTTTGGGAGGATGAAAGAATTAGGCTATCTCCCAAATGGAATATTAAAAATACGTGACCATTACTGTAGGTGGGGAAATATTTGCAGTGGAATTGGAAACGTTTTTTCTGAATTGATTAATAATCCAAAGTGGAGATATCTGGTGTGTATTTCGATAATGCATCATCTTTGAGTATTTAAAACTGCATCTGCTACTCTCTCTTTCCTCCGCTCAGATTGTGGCATGTTTTCAGGCTTTTGGAAAGTTTTTCTGATCTCCCAATTTTCACACACATATCCCTAACGAAAGACGTGAGATCTGTCACTGTCGCCTTTTTTTAATGGGGGCAACAGTGCATGCGCTTGCAGCTGCTGACTACACCCACTGACCGCTGTATTGTGAAAACCTGACTTGGCATATATGCAGCTCACTGCCACAGTCATCGACTCCAAATCCCAGGAGCTTTTATCGGAAGGTATCCCTTAGCGACTAGACTAGATCAACACATCGATCGAACTGTTGTTTTTTTGAAGTGTCAACATCCGGTCAACACACTTCATAAGTCCTCCGTCCACAGCTGGGTGGGGTCATGGTCAGTGGTCTGGTCATGTGACTGACAGAATGCAAGGCCCTCCAATAATGGCAAGAGAAGGTCATAAAATTCTGTTAACATTTTTGTACATTAAAGGAAAATAAGTGTTAATTTTGCATAATGAGTGTGCAGTTTATTAACTGTAGTTTGTCATATGATGTAGACACTGGTCCATTGTGTGTGTGTGTGTGTGTGTGTGTAGTTGGAACACAAAACTTCTGTTCAAATAATTTACATGTAGGCTGTAATGACTGTGGATATCATTACTTAAAATTCAGAATCATCCATAAATGTTGCACTCTTCAATCCTTTCCTTTCTCCTTTAAAACTTGGAAATCTGTTTGGCAGAGGCAACCAGGAATAACATTTGCTCAAGAGCATAAGTGGCTGTTGAAATGTATCTTAAAACCCTAAATATGAAAATATCCAAGACAGCCAGGCTAATAATGTTGAGACATTGCTTCTGTGACAGAAGAACAAAAAGCATGTGTTCATATATAAAGTAAATCTCAATGAATGAGGAGAGTTAGCCAGCCAGCACTGCAGGACAGGAACCTCCCAAGCCTTTGAGTGTTTAACCAGGTGCCTCCTTACAGGAAGTCTGTCTTCAGCCAGAGATTAGCCTGCATCTAAAAACGATTGGTTGATCTGCAGTGGAATGTGTTGCATTGCATTAGAGGGAATGTTTTTATCCAGAGTGACTTGCACAGCTTTGGCATTTGTGTCAACCGTGTACGTTTTTCTGGATAAGGGTGTCGGCTACGCAAACAACTAACAGGACAAAAAGTACAAAGTGGGTGGCAGTGTAGTATGATGGATAGGGAACTGAGTAACCTAAATGTTACAGGTTCCATTCACACTGCCGTTGTACCCGTAAGCAAGGTACTGAACCTGAATTGCTTCAGTATATATCCAGCTGTATAAATGGATACTATGTAAAAATGCAAAAATCTATTAAAAAAAAGAGCATCTGCTAAATACCTGTAATTATGTCACTGACCATGGCTGTAATGGTTTTCCTTGAGCCAGATTGGCTGTAGTGGTTGTCCTTGAGCCAGATTGGCTGTAGTGGTTGTCCTTGAGCCAGATTGGCTGTAGTGGTTGTCCTTGAGCCAGATTGGCTATAATGGTTGTTTTTGGGCCGAACTGGCTGTAATGGTTGTCCTTGAGCTGAACTGGCTGTAGTGATTGTCCTTGGGCCAGACTGACTGGCTGTAGTGATTGTCCTTGGGCCAGACTGACTGGCTGTAGTGATTGTCCTTGAGCCAGATTGGCTGTAGTAGTTGTCCTTGAGCCAGATTGGCTGTAATGGTTGTCCTTGAGCCAGATTGGCTGTAATGGTTGTCCTTGGGCCGAACTGGCTGTAATGGTTGTCCTTGAGCCGAACTGGCTGTAATGGTTGTCCTTGAGCCAGATTGGCTGGAATGGTTGTCCTTGGGCCAGAGTGGCTGTAACGGTTGTCCTTGGGCCAGAGTGGCTGTAACGGTTGTCCTTGGGCCAGAGTGGCTGTAACGGTTGTCCTTGGGCCAGAGTGGCTGTAACGGTTGTTCTTGGGCCAGAGTGGCTGTAATGGTTGTCCTTGGGCTGACCTGGCTGCAGTGGTTGTCCTTGAGCCAGATTGGCTGCAGTGGTTGTCCTTAAGCTAGATTGGCTGTAGTGGTTGTCCTTGAGCCAGATTGGCTGTAGTGGTTGTCCTTGAGCCAGATTGGCTATAATGGTTGTTTTTGGGCCGAACTGGCTGTAATGGTTGTCCTTGGGCCAGAATAGTTGTCATCCTTGTCCTTGGGTAATACTTTCTCTCCTTCTGCAGGTTGTACTTGCCTCCGAAGAGCAGGTTTTGGTCGGAGCACTCCCTGAGTCCACTGCAGTGGTGCAGGCAGGTGTTGGACAATCCCCAACCAGAGGTGGAGGCTGCCAAACGTTCCCTGTGTCAGAGACTTGAGCAAGGTAGGCTATTACACGGTGACCAACACGCCTTTGTTCACCCTTGTACATATTCACAAACCTTACCTGCACACCACTATCAAACTTAGTGTGCACGCACACCTTCATACATCCTTTACCCATGTTCATACACCCACACACGCCATTAATAAATGTCTACACACTCATATACCCTCAGACTCACCCTCTAACATGCATAACCTGTAATAGCTACACCCTGTGCCCTGTCCACTCTCTTCCAACTTCACTAACTTTTATACATCCTTACATTCTTTTACATGTGTGAATTTACCAAAGGAAATGTGTGCACTGTGGCAGAGGATCCACTCCAGATGGTTTCTGTCCCATTTAGCTAGTAATGTTTAGTAGGCAAACTACAGGTTATCCTATCAAGTACATAGATGTGTGTGTGTGTGTGTGTTGTGTAGGAACCTGCAGTAGGGCATCTTTGAGAGATTTCAGCAGTTAAAAAGACAATGCGGGGTTGTCTCGGGGGTATAGCCTGTAGAGCACCGTCCACATGCTCATTGCGAGCTGCGACGTCAGTGGTTCGAATCTGGTCATGTGCTCTTTGTCGCATGTCTCTTCCTCTCTCTCGCTCCCCATTCTTCCTGTCTCTCTTCACTGTGCTGTCCAATAAAGCTGAAAAAGCCCTAAAATGTTTTTTTTTTTAAAAGGACAATGCATAAACTCCAAGTCTAAATTCCATTACGTTTATTCCCTGTAAGGAAAGTGTGTGTCGATGATTCCCTCAGTCTGTGGCAGTAGCGTATTCAGTCTGTTCTGTCTCACCCGCGTGGTGTAATAGTGCAACGTCTGCCTCATTACCATATTCAAGTTCTCTTAACTCTGCACAAAGGAAAAAATGTTTAACTTGCTGAAGAGAACTGGCAGAACACAGAAAAAGGACTCCCTAAATAAACGCTGAACATAATACTGCCTTTTTTAAACCGAGTGTTAGTGTCACTGTGTTACAATTAAGGAAAGTGAGCTCTGTGGGGAAGAGGGTATTAATTATACTGGAGAAAGAGGAGGACAGGCAGGCTAAGATGGCATTCAGCAACTGAAAAGTGGGGATTAGCGAACATTGCGTCCAACTCTGAATGTCCTTTACGCCGTGCTACCCTGAAGCTGCTAAATCGACAAACCGGCAGACAGACCTGCAAGCACATTCATCAACAACTGCTTACAGGTGTTGTATAGATGCACGTACTCGCTCGTATATATATTCAGCACAGGCACTTCTGTACATGCTATTAGACTCGAAGGAAGAGTTACCCAGTCTTAACACACATACACACTCTGCAATACTGCCCTATGCAGAGACATGTGGCCGAGGAACTGACACCACGCATTCATCCTCTGCCGCTGAAGCCTAAACTCTTATGAATTATCTGTATAGGCCATATACGACACGTGGTTTGAATCCCAATAGAGTCGAAGCTCTATGTTTCACATGTCACTTGGAGAAGGAAGGAGGCGATGGAGGAGCACTGGAGATGGAGGAGGTGGAAGAGGTGGAGGGGGGGGGGGGCACAGACCAATGCAATGCAAAGGCAGGGTGGAGTTCCAGATCAGGGCAGTGTGGCATTAAATGGCATTTTGGGCTAGCACACAAGAGGACGCTGTGAGGTTAAAAAGGAAACGTTGTGAGAACAGTTGTGAGGCACTGTCCTGCTGGAGGGACAATGACACTGTGAGGGGTTATAATGAAACTGTGAGGGGTTATAATGAAACTGTGAGGGGTTATAATGAAACTGTGAGGGGTTATAATGAAACTGTGAGGGGTTATAATGAAACTGTGAGGGGTTACAATGAAACTGTGAGGGGTTATAATGAATAACGGCCAGGCCATAAGCCGATTATGAGAGGTCAGTTCACTTTCCCCTTTTTGGTGCATCGCTTTTAAATCTGGTAGGTTTGAATGTCAACTACGGTATGTATATCTACTTTATATCTACGTATATATTTTTGATATAGTTAGTGTATTGTATGTATATTATGGATTATTCCTGGTTATACTGTATTCCCAATATGTATGTGTGTGTGTCTTAGGTGAATTGAAGGATGAATAATAAATCTGTAATTTACCTAAGTAGATGCCATTCACAATTGTATATTTTTTCCTAAGAAATGTGGAAGCCACCAGTGTCTGGCCTTGCTCTCTCTCAGATAAAATATGCAGCGCTCAGGGAGAAGAGTAATCACAGAAGCCCGGTTTATTGGAAAGGGCCCTGAACGCTATGCCCGGTGGACTGCCAGGTGGCACTAAGAAACATCATTACAACTGCATTTCCACATCTTTCTTCCATATTTAAAGAAACACTGTATGTTTGCTGCTGTAATAATTAGTAACATTTATGCGGTTCTCTCTGGCCGTAAGTTGAGCAGCGTTTTTTTTTTTTTTTTGCTGTGGGAATTGGCCCCTGTAGGAATACACTGTAAAGCGTCTGCAGGCATAATGTGTGAAACATTTTTAAAGGGGAGACTGTGCTCTGGGGGCACCTGATTGGCTAGATTGAGCAGTACTGGAACGCAGTGCGCTGGCCAGTTGGGTCATCTGTCCAGAGCCTCAGGAAAAGAAGTTGTTTTTGTGGCCGGGCATGAATGGCGCTATTCTATGAAGCTGCGGCGAGGCTAATTATGCGAGGTGGGCCAAATCGCCACGCTCTCCACGCTCTCCACGCCTTTTCATTGCAAACTGTGCCAGATGAAGGCTTGGGTCTGAAGTAAGACTCGTATAGCACATTATGGGGTAAGAAAAGGAACAGCAGGAGTTTTTTATTGTTATTTTTGCCCGGACGCAGAGTGTACGAGCCTAAAAGACTGAATGTGGGTAACTGACTGGCTAGCTGATCCCCGATGTTGAAAAGCAAATTTACGCATTCACTTTTCAACACTTGAAATTTGTGCATGCGTAAATTTGAGCAATTACGGTAAAAAGTTTGCTGTCTAACTGCTGGGTCTTCCTGTTGTTCGGAAAAATAACTAAATATTTTCTCCCACACCCACGTATCTTACAGTGGTTTTGGTCTTTTTTTTAATGCCTCCTTGCCGGCGACAGCCGTGGCCGGAGACATTATGTTTTCGGGTTGTCCGTCCGTCCATCCCATTCTCGTGAACACCATATCTCAGGAATGCCTTGAGGGAATTTCTTCACATTTGGCGTAAACGTCCAATTGGACTCGAGGATGAACTGATTAAATTTTGGTGGTCAAAGGTCAAGGTCACTGACCTCACAAAAGATGTTTTTGACCATAACTCAAGAATTCCTACGCTAATTATGACACAATTTCTAATAGGATAAAATTATGAAGTGATGACATTTTATATCCAAAAGTTCAAAGGTCACCTTCACTGTGACATCATAATGTTTTACTTACAAATTGCAACTTGACTTGTTGGTGGAGGCATACAACCACAAGGCGGTTATTTCTAGTTTTTACTTGTGGCGAGTTAATTTGTTTTGTCGGTAGCATACGAGGTGTACAGAATTCAGTGAGGCGGCTGCTTCTCTTTTGGAGTAACGTTGACAAGATGGAACTGGAAATAACGACCTGCTTGAATTCTACAGTACCGAGGACTTGGTTTGCGTGGAAAAACACAGGTGGTCATGGCTTTGGTTTGATGGTTACGATGGAAAACAAGCTTAAGCTACGGTTGGAGAAACAACTCTGCTAACACGCAAACTATACAGCTACGGCTAAGCTATGTGAACTGACTATGCTGCTGTGGATGCATTGAGAGGTACATTGAAAGCAAATGGAGTAGGTGGTTAGCTAGCTATCCATTACAGAAAACATACTGTGAGACTATTTTGACACAAAATCAAATAGAATTCAGTACTAAGTTATTATCCTACTAATGAATACATAGCCCTTGCAATTGTGTGGAAATTGAGCAAACGTGATTTCCCATAGTGAATTGAATTTAACAAACAACCAAAAACCACCGACACACAGTAGCCTAGCCTACGTTGAAAAAAAGCCTATATTGAGAATCTCAACACCTAATAGCCTAGTAGCCTAAGTGATTTGTTTTCATTCCTAGAACTATAAGCCTACCAATGTTCAAATTTTAGTTCGTTTTTTCTTTTAAAAACAAGGATGCATTTATTTTTTGTTTATTAACCTTTAATTCCGTGTAGACTATGTTTTCTGCATGGTGCAAAAATAGGCTTAGGCTACTGTTGGTTGTTACCGTTTAATAGTTTTTTAAATGTATTATCTCATACATATTCTTAACTTAAGGGTACATTCGTAAAAAAAAATATATATATTGGAATAATTTTACAATAGAATGCAAATTTAGTTTTTTGTTATGGAGCGAGTTTCCTCTCAGTTGTGAGCGGGGAGCGGGAAATAGAAAACCCGGAGCGGAGTGATAACAGAAAGCTTTGAGCGGGGATCGGTAATTTCTGCCGCTCCACTCAGTTCACATACTCTGAGCTGGACTAACGTTAGTTTGTAAGCATAGGTGAGCTAAGGTTGGTCCCATAGTCACTTTTTTTTTTTTTGGTTGTTTTTTGTGGGGGGTGTTGTGGTCTGTTGTGTTTAACAAACACAACAACAACAAACCACGTAACGTACTAATCTTGTTCATTCTCATGTCATAAACTAAAAACTGCTAATAAACTTCTCTGCTAACTCATCCACAGACACTAGACACTTCCTACTTTTGTATAATCTAGAAAGCAAATTAACGTTAACCATCTTGGAGTTGGCTAATGTAGCTATTTCTCAAAAAAATACATTTATACCAGGTGAACACTTGGATAAATGAAATAAGATATTAATAAACTTAATAAACTTAGCTAGCTAGCTAACCGTTACAAAATAAAATGCTGGTGGCTGGTGCCTTTTCTGTTCTAGCTAAAAAGTAGGCTTCATGGTTAACGATATGCTTTAAACATTAAGTTATCATTTCACACAATTTACAGAAATGATAGTCAGCTGCTCCACCTTTGTTTGTATGCGATTAGTAACTTAGCTGCTTGAATGACAGGCATGTAGACTCGTATCTGGACTTTAAGTTATTAGCATTAAGTTATAAAACTAACGCTAGCTATAATTTGTATAGCTTCGCCAAGATGAAAGTGAAATAAAAGAACCAGAAACAAAACTAGATGCATTAAATCCTTGATGATCAAGCCTGCCGTATTGTGATAGCCTGCCAAGGTGATACACTTTTGTGTTAAAAGCAGGGGTCACCATGAATAAATTAGAGTAATTACGGTAAAAAGGTGGCAACAAAATAATTGTTCATTACAAACAACCAATCAGACCTAAACCACCCACATAACATAACATACTGTACATAGGCTATTTGCGGGTGTCATAAGCTACTGTTGGAATTGATTTGTTCTGTCTGGATGCTGTGGTTCAGTAAACATTCTATTTTGGAGAGGAGTGCAGACAAGAAAACTCCAAGTAGATCAGAGGATATTGTTATTGAGATATTGTTTTTGAGCAAATAAAAAAAAATTGTGAGAATGCTGTCAATGTTTACATTCTCTGTGTACAGAAAATGTCAACAGGTTATTAAAACAACTTCAACTCCCCATATAGGCAAAAAAAAAAATATATTCTATGAACTAATGTGGTATCTAAACAAAAAATGCATTTTTATTACAATATATAAACCAGCGTGAACTGGAGCTTGCTGAGTGATAACGTCCTAATAGTGCTCATCACTCTAATTAAATTACGTCCGCTTCCCCTCCTCACTCGCTCCTGCTCACATACTCTTACACAAACACACACACCTTTGAGCATCAGATGCACTCCGTCGCCCCGGTAAACAGGCCAACCTGCATGCTCCAGAACAATATCTGCCATGCCTTGTCAAATGTTCCCCACTGGCTGGGGAAGGCTTGCCAAGTCTTGTTTTTGCTGTTTGTTGGGTTTGTAGTACTCAATCTGTACTTCTTATACCACTCCTAAAAACTACTATCCCATCATGCCACAGGAGAGGAGATCGGGACAGGATCGGTTTCCACGGTCTTTTAAAATCTTTTATTTAGTAATTTCCAGTATATCAAATGATGTTATGAGTTCAACGCTCTTACAGGGCTAAAGGTCAGCATGATTTTCCCAACTTCCCTGTTGCTGCAAACACACTCAGAACTGGTGATAAAGGTCCGACCTTTGAACACCGTGATCAGTCTCCAGACACGTGTTCCTTCCTGGACCTGGGGTGGGGGTGTGTAGAACTGGCTTAACATCCCCCTCCTCCCCCCTCCCCAGCCCACAGGTGGAGGGGCGTCTTCTCCAGCCCCGTGACTCCAGCCCTCCCCTACAGCCCCGTAGCCGGAGTCTCCCCCCTCTGCCGCTCCTGTAAACCCTGCTCTAAACCTGCACTAACAGAGCGAACGCCAGGTAATAGAACGTGCACAGGTAACCCCTCCTCTTACCTCAGCGCTAATAGGACATGCACAGGTAGCCCCTCCTCTTACCTCAGAGCTAATAGGACATGCACAGGTAGCCCCTCCTCTTACCTCAGAGCTAATAGGACATGCACAGGTAGCCCCTCCTCTTAACTCAGAGCTAATAGGACATGCACAGACATGCACAGGTAGCCCCTCCTCTTACCTCAGAGCTAATAGGACATGCACAGGTAGCCCCTCCTCTTACCTCAGAGCTAATAGGACATGCACAGGTAGCCCCTCCTCTTAACTCAGAGCTAATAGGACATGCACAGGTAACCCCTCCTCTTACCTCAGAGCAAACAGACATACATGCGCTTTACTCCTCGGTCTGCACTCCTGCAATCATGCTGTGTCGATTCTCAACCATCAACAACAAAGTGCAAACCTGTCATAAACAATGCAAAGCTTATCTGTGGTCAGAGGGGGAAATGCAGTATAGAAGTATACGGTATTTTAGATATGCTTTGCTTCAAAACAAGATGTTTCCTGTGAACTGTAAGAAACCTCTATAAAGACTGAACATGCTGGCAGGTATTCCTCAAGCTTGGAAAATAATGTAATTGAGTTCTAAGGGAAATATGATTATTAAATATTTTGACTTGATTTTTGATATATGTATTTTTTATCTTTATATTCTCTTTTTATCAAATCATGAGTGTTAAAGTAGAGGTTGAAGAAAGGATCTTACTTTGCATTGTCATCGGCTCTTCGGAAGACATCTCTATCTGATGTTGCATTCATTGGTTGGCTTGAGAGAGGAGGCGTGGTTATGCTGCATAGACTTCTATGGTGTCCATGGGCCTAGACCAGTCGTCACGCCCCGGCCGCCGCGCAAATCCGCATTTTTTGTTTTTTTTTTGTGGCGCCGCGAAAATTTAAATTATCTGACGCGAATCCCGCCGCCCACGTCATTTTATGCGCCCGCGAGAACTTAAGTATCTGTGCGTGTATCCCCCCCCCCCCCCCCCCCCCCCCCCCCACAAATACACAACAATCGAGGTCCGCGAAAATCCCAAGTATGGTTATATATTTAGTCTTTAGTTACAACCGGCCCTTTGAGGGCAACCATAATGCTAATTTGGCCCGGGGTGAAAATGAGTTTGACACCCCTGGCCTAGACTGTCCTCGGGGGTTGCAGTTTAGCCCACCTCTACAGGTTAGAGCCCAATCCATGACAAACCATAGATTTTATTCAATTAGCGTGAATTACATTTCACTAATTGAAGCGCTGTCTTTCATTCATGAGTCTTTGACATCTCTTTTTGTGATCATTTCCAGTTGCCTTGCAAAATATTACATGCAGCTAAATGAAATAATTTACCCCTCACTGAGCAGGTAAATGAGAGATTTGATGAAGGATTTTGGGGTTTATGGAGGTTTGGAGGGTGGTAGGGATGATGTGCAGCTACTCGAAGATCAGGGCGCTTCATTGCACGTGAACTTCTCTCGGTTTCTTTCTTTGTCTAGTGTCATTCCCTTCATCCAGCCATTCCCCGCCCCATCTGACTCAAACAGCCAATGGGATGGACTCCCCCGGCATAGCCGAGAGATCTCCCTCTTTCCTCGATCACTCAGCCCGTCACAGTAAGCTTCACTGCTGAACCGCAATCCCTACACTCTCATCAACCTGCTCGCCAAAGCGACGTCTCTGGTATTGCGCCAGTATCATTACTCATGTCACGCATCCAGCACTTGTTCCCGGCACGTGCACTTAGTGTTTCTGTCCAGTCTGCAAAAATGCACAAGCCGCCAAGTTTATGCGCCCCCTGCAGGAGCGTTTGGGGCATCGATGGAGAATGAGACAGAAGCACATTTGTAACGCTTTAACAGTGTAAATCTTTATACACAGTGTTTAAATGTGCATTCAGGTCACCTCCCTGTATGTTCAGCCTCTAAATGCACCCAGAACATCTTGTTGTAATTACAGTGTTTGTGTATTTATTGTCATTTTGGAAAGGGAGATGGTAGTGGTAGTAATAATAAGATCTATTAGCTCAGAGATATTTTCTTTTCCTCTCCAACCGCACGCAACCCCAAATTTCTCTCGAAGGTCATGGCTGTCGACGCCCACCCCTCAGTCCTCAGTCTTCCATGGACAGTGAGCTCAGCGCCTCGGAGCTGGAGGACGACTCCATCGCCATGGGCTACAAGCTGCAGGACCTGACGGACGTGCAGATCATGGCGCGGCTGCAGGAGGAGAGTAGGTTCTCAGAGACGTTGGGCGCGGTGGGGAAAGAGAGGGAAGTGCTGGCGGATGGTGCGTGACTGTCAGACTTCCCCCTCAGCACTGGAAACCTCTACACGTTTTTACCTGTGCGGTTAAAATCCCTGCTTAGAAAGGTTGGTGATGTTAAGGTATCAACAAGCATCACCCGAATTAAGAAACATTTTAAAGAGTATTTAAATACAATGTGCACATTGATCCACATTGTTAGGGACATTCAGCACCAGGATTTGTTGTTGTTTCTGGTCGAGAAGGTCAAAGCCAGCCTGAAAGCCTTTCGTTTTGAAGCTGGTTTAAGCTTGTGTATGTGTGTATGTGTGTATGTGTGTGTGTGTGTATGTGTGTATGTGTGTATGTGTGTATGTGTATGTGTGTGTGTGTGTGTGTATATGATATGCGCCCCCTATAGGTCTACGCCAGGACTACGCCTCCACTTCCACCTCAGTGTGCCGCCGTAGCTCCAGCTTCTCTTTCCGCTCGTGCCGGCGGGATACGGTCAGCGAGCTGGATGCGGAGGAGGAAGACGAGGAGTACGACCAACTGCCGCCCCCCCAGCCCCGCCTAACCCGCGTGGGACCACTGCAGCGCAGCCTGTCCCATTCTCACACCTTCTCCAGTCTGAGGGACTGCCACCGCAGCCCATCGGCCCCCCAGTACCTCAGCAGCCTATCCTACCAGCCCCTCTCCAGCCCCCCCACACCTGGCTGCACACCTGAGTCTCAGAACAGGGCCACAGCAGGTGAGCAAAGGAGTCTTCTCTGTCTGTGTGTAGCTAAGCGCTCATGGACAGCTAAGGATTCACCATAGAGCAAGTGGGGGCGTACCACAGTGCGAGAACAGTGGGCGTACCTCAGAGCGAGCACAGTGGGCATACCACAGAGCGAGCACAGTGGGCATACCACAGAGCGAGAACGGTGGGCATACCACAGAGCGAGAACGGTGGGCATACCACAGAGCGAGAACGGTGGGCATACCACAGAGCGAGAACGGTGGGCATACCACAGAGCGAGAACGGTGGGCATACCACAGAGCGAGAACAGTGGGCATACCACAGAGCGAGAACAGTGAGCATACCACAGAGCGAGAACAGTGGGCATACCACAGAGCAAGATCAGTGAACATGACAGTATTACTTCTTCTAGCCCATCTCATTTATTTGAATACCCAATGCTGCATTTCATGTTTACTTGCCGAATTAATTTAAATAATTACCGAATTGATATAGCCTCATAATGGCAGCCTTACTTTAGTTATATGCAGAAATGTAGCTCAGTCGGGTATTAACAGCAACCTTGTCTCTCCACAAGACACTTTATCCATCTCAGCCCAGCTGTGAGTTACCACAGCCACACAATGTATAACAACCAGCTTCTGGGGGAAAAAGGTGCTTTGCGTGTGCCTGAGTTTGTCCAATTGCTATTAAACCTTGAAACCAATATTGTGTTACTTTTAGTCTTGGCCTTTGGTCACTAATCAATATCTTTGTTCCATAGATTAGGTAATGTGTCTTTGAAGGCAACTGCTCATTAAATATGAATATGTCCCTTAGTTGCTACCCATCATGTACAGATGACTTGACCTCAAAGGTTGACGCCACAAACCTGTTTTTTGTCTGTGTGTCTGTGCTTGTGTTCGTTCACCGTGTCTGTTCTGCTGAATTGTATGTAAACATATTAGGATCTGCTGTTTGGACTCAAGCTGAATATGAGAGTAAGTTTACTTTAAAGCAACTCCACACAAACTGAATGCATGTGGATTATTTGGGAATTAAATCTGGAGAAAAATAATCACTCATCACAAGCCACTGATTGCAAAAATTGCTTGTATGTGTGTTTGTGCATGCTTGTATAAAATTGGAAAGTGCACAGAAAAAAACGTATTTGCTGATATATTTGTTTGAGAGAGAGAGACACTGCTAATGGTTGGCTTAAAAGAAAATCAATGTGTTTGACTTGAAAGTTGAACAGTTGGGAAAGTCATTCACTTGAGTATTCCTTTCTATGTCAAACTGAATATGATAATTAGTTTTTTTGTTATACAAATTATTTTTTATAATTAAGGTCTTAACATTAAAGCACTGTTTGGTCTGGTTGTGAGGCTGTAACTTACAGTAGAGCTAGCTATACCTGGCAGACTAGAAGCCTCTTGCAGACCTTTAAGCACATGTTGGCTTGCATATGCCTGATGAGAAGGCTAAAGGTGAGCTCATGGCTGAGCAGGTACTGGTATTACAAGAGCAGTCAGACTATAGTGATGGGAGGGGCTATAGACTGATAGATCTAACACCTTACATAACCAGGAAGGAAACTGAATGTAGAATTGACTCTCAGGAGTACTATACATATAAGAAACCTTTTGGGGCTTTTTTTAAAGGTTTTTTAATATTTGTATTGCTGTAGTGATTTAGTGCAAGTCCCTTCCTCATTGTGAAATGTGATACAGTTCCACAGCATTTTAATTAATTAATATGACAATAAAAAATTATAATGGTCTCCTAACACATTTCTTCGCCCAGCTGTGATTTTGATTTTGCGTGCGTGCTTGTGTGCCGCGCAGCAGAGCTGTTCTTGGTGCATCTGACAGGATGTGATGTCATGCTGTAGATAAGCTCCGGAGAAGCATGCCTAACCTGGTGCGAGCTCCCAGCATGCCCACTGTCCCAAGTGCGCCATCTGTCCCCGCCCCCGCCAGTCAGATCGGCTCCCCCTCCTCAATCCGCAACAGCCAGAGCTTCGACTCGTCCAGTGGGCTGGCCCGACTGCAGTCCTCCAGTAAGACCGGGATAATGCCCACACTGTAAAATGACACCTAAAAAACACCAGTGGAAATTGAAGCTTCAATTTCCTGTTTGGTCATAATGATAATAAACACCTATGGGTTGTCTTGATTTCATCTGATATTCAGGTTTCTACTTACTGCTACATCCCATACAAAATAGAATGTCATCTTGAATTATACGTACAAAAATATATTTTTTTATGGGGTAGGGAGAGTAACGGGAAGTGTTCGTTTTCACTATGCTGATCTATGATGTCCCTTTAGTTCTGGGGGTAGCTGACTTCCTGTGTCCTGTTCAGTTCCGTCTCCAGGGCAGCTCCAGCACAGAGTCCACAGCGTGGGGAACTTTCCGGTGTCGTCGCGGCAACCTCTGAAGGCAACGGCCTACGTCAGCCCCACCGTACAGGGCCCCACCACCATGCCCACCTCTGTCAGTTTACACTCCATCTCGAGTAGCAGTATACCCCTGCCTAACAAACCTGGCACCCCGACCACCCCCGGCCGTAGCGCCTTACCGCGACCCGCCTCCATCATTGGGCCCAACTCCATTCCCCGCAGCAAAATTGCCCAGCCTGTGCGCAGGTAAGGACGTGAAAAGAGAGCAACGTGCATCTTACTTTCATGTTAACGCGCTGCTTCCACGGAGCAAAGTAAATGCAGGAAGTCGCGTACATCTGGAATACTGTACTACGTTTCCTGGCTGGATTGTAACTTGTTGTGTTGCCATCTGCTTCCTCCGTAGTTTACTTACGCCCCCAAAAAGTCTCTCTGCCATCAGTGCCTTGCGGGACGGCAGCTGGAGGGATGGGTGCTACTGATGGAGGGGAGGAGGTGCCTGCAAGGCAAGAGAGCCTTCCATTTCAGGGCCCAGCTGGCTGGGCCTGCTGGTAGAACCACGTTACAAAGTGTTTCTGAGCAGCTTTGTGGAAAAACTGCGAACATCTGGTTCTTGTAAGAGGGAAATCCACGATAATCAACGATTATGGTTGTACTGACTGAGATCCTGAAACTGTATACGTTGCGATAATGCAACTCTTGCTATTGCAATATCCTTGTCCGATTTTTAAGGAACGCATTGTAGCCAAAAATTTTAATTGGAACATAATATTTGAGAATGTTTATAAGATCACAGTTTGAAAGTAGCGGTACTAATGAAATCATTTTGCCATTTGGGATTTTTTTTTTTTTAAAAGGTAAACACTTAAATGGCTAAAAAATGTCATTGTTTGAAATAACAAAAAACTAAATTAATATGTAAAATGTGTAATCTAATTGTGGTGCCTGTAAGAGTATTAAAGAACAGTTTTAAGTGTTCCGTTTGGTTCTAATGCCACTTTCATTGTCACTTTTGTTTAATAAGAAGCACTGGATAAAATCTTTTTTTAAATTTTTATTGAGATTAACTGTGTTTATAAGGCCACAAATGTAGCAATATAGGTGTGCTGTCACTGCAGAAAGTCTGTTCATTGTATTTTTTTTTTTCCTGTTTCAATAATTTTTCTTCAACTATTTTTACGTTCCTATGGAAGAACCTTCATACTGTAGTTGCACTGCACATAAGAGGGATTTCTGTTTCCTTTTCTATACCTCTTTGTTTATTAACTTTACTGTACGGGGATGACTATTTTAAACTAAAATAAAAGCTTTTCAAATTACATTGTGTTGCTGTGCAGTTTATTTTAATTACAGTGTATCTTCATTTGTTTTTACATGTTAAAACCAGTGAAGATTAAAATTTGAGCAGATCTGGCTAGATGACTTGAAATAAAAAAACATGAACGTGAAATTAAAAAGTAGCTTCACCTGCAGTGCTGATGTGAGCCAGCTAACGTTAGCTAGCGTTACAGCTGTGTGATATCACTACAGTCACACACCAATAAATCTGTCCAACTCCCCACACGCTCTCCTTAGACCACATCTCAATCTCCTGCTGATCCCTTGTAAATTCTCCACCTCGTCACCTGTTTACAGTCTCTTGTACGCCTAGCAGGGGGGAAACTGTAAGGATGTGGTTGGCCATGGCTTCCTGTCCATAATAAATTGTATGTTGAACCTCGCCCGTCTCCACTGTGAGGCTCATCTTTCTACAGTGCACTCCAAAAGTGTTAGGACAGTGACACATTATTATAAATTTTTTGTTGCTTTGGCTCTGTACTCCAGCACATTGGATTTGAAATGGAACAGTGACTATTATGTTAGCGCAGACTGTCAGCTTTAATTTGAGGGTTTTAGGGTAGAGTAGATATGGATGGATCACTTTAAGGGTTGTTTCTCTTGACTTATTTTTCCATAGAGTTCAATAAGAAAATGAGTCTGGGGAAACCACCCTTAAAGTGATCCATCCATATCTACTGCATATCTGGCAGTAAAGTGATGGTTTGTTTCATATCTTAGGCCCTTGATGACTTACAGCCATTTAGCCAACCATGTGTTCCATACTATTCCTGTGTAATTTACAGCTTAATCTACTCCAACCCCCCAGTTCCCATAGAGATCCATTCAAATGCAAAGAGGTTATAGTATTGCTTGTAAGAGTACCTGAAAATAAGATGAAAGTCTACACTTTAACCTCATAGTCACTGTTCCATTTCAAATCCAATGTTCTGGAATACAGAGCCAAAACAACAAATCATGTGTCACTCTGCACTTTTGGAGTGCACTGTGGTTTTATGCTGCACTGTGGCTATCACACAAAAAATGAAAAAAAGCTTCTGATTCAAACTTGTGGAGGACCCCTAGTCTGTTTTATCACCAATTTGTTTTAATTTATTATAATTTACATTTTGTTTCCTTTATTTTTTTTCTTTATTGGATTGGTTTACTATCTATTCTGTTCTACTGAGTATAGTTGATTCAAAATGGAATCATTTGATTTTGTATTGTGTCATATCGTTTGTATAATTCATGAATAAAATAAATACAAGCTCTCAAGGGAATTCCGTATTTAACGTAGTTCTAAGTAGTTGCACTTTCAGCAGAGCTTTGAATTTAAACATTTAGGGATGCAATATCATAGCCAGCAAAGACTGCAGTTAAACATTGTTGGTCTAATGGCGATTCACAGTGAAATTTATTTCTGCGTTTGCTAGCTCCTAATAATCGACCGTGTTAGTGTAACATCGTGCTTTCTTTTAAATGTAGATTATTTCGGTGATTTAGGGAAAAATTTCATTCCCATACCGGGAGTCGAACCCGGGCCGCCTGGGTGAAAACCAGGAATCCTAACCGCTAGACCATATGGGAGATCTATATTAAACGCTCTTCATACCAGCTAAAACCTTGACGGGATGACAAATGCATTACAATGATAAAGTAATTATATTGCTTACAACATAAAATGTAAGCATTGAATTATACGGTTACACTGATAAAAGACGTCCATGGCTAGCTGAAGGAAAAGAAGCAAACAAATATAATAATTCGAGAAAAGAAAATGAACGCAGGCTACCTTCAAGTTGCCCAGTAAGAGAGGTTCGCCAATTCATGAATTCATGAGGTCTTTTGACTCTTGAGGATATCCGTAGTTGACGTCATCAGATGAAGACGAATATTTCCGTAGTGTCCGTGCGTGAATTTAAGCAATGGTTTCCCAAATATTTATGCTAGTAAAAGACTGCTACGTTAGATAAGGTCAATCAGGCATTGTTGTCAGAATGTAAGTATATGGATAGCAAGCCAATTAACCGATATTTTGGGGGGTTTATGGAGTGTATGGTCACTGTAAGTAACTCGCATAAGTCACATGCATAAGATGTCTAGCTGGCGGACAGGTTAGCTTCGTAACATTAGTTAATTATGCAATCCAGTTCAACTTGAGGGCAAACGTTATTTGGTTTTTGTAATTATACTGTTGTGTTGATGGCTTGACAATTTTTAATACTGTTATAGTATTGTTATTTTGGTTGATTCTATTTTCCTACTGTTCTCATGTATAGCTAATTACTTTATGACTTAACCAGAATTTTTAGAGTCTTGTTTGTTTTTATTAACGTTACCTAGGGCTGACTATTGGAAATCTCAGCCCAAAAAATTCTGCCAATACTGCAAATGTTGGATTGCTGACAACAAACCGGTGAGTGGACTTGTGTTAAGACTTTACATGCAGTTTATGTAGACTGGGAACATTTAGTTAATATAGCTAACGTTAGCCTACCAGCTATATTTAGCATTGATTCACTCTGAATGTCAATTGGATTATGACTGAACTTCAAAAAAGGTTGCCCTGGCTAAGGTTACAAAGTAAATCGATAACGTTAGTCCACACAGACATGTTGCTGTGGTTCCATTGACTTGGTGTTCTGCAGTTGAGCTAGACATATTATGTACTTGTATTGCAATGCAGTAACATTTTGTTTATTAATTTATGCCTGTATACACACAGAGTGTTGAGTTTCATGAAAGGGGGAAGAATCACAAAGAAAATGTGGCTGCTAAAATTGCAGAGGTATGTATATTTCCATCCAGTTTAAACTGCAGTATACAACTAAATGAATCACAAATTGTTCATCGACTGTTACTCAGAAAATATGGTAAAACACTTTTAAAGACGAAAAGTAGATATAAATGAGTACAATAAGCTGAAATTAGTTTTAAGAATCACATTTTGACAATATAGTCCACTGCAGGGGCAGTTTTAGTAAGTAATTAAGCTGAAAAGCACAATTGGTAAGTGCTATTATAGGGTGGGTTATACTGCCAGTTGTGGTCTTGATCCAATACCAAGTAGGCATAATAGAAGGAGCAATATCGTTGATGCCAAGGCTTCTAGGGGAGACCCAATTTCATTAAAATGATTATCTTATTAGTTTTCGTCTCTTTCAATTGTTTATTGACAACACACCACAGTGTGTTCTTCATTGTATGTGATGCAACAACTGTATGTTCACTGAAACTGAATCCATATGGAATCAGGTTTATTAATAATTATGGCATAACTGTGGATTTTAACTGTAGTCAGATTTTACCTTTTATTTTGAAAATACACAATATAGGCCTATTTGACATCTCTCAATAGCTTCACATTAATCATCTTATTATGATGATATGCTATTTTCACATATTAATTCAGGTTTAGCCTCTGTGGCTAAGCAAGTACAGCAGCCTTCAGCTATTGCTCTAGTTTAGGTTGGCATGTATTTTAGTTAGGTGGCTGGATAAGTAACAGTTTGAAACTAATATTTGAACTTCCCTAAACCCAACCAGAGTCTAAGTTATGAGTTTGAGATATACAAGAGACAGGCTTCTGATCTATACCGGAAACTAAGCTGAAGAATCGGTAGTATCAGTCGACTTGGCACCGATCTGCCCACCTCTACTGGTAACTGGGCTGATGCATAGACTGCAGGTGTAAGGTTCCTTAGTTGTAATTACTGATGACTGATGGCTTTCACACTCGCAGATTAAGAAAAAGAGCATGGACAAAGCCAAGGAGGAGGATCGCGTGTCTAAGGAGTTTGCAGCGATGGAAGAGGCGGCGATGAAAGCATTTCAGGAGGATCTGAAACGGCTCGGGGCAGAATCTGGTAATGAAAGCCTTTTTAATTATTGAAAACATTTTTTTTTATTATTCTGCTTGTAATCATTTCCTTTGATACTCTATTTATTGTACTTTGATTTTAGTAATCTGGGGGAAATCTTTGCTGAATTATGTAATAAAAAATGGTAATAATGCTTGATAACAATGTAATGGACGCTTTCACTTTTTAAAATGTTTTCCAAAACGATATTGGACCATGTTACAAAAATAACATTACAAACGTGAATTTGTCGCAAATAGCTAAAATCTTCGAGTTGTTTTCTGTTTTGTGTTTGTGAAGCCAGCGCAGAGGCTCAACATGCAAAGCCGGCAGTCAAGGCAGAAGCACCCAGCAGCAGTGGATCAGGCACCTGGCTTGAGGGAGTTTCTAATGAAGGACACACCTACTACTACAACACACTGACTGGGGGTGGGCCTCAAATTAGCCTTCTCTTCATGCAAGCTTTGGATACCCTAAAATCTGAACAATTGGTGTAAATTCTCGCCAACCGTTTAAGAGGCAATTTCGTGTTTGTGTGTCCCAGCTGCCTAATTGCGGAAAGGACATAATTATTTGCCATTGGACATTATTATCAGCACCTGAGCGTCTTTGTGGGTCTTTTTATTTCAGAATCCCATTGGGAGAAGCCCAAAGGTTTTCAGGGGAAACAAAATAAATCAAAACAGAGGCAAGCAAATAAGGTAAACCTATTATTATTTTTGTTGTGCTAATTTACCTTTGTGAATTGTGGCATTTCCTACAAGTTGTAGAAAATCTATCTTCTTTAGTGGACTTAGGGGTCGATTTACTAAAGGTTTGCGTGTACAACTGTTACCACCCACAAAAAATTGTCTGAGGTGATCAACTAACAAGGTGTAAAGAGGATTGCCTGTGGTAAAATTGAAAGATATGTTGATTTCTCATTTTTGCAGGTTAGCCTGAATTAATATGCTAAATTGGGCATCCCTGCTTTATTTCGCGAAATAGTGGGAGGTGGTAATGTAAATAGATTACTTTAGCATGTGTAAAGTGATTTACTAAGCCCGAAAAGAAGTTTGGGAAAGGTATTTGCGGGTGCATTTTAGTCCAAATGGAAAGCAGGTATTAAGAGACACTGAATTGATAAGATGACGGCTGTCATTGTAGCAAGACACGTACGGGTGTGTTTGGAATATCCATAACTGAACGTTCTGAATGATTGCGTAAAAATCTGGGTTAATTAACTGGCCCATTCTAGCTAACACTCAAAATACACAAGAACAGTGTTTGTGGATGGCCTACATGGGCTACATCATGAACAGTAAGAATTTTTTATTTTATTTTTTTAAATCATGAAGCAAATAGTGTTACAGAATCAAACAAATACAATGTTTATTATAACAAGCAGTGAATAACAAGCAAATCAAAACTTTATAAAAATAAAACCCGTGATCAAATGTAAATGTGATTTTTTGTGACACTTGACACACATCTGTAACTCCCAGCAGAAACTAAGACATCAAGTGAAACAGTTTGTAATAAATCACCAGCTCGTACAGTGTAACAGTAGCCTATATCCCACACCAGGGGTCCTCAATCGTACCCAGAAATGGCTGGTGTGGGTGCAGGCTTTTGTTCCAACCAAGCAGTTACACACCTGATTCTACTAATCAACCACTAGAGTCTTTGTTAAAGACCTTGATTAGTATAATCAGGTGTATTACCGCTTGGCTGAAACAAAAGCCTGCACCCACACTGGCCCTGTCTGGATATGATTGGGGACCTCTGCCCTACACAAAAAAAAAATACCATTTAAAAACGACAACATTGCTGCCAGTCTTTTCACCGTTTTCTTACAGTATAACCATTGCAAACGCGCAAAATCTCTCATTTAAATATGGCTGTTTGCGGCTGGAGTAATTTACATAATGACTCTTAGTTGATCACCCGCAAAGTTTGAAATGATTCTTTGGCTGGGTGCAAATACTTTGTCTGCGCCCGCAAATTAACACCCCTTTTTTGGGATCTTAGTAAATCGACCCCCTTCGACTTTTACAGATATTTTTTACATCTCAATCCATGCCTTGTCTATCATGTGTTTTGTGTAGAAATCTCAGAGTTGCCAGTGGATGGAGGCGATGAGTTCAGAAGGCTATACGTACTACTACAAGTCAGACACAGGCGGTGAGTTCTCTTTCCCCGACGGCCACAACAGGCAGAAGGGGGAGAATAAATAATTTACATCTGTAACACAGAAACCATCTTTGCTTGATCCTGCTTGCAGAGACCAGTTGGGAGAGGCCAGCGGGGTACCGCTCGCCCAAGAGGGCGGCTGTGAGTGGAGAAAAGACGGGGCGGGAGGACCCCCCACCCCCCTTGCCCGACCCCCCCACAGCGGAGGAGGAGAGCACAGACAAGGCTACAGCCACTTTGGAGCCAGAGGGCAGCGGGGTACCACAGGTCTCCAAGAGCGGCTTTAGGGTGAGAGAAACGGCATGAAGCTGCCTATCTGGTGTTCACATTGCAAAAAGCTCATTTCAGCAGTGGCTTCTGGTCACGTTTTTTTATGTAGAAAGTCTGATGTTACTGCATAGAAGAGCAGAAACGCCAATAAAGGATATTGCAGACACAATCTGGCGCAGCTATGGCACTGGGCCTGGTCCTGTGCTGAAGTGACATTCAGCGACATTCCTGTGACGTCATAAGACAAAGTATCCGTGAGCGAGTCGGCCGCGAGCAGGCGGCTCCTGCTTACGCAGCGCTGACGATGAATAACTGCATCCGTTAGTGAATCGGCAGCGCATTAACAGAATCACTGTACAAGAGTAGATGCCGTCATTCTTATTTAATTATAAGGCTCGCTGATGCTGTGGAACCCGGACACAGGCAAGTTATCAAGGGGGAGTGTAATAAGAATTAATTTAGAATAATTAAAAACAGGAATCCAAGTAGCACTGCTGAAAGTGTGTAATTGTTTTTAATGCTGTGTAATTCTTTGTTTTCAGTGTTTATCATTGATGTCTGTTATTTATATATATTTTGTTGTCTGTATATATTAATAAGCTGCTCTCTTGGCCAGGTCTCCTTTGTGTAAAGAAGTAAAGGGTAAATAAAAAATTTAATTGGAAATGATCAAAATTATATTCCCTGTAGAAAAGAAAACTACAGACGCGTCTGGAGGGAGGAGCAGAAGAGGACAAGGTTGACGATGGTGATGACGACGATGATGATGGAAATGAGGAGGTGGAAGACATGTGTGAGAAGCCCACTCCGTGTGACAAAGAAGAGGAGGCGAAAGAGAAGGAGAAAGCAGAGGAGAAAGAGGAGGCTGTGGTGAAGAAGCCCAAGAAGCCCAGGAAGACCAACCCATATGGGGACTGGGAGCAGATTAAGGAGGAGAAGGACCCATAGTAAGTTCACCTTACCTTTTCAAATGCAGCATTTGAGCTTCCCCTGGATCAGTCCAGCAAAATCACTTCACTGGTATACCCGCTGACCAACCAGTCACAGACCCTGGGCACTGCATCGCAAATCTGCTCCACCTGTGTGGGAGAGTAGTTGTACAGCAGCCTTTTGGTATACGACCCAGTGTAATGTTACCTTCTGTAGTGTCTTTGTGACAGGTTAAATGAAGATAAAATTGGAAATGGTTAAAATAAATTTGAATTGTGCTTTTGCACACACAAAAAAATTTGTACACAAAGCACTTGAATTTAATTAATGGAAATAAGGATGATAGTTTCAGGCAGAGTAGTTGAAAGGAAGATGGGAAAACCATTTCCCTTGTGTGGCTTTGAGCTGTCCCCTGGCAACGCTCTTCTGATAATTCACCTCTGTCCCTTACAGTGAGAACGTGGATCTGCAGCTCCCCCACGTGGAGGGTGTGGTTATTGCCCCAGCTCCCTCCAACCTGCCCCCAGAGCCCAAGGTGAAGTTCAAAGAGCGGACCATCACCTCACTGGGGGATGAGTCGGGCGCAGGGGAGGTTTTCAGGAAGAGGAAGAGGAAGGTGGAGAACGGAAAGTCTAGGATCCTTCGACAGAGGGCTGAGGATGACTGAGTCTTAATGTTTCTGCGTTAAATACGGACGCCTGGATTCCAACTCAGAACATGCTGGCACTGTCTTTTAAGGGACTGTGAATTATTTTAAGGAAGGTTTCGTTCTACCAGTTTCAACAGCAGGTCTGACTGGACACCTTTTTTCCTTCTTGACACCGGTATATTCTTATTCAAGCAGTTTGGTGACCATCTCTATGAGCACATTGTGTGTTTATTTGTGTTTTTTTAAAGAATGCCTACAATTGTTACAGATTTGAATAATACACTGATACTTGCTCTGGATGTTTTTGATTAATAATGTGATTGCAAATCACAGAATATTTTTATAATGTGCTAATAAAACAAAATGGTTAGAAACATGCTGTTGGAGAATTATCATGTGGTGTCCATCAGTGAAGATTCTTGTATTTGGCTCCTTCTCATAAATTGGCACCACAGGGTTTTTTTTCCCCCCTCATGAAAGACTGAATGGAAAATGCACTGGTGTGGATTGTAAATGAACCGCCAGTTCTTGATTTGAGAAATGTTCAAGTTTACAACGAAGAAGAACTTTGAGTAAAATATTAAACTGGTTTGGTAATGGGTCTAAGCTTAAATGGTGTGCTTACACAAGACCTGTCAATTTATATCACAGAAGAACGGGCTCACGGTCAAAGCAGCTTCTGGGAAGACAGCGTTAATAAAGGACTGTCAATCAAGAATCTTACATTTACTGATCGAATCCAGACGTGCTACCGGCCAGTCGGCACAGGCAAATAGGGCGACGCGCAATAGATGATTGCGTCACGCACAGTATGGGAGGGTTCAGTTGGTTAGGGCCCCACACTATCATCGCTCTGTAGTGACCTCACACTGGTTAATTAGGGTGTCCGAGACCGCATGTTAAGGCCACATATGACAGGTCTTCCTCTGACTCCACTCTATGCGAGCTTAGCTACTGTCTGTAGTGTGAAAAGAAGCAACTGGCGACGCCACGTTTTTGGAGAGCCATGGGTGTCTACACTCTCCCAAATTGGCAGTGGGGTTGCAGTCGATTGCCCGATCCAAATTGGGGCGGGAGTTTGACATGCTCAGTCCCACGTTGGGCACCAAATCCATTTTTTTTGAAGTTGTAAGTTTGTGTGTCGTACAATTTTGTACCTAATTGTTTTCAAGGTAGTCATTTTATTTTTATTGATACTCTATTAAGGTCATTCTGAAGGAAAATTTACCTTTTTTAACCTTTGCCTCTCATATTTCTGATATTTGACACCCATAATGCAACCCTGAAGTAATGGCCACTGTTATAATTTTGAGTAAAAAAACAAACCAACATTTAGAAAATTAGGGACAAAGTGTCCATTTTCACTCCATTTTTGGCCTACCCACCTCTGCTTTTGAAACCTACAATTTGACAACAGAAAATGATTTTTTTAAAAACAATATCTTGGTTTCATTGTAATCACAAAGGCTTGCTCTACAATGTCGAGCAAGGTGACTGGATTTACACAGAACTGGTAGACCTCAACAAGTGTCCAACTGCCATGGGGGATTCTCCTGTTGGTAAGTAAAACAATATAAACTTCCCATTATCATGAGTCTCTTGAATGGATCCAGTATGTCTTCACAGTCAGTACTATGTATGTTCACCAAATTATCCAGTAATTTGTGATCAGGTCCTACCATCCAACTAATGTCATGACAGTTATTTCAGCCTTTGGGTGTTCAATAAACATTCTCCGAATTGTTTTATGTAACATGTTTCTTGATAGATGAATAGATCTTGGTAAGTATGTAATAAGGACGGGGGACTTATCTGGTGGGTCCCAGTATGCATTTCGCTCTGCATTGTGCTGCAGATAATCATGAGTAACTGGGTGTATTCAGGCTACATTGGTCTTTTTAATTTTTAACAGGGCAAAGTGTTATTGTAAGATCTCTATGGAAACACTGTGTTGATATGTTGGTACCGTTTACAGCAGTTTTCACACTGGCTTGACGGAATTGGTGAGTACCAATATGTCGTACCTTTTAATAGTTTCATGATAGTAGCTTTATCGTACGTAGTTATGCAACTCATTCAAATGTAGTCAGACAGCTGCAGTACAGTGTCAAATGGAAAATTACAAAATGTCCCCCTGTATATTAGAGGGTGGGACCAGGACATGAGACACAGTCACAAAGCTTAAGACACTGCAGACACGTTTTCTGAGTTCTGAATTGTGCAGAGATAGAAATGAGTTCTTATCTTTTTTAAACAGCCGTACTGTCTAAACTGGAGGACCAAAATGCCCAATAGAGCTCAAGAGGTAAGCCATAGTCCATTTACAGTGCTGCTAGAAAGTTTGTGAACCCTTTAGAATTTTCTGTATATCTGCATAAATTCGATCTAAAATGTGATCACATCTTCATCTGACTCATTTTCCTATAAAAATGTTTTTTGTGTTTTTTTTTTAACTGGGTTCACTTTATCAAGTTTTAGGACTTAAGTAAAGATTTGATCACATTTTGATTTTAGATCAAATTTATGCAGATATACAGAAAATTCTAAAGGGTTCACAAACTTTCAAGCAGCACTGTATTAATGACTGTCAATGAAACAACAAAAATTCTTCCATCATAGTGCTTCCGTCTACTACCTATCATTACAGGTATGTGCATACATTGTAAATTTTAGTTTAATTTATGTCTCTGTTCTTACACTGGGTCCTATATCTGCTGTAGGATGCTGTTATTAATCTGAAGTCTGTCCAGGATCTTTCCAAGTACCTGGGTTTTGAGTGGCCGGTTCTGGCCTACGAGCTGGGATTCGCCCGGGCTGAACTCAGACAGTTCCACACAGTATCGTCAGAAAAGAAGACCCAGGCTAAGAGCATGCTCGAATGCTGGTATGTGGCTCGGCTCAGGTCCACATCCCACGCCATCATCACCATTGCTTTACATTATCAATCTGATCTTTGTTTTGTCCATTTCAGTTTTTTTAAATGATTATCCAAATTACGTAATGTTACATTACAGGCATTTATCAGACTCTCTTATCCAGAGTGACTTACACAACTAGCATTTTTTCATTTATACAGCTGGCCATATACTGAAGCAATTCAGGTTAAGTACATTGCACAAGGGTACAATGACAGTACGCAGGAATTGAACCTGCAACAACCTTCATGTCACAAGCCCACCGCTCTTTACCATTGTACTACACTGCCACCCAAATTGGATGGTAATTGCAAAAAAGAAAAGAAAAAAAGCCTCAGGCTGTGGCATTGAAACCAGATAAACTGGATGTGGAACCAGAAGGCACTGGTCCAAACATAAGGGTTAGGTCAGGGGTAGGCAACCCTGGTCCTAGAGAGCCGCAGGGTCTGCTGGTTTTTGTTGTTACTCACCACTTAATTGGTCAATTAGAGCAGTTGATTACACAGTTAACTCACCTCACCTGGTTTCTTTGGTCTAATTAGTTGCTGTGTTTAAGGTGAAAACAAAAACCAGCAGACCCTGCGGCTCTCTAGGACCAGGGTTGCCTACCCCTGGGTTAGGTAATACCATCATACCCTTGAGCTACGTAGATAATATAGTTTTATTTACCTCAGCAAATGTATGCTGCTATATAAATGCATAGGCTAACTGCAAAAATGTTACCTCTGTAAGTTGTGATAAGGATGGTTTCTTATCAAATGAGAAAAACAATGTAGTAATATCATCCCAGCAGTGTCTTGTACATTGGTTGGAAGTGAAATACTTCATTGCTGTAATGCATTTTGGATTAAGATTTTGTAATATCTGTTGTAGAAAGATATGTAAGTCCTCATTAGACATGCGGGAGAGACTTTGAATGGGCACTAGGCTATACCCATTATCACTAATGTCACCATTTACTATTGGACTGTTAAAAATGAGGCTACAGCGTTAAGTATTTGTGTGGCTACACCTGGACAGAGTGGGATATTTATGCTCTCTCCATGCAGGTACAGCAGGTCATGGGACAAACTGAATAAGACCAAACTTCTGGTGGATGCCTTGGAGCGGGCCGGGCGGAAGGACTTGTCTGACCGCCTACGCTGCCTTCACTGGGGTCGCCAGAAGCTGAGCTCCAGGGTGGAGTTACCTTCAGCTTTCCCCTTCATCATCACTGTGCACAAGACCATAGACAACCATGAGGGCCTACGTAAGATCAACGACCTCAACCGCCGATACACTTAGTTATCCCTGTAACCTGGCGCCAGAGCATCACGCTGACTTAAGGGATGGTGCATAGACAGGTTTTCCTTTTGTGCACAAAAAATGTCTATTCAACTGCAATTTTGTTTTAGTTTGAAGATTAAAGGTTTTAAAATTCACTTTTGTCTGTTGTAGCCAATTTAGCCTACAGTGTAATTTTACTTGGACTAATTTTAATGTAACACATTTGATTTAGTGGAAATTGGTTAATACATAGCCTACTTTGAATAGTTAAAGAATGTATCCATCCAATCGGCCTAGGCCTACTCCGCCATTAAGGTCGTTTTTTTTTTTGTTGATGATGATTTTCAAAATTAAATTTTTAGACCTCAAACTCTGCCGTTTCTGTTGCTGATCTATTCTGGATTGTAGGCTATTACTCTATATAGGCTATATTCTCTACTAAAAAAAACAATATTCACGAATATTTAATAGCTAGACTAATAATTGCCTTTGAAAATGTTAAAATTTTTAGTTTACACTAAATTAAATGTTGTGTTTATTTGTTTTGCTGTCAAATTAAGGGTGAGCACCTGTATTAAAGTTGTCTTCTAAACAGCCTACTGTCGCCTAATTCATTGGCTGGTTTGTCTTGTGATACAACCGACCTTCTTAACTTCAATTTTCTGTTTAAGCAAAAAATGGCCTACATTGTCAAATAAAGGCGTGTCAAATGCTAGACTGGCTACTGTCCTAATTTTGTAGTAGGCTACTATAACTAGCGGGCAGCTCAGAGAAATGCATGTTTTTTTTATTTTTATAAGTGATCTCCAATTCAGGCTATTTTACTACCCTGTACAGCCTGATAAACTGATATGCATTCCACACAAGATCATCGCTTTGATGCTGCATTATGAACGACAAACTGAAAACCAGACTTTGGGCCAAATCCACAAAGAACGGATTGCTCCTGGCAATTAGCTCAAAGTTAATACAGAGATTGCAAAAGCAATCCTCACCAGTTTAGCACGGTATCCACAAAAGATTTTGCTCCAATGATATGCCCGGGCAAACACGCCCACAAATTTGCCACCGATGATTGCAATTAGCCATGTGGCAGCCTATATATTTATTGGCTTGTGCCAAGAACACAATATCAACGACAATGGCAGAGAGAAAGCGCAAATTAAATTTTTCTGAAACCGAGTTGCATGTCCTCACCAACGAGGTGCAGAGACATGCAGCTAAATTGCAGTCGCGGAATCTCACCCCAAGTGAGAGAAACCATATTTGGGAGTCAGTTGCAGAAAGGGTTTCAGGCTTTTCTCCATATTTCAGGACACAGATTGGTTCTTAATGAAAATGACAGACCACACTTTTTTTGTCAGAAATATCAGTCTGTTATGTCTCGCCCTTAAATCCCCTTATGGACGGAATTTACTTTTAAAAGAAAAAAAAAAAAAAAAAATAGGTTTTGTGTTATATTATTCAATACACATTCATATCAGGCCGTTTCTGAAAAGAGTCGGTTTGTCGCTAATTCGCGACAAAATAGGCCTTAAGAGGTTTATCATCCAATTCGTCCGGTTAATACCTGCTTTTCAAAAGTGGTATTTGCACCTCTCTAACTGTGTGTGGCAATTAGCTCATGGTGTTTGTGGATTACACGCAAGGCTTCCTTGGTGCAATTTTGCAGGCAAGTACCTAATTTACATACATTTAAATGAGAGGGGTGCAGCCGTGGAGCTATTTGCTCGTCGGTGTAGTTTGCCATACCTTTCAGCCTTTGCATGTGCTTTGTGGATTGGATGCAATTTTTTTGACTCATTTGCACAGGGTTTGCCCGGGCAAACGCTGTGCAATCCTTTTGTGGATTTGGCCCTTTGTGAGATTTTCCATTTGATTGCTACAGAAGGTGTTGCCTATAAGAGAATAAATTAATGAAAATGTATTCCATTGACCATCTAATACAATTAACTTTCTGTTGCACACTTTTTGATGATTTGGTTAACATCCAGGAAAATTGCCTAGTATGGTAGACATTTAGGATGTATTTCTACCCAGTGGTTTAGGTTTTTTTACCGTGGTTGTTGCGGTAGGCTACTAATAATATTGATTGTCCTCATTTTGATTGTAGGCTTCAGCACATAGCCTACCGGGATGCATACTAGCTAGCCTACTCATTGCCTTGGTTCACACTGAAAATGATAATGTGATAGATCCGCTTCTAGGTTCATACGGCCTCGGACACAGTGAAGACAACGCAGTTTAATGCGTTGGTAGGGGGGCTGGCAGGTACCGGTGTAGTAGTCACAAATAATAGCCTATTTGTCCTAAATTTTTTGAAATGCTATTTTATCAATCTCAAACCAGCACTGTACAATTTTTTTTAACAGAGCAGGTCCAATTTATCATTTAGGATTCACACACATTTCCCACAACTGCACGCTCCACACTATTTATCAAAAACGAATCTCGTTGAGGGATATAGCCTACAGTGGGCTCCAGAATTATTGGCACCCCTGTGGTGTCGAAAACCTGTGGGCTGAACTGAAAAGGGCAGTTGATAAGCGCAAACCCAAGAATGTGAAGGACCTTGAAAGGATCTGCATAGAGTAGTGGTCCAAAATCCCTCCAAATGTGTTTCTTAACCTTGTCAAACATTACAGGAAAAGACTCCATGCTGCTGTTACCTTGCCAGAGGTGGTTGCACCAAGTACTAAACCAGGGGTGCCAATAATTATGAAACTTTGATTATGGTGGGGGAAAAAATTATTAAATAAATGTATGATTTTTGTTGGTTCCATTGAAACATTACAAACTACAATATTTTTCACATCTTGGCATTTTGGGTTTATCTCAATAATTATATTGTTGTTTTTTTGTAAAGTATTTTTTAGTGCATTTCCCGTCAGTTGTGCCAATAATTCTGGAGCCCACTGTAAACCGTGATCGATCTACTTTTAACAATGCAGGTGGGATGTTGAGATGGTCAACCTACCTTATTGAAGAGCATAAGTGCCACCAATAGTGGCGCTCTGCAGCAAAACAAGCAACAGCAAGTTTGATTGACCGATATTACGTCGGTAGAGTTGTCGTGGTGGTAAGCTGGACAGAGGTCTAATTCCGTAATGTGAAGGTAAATGTAATAGTAACGTTAGTCCATGCAATATTGAACAGCTATAATTGTAACAGAAGATATTATCGAGACTGGTGACATTGTCATTCATGAAATATGGTTCTAATTTGCGGCAGCTGTGAAATAGTCAGCCGGAGCAGCTCCACTGTTTGCACTAATAAAACGTCAAGTAACGTTTAGCTCGCTTAAGTTTGCTAGCTTGATACTTTTTCAGATGTCAGTACGGCTAGCTAACTTAGCTAACACATTCACGTTTTTAACCAGACAATAAGTGTCAGTTAAGCGGGAATTTAGCATTTAAAGAAGCCCACTTGCAGTTAAAGCGAAACCAATCTGCTGCAGTTTTTGTATTTATCACGGATATCGTGTTTTATTTTATTTTTTTAAAAATGGCTTCAGTTCTAAGCTGTTTCAGCGGTCCCGAAGAGTTGGAGAATATTAATCACGCCAGGGATTTATTGAAAGAGCTCAAGTGCTTCTACGACTCAAAATTGCTTGTGGACGTTACCATCGAAGTGGACCCGGACTATCCGTCCCACCCGCAGAACGCAGTGCCGGGAAATGGCAAGTTTTGCACAGAAGTGAGTGGAAAACTCTTCCCCTGTAACCGTAACATACTTGCGGCAGCCAGTCCCTACTTCAAGAGCATGTTCACCGGAGGGCTCTATGAAAGCAAGCAACAGAAAGTAACTATTCACGATGTGGACGCTGATTCCATGTCGCTAATTATTGACTACTGCTATACTGGCAAGGTACAAATAACGGAGGCTAACGTGCAAAGGCTTTACGCGGCATCCAACATGCTACAGCTGGAATACGTCAGGTATGCTTGCTCTAATTTTATGACCAGAAGACTGGACGTCTCAAACTGTATGGCGATTTTGAAATTTTCAGACACGTTTGACAATCATGACTTAAAAAGCGAGGCCCAGGGCTTCATCGCCAGAAACCTTCTGCAACTGTGCAGAACGGGCAGGGAGCTCTGTGAATTGGACTTGACCCAAATCAAAGAGATCCTGTCACTGGATACCTTGGATGTAGACTGTGAGAGCAAAGTGTGTTCTGCTGCAATACAGTGGATTGAGGCCAACCATCTTGAGCAGGCCGAGGATGCCGTGGAGGTATTGAGGTGTGTGCGGTGGCACCTTTTCACAGAAAAGGACACAGTTTACTTGGAAGGGCTTAAGTCCAAGCCGTTCATCAAGCACCACCTCGTGGATTTCATGGCGGGGGTTAGCAGTGGTGGAGATAATGGCGGGATGGAATGGAATCAACCTGCCACATCACATGTGCCAGCCCATAGGATTGGAAGGAGTGCCAAAGAGATGATTCTCTTCTTTGGGAAACCCAACGAACCTTTCATGTGCTATGACCCGTACACAGAAGATGTTCGTTCCATGGTGTCCCCTTTAATGAACCTGAGCAACATAGGCTTTAAGAGATCCATAATGGAGACATTTTCTGTCTGTGTGTCACCAGAAAATGACCTTTATTTGGCCTCGCAACTATCAAAGCATTTCTGGGTATATAATCCCATACTGAATAGCTGGCAGGAGCTGGCAGAGAGGTTAGTAGGACGGGTTCACTCGGACATTGGCTACCTCAACGGGCACCTTTACATGCTGGGGGGGCGTGACACCATTACAGACGCCAGGTTAAAGGATGTGGAGTGTTACAGCATTCAAAGGAATCAGTGGAGGCTTGTGGCCCCCCTGCCTCATTCCTTGGGCAAGATGCAAATCGCAACCATGAACAACCGCCTCTATGTGGTCAACAAGAGGAGGATGCTTTGCTACGAACCTCAGAAGAACCGCTGGCTACACAGCGCGTCCCTGAAGCATGGCAAGCTGCACAAGGCCTGCGTGTTCCAGGACCAGATCTTCTGCCTCTGCGACATCCCCGTGGTGAAAGTGTACAGCCCGGCTCGGGGAGAATGGAGGAGGATCGGAGACATTCCTGTTGACAGCAATGCGCTTAACTACCAAGTGGTGCAGCATACCAACAAACTGCTGCTGCTGACCGTGTCCCTCGCCCACCACAACAAGAACAGAGTGATTGTTCATGAGTACGACCCCGCTCGAGACTGCTGGAGGAACGTGTCGACCATGCTGGGATCATCCTTCGGCTACATCAGCCTTTCTGCCCGCTTGTACCCCTCGCGCCTGGGCTCAGGACAGAACTTCTTTGCCGAGGAAGATGATGACAGCGGCTCCAGCGCTGACTGGGACTTTGACGGGTTGACTGATGCGGACTCGGATTCTGGGAGCTCCAGCTCATTCTCAGATGAGAACTGGTAGCGCAGAGAGGAGCAGGTACCCTGGAATAAGTTTTTTTTTTTTGGGTAAGCAGGTTTTTGCCAGGATACGTGTACTCAAGTAGCACTTCTTTAATATATAATTTTCTTTGTAGTATGATTGTGTTCAAAATACATTGTGTTTGTCAGCATTTGAAATTACCAGTTTAACATACATATCAAGGAGCTAAAAGCTAATAGGATGTGTGGTGTGAGGATTATACAATGCCAAGTAGCCATTGGTTGGTGAATGTTATGCATATTTTCAGGGCTTTTGGGTCATTTTGTTACTTATGACTCACTTGTTGGTCAGAGTGAGTTTCTAGTCTTTGAAGACATTGCCAAAATTATGTGGTTACCATAAATGCATCATTTCTCTCAAAAGGTACTTTCGGTACAGAGGGCAAACGATACTGAATATCTTTAAAAGAGAAACACACAGAGAATAAAGGGCTATACATACCCAGACTGGATGGGACCAGAGGCAATTGTATTTTTATAGATTAGTATACTAGTAGCATATATCATATACTGTTAAAGCCATTTTTTTTTTTTTTACATTTCATATCGCTCACATTAGGTTAACCTTGGCACTTGTCCTTTTCCTCCCCACATTTCAGACTGAAAACAGTGGTCCTGCTCCTGCTTTAATAGATTCAGGAGCAATAACACATTATTTATGGCACAAAATGCCTTGAATGAATAAACCTGTTCTGAAGAAACTGCTGCTCGAGTCCTATGAGTGATGTAGTCTTGTTTTTTGTTTGAGACAGCTGGGTAATCTGCAGTTAGTGTTTGTTCTGTGTGCAAGTCTAATCTAACCTGCATTATTCATTTAGGAGCAAGGGAGGGAACAGCTTTGTGTTTATTCAGATAATACAAAAGTATATAGTGACAATATAGATAATATAATACAGTATTTATTTTTACAATAACATATCTCCACAGCAATCAACCATGTGGCAAGAATGCTGGGTTTGATTGCAATTCGGTGATTTCCGTGGGGATGAAACTCCAGCGCACCCGACAGAACTCTTTTCAGGAGTCCAGAGTCTGACCTCCACGGGTGGTCGCCTCCCCAGTTGGACTGCCGTGTTCCAGAAGCTCTAGAAGAGCCTCCCTTTCAGCGTGTGTCATTAGCTCTGCAATCAGCTCGTCCAGTGCTTCCTCTCCCCTCAAAAACTCCTGATCATGGCACATACGGTCATAATGTATTAATCCAAACATGGGAGTGAGACGCAGTACTGATGTATTAGCCTCATGGTATTACAGTGCTAAGGAGAGATGCAGTACTGTTGCATTAGTTTCATGCTAATAAAGCACTAAGGTGAGATGCATTGCTGATGCATGAGCCTCATGCTAGTACAGCACTATGATGAGATGCATTAGCCTCATGCTAGTACAGCACTAAGGTGATATGCATTAGCCTCATGCTAGTACAGCACTATGGTGAGATGCATTAGCCTCATGCTAGTACAGCACTATGGTGAGATGCATTAGCCTCATGCTAGTACAGCACTAAGGAGTGACACTGCTGATGCATTAGCCCCATGCTAATACAGCATGAAAGTATGACACTTTTATTACGCTCATGCTAACACTACTCTGAAGTGACAGACAATGCTGATTGGTTAGCCTTATTCAAAGATGTGGTGATTAAGGCTAGTTTTCAATCAGTTGACAAGAGTTCCCACTGAAAGATTTTGCACTGATTTTGCTAAAATTCCATTGGGTACGATTGTTCATATGAAAATGCATATTTAAAAATTTCTTTTTTTTATTTTTAAAACTGCCTTCTGATATTAAACTACATCAGAAACAAAATAAAACAATTAACATGGTTAGTGAACTGCCCTTGTAGCTCAGAGGTTGAAAGTTTGATTGCCAGTTGGGGCACTGCTGTTGTACTCTTGAGCAAGTTACTAAACCTGAATTTTTTCAGTAAATATCTAATTGGACTGTTTTTAACTACCCTGAGCGGAGAAATAAAAGTGGATTTTCAGTATCCTGGCCTGCAGGAACACATGGGTCGACTAACCTTAATGTCTCGGCTCATATATCCCATCCTGTGGTCGGTCATGCGGTTCTGAGTGAAGTTGTACGTACGAATCCTCTCTGATTGGGAGCGTGTCCCGACCTGGAAAACAGGAGGGGGGTTCCAAAATAAGAGCAGGTTAGGGGAATGTAGGGATTGGAATCTGGGCAGCAAGGTGGTTAATCCAAGATGGTTAGTGCCAAGATGGTTAACTGCATACCTGTAGCTTGCGAGCAGTATGTCTTTGGTCACCCTCTTGGTCAGTCATCTGCTGGTACATCCTAGCCCTCAGGACGCGCATGGCGGTGTCTCGATTCTGCAGCTGCGAGCGGGATTGCTGGCACTCTGCCGTTATCCCTGGACAGAGGGGACACAGCTAGATGATGCCATTACCCGTTACTCCGCCGGTTCTCATCGCAGCTTCCAGTGTAGCCACTGGAGCAGGAGACCATTATCACAAACCAAGCATAAATCACACTGCACACCCGAGTCATTTGCATTCTCCCACGCAGCGGTTGTGCGGAAAGGATTCTTACCTGTGGGAATGTGTGTTATTCGAACTGCACTGTCTGTTGTGTTGACACTTTGGCCACCTGCTCCTCTGGATCGAAATGTGTCAATTCGCAACTCCTTCGGGTCAATAACGATGTCTATCTATGGATAGGAAATAAGAGTTAGTACCAAGGTGTAGCAATGAACGAAGGAACCGAAAAACACCCGAACAACAACCAATAAGAACTCACCTTGCTGGGCTGGGGCAAAACTATGACGGTCATTGTTCCTGTGTGGATCCGTTCCATTCTGGATGACAGGCCAAATTCTGGGATCCTCTGTACACGGTGCGTCCCGCCCTCATACTTTAGGTGCTTGTAGACTGCGTCCCCTGAAATCCTTGCCGCCGCATGATGTAGTCCACCTGAAGGATGGTTACAATTGGACTGTTTTGACAGTGCATCTTATTTTCCCCACCAACACAAAATATTTTGAGGCTTGGAAGTTGATAACGAGTAAACCATACCGTATTCAGCAGGGGTATAATTGAATACTTCAAACTCCCAGTTTTTGTAGCTGGAAAAACTTTGATACATGTCAAACACTTCTCGTGTGAATTGTTGGCATATATCACCTGAAAGTAAAAAAAGAGATGCATGAGTGTACTTCCAGACTAAGCAGACTAGTTCACTTCTCTGGATTTTTAAATATTTCAGTCTGTACACAGGTTTGCAGACTTCTCCAAATGTGCAGTTTCTGTAAATGTGCATTAGTTAAACATGGTATGGCCCTGTGCAGCCACTCGCAGTACTTACAGTACTGTGTTCACACATGCACTCTCAGCAGTGTTTTAAGTGCAATGCTCAGGGAAAAATCTCCTGGGACTCCCTCCGTCCCTTACCTCCTGTTGTCCGTCCTGCTACCACCTCCAATATGACGTCATTTGTGTCATGTACATCACTGGGTATCAATGTCTGGAGCAACTGGAGGGCATTTTTACATACATTAGTCACATGCAGCTATCCATTATTACTTGTTTTGCACGGAAACGTGTACTTCTAGACTAAGACTTTTCAACCATTACACCAGTAGACCTCAACAATGTTGATTATTGTATAACTTCAATGGTGAAACTAATATTTGCATGTGAACGAGTAGAACTGTCCAGTGAAGTTCTGACAAAACATACATTTTTAAAATACTCACAGTAACGTTACTGTCTTTAATGAACAGAAAGAGGTCCATTCCAAATTAAATGTAAAAGCTCTTTTTCGACTGAAGGAATACAATGTGCCATTATAAAATATAGGCCTAAATCTGAAATTGTGTGCTTACCTCATTTCTAAATGTATCAATTCGTTTTTCGATCCGTTCCTGCTCTTCTGTGAGTAGCTCAGTCATCTGCTCGTCTTCAGCACCGCTGCCACCTGACGCGAAGTGTTAAAACAGATATGTTGAACCAATTTGCGACGAACTAAACAAAATACGACAGAAACAGCTTAGAACAAAAATAGCACTGTATGTAGCCATCAACCTAATCGAATACATAGCATTTCAAGTCAAATGCATCTGTGATTGATACGGATATGAACATCTAACCAGAACGTTAAATCACTGTTGTAAACAATAATGCACGTTTACTAAACCACATACAGGCTTATAGCGTACATCTATAAGTAGTCCAGACAAGCTCTGATGGTTATCAGCCTGTTCATATTTTGAGTAAGAATAGTTATGGCATTTAATTCTGAAAGAGCTGAGGCACGTACTTTGGAGAAGAGCTTCCACCTCTTTTAAGTCTTTCATAGCGTCCTCAGTGTTTTGAAATGCGGCCACCAAAGGCAGTAGTTCCACATGTCTTCTGTTGAGCGCTCTTCTTTCAGAGTCATCGAGCAATCCATTTTCTAATCTTTGCGTGATGTGGTGATATTCAGCAACCAGACCGTGCAAATGTATTTGCACAGACTCCTGCTGGAGTAAATCCACAATCGGTGTGCTTTTATTGCAATATGTTCGTTTTAACCAAAATCCACAATTCCAATACAGGTAGCACACTGGCGATTTTGGCTTTGGTTTTAATAGTTTTGTCCGAGCACCATTCTGCACGCCGTGAAGAAATCGGTAACAGGTGTATACCCCCAATGACAGTCGAACAAATTTTTGCATAATTAGGCGTAACGTTAGCTAGCCTACTACGTCCATACCCTCAGTCATAAAGACATAGCCTACAATTAGCTTACATTAGCAAGCACATTTATTTCAGATAAGCCAGTTCGACATTTAAAGGTTAGGTAACAAGCTAGGCTATTACAAAAATACAATAATACCGAGTAGCCTATCAATCGCGTTTAATGTATATAGCCAAATTAGATAATAATGGTGATCGTTGCCTAACTGTTCACTTAAGTCTTGATTTGAGAAGTCGACGAGGAAACTGCATGATGACCTCGCAACACTTTGACAGGTCAACGTTGTAGTTTAAAGGAATTGTGGGATATGTAGGCTAGCACTTTTCTCGGATAAACATATTCTAAAAAAATTGCACGTTGAAAATGTTAATGAGAACAACACTATAATCATGCATTTTCTCTGCAAATTGCACATATGACGTGACGTAGCTAGCTACTTCTGCTGTAAATATTTAGCATGTTCCTTAGTGTTAACTTTTCGCTGCACAAAAATACACCAGTTCCTCCTAAAGTTGTATTAGCTAATTCTTATTGTACAAAATAAATGTGCAATTATTAAAGCTTTATATCGTAAGAAAATAATGGAAAGACAATGGCACGTAAAATGAAAAGCAAAAATCTTGGTAGTTTGGTTTTGTTACTCCCCTTTAAGAAGAATAACTCGCGCAAACTCAATAGTGCGGTTTCGTCGGCTGCCATCTTGGTGATCCGAACAGAACGCCTGTGTAGATAAGCAAAGAAATAAATAAATACGAGGAGCTCAATGAATTAGTTTGCACAAAAAGGACAGAAAGTTGACAGTGCTGTTGAATTATTTTTTCACTAGTTGCAAGGCTGTATTTTCCGGTGACATGCCGTCTGTTCCTTTGCCTCCGAAGGAGAGTAACCTATTTAAGAGAATTCTGGTAAGTTTGGACTGGAATAGTGAAGAAGTCGGGGAGAACTCAGCATAGCTAGAGATAAATATCTAACCGAAACATGGACAGTTAGCCAGCTAGCTGGCTAGCCCCACAGTGGAGGGCAAGGCAGGCCTTTATATAGCAGCATGTTGGTGTTCAACAACCCCACCTATAAATCTGGGCAATATTTACTGTGTTTAATTCCGAAGTTTCTATCGACAGTTAGGTGCTGTGGCGTTGGGGCTACATGCCCTGTTCGGAGTTTATTCCAAAATCGCAACAAAGCCCGTGCTGCACACATAGTCGACTGTCAGTTAGTGTGTATAAACATGTATTATTTATCGAGAAACCAGCGTTAAAACAGTATATTACCTAATCATTGGTCGCTATCCATCTATGCAAACGGATAGCCGAATATAGTACTAGTATTACCAGCACCGTGTGCTATGCAAGAAACGTGTATGGGACGTTTGCGTTGAAAATGACAGGACAACGGTGCAGCCAGCTAGTTTACGCTCTGCACAATGTTGGATTAAGTGTTTACCATCCCGATGCATTATTGAATAAACTATTGAAGTAGTTGTGCTATTGTGTTGTTGGCTACGTTAGTCTTCCATAAACACTGACTGCTGTGGAAGGCGCCTGGTTTATGTTGCCCTGTCAATCGCGATCCATTGTCGTTAACTTACTTTGCCAGAAGTGGCGGCATATATTTGAAATTTCACAATGTTACCGATTTAGTGTTCGCAGAGTCTTGTGTCACTGACAGTCTTAGTATGTACACAGTAACCTAAAATGAAACTTAGGATGTAGCTAGCCCTCAGTTGTGTGCGAGTTAACTTAGACAGGGGTTGTGTTCCCAGTGAAGTCAGAGGAGAGTTCAAGAATGGCTATAAATAGGTCAGTGATCCCGGCCCAGAGGTTGAAATTGCGATGTAGGTCCACAAATGCGTCTGTTGACTTTTTGCCTACTTGATTAAGGCATTTAAAAATGGTGTGTCCGATGAACATTACCTACCTGAATCATCTGAAACGTCTGTCAGATACTAGATCGTATTCAGCAATAGACACAGTAACTATGTCAGTTAAGCTTCTTGTCAATGCTGTGCATTTCAAGCAATTTTTGTTGTCTAAATTAAATGAGTGCTTTCTGGAAATATACACTGTTTTAAAAAGTTATTTCCCTGCCTAACCTCTTCCCCTTAGAAATGTTACGAACAAAAACAGTACAAAAATGGCCTGAAGTTCTGCAAGATGATTCTCTCCAACCCAAAGTTTGCAGAACATGGAGGTATGTTACCTGTAATGAGATGATGGCAGTATACTCTGATTTGAGATTTTTCTGTCACTAAGTATTTCATGTTCACATATGTCTGAAAGTAGTATGATATTGAAGGCGGGGCTCTAAAAAGGTTGTTCAGTGCTCAGCTAAGCAAAGTTTGCTTATGTTCCATTTCAGTCAAGTCAGGAAATTAATGAAAATTCAATTAATAAATGGAAAAAAAACTTAGATAATTTGGCATTCTTCAGTGCATAACTGCATTTCAACCGATTGCATTGGAATGGAATTGACCCCACCTGCAGCTAAGACCCATGCAACATGTGTGAAGATTGAACTCTATAGTCAGCCCTACGGTGAGATCAGAGAGCCAATGTCATCCCCAACTTGGTACATACGAAACTCTTCAAACTGAGTAAAATACAGGAACAGTGCAGAGATTTATCTGGCTGATGAATGGATTCTGAAATAGTGAGCACCGTAATTCATTGGACAGTGACACATTTATTGTTATTTTGGTCAAGTAGTCAAATACAAATTCCAACCAATTTCTCACTCAATGCCCTGTCTAGCCACTGTATTAGATTTTGTTTTTTAGATTACATGCTTTTGAATAAAGTAAGTATGTGAGTTTTATGACAAAATTTGTGGAAAATCACTAACGACAGGGGAAATTTTACTTGGGACACATTACCTGTTTATGTATTACATCTATTGGTAGAAGGTATAATGCATTTTGTTTTATGTGAAAAATAATTAGATCACTCCCTCAACATACTTATATGTATATTTGAAAGTTATTTTTGATTGAAAATTAGGGTCTGTAAAGCAAATTGGTAAAACTGTAATTTAGAGAATCACTGAAATGTATAGCTGTGTAATGTATGTTTTGTAAATATAAAAAATGCCACTTTAAGCGAATGATTAGATCAATTAGTCAAAGTAGCCTAATTAAAAGGAACCGAGACAAACAAATATAAATTTGTCCCAATTATAAACTTGATGCTACCTGCCCTTGGTACTCAGGAGTGACCGACTGTTCAGCTTTGTGCTCTGAATAAGCACCCTGGCTTTGGTGGCATTGCAAAGCTCATTCTCAGTTTCTTGTGTTTTATAGAGACCTTAGCCATGAAAGGGCTGACGCTGAACTGTTTGGGGAAGAAGGAGGAAGCGTACGATTTTGTTAGGAGGGGACTGCGTAATGACTTGAAAAGCCATGTCTGTATCCTTGGAAGTCTTTTATCTTTTTCTTCCTTCAGTCTTGCAGCAAACAAAGCACAGCTGCAATATTGACGATCTAATTTGATCCAGATTAGGTTCCCTGAGCAACTTCACTTGACTGGGTCTTTTCAGAGTCCGTGGTAATTGGACGAATGTGGTCAAATTGAGTTGCTGTTTCGTTGATTCATCCGTTGTATGTCAAATAAGTGACATATTTAAATCTGTTGTAATTCAAATAAATTCTTGGAAATGTTAACATAAGTTAAAATATAATGTCATGTTATCATTTGAAAGGGTAATGTTCATTTGCAGCAGTATACACACCTTTGTAGGTACAAGTTATACAAGACACATGGTGAGTATCTGCACATTATGGCACCTGCCTTTCCCTTACCACCTACTGGCAGTTGACCAGGTGGGTGCGGCTAAATTAGTTGAAACTCCAGTCGGTCTGCTCCACCCCCCTCACAGCCCTGGTTCCTTAACTGTGCGGCCAGGTTGGCACGTTTACGGCCTCCTACAAAGGTCCGACAAAAAGTATGACGAGGCCATCAAGTGCTACCGCAACGCCCTGAAGCTGGACAAGGACAACCTGCAGATCCTCCGTGACCTATCCCTGCTGCAGATCCAGATGAGAGACCTGGAGGGTTACCGGGTGAGATGCTAGTCACTGAAACCCATGTGACACCATGGCAGCTAATCACAGAAGTGCTTTTTAATTTTAAATGTAAATTTCTTTTTTGTTCCTTTTGAATGAGCCATGACACATTGGAACTATCAAGAGTAGCTAAAGCCCCCAACCCCCAGGTTAAAGGACGCTCTCCACGCTTTCTGTCTTTGACCTCTGACCTTTTATCTGTTGTTTCTCTCACCCAGGAAACCAGGTATCAGCTCCTGCAGTTGCGACCCACACAGAGAGCCTCCTGGATTGGCTATGCCATCGCTTATCATCTATTAAAGGACTATGACACGGCCTTAAGACTACTGGAGGAGTTCCGCAAGACACAGCAGGTCAGCGCAAAATATTTTATTTTTGATGCTCTATAGAGAGGCAGACATTGTGTCAATATAAAAATTCTAATGAATAACACTTTTATGCTGCATTTGTTTAATGCTGTGGTATGAAGGATGGTATTAGCCATTTCAATTCTTTCATTTTATTCTGTTGCAGGTGCCTCCAAATAAAATAGACTACGAGTACAGCGAGCTGTTGCTGTATCAAAATGAAGTTATGAGAGAAGCCAACTCGTATCAGGAATCTTTAGAACACATAGAAATGTACGAGAAGCAAATCTGTGATCAGATGAAAGTGGAAGAGATCAAAGGTACGAGTATAATCCTAGATTGGATTCTGCCGAAAAAATTATTTCTGCTAATATCCACTACCAATGTCAATACAGTGTACAGCAACACAGTATATCTATGCCTTCTGGCTTTTATCCCTATCTAAATCCTACCTGCAGCATCAACCACACACAAACAGAGGTACCCAGCTATGAAGCTCTCCATGGAATGGAATGCTTCCTACAGTTGGCCTGGTGGCTCCTTTGAAATTGTGTCGACATTTGACATTAATATGTTGTGGCTGTATACCAGGGGAAATGCTGCTGAAGCTGGGAAGACTAGAGGAAGCTGCCAGAGCCTATCGGATTCTCATTGACCGCAACACGGAGAACTGGTCCTATTATGAAGGGCTGGAGAAGGCCCTACAGCCTTGTGAGTTAGCGTCTGGTTTCTGTTTACCATGTCATTAATTTCACTGTACCTCAACCAAACTATCTGCTCAATATGTTGCCTTCATAGTTCCATGATGATGTCAACTCTCATCCATAGCAGCTGTAGCCTTATCATTCACAAGCAGCAGTAAAAGAAGACATTTTTCAAAAACATAAAGCGACAGTTGCCGTTCACAACAGTAGTATCACTCGCACAAAGTGAGTCATTTATCTGGACTACTAAATGTTGACAAATTTGAATAAAAAAATTTAAAAAAGAATGGTCGTTTTTTCTTGTGTTGAAGTACTCTGTGAAGTATACCTGACCAGCTAATTTGTTTCCATGTTTACAGGCACTATGGAGAAGAGACTACAGATCTATGAAGAGGTGGGAAACCGGCACCCCAGGGCACTTTCCCTGAAGAGGCTTCCACTGAACTTCCTCACAGGTCTGATTCTGACCACCATTTTGTGTGACCTTCACTTATTCCCCTGTAGAGTAAATACATATATTCTCCCCTCCCCCTCTCCTCTTCAGGTGAATTGTTCAGGGAAAAGATTGACAAGTTCCTGAGAACAAACTTCAGCAAGGGTTGCCCCCCATTATTTACAACTTTGAAATCTCTGTACAACAATCCGGAAACGGTAAATGCACTTGGCCACCTTAATGACACTGAAATCACAATTTTTGACCCAAAAAAGCCAACAAAAATGTAACCAATGTAGCAGGAGAAAAGTTTCAACTCAAACAAAGGCCTAAAAAGCATCTCTAGCACATTTACACAGCATTGTGATAATTTAAGTTCATGGTAATATTTAGTGGCAAAGAGCACTGATGGATAAAAATGTTTAGATTCCACATGCACTGGAAAGCATTAGCATAATTTTAGACTATTGATGGGGAAAGTTGGTTTGAATATTTGCTCTTTATCTAATCCTTGTACTGCCGTGTACTCCACAGGTTTCTGTAATACATGAACTCGTCACTGGATTTGAGTTATCCTTGAGGACGTGTGACTTGTTCAGTCCAAACGGTATGTGACCAAAGCCATTCTTGTTGCCACTGGGACCTTCTGAATCTCTACAGCACACACACGTGGTGGTGCTGGCTGATATGATCAAACATGGTTTCAAGACATTAGACTTGTGTCTCGTGCACCTAGAAATTCCTCAGATTTACAAAAATAAAATCAGGGAATCAAAAGTTTTCTTAAAATCCCAAAAAATGTTACTTTGACAGTGGGGACTTCAGTTTTTGTGATAAGAAATGAGGACGTCGCCTACCTTTCTCTTTCTGTCACTTCTCCGTAAAGAAAGTGCTGAAAAGGAACCTCCCACCACACTGCTCTGGGTTCGATACTTCCTGGCTCAGCACTTCGATCGGCTGGATAAGACAGCCCTGTCGCTGGAGTACATCGACACCGCCATCGAGACCACCCCCACTCTCATCGAGCTCTTTTACGTCAAGGCCAAACTCTACAAGGTAAGGGGCTCTGCCATCAAACACACACACCAATTAGAATGCATCTATCCTGGGCAAGGCCCAAATTTGCTTGATTTATTTGTTTTTGACAATCAAATGAACTCATTTAGTTTGGGAACCAGACCGCTTAAAAGGCCTGCAGGATCATGCACCTTTTGAGACGTAGTACATCAGAAGTACAGCATGTTTAGAATGATACCTGGCCAGCGTGTAACCTGGAGCCTCTGCACACACCTCTCCACTCTCAGCATGCTGGGAACCTGCAGGAAGCAGCCAAGTGGATGGACGAGGCCCAGTCTCTGGATACAGCCGACCGCTTCATCAACTCAAAATGTGCAAAGTATATGCTGCGGGCAGGGCTGGTGAAGGAGGCGGAGGACATGTGCTCCAAGTTCACACGGGTATGAAAGCTGCTGTACCACCTATAACCATCACTAACAGTCACTAATATCACCTCTGTCACCATCACTACCAGTCACTAATATCACCTCTCTCACCATCACTACCAGTCACTAATATCACCTCTGTCACCATCACTAACAGTTACTAATATCACCTCTGTCACAATCGCTACCAGTCACTAATATCACCTCTGTCACAATCGCTACCAGTCACTAATATCACCATCACTACCAGTCACTAATATCACCTCTCTCACCATCACTAACAGTTACTAATATCAACTCTCTCACCATCACTACCAGTCACTAATATCACCTCTCTCACCATCACTACCAGTCACTAATATCACCTCTCTCACCATCACTACCAGTCACTAATATCACCTCTCTCACCATCACTAACAGTTACTAATATCACCTCTCTCACCATCACTAACAGTTACTAATATCAGTTCTGTCACCATCACTAACAGTCACTAATATCACCTCTGTCACAATCGCTACTAGTCACTAATATCACCTCTGTCACCATCGCTACCAGTTACTAATATCACCTCTGTCACAATCGCTACCAGTCACTAATATCACCTCTGTCACAATCGCTACCAGTCACTAATATCACCTCTGTCACCATCGCTAACAGTCACTAATATCACCTCTGTCACAATCGCTACCAGTCACTAATATCACCTCTGTCACCATCACTACCAGTCACTAATATCACCTCTGTCACCATCACTACCAGTCACTAATATCACCTCTGTCACCATCACTACCAGTCACTAATATCACCTCTGTCACCATCACTACCAGTCACTAATATCACCTCTCTCACCATCACTACCAGTCACTAATATCACCTCTCTCACCATCACTACCAGTCACTAATATCACCTCTCTCACCATCACTACCAGTCACTAATATCACCTCTCTCACCATCACTAACAGTTACTAATATCAGTTCTGTCACCATCACTAACAGTTGCTAATATCAACTCTCTCACCATCACTAACAGTTGCTAATATCACCTCTGTCACCATCACTAACAGTTGCTAATATCACCTCTGTCACCATCACTACCAGTCACTAATATCAGTTCTGTCACCATCACTAACAGTCACTAATATCACCTCTGTCACCATCACTACCAGTCACTAATATCAGTTCTGTCGCCATCACTACCAGTCACTAATATCAGTTCTGTCGCCATCACTAACAGTCACTAAGATCACCTCTGTCACCATCACTACCAGTCACTAATATCAGTTCTGTCACCATCACTAACAGTCACTAAGATCACCATCCCTTACGGTCACTAATCGCCATTGTCATGGTCTGTTGTATTGTACCTTTATTTAGCATATTTAGAAGCCTCTTCCACAGACATATTTATTTTTTGAACAGTGACAATGATGCTCCTCTTGCTCTGTGTGCAGGAGGGCACGTCATCCATGGACAATCTCAATGAAATGCAGTGCATGTGGTTCCAAACGGAGTGCGCCACGGCCTACCAGAGACTGGGGAAGTATGGGGATTCGCTAAAGAAGTGTCACGAGATTGAAAGGGTAAGACAGAGCCGCAAGACTCCAGAACCCCACTTTCAGGCAGTCTGCAGTGTATTTTCCGAACAGATTTGAGGATAATTGGGTTATTTGCTGATCAGGAATGTTTGCTTATTAACAGTTTCTTATAACAGTTACTGACAGTCTGTTCAGTCTCATATTAAGCGTTTTTTGTCACCATTGTTTTTTCAGTCTAAAAATGAAAAGATTGTACATTTTGAGTGCTATAGTTCTACATGATATTAAAGTATTATGTATCTTACATTTATAATATGACTGAAGCATAAGCCTGTCGAAGGGGATTCGGTAGTTTTCCTTGTGGTGAACAGTTGAGGTAAAACAACTGACTAAATATCACAAAGCAAAATGGCAAGAATCGAGTATAGAGCAGCATATTAAAAGTAAATTACTGCAGAAGTAGTAAACAAGATTACTTTTCTTAAAATACCTGACAGCACTTCTTCGAGATCACAGACGACCAGTTTGACTTCCACACCTACTGCATGAGGAAGATGACGTTGCGGGCCTACGTGGACCTGCTCAAGCTGGAGGACATCCTGAGGAGACACTCCTTCTACTTCAAAGCGGCTCGCTGCGCCATCGAGATCTACCTGAAGCTCCATGACAACCCTCTGACTGACGAGAGCCAGGAGCAGGAGGTGAACTCCGGTGAGTGTGCCCTCACTAGCCCCAGAGCTGAGGTGCGTTCCGCCGGGTGCGTTTTCTCACTAAGCCTTGGCTGCTGCGTTTCACCCACAGAGAACCTGTCGGCCAAGGAGCTGAAGAAGATGCTGAGCAAGCGACGAAGGGCGCAGAAGAAGGCCAAACTGGAGGAGGAGAGGCGACATGCGGAGAGAGAGAGGCAGCAGAAGAACCAGAAGAAGAGGAGGGACGAAGATGAGGAGGAGATCAGCGGGCCCAGGGAGGAACTGCTGCCTGAGAAACTGGAGAAAGTAGGAACTTGCAGTGTGTGAGAGTCTAGTCTGGAGAAATGAGGAACTTGCAGTGTGTGAGTCTGGAGAAATTAGGAACTCGCAGTGTGAGTCTGGAGAAAGTAGGACCTCCCTCAGTAGGACACTGAGCTCTTTTTATACCCTTCCCACAAGTCTGCTTTTAAAGAATTGCTCAAAACTTTAGTAAGCAACAAACCCACTGAACACCAGCGGACCCTGTGGTTGATACCCCTGCTCTAAAAACAAAAATCTGTGGGTGCAGGTTTTTGTTTTAGCCCAGAAATAAGACACCCGATTGTACTTACCAAGGTCTTGATTGAAGACCATGATTAGTTAAATAGTTGTATCAGGTGTCTTAGTTCTGGGTTAAAACAAAAACCAGCGGCTGCCGGACGGCTTATTCGGTTATTCTGCGTGGATGAGCCTCACGGCCACGGATAAAACACGGACCGCGCCAGTGCTGACTGTGGCCGGTAGCTCCACAGGGCGACGTAAAATTGCCGATTGCATCGTCCAGGGAATGGGAGTGTTCAGTCAGATAGGGTACCGTGTGCATTGCTATCTAGCGACCCCCGCTGGCCGATCAGGTGCCTGTAAATTGAAGTCAAAGCCGCATATGAAAGGTCCCTCCTCCGACTCCACTCTATGGAAGCTTAGCTGTAGTGGGGTTTGTGCAATCCAAATTGGGGTGGGAATTGGATATGGTCAGCCCCTCGTTGGGCACCAAATTTATATAAATTTTTTTAAAAACCTGCACCCACACTTGCCCTTTCTGCATAAGATTGGACACCCTTGCTTTACAGGGATGTGCCTGAATAATATAAATAACTGTCACTCGAGGTGCATTTGGATTAATGTTCAAGTGATATGACCCTGAAGGCCAAAGGTGTATTAATTTACACATTTATTTTCTACAGGTTGAAAACCCCTTAGAAGAAGCAATTAAGTTCCTGACACCGCTCAAAAACCTTTTGGCCGACTGTATAGACACTCATCTTCTAGCTTTCGAAATCTATTTTAGGAAAGGTACGGTATTGAACTTGCTATGTTTGAAGTGGTAAAATGTGAAGTCATAAATGAACATTTAATTTGTATGTTCATTTAAATGTCTGTAAACCACTTTAGAGTCAGTAAAAACACACTATATAAATGTATACCAGTCACTATATAAATATATTCAGTTGCAGGGGTGAACTTGAGCATGATAAGCATATGGCTGTGCTTTTAAAAGAAATTTAAAAAGTGACTGTTTTTAAAGCCAACACCTGATTAATTAAAGAAAGCACTGAACAAACCTCTAGGGCTGGTAAGAACCTCATTTAAAACCATCTTTGCTTGCCTTCATTGCACAGGGAAATTCCTTCTGATGTTGCAGTCGGTCAAGAGAGCCTTTGCCCTCCAGGCAGACCACCCATGGCTTCATGAATGTTTAATCAGATTCTCTAAAGCTGGTAAGATCTGCGCACACACATGAAAACTCCACATTAAAAAGTCTCTATAACTGTTACCATAGAGCCAGATGCTCAGATTTTCTTTAGGTAGGACATACTCTAGCAGTCTTCAAAGCTCAGAAGATTTCAGATTGAGGTCTGACCTACAGCCTTACTTGCACGTGTGCTTGGAGAACAAGTCAGTCTGCTATTTTTCTTTGTCTAAATGAGCTACTGATGTAATTTCAATGTAAATTTGCTGTGGGACCTGGCAGAAGGCTGCCCAAAGTACTAAAATGCGTACTGTTGCGGTTTATTGATTCCCAGCAGGCCTTGGTGCAGATGTGATTATGGCACATTGATGTCTTTTTCCGTAATAATGAAACTCTTAACGTTTGTTTGCACTTGTGTTTTAGTATCTGATCACAGCAACCTTCATGAAGTGGTCTACAAGGTCCTGTCACAAGAAATGCAGAAAATATTCACCAACAAGAATTATGACACCTTCAATGATGAACTTCTCAAAAGCAAATCTAGCTCCATCCAACATCTGCTTTCAGGTACAATTTCAAATCGTTTTCTCACCCTCCTGCTCTGAATTATGCAACGATGCTCTTTAGTGGCATTGAAGGGATCTTGTCTAAATCTTGAAAGTGCATTAATAAATGTTGTAGGTGCCAAAATGATGTATTTTTTGGATAACTTGAGACAAGAGAAGGCCATATCCATAGCCACGCAGCTGGAGGAGAACCTGCTGGACCGAAATGTTAAGGTAACCGCTGTGAAATATAACGCTCAGGATGGGTCAGATGTGTGGCGCAGTCTGTAGGACGGCCAACTATCAAACCATGTACACCATTTCCCCCGCATGGTGCCTTCTGAGCTGCGATCCGTTCTCTACCTGTTACACTCACTGTCACCCCTCTGTGCCCTCTACCCGTTACCCTCTCTGCATGTTACCCTCCCTGCTCTCTACTCATTACCCTCTTTGCATGTTACCCTCTCTACCCGTTACCCTCTCTACATGTTACCCTTTTTGCTCTCTCCCCGTTACCCTCTCTGCTCTCTCCCCGTTACCCTCTCTGCTCTCTCCCCGTTACGCTCTCTGCTCTCTCCCCGTTACCCTCTCTGCTCTCTCCCCGTTACCCTCTCTGCTCTCTCCCCGTTACCCTTTCTGCTCTCTCCCTGTTACCCTCTCTGCTCTCTACTCTCTACCTGTCTGAATAAAGCCAAAAATATGAAAGGAAGACTGTCTGCTCAGTATTGGTCTATGACCTGTTATATTCAAATGTGTGTTCTGACCTTCTCTCCGAGTTGGTCTGTAAGCTCTATTTTTAATTGACCTTTATTTAAGGTTATGAAATTTTGTCCGTGTCATTTGTCCGTCCTTATTTTGAGTGTGTTGCGGCCCCCCTCTAGTTTTGCTTATAAAAATAATGTGTGTATGTCCTCCCGCCCTCTCCCCAGTCATGCACCAAGGTACTGGAGGCTCTGCTGGATGGGAGCTTTGGCAGCTGTCCATCACAGGCCGAGGAGTACCGCGAAGCCTGTCACAGATTGTTCCCCCTGGCAACCATCTTCATGCCCCCTGTCACAGAGGACGATAAGGGCTCCACCCCTAGAAACAACGGCACCATCAATCATGAGATGCTAACCAATGAGATTTGAACCTCCCCAGCTCCAGCCACCCACCCCCTCTGGACACAACCATACTGAGTAATATGTGATGACGATACCGAACTGCTGGAGCCCTCCCTGGTCAGGTGGCTGTGGTACAGATGAGGTAGAAATGCTACATGCTACTCGGGCTAAGCTGCACTCTCATTCGGCTCCATTAACATTAGCCATTTTTATATACATTTTTTGGTTTTGAAAATGCTGCCATAACTTTTACTTTTGTCCTCAAGCATTTCTGAAACGGCGAAGAATGGTAACTCTTCACGGCTAGTGTTTTTATTTGTGCCTGTCCTATGACCACCAACAAATCTGTACCCAAAGCAACAGGAAATGGACTGAAAAGAACATTTGTGAAAACTCATCCCCCAAGGAAAGTAGTGGGACAGTTTAGTATTACAGTAGTTTTTTTTTATGCCTTTTTTCTTCAAAAAGCAAAGGCGATTTTTATTTTGTTTATGCCAGCTCATCAGCTATGTGCATGAGACGACTCGATGCCTTTCTTAAAAAACAGCGAATGACGGGGAAATAATGTTTGTAAAACATCCTGAAGTTGCAGCAGCTCTGTTCGATTTTTTAAATTTTATTTCAGCATAGTTTCTAGAAGCTTCCATGCAGAGCATTAGATAAAACAAGTAGTTCAGATATGCCTTATGCATTATTGGAAATACAAGATTGTTGTTTTTATTGAAAATGACGCAACGCACTGATTTCTTTTTTTTCTTTTTTATGGTCTCCTCTGGCCTCTTGCACTGTTAACATGGTTTTAAAACTGTATCTCCCCAAATGATGAGAGATCTCATACATTAGTCCTTGAGCATGTTTAAAAATAAATAATAATAATAATAAAAAGGAAGTTTAAAAAGCCCCTCTCAGGGCGAGTTTGTATTTGATGGCTTTTTAAACCTAAGTAGTCAGTGGGGCTTTACTGCCATTTCAATAAAGACAAAATTGGAAAGCAAACTCTCCGAGCTGGGGTCGGGGACGAAGGAGAGGGCTCTTATTTGACAGAAGTTGAAATGCTATTTTTTAAACAGGCTCCAAGTGTGTCTTTATGCAGAATAGTAGTTTGTTTGCTGTCTTCTGTGAAAAACTTCAGTGGTTATTTTCAAAGTGGAATTCTTTTGTGGGAATTGTTCCTATCGGCACTTCAGTGTTACGATCACTCTGTTTTGTTGGTTTAGATGGATAGCGCTCATTGTGAATAATGTTTAATTATTTAAAGGAGGGAGGGGAGGTTTATGACTCGGTAATAACCCTCCTCGTCCCCTCTGTTTTGCTATCTTGCAACGTGTATGGAATTCTCGAGAAAAGTTTCACTGTAAAGTTTTGCCAATCTATGTAATGCTGTAATAAATAATTTTCTACTCAAATGCAGTTTTCTCATTTCCCCCGTTAACATTGACCCCTGTCCCCAGGCAAGGTCGTTGTGTTCAACCTTGTACTTCCTACAAAACCAGAAATTAGGGTTGCACAATAATGTCGGGGTTGTATCCGTATCGGCTCATATAAAAGAACTTGCTTGTATCAAGCGGTAAACAAAGATTATGGCTGATAAGTTGATGCACCAGAGAGGTAATGCAATTAAACAGAAAGTTACAGGCTAAGCTATACAGAGACTAAGTAGCTCTCTAGACTCATGCTATCTGTTTAATAGCCAAGTTAAAATATGTTCTAATCTAAAAGCTTAAAATGTTTTTCTTTGTAATTTGGAGTCTGTGCTCATCTGCTCCCATAAGTTTGCATTTGTGCTTATAATGTAAAACTGCAGTGTTGGCATTAGCACAAGCCAATCAAATATTAAATTATATAAATAAAGATAAATTACCCCACGGGGTCAATAAAGTGGTTATTATTATTATATGATTATTATATATTATTATTGTTGTTAAATATCAGTTATTACAGTTTCTCAATTGTTTAGACACTAAAATTGGTATTATGACCATATAAATAAAACATTAAGTTTATGTGCCAAAAGATAGACAATCCAAATTAAAAGCACTATTTTGCTTGTTTTAACACAAAATTCAGACTCATTAGCACTTTTTGAATACGCACGCACGCACGCACGCACGCACGCACGCACGCACGCACGCACGCACGAAAGATAGACCAGAGCAGCTGATACATGTTGTCATGTTTCTACTGTGATGCTCTGTTTCAAAATTGTTGCAATGAAACCATTGCCTTTTCATTTCTCAGTCATGCCAAGGGTGGCTGTGTCATTCCCAAAAACACTTCTCCCGCTGCTTGGCCAAAGAAAATATAATGTGTGATGTACATGAGAATAAGTGGCCTGATCAAGAGCAGAGAGCAGAATAATGTATTTTTGGTTTTACTTTTACCTTTTTTGTTTACTGTCAGTACAGTAGTTTTTTTTTTTTTTTTTTCTAGTTTTTTTTCTTCTCATTTTACGTTGTCTACTCTCCAAATTTTTGTAATTTGGAAAAATACAAAATAACCATCTCTTTTTTTGTATATTTGAGTTGGCCAGTACACTCAAACAATACTGAAGCCTAAGTATGTAATATAATGGTAATAGTGTCTAATATTTTACACAAGTGTGTAATTGGAATTTATCATTTGTATTCATTTGTTGACTAGTGTTTATTATTTGAAGGAAAAATTTCATTTTGGGATGAGTGCATGGTTTTGAAAATAGTGCTTGATAGACATATTTGAAGTTTTGAGTTGACCGTGTGGGTTTTCTGTTTATAATTTTGAAAAATTTGTTTTCATTTCAGAAAACGTGTTTAAACAATTGAGAAAAACTTATATGGACCCCATATTTTCCATATTGTGCACCCCTAGGGGTTTTGAAGTTATGGGAATGTTTCTATTTTAGTGCCCCCATGAGGTTAAATTTTGAGAGACTTTCTGAAGGCAGGATGAAAAATATAAATTTTTATAATCATAGGTCAATGTGTTCAGGGTTTAAACTTTTTTTTTAATGCAGTGCAGCACTGCTTTTTGATTGGCTCATGGTGGCCAATTGAAGATGGTGGTGACCCAAATAGACATAGATACTGTATATATTTTTCCTCATGAGGATTAACATTGGTTACTGAAAGAAACTCCATCAACTCAATCAATTTCAGTCAAACCTCCAATTTTTTGGTCAAAATCTGCCCACTGCAAGTTCTGGCTTAGAGCAGCTATATTTTTGTACATTGTACATGGATCACTTTAAGGGTTGTTTCTCCTGACTCATTTTCCTATGGAAAAAGTGATCCATCCATATCTACTACATATCTGGCAGCAGAATGATGGTTGGAGGCTCGTTTGATACCGCAGACCCTTGATGTTTAAAACAGGGAGCAGACACGTACACGCGGACGGACAGTTCTCCAGATTGTCTGCGGACTTTTGCCCTTCATAGTCGAACGTACAAACCCCCCATTTGTAGACTACATTTCCCATCATTTTTGTGTGCAAATTGCAAACAACAATGGCGTCCTTCATGGAATAGGAAATCCAGGCGATTGGAACAAAATACTGGGAAGGACTTTCTGAACCTGGACTTTCTGAACCTGGACTTTCCACCTCTGGGTGAAACGACAGGTCTCTGCGGACAGGCCTGCGCAGACACAAAAAACGACTGCTGCGTGGACGTCCGCTCAGGGTCCGTTTTGGGTCTGCAATGCGTCCGTACGCATACTTTTTTTGCCGACTATCAATTGGCCTTTAGCCAACCATGGGTTCTATACTATTCCCGTGTAATTTACAGCTTAATCTAGTCCCACCCCCCAATTCCCATAGAGATACATTCAAATGCAGAGAGGTTATAGTATCTCTTGTAAGAGTACCTGGAAATAAGATATCAAGAGTCTTTTGATATCCTTTTATACCCAGTCATGTTTACCTGTGGAATGTTCCAAACAGGTGTGTTTTTTTTGCCCCTGTCCCAACTTTTTTGGAACGTGTTGCAGGCATAAAATTCGGAATTAGCATATATTTACAAAAATCAATAAAGTTGATAAGGTAAAACATTAAATATCTTTTCTTTGTACTGTTTTCAATTAAATATACAGTGCTGCTCGAAGGTTTGTGAACCCTTTAGAATCTTCTGTATATGTGCATAAATTCAATCTAAAATGTGATCAGTCCATCCACATCTACTCCATATCTGGCCGCAGTGATGGTTTGGGGCTCGATTGATACCTTAGACCCTGGATGACTTACAGCCATTTACCCAGTCATGTGTTCCATACTGTACCAGTGTAATTTACAGCTGAATCTAGTCTCACCCCCCAATTCCCATAGAGATCCGTTCAAATGCAGAGAGGTTATAGTATCGTTTGTAACAGTACCTGAAAATAGGATATTGAGAGTCTTTTGATATTGATGGGTCACAAACTTCAGGAAGTAACAACATGCAAAGGATATGCGACCAAATATTAAATATGATACTTTAAAAATATGTATGATCCAACGGTTCACATACTTTTGCCAACAAAGCATTTAATGTTGGATAATTTTGCTCAATAAATAAATTATAAACAAATTATGTTTTTTGTTGAGCTGGGTTCACTTCATCAAGTTTTAGAACTTAGATGAAGATGTGATCACATTTTAGATCGAATTTATGCAGATATACAGAAAACTAAAGGGTTCACAGATTTTCGAGCAGCACTGTATATAAAAGAGAAATCACTGCTTTAATGTACATTTTACATACTGTCCCAACAAATTTGTATTTGTATTTTTTAACCATTTCAAAGTTATGAACAATTGAGAGCTAGCTGAATTGATCATACATTAATTTGCAATGATGACAATGACTGTATTATGGAAGATGGAAAGTGGGCGGTTAAATGCTGAGAGCAGGGAGGCCAATGTTCCGGGTCTCCTGACACTGCTTGCTCCTTTACAGCATCGCATCTGCAGTCAGGATATATAGAAAAACACACTGATACTCTCGGTAGCTCAACCACAGTGTTTTCCCACGGACTGCTGTCTGAGTTAAAACACAATATTTCAACAGGACTCTACTAACACTTTATTTTACTTGCGTTAAAAATCATCAATTCTTCAGGCAACCCGACTTTGATTTTTCCCTACTTTATCAAGGATACAGAACTTCTAGTGCTATCTCCACTAAATGTTCAAGGATTAAATGTCTTCCTTCAATTTTCAAATTTCCAAAAAGATAATGTACACATTTGAGCACGCAGGATACACATTTGAGCACGCAGGATACACATTTGAGCACGCAGGATACACATTTGAGCACGCAGGATACACATTTGAGCACGCAGGATACACATTTGAGCACGCAGGATAGGGACCACAGAGACTAAAGCAAATAGCCTGCAATGCTAACATTAAAACCAGCCTGCCAATGCTTTTGGAGTATAAATATTGTCATTAAACATCATAAAAATATAAGACAAATTATATCCAAAATGACCAATGTTCACTGAATTCTACTGTATAGTAAAAGATAGTATAGTTTGTCAAAGATAATTTACATACAGTATATGTATGGTAGAGGCAAAATTCCAGCCCACATATTGTAATGTTATTAGGGCATGTAATGTTGTGGGAAAGTACGTTGACTGATACCCCTCTACAAAAAGGCACTGTTTTCTTATCAAAAGAACAGCAGATTGAGCTGGACAAATGAGGGCTGATTAAAGATACTCTGTCTTCCGGGGGGCGTGTGAAAGGAGGAATCATGCGCTCCCTCGACTGTAAGTGTTAGCTTTAACACCTCTCGCCGAGGCCGACGCGTCGTTACCTAACACGGCCGCTCCGATCGTCAACAGAGGGGCGCAGCTGCAAACACACTGCTTGTTTTCTCATCTGTCTCCGCTCCCAATCACGGACACGGAACGTGTGAAGATCATCAGAGGCGTTAAGATTCTCCACCTCCGGGAAGAAAGAAAAAAACACCAGTGTGGGCTTGAAGTTTCTGAATGGGAAACCCAAAGGGACTTTTCACACATATCAGCATATAGGGACTCTGTTGGGGAGAACAGCTCCTAATAGGGTTTGACAGATATTTAGATTTTACTGGCAGACTCCATTATCCTGTTCAATCTACAGACCTTACATTTTAAAAGTGAATTCTTGTAGCTGGTTTTTACAAAAAAGATTCAGATTATTTGTCCTCAAGTTCAGTTCTGGCACCACTTCACGACTCGATGAGAAATCATACTGAGAGAATGAAGTCCATGACCATAAGTTAAGTGCAATCTGCCCTTTAGTTGCCATATTAGCTTAATATAGTTTTAGGTTAAAATAGCCACTGACCATCACTCATGCTGATTATTTCAATGTATGAGCTTAATTTGATAAATACAAGCCCTGAAAAGTCCAGCCATGTAAACTGTCATTCCCCTGTAAAACACTAGGTGGCTCTGTAGACTGAATGAAATTATGATTACTCTTACACTGTGTATATTCACCTACCAATTGTGATTGATGGAGAAGAGACTGAACTAGTCAGAACCCAACTAATAACAAATTAATGTTAATAAGAATAAATAACTTCATAAATGCATTTTTTTTTATTAAGATTTTGCTGTGAACTTCAGGTGGTCTAGTCACCAAAATTTGGAAGTGGGAAAGTTAATATATCGAATGGTTCAATTAAGAAAAACTCTTATTAGAAAAGTATGATTATTTACACACTGCACAGAAAAGGAACTTAATAGGAAAATAAAATTTTCATCAAGAGAAACCATATTTTCTCTGATTGCCAAGAAGAATTATTTTGATTGTATTAATTTCCTTGCCTGAAATGTGAGTATTAATTAAGCACCCTTGCCAGAAAGTAATTATTTACAGTCATTTTACACAGTTTCATTCAAGAGAAAATAAAGAGTTTAGTTATTCAAATATTTAAGGGGAGTATATCAATTTAAGTATATAATTTTAAATGCATATCATAATTATGTGACTTGTTAATATAAAAGTAATTGTAATTGTGATTCTAATTCATTTTACACTTATTCCCAATACTATTTGCCTGAGAACCTTCAAGGATTAGTTCGTGTGAAGGAAGCAATTAATATACTCTAGGCCTCAATCCCTAGGTGAAGAAAGCATTTTTGTCAAAGCAAATACATTATTGAATTACCCTACTAGTCATTATCTTCGTGGTATATTTTATATACAACTTTTTTTCGCCATTAATTCTTTTATCCACTAAAACATATTTGCTAAATTACAATTTACAGGGCATGAAAATGAACAGCCAATAAACAATACCCCTACAAATACCAATACAACTTCCTAAGAGAGACAATCCATTTTGATTGAAATAATAATCCCGCTGGATCAAGGTAAATGCTATTCAATGATCTAGCCACTCTGAAAAGGTGAGTCTTCAGAACCAAACGTAAGAGCAGGTAACTCCGATGCCCCGATCACCCATCAGATGAGTCACAGTATCCAGTTATAATATAATCCTCCCCAGGGATATTTGTCACCATGATTACCAACCTTAATCTGTCAAAGAGTAGCTAGGCTATGCTTATAGCTATAGACAGTGGGTAAAGCTCATGGGCTTAATATACCCGAAAGTAACTTATTAATAGTCTGCTACATCTGCTCCCTGCAATGATTTTCGGACAGAGCATAGCAATTACCGTCAATGATTAGCTCCTCCACCCCGTAACTTTGGCATATGGAGTTACAGACGGTAAAGGGGTGACCCTCTACCCCCTCCTTCGCCTGAGCGAGTCACGCCCTCTGTTGGGGCTGCAGAGCATTTAAAAGGAGAATGGAGTTGAGAAACAGCAGCGGAGTCTGCGAGTCGTAGATAGCCGAACGCGGGAGAACACAAGGTTGCTTTGGAAAATATACGTGAAAGGACTTTTCCCCCCTCTCACTACAAGTGGTTGCAGGATACACCGAGAGACAGGGGCGAAGCAATGAAATCTCCAAGAATGAACTCCCGGAGCAAATGTAAGTCCTGATTTCACCATCTTGGTTGCTTACCTTGGAACCCGAACACTCCACAGGGTAACGACTTTTGTTATGGAATTTTGACTGTCACCATGCTGGTTGATTATGGTCGCATCACATCTAAAAAAGGGTGTCGTTCATGTATTTGAATAAATACTCGATTAATCTATGTAGGCTACTCGAGATGTTTTAATAATACTTAACATTTTTTAATATTCATAGATATTAATAATAATAATAATATTAACAAAATAATTTAAAACGACGGTGCTGTTATCAAACAGTAAAGTGTAAATCAATGTGCTTTTTAAAATGGGAGTATTGTATTGGAAAGCTCTTTGCCTTGTAGGCTAATAATGCACTGCCTGTTCCGCTAAATAAAGTAAGCCTAATGCGCAACATGCATTCCCCAGCGCAATTTCTCGAAGAGGACGACGACCTCAACGCAGTGTTGTGCGAATTCGACGCAGTGATTGAGGATTTCACGTCTCCAGTGGAAAAGAGACATTTCAGATACGATGAACACTTGAAAACGATGAAGAGACGGAGTAGCGCCAGTGTCAGCGACAGTGGAATCAGTGACTCGGAAAGTAAGTGCCATATTGTAGCTTCATTAGCACTATGAAAAAAAACGTACAGGGGCATAGGCCAGGTGACAGTCGACACTTCTCTGTGAGTCGTTCCTGACAACCGTTTGACGAGCTGCAAGTGACACCATTATCGCCAGCTTCCATTTATCATTTTGCAAATACGTGCAGATGACCGTGGTATGCGCGCACATCCGAAGCGTCTAATGCAATATGAAGATCAACAATAGAATACCCGCCATAATACAGAAAACCCACTACTCGCTTGCACATAGTGCAGACGTTGGTATAAAAACGGAACAGGTGTATAGTTAAATAGGCCTATGCTTTCTCGTGCCTCAGTGGTGTCTGAATGAGGCCGAGAAGTACTGGCAGAATGCATTCACTACTCATCTCGATTGCTGTAGAAATGCTTGGCAAGGGTCACACGGTGTTTGAAACTGATACTCTACAGCATTCCGGTCAAGCCCTGAGTGTCAAATCTGGTAGTCCTGTGAACATGAGTGAGTGCACACAGAGGAATGCTCCCTGTGCATTTGACTTACTGCAATTATTCAGCCATGTGTGTCACGGTTTAGGATCTTACGTTGGAAAATGTTAAAATAACTCTCCTGACTTTTAAGTCAATCTCTTAAAAATAACTATTCAGGGCAACGGGAGAGATTCCTGTGTTTAACAAGGCCTTATCTGTTCAAGAGCGTTGGCAGAACTGTACAATTTCCAAAACTGTATTATGGAAAATCTTGCATCAGATTGAGTGGAAAATGCTGGCTAGTCCAATATATATTTATATTTATAGACGGACCATATTTGCTGTAGCTACTTCTATTGTGAATTGAGGCGTAAGCGCTTTATGATTGTCAAATTTTTGACGGATTGTTTGTTTGAAAGCAGAAAAGCTGATGACAAGTACAGAGAATGGGACAATGATAGTGTAGCACTGACAGCAACACACTGCCTCAGTCGGGACAGGTAGCTGTTTTCATAGTGCGCTAACAATTCTGGAGAACTGGCTGACGGGAGCGCTGGATCAGGCCCAAATTCCGCGTGTGCGTGTGTGTGTGGAGGGAATGGCATGAGAGGTACTCTCCCAACCCTGCCAAAAAGAGACCTGAGACTGCCAGGCAGAAAAGAACGAGTTAAGCTCTGTCAGTGGGTGAAGGCAGCGGATCCAGGTCACAATAGTGCTGCTCTTCTAGGATGTAGAAACGGAACGCTGTCACTCAGTCAGCGGAATTTGTGACTCACGCCTCTTTCGGGTGAATGCAGGTCAGCCACACAACCTCCAAAATAAAAAAATTCAGCTTTTAAAACACTTTAAATAAGATTAGATTCCTGGTTCTGATGAATAGTCTAAAACACAGTGTGTGATACGATTCCAGTCCATCAGTGGATTTATTGGTGCGGTTTCGGTAAAGGATTCTCTTTTAAAGTTAAAAATACCTTTGTACTCTTCAGATGAAATGGGTTAGTTTTTCTATTAGGAGAGTTCCGTCTGGGAGATGGGATGACTCCCGACGGCCTAAAACTCAACTGGAGGTTAAAACGAGAGGAAACCGAGAACAAATTCCTGCGTTCTGCGGGCGGAGGATGAACAAAAGCCGTCACTCTGTCGCTCTCAAAAGGAAACATTTAGCTTTCTGTGGCTGTTGGAAATATCCACTGGCTAAATCATAGTGCTCATTATGTCGCACGCACGAACAGATCCGCAGCTTTACTGCAGTGTGAGCATGCAGGCACACATCGTCCCGCTCACATCTGTTTCTGTTTTTAAGGTTTGAGCATGTTGTGGAAATTAAATTCGCCATGTATTTATCACACAATTTCCCCTCAAACCTATCCCTGCAGACGCATTATATATGGGGATGCCGACACTGTGAAGTACACACAAGTTGTGCCTGAGCACCTAGGAATGCTGATGGACTCAATGGACTCTTGAATTTGGAAAAAAAACTCAATCTAGTCTTTCTGGCAATACAAGTCAGCTTTTTTTAAGAGGACATAATCCAAAACATTTTAAGGCCTTGAGGCTAAACTAAGTAAGGAGTCATCTAACAAAGTCTGTACTATTCATAAGCACCAAGCACGGAGTCGTCTAACCAAGTCTGTAATATTCATAAGCACACAGAGGACCATAATAATATTTATAAGCATGCAGAACGCCAGAACATATATACAATTATTCTCTGTGAAGCGAAGAAGCCAAACCTAAATTACGTTTATGACGTTGCAACATTTAAATAGTCTGAAATTCAGCTTTTTTCCAAAATAGCTTCCAACAGCATGACAATGACGGATACACGTATTCTTGTGATTTACATTTATGAAAAATATGGTGAATAAATGAATAAACGTCAAATCCTATTTATTTCATACAGCTTGGGTAGACTTTTGAGTCTTATGGGGGGGAAAGAAAAAAAAAGCCAAAAAAAATACTTATTTGCTTGCCATTTTAAAAGCAGGATAATTTTTATTGTGGTTTACTGGCTGTCTGGATGGTGGAACTCGGTCAGTTAGTACTTTGCCTGAGTCCAGTATAATAAATACAGTTGTGGTAAATTGAACTTGGAACTCTTGCGGTTCTTCAGAATCTTTGAGATTAACTTCGATTGTGAGGGCTGTTGAGTGGCATGTCCAGGTAAAACTGAATAAATGGTGCATGTCGCAGCGATGGCCCGGGCCTACCGATAGGATTGGCCATTCCAAATTGGGGGGAAAATAAAAATAAGGGTTGAACAAAGATCTATGAAGCATTGCCACTATAAGCGCATATAACGAAGGCTCTTGCCCCGCTATATAAAACAAGTGGCAAAAAGGACACTGAACCTTTACCTGTTTAAAATCCTGCCTCCAGGATGTAGGATTCAATGGTAAAACTGGAAGATTGATGCAGTTACACCTTGCTGCTGTCAGTTAAAGTTACTGCAGTTTGCATCCGGGGTCATTTCCATTTAAAACACATTTTGATAATGAAATATTAAATCATTAAAAAATAGAAGGTATAGTTCAGAATCATCTGCATGAAATTGACACCAGCCACCAGGCATGGTAAAATTTTGATTGTGGCAGGTAAGATTTTTACTCTAGCAGTCACTTTGGCCGGTAATCAACCAGGTTGTGTTATATTGTAAAAGGTAACGTGGCTGGTAAAATGTTGAAAATGGCTGGTGAGTTTTAGAATCAACAAGCCAATCTGGCCAGTGGGTGAAAAAGTTCATTTCAAACCCTGGAAGTAAATTAATTTTAAAAAACTGCAATCTGACTCACCCAAGTGACAGACTTAATAATCTTAATAGATCTGAAATATAAATATAGTTTGGGTGTAATTCCATAAATATCTGAACCCTCTGATAAAGAACTGGATATTGTATCTTCTCAGCAAAACTAATAAGGCGTGCCAAAACATAATTTTAAAGTTAATGTAATCTCTAGAAATGTTGCTCGAATACTTCGATAAGTACTATAGGCATTGCTGGAATATATGTTTTTATTTTATTAAAACTGAAAAAACTATATTTAAATTTCTTTACTTTGTTTTGACTTCATACCTGACAGCTCAAGCTGAGGTGCGACAGTCGTTTCATGTGCAAAGCGGTGCAGATGTGCAGGACGCAAGCTTTCAATTAACACCCCCGAGCTGGGAACTTTTGACTTGAAAGGCGAAAGCGTGTTTGTGCGTACGGCGGACAAAGAGAAGCTGTCATTATTAGAGTATGCATTGATTACACACTCAACCTGCTCTGCTAACACAACGTCTTGCTCAACACATGCTACAGGGACTACAGGGACCCACGTGTTGGTGGAGTGTGTGTGTGTTGGTGGAGTGTGTGCGTGTTGGTGGAGTGTGTGTGTGTTGGAATGCAGCGTGATAGTGCCCTGTAATTACCTCACCCTGATAGTGGGTCGTTCACCTGTCTGTGCATCGTGGAGAGGAGAACAGACGTTTGCTTTTTGTCTCTCGGCAGGTGCAGAATCTCTCAACAGAAACAGCCTCAGTTTCAGTGATGAGAAGCTCAACTCTCCCTCACCCGTCTTCTCCCCCACGTCCCCCTGCGCCTCCATCACGTTACCCAAAGGTGAGTTCGCCTCATGTTTGAAAGGATGTAAAAAAAAAAAAATACTAAAAAAAAGTACCATCGATTAAATATTCCTCCTTTGGCTGCATCTGGGGCTAGAACAGAAACATTTACAATTTTCACACCAATATTTTAGTAATTTTTTATTTTTATTTACACATATTAAACATGCTACCCTAAGGTATGAATCTTCTATCATTATCTTATTATCTATAATTTACTGTGGTTAAATAATAAATTGTGAGGGCCATTGTGCTGTGCTTTTGGTTCCTTCAACTGAACACTTCACCCTTGGGATCCAAACGTTAACACTAGGTAGTAGCCCTCGTTACCAAACTCCATTACAACCGGACATTTATGAAAGAGCAAGCCACAAGAAGAAAGAATATGAATGCGCACGCGCACGCCCACCCTCCAATTCTCATAGAGATCCATTCAAATGCAGAGAGTATCAAGAGTCCTTTGATGTTGTTGGGTCACAGACATCAGGAAGTCATGACATGCAAAGGATATGCGACCAAATATTAAAAATGATGACTTTATTTTACATTATGTTAAACTGTCCAATATTATTTGATGCCCGAAAAAGGGGGGGGTGGGGGGGGGAGGTGGGGGTCACATATATATACCCTTGTGCTCCAGGGTACGCATGTGTGGATAACTTAAATTACAGTGGATTACATCAGTAATTGGATGTAATTGGATCCAATGGATCCAATGGATCATTTCAATTTTCAAACAGTTCATCTTTTCCCAAAAAACAACATTTAAAAAAGAAACTGAGTCTTTAATAGTCTAATAATCTGTAATAGTATGTTTGAATAATCCTATGTTTGAATAATCCTAGTTGCTGTCATGTTCTGTCCGTCGGCGCCTTATTAAACCGTTTCTCTCTGTTCGGCCTGCAGCGAAACTGGGAGACACAAAAGACCTAGAGGACTTCATTGCTGACCTTGACAAGACGTTAGCAAGTAAGTGCTAATTCCCTGAATTAACCTGAGCCATAAAGCATTTATCTGAAGCTGCCAAAGGCTTGAAGATGTATTAGATAGAATGCAGTCAATTCCGTGTCTAGAAATTCAGCTACCGACGTGACATTTTACTGTAAAACGGAGCAGGTCTTTCCACCAGGCTGCGGATCAGCGTAGGTACTCCTGCACTCAACCTCATCATCAATACTGAGATGCGGCTACATTTGGCTAAATTCATTATTGCAAAACATTTGAACTTCTTACAGGAAGTTCTCACAGATAATGGACCACTCAATCCTGAATCCTGAATCCTGTACAAGGCCTCCATTATTTATTTTGTTCAGGCTATCGTACAGAAACTTCTAGCAGAGTCAAATTATTCGTCATGTAGAGAGTTCTGAACGGCGAAACGCCTACGCCTACATGTTTGTGACAGTCGACAGAAATAGTAGTTGGAGTTCTAAAGATGATATAGAAAGGATAACCAATGTATCAGAAAATACAATATACAAATAATATTTTACTACTATTAATATTTTGAAATGCCCGTTTAATATCCATAATCTGTTGGTATCGTACATACAAGGGCTTTATAACATGCTTCTGTAAAACCTGTAATGGACACTAACGCTGTAATTACGGTTGAGAAAGAGACTGGGAGTTAGCAGCGCGGGTACTGAACGTTCCCCATTCATTACAGGGGAGCTATAAAGCGAGAAAGTGGGGATTAGTGGTCTTATGAGGACATGGAGAGTTATGACAGCTGTCATAGACAAACGGAACGCTGGTTTACACACAGTATGGACATGCAGGAGTGACCCAGGAGTTCATACTGAGCATAATGTCTCTTTCCTCTGCAGGTATGTGATCTGGACCGACACCCTTGGGGGAGGGGGAACACAGACTGGGCCCCGCCTCTTCCATCTGGCAGACTGGCCAACCTTACTATGGTGAAGCGGTGGTGAAACGCGGTGTTCATTCTGAACAGACCGACCACGACACACTCCCAACCTGCTCCGTATCGGGAAACCTGAGTAAAATATTATTTAAATGGCTTTTTATAGAATTATATTTGTCATTTTATAGAGCTGGTTACTGTAAATTTATCAATGCTCCTTTTTTGTGAAATATATTTTTGTATCTTGTGTAAATATTGTTTCAGATTCTATTGCATTGGCTGCAAGATGCTTGCGAGAAGATTTTTCCATTTGTTATTTTTTTCTTATGATTAGCTGTGTACTAATAACTGTGAACCTAAGGTCTTAACACACTAGTAAATCTGGAAAATTTTATATAGATTACAAGGTATTTAACACAACTAACGCCTTCCAACGACGACATTAAAAATGGAACATGTAGCTTTTAACTTACACCTCGAACGACATTATTGTTAGAAACTATATTTATATTCAGTGTCCTACTGTACGGATTGCGGGCCCCACGGTCCGCAGTGCCCTGTTAATAAGCAAAATTGCGAAACGTCCCGTTTCATGCTGCTGTCATACGGCAATCACATTTAGTAATTCCAATAATTCAAAGGGAAATTGTAATACAGTACCATGTATGCAGAAAGGCATCACACCAGAAGTATAGTAAAGGATTTATGAACTAATGTTATTGGGGAAACTACTGGGAATTGGTCTCTAAAAGACACTGTTAAGTGCAAAGTACAGTGTCCCTGACTGGAATCTATGTCAATTCTCTGTAGATCCAATTGCATTATTGTATTGTTTTTCATGACTTTTGTGTCTATGGTGAATAAACAATTTCACTGAAATATTTAAATGTTTTGGTGATTATGTTCACATATCCATATTCTTTCAAGGTGAGGATTTATTCTTGATTCTTGCAGACACTCTGTTCTGCAGTGACCCCCTCAACACCTGCTTCCTGTTGTTCACATGCTGACCTTTCGTTCGGTTATTAAGAGTACAGCAGATACCCAGCTTTTAAAGGAAATCTCCTAAGAACAGAACTCTGAGTCAATGAAACATTAAACCCAACAAAACACGTGTTCCTCAAACACATTGGTCACCCAACATGGATGTCCCTGCTCCAAAAAACGGATCCAATAAGCCAAAAAAAAAAGATTTAATCAAACAAGCACCGGTAGACACGAGGTTCCAGGACCGCGACAGTCTACACCAGTTTCCAGACACTAACGCAGATCAACTTTTGTGTAACATTTGTTTCCTTAAATTTACTTAATGATATCATTAAATATGCATTTAGCTTAGCTTATCTTCATACAGTACCTATTTCTATGACCTTGGTGGAAAACCATCCCGACTAAGAACTTTCCACAGGTCTTTGAGTTGTAGACAAAGCAGTATCTACGCCAACAGGAAATCACGTCTGGCTTTTGAATGAACAGACTGAAAGCGGGGTTCTTCTTCTCAGGTTGAGGGGTTATAGAGTTTCAGGTGGTTGACGGCCTGTATTCAATCAACTGACGTTCAAATAACTGCAGGTGTCAGTGATTTCCTTCACAAAGAGAGTTTGGCAAGATGAGCAATGACAGACAAAAAAAAAGTCTTAAGTTATGGACGAAAGTATTTCAAAGTTATGGACAAATGAAGATTGAATACAGGCCATAATGTGTCCGTTATGGCATCTGCAAATACCCCCGTCACTCTACAGCCTTGCCACTTGTTATTTCTTCACTCATCTCTACAAGAATATATATTGGTAGTTTATGGAAAGCAAGCGTTAATGGGTCATAAACCAGTTTGTATGGATGTGAATGCAGGGGTGTGGGGTGTGGGAGAGGGGGGGGGGCTGGAATTGGGTATGACTCTTCTGGAGCAGCTGCACAGAAGGTGGTCCATTTTTGGGATACCCTAACGCCTGGGTGGGACAGGACGGTGGGCTGCCATGTCAGCTGACTGGCTGAGGCTAGGCTCGGAGGAATGCAATGACATATGACACAGACCCCGTTATAACATTCCACAAGAGAAGGCCGGAAAAAAACCTCAGTTTGCGGTGGCTCCAGAAAAGCCCCGGACAAAACCAATTCAATAATCCTGAAGGGACAAGGCTGGTCAGGTGACCTGGAGCGTCAATGCAATACAATCATCAGATTTAAATCTCGCCTATAAGACATTACCAGTCTTTCACAGAGCTGATCTCTGTGCAAGAATCTTGGTGATACTTCCGGGTCCTTCTTTATTGCACTTGGCCCGGATTGGCCCAGAAGGTCTATTAACCAGCTGTCTTCCACCTGTCTCCATTGGTCAATTCAGGTCAGCGACCACTCTCAGTCCCCCGTCCCGTGAGACCTGTTGACACAGCAGGTTAGCTTACAGAGACTATGTTTCATAAGACTTCATTTTAGAACAACAATCCCAGTTGGCATCAGAGGGAATTTCTTTGGCAGTGCCTACGTTTGGCTTGGCTGGAGACCCGACTCACAGTGGAGGGGGTGCTGGTCCAAACGTGTGGGAATGTGGCGGAGGAAGAGGACAGGGTCTTCTTTCTAGGTCAAAACCGGAAAGATGGGCTAAGTACGTAGTTTCGGAGCAGGAGGTAATTATTACTGGAATAGCACAGACGTATTTGCTGAAGGAAAAGACTGTTAGATACTTCTGCGAACGCAAAGACGGCCCCCCACAGTTAAACTCGACAAAAATAAATGTGTTCCAGTTTTCATAACATCCTGTCCTGTCCAGGGATGTCTAGTACCACAGCCTGGTGCTTGACAAAAAGGGAAATATATATACCACCCCCCCCCAAAGTGCTAACATTTCAGACATGGTATGCTGGCTCCATCACTATCAATGAATGACTTAACTCACTGTGTAAACCTCAAAAAATGCAAGCAGGTTGAATCGTGTGACTGTACAATGAGAGCATTGTACAGAGTGTTTACCCTTCGGATGGTTAAACCAATAAGAAGTAGCTTCCTTTTTGCCAGATGTTAAGCTTGGCACAGGGATCTGGCAGAAGAGGATAAAGGGAAATATAAGAGAAGGGACGAGCGTCTGTCTCGCGTGGCCGGAACACCGCAGCGAAACGCTCAGAGGCACAGCAGAGTTGGCCAAGGCCCAACAGGTTAACGTGGACAATTCACACTCGTAAATGACGCGCTGCGGATTTCAGGCTCTTCAAAGTCATACTCCATTAATAAGGCCCCCCCAATTCCCCAGGTGTACACACATCCTTAGACAGGCTGAAACATCCAACTCAAACACCTTGATGTTTTACAACTTCCACATAAAAATAAAGAAATAAATAAAAAGAAAGAAAGAAAGACACATCATTGGTTCTTCTGTGGGCAGGGCTCTGCGGTCTGTGTAGAAGATTTTTTTGTTTTTCTCTATGCCCACAGCAGAACATCGCGATTATCTGCAGATTAAATTCAAATAAGCAGAACTCACACAACCAATTTGAATTCAGTTCAACTAAATTAATTATTTGTAAATAAACTGGACAAATTATCTTACAATTATGGCTTGATTTACTAAGACCTTGACCATGTGCAAAATTTTACTTACTGGTCATGGTATTTGTTTTGCAACCAATCATTGGTGGTGTTATTAGTTTTGTGTGTACGAAAATGTTTTGCACACACTAAATCAGTAAATCAGGCCATTAAATCGTGATGATATCTTGATATCATTAAATCATTGATATCTTCAGTTCTGTTTGCGAGTCACTGCGCTACGGTAAATAAATTGCGAGTAACTGATAAATAGGTAAATGGAGGTAAAACTGTAATGAAGGCAGATTGGAGATGGTTTTGGTTCAGTCCTCCAGCTCTCGAAAACAGCACACAGAGCTTCCAGGATGGAATGTCCATACTGGCATTCTGAACGTCGCCTGGTAACCGTCTCTCCCCGAGGCTCGGTCCATTCTGCTCGGTCCATTCTGCACGGTCCATTCTGCTCGGTCCATTCTGCTCGGTCCATTCTGCACGGTCCATTCTGCTCGGTCCATTCTGCTCGGTCCATTCTGCTCGGTCCACTCTGCTCGGTCCACTCTGCTCGGTCCACTCTGCTCGGTCCATTCTGCACGGTCCATTCTGCTCGGTCCATTCTGCTCGGTCCATTCTGCACGGTCCATTCTGCTCGGTCCATTCTGCTCGGTCCATTCTGCTCGGTCCATTCTGCTCGGTCTTCACTGTGTAGTCGGGCAGAGAGCAGTGCTGAATATCAGGCCGCGGGTTACGCAATCCGGTAATGCACCATCGCTTCTCTCCCTAACTGATGTTTCATCACTCGACACGTGACAAATGCACTCGCATTTCTCTTTAGTCACAGACGCTGCGAGGGGCGGGGCCTTACGGCCATTAACATGGGCATGGGGCATCAACAGGTCTTTTTAAAGTGGTCATAACTGGTTATAAGGACTGATCCATCACAGTCAGAAGTACAATGTTTTCAGGCTCGTAAAAATGAGAAAACAGTAAAATTCAAGATCTTCCAATAAAACATCCTTTTATTTTTTGTATAAACCGAAGCCAGAGTTTCCCCCCTCCGCAGCACGAGTACATTTCTGCATGAATGCGAGTAAGTATGTGCGTGTGAACAATGGCGTGTCAACACAAGGCAGGGTGATATCAGGAGAAAGACTCGGTGCTTACGCAGAAGACGCGAGGCCCGTAAAATGGGGGTCGCATCCGGTGCTCAAAACCCTTGAAATACTGCGTGATGCTGGGTCCTTTTTCACGTACAGATGAAAAACTATCCTGCTGAGACCTGCTGAATCAGCCGCATGCTTTCCTAGAACACGTTAACCATTCTTCAAAATCATGTCCGTGAGTAAGTCAATGTTATGTCCTTATTGCCGTGCTGTTTCCTGTCATACCCCAGCATGGACACATTTCTCTTTAAACAAATCAAGTCAAAGGTGCGACATTAACTACTCGCTATTGTCCCGCGAACGCATCTCTCCGCTGTAGCATACCCTGTAGGCACCTCAACCTTACGTTCGTATGAATCGCCATAAGTCTGCCAAAAACATAAGAAAGTAATGCACCATCTGCTATGATTGTGTCTATGGAAAGTCTGTGTGGAATCCTAAAAGGTCTTGATCTCAGTCAATAATTGCAGGGCTCAATGTGAGAGAGGCCCTGGACAGTCTCTAAGACAGTAAGTTACCCCTCAGACAGGAGAATGCAGACGGGTATTACTGCCTCATATTCAGATAATGACGTTTCCTTTGGGCATTCCTTTGGGACTGCCGGACTGGACACACTCATCTTACATTTCGATGCTGCCTTTTACCTGTCCTTCCCCTGACCTCCGAGTCTCCAGCAAACTTTTACCTTCTTCTGCTGCCAGGAAGGCCACAGGTCAAAGGTCACAGAAGAAGCCACAGGGATGATGCAAAAGGAACTGCATTAGGGATTTCCTTTGTTCCTATCGGAGCTGTAATTTATTGCCCTTTGTGTTCAGATTGTATTCAACAGTGAATATTTTGAAAACTGAAGCTGGTGTCACCTCCCTTTAAGAACATTCCTTCTCAAAATTGAAAAGGCTACACATATTATAGTTCAGAAAAGGGTGTTTTAACAAAAATATCAATACAAAACACACTGTCCTCTCCTTACAGCAAGAATTTGTAAAATATTTTTTCCTGCTTTCCAGACATGAGATCCCATTACACAATGCAGTGACATTTTAAAGCTACAGTAAGTCCAAGAAAACTTGGGACAAATTGTTACAAGAGTGGCGGTTCATTAGATAGTCCCTTGTGAACGCATCAGCTAAGCCCGTCCCAGATTCATCTGCAATCTCCCAAAATATTCTCAGTGCCCTCCCCATGGTGCCTGCTGACGTCTTCACAGGAATAATGAGAAAAAAACAAAACGAGGACGGCTTTCTTTTTTTAGCATCATGTTCTCGCACCTCGCCTTGTGATCCTTAGCGAGTGAGAAAGAAGATGGAGGGAGGGAGGGAGAGAGGGATAAAAAGGAGTAAAAGATGCAGAAGAAAGCCTGTGCTGCTGTTTGTCTAATCTAGACACAGCAGAGCCCGGCCCCAGGGTTTTGCTGGCCCAAAACAAGAATGTTGTAGTGGGCCCGAAGTGGTCCAACCTCAATCCCTAAAAATCACATTAAAACAACTAGTGTATTTGCTGAATGCCGTCAACAGCATTGTGAACTGCGGACTGCATAGAGCACATGCATTCACAAGGGCTGGAGGCAACAGCTGCCTGTCTCTCTGCAGCTAGCAGGTCCGTTTCACAGAAAGCAACGTCTCGTAAGCGATTAGCATCACAAGCTTTGAGCCGCAGCACCTCGGAACGTGACAAAGACAAGGGCGTGCGCTGATCGCATAGACTCTGATACGTCACATCAGATAAAGTCCAGTCAAGGTGGCTCCACTATGTCAGGGTCTTATCAAAGACATTAACATGACAATGGACAGTGAGCGTGGAGTACTGGTGCAGGCTGGAGAGGGTAACAATCCAGACTGGGGCTTGGAGTCTCTGCGTGTGGTCGAGACCCCTCCTTTCTGGTTGCCGTGGTGAACGGTCAGACTGTCTGGACTCCATCTGCTGCTGAAGCCCATTCAGAGACTCTCCTGCCCTTGTCTCCAAGAGCCCCAAATACATTACAGTCAACCTGAACCGGAACCTTTCCTCCCTCAAACCCATTTTACCTGAAGTCAATGACTATCAAAAAGCACCTGATTCCAAATCAGCCAGGAGGAACTTTTATAGCTCATATCCTTGTCCCTTCTTTACCCTCATTATCGAAAAAACTAACGCATACATTCAAAAGTTTGACACTGAAATATATATACAGATGTGCTCAAATTTGTTGGTACCCCTGGTAAATATGAGTTAAAAGGGTTATAAAAAATCAACCGTTTGGTGAATTAGCTTCATCTCACGCTGAAAAAATGAGAAAAATCCATCCTTTAATTGACGTTCATTTATTATAAGAAAAAAAAATCCCTCATCAATCATAATTATTTTTAACAAAACCATGTTGGCCACACACATTATTGGCACCCCTGAATTTATATATAGAATAAAGTAATCATTTTTAATATGTGGTCGCATATTCTTTGCCTGCCATGACTTCCTGATGTCTGTGACCCAGCAATATCAAAAAACTCTCAATATCTTATTTTCAGGTACTGTTACAAGTGATACTATAACCTCTCTGCATTTGAATGGATCTCTATGGGAATTGGGGGGTGGGACTACATTTAGCTGTAAATTACACTGGAACAGTATGGAACACATGGTTGGCTAAAGGGCTCTAAGTTATCAAGGGTCTCACGTATCAAACAAGCCTCAAACCATCACTCTGCTGCCAGAAATACAGTAGATATGGATGGATAACTTGAATGGTTTCTTCTCCTGACTTATTTTTCCATAGAGTTCAATAGAAAAATTTGTCAGGAGAAACAACCCTTAAAGTGATCCATCCATATCTACTGCATATCTGGCACCAGAGTGATAGTTTGAGGCTTGTTTGATAAGTTAGACCCTTGATGACTAAGAGCCATTTAGCCAACCATGTGTTCCATACTGTTCCAGTGTAATTTACAGCTAAATATAGTCACACCCCCCAATTCCCATAGAGATCCATTCAAATGCAGAGACATTTAGTATCGCTGAAAATAAGAAATCAAGAGTCTTTTGATGTTGTTGGGTCACAGACATCAGGAAGTCATAGCATGCAAAGAATATGCGACCAAATATAAAACATTTATACTTTATTCTATATATAAATGCAGGGGTGCCAATAATTGTGGCCAACATGGTTTTGTTAAAAATAATTATTTCTTGATGAGGGATTTTTTTTCACGTCAAGTAAAGGTTGGATTTTTCTAATTTTTTCAGTGTGATGACCAAACAGTGAATGTTTTATAACCTTTTTTACTCATCTTTACCAGAGGTACCAACAAATTTGAGCATGTCTGTATATTAAAAAAAAACGACTTAAAATAGGTCACACTTCAAAGCCAACCAGGAGAATAATTTGGTCAATTTTTTGTTTGGGTCGAAGCAAACCGATGGTGTGAACTTTGCAAAGAATACATGTTCAATAAAACGGGTTGAGGTTTAACCAGCTGGCAGCAGTCCCAGCTATTCAGTAAGGAATACGAGCACATGACCACTGAGGACCCGCTGACATTGGCTGTCCTACGCTTAGGAACTGAGGTCACTCCCCTTTGTGTCCAGCAACACTGAAAGCTGATTAATAATTAACGCTGGACGCTAAGTGTGAAGTTTCTTCTAAGCTTGTGCATTTCTACATTGCAAACTGAAGAGATGCACTAACAATGTGCACATATTCAGTGTCTCCCCCTATCAGCATATTCCCTGTATGACTTCACTTCCCATGGAAGTGTCACATGGGTGAACCTTTAACACTTACACAAAGTATATTTCTGCAATGGTTGGAAATTCTAAGTACTGAAGAAAGCAGCCAGAATAGAGCATGTTTCTTTGGTAAGCACAGGTATTTCTTTGGAAAGATTCGCTCACTGTGCATACAGAAATGGAGCCTTTCAGTGATTGCACATGGCTAATATGCAAAGTACTTCTCAGCCACTTCTAAAGCCTGGTACCAGCGAAGGTAGACATGGGGACTTACTCCTTGTGAGTGGAAACTAGGACAGCGTTGTCCCTCAGAAAAACCGCACGCAGGTTACCGGGGAGATCAGTTTGACCTGAGCTTACCCGCGCGACTGTTTTCAGCCCACATGCCGCTTGGCTCCAGGTGAAACTATGACTCCTCAGCTCTCAAATGTCTGAAGAATGATGGCATTTCCTGCTGAACGAGGGATGTTTATTTTTTTCTTTCGTAACTGGACACAGCAAACGTGAGCAGGCCTGGTTTTACAAGGTCAGCAGCTCGCAGCGAGGCATGAGACCGAGAAAGCAGAACTCACTCACCTCACATATTGACTCAAAGAAACACGCAGACAGCAAATATACAGGGGGAAAATTAGCATTTTGGTAACATTTAGGACAGACATATTACTCCAACCAGCACACTTTACACATATGCTTCAGCATTTAGCAGATGATCTTGTCCCTGAAACAGATTATATTTTTTAAATACAAACTAATTATTCAGCTAAATATATTTCTTGAAGCAATTCCTGTACCTTGCTTAAGGGTACAACAGCAGCACCTCTTACGAGCCCAGTTCCCTAGCCATTATACTAAAGGTTCCCAATGTGAAGTATTTTCAGGGAAAACAATGTGATCATCGCAAATTTTGCGATATCGAGTCTTGGCGCACGACTGACCTTGTTCCAACTCGAATGACCCCAGGATACAGAGATAAATACAGACGCTGGATCCTTTATCTCCTCTATTTGCACAGAGCTCTTTAAAAAGTAAAGAAAAGCTAAGGTGCAAACATGGGCCTCGGGGCCCAGTAAACCCCAGGGGATAAGAGTCATTAGCAGCCTTCAGAGTGAGAGGTGAAACCACTGGATGAAAGGGCCAGTTAGCCTGTTTGCTAATGACCCTGATACGATCATGACTGCAGTGTTTGAGCTGTGGGCTTGCATAAGGGCGAGAGTTAAGGAAGCGCAGACGCACGGAGACTCAGAAAACAGGAGCAATGGAGGGACGGTACGTTCCCATTATTATCATCCTGCTCTATTGCCATTAACGGAAACACTGGCGCTTTTAGGCCAGGAGTCACGGCCTCACATGCGCCATGAACTCCGCTACGTTTGTGGGATATTTCCAGCAACGATACGTGTGGGGTCTTTTACATCACTTGTCGTTAAAAACACAGGATATACTAAAGTCATGGCAAATTATTACCAGCTCGCTGTAAAGCACATGTGCGGATGAGCCTCGTAGCGGCTTCAATGTCCCTCATCAGCTAGCTAAGCACAGAGGCGATTCTTCTGTGACACGTTAATCCACATCGGTGGTTTAGGCCATCGATGCACATCAGTGACGGGGGCCGAACACCCTCCCCAGATCTCTCGCAACAGGCCCTTGTCTTCAGTGCGTCTCGCAGCGCACTACATTTATACGGTAGTGGCAGGGTGCTACAGGCGTGCGGAGGACAGAGAGACGGCTTTCATGTAGCTTGAATAAAAGTTAATGCAGGGAACTGGGGGCGGGTACGGCTGTCCTCTGCACATGCCTGCCCCCTTTCTCCCATGTGAGGAAACAAACAGCCGGTTTTAATGGTAAAGGACTTCTCAATAAATCTCCAGGGTGGGACTGGACAACACAATGTGTGGTTTCCTCAGGGGGGGGGGTGTCTCTTTAATAAAACCAGACCAGAGGATGTTCACTGTGTTCAGTACTCTTAAGTTACTAGCTTTTGTTCACTGCTGAATACGTATTGGTGATCGATATACATTTAAAAAAATACATGCATGTTTTGTAGTTGCCAAGAGACAGAAACCGGTAAACAAGCTGAAAATAAAAATGCTTACATTAGGACTTACACGTGTCCAACTAATAAACAGCAACTTGCGTTGCCTGGAAACCGGTGTACCCAGAACACGTTCTTTTCCCTTTGAAACCTCAAGGACGGCCCGAAGTCAAGATCTCTGACTCCTGCCATGTTGTGCACTTTCTGTTTTTTAGATTCTTATAATGAAACTATTAACATTTACCACATACATACTGCATATTTGCCACAGGAAAATTAAAAAAATTATTAAAGCATATATTAAGAATTAAAATAATTATTTAATGTAGAATATGCTACTATTTTGTCCCACTGTACATTAAATACACAGTCCTCATATGCATGCCTTCCTTATTAAATCTATAACTTCAGCTCACACCGTTTCAGTTCAACAAATATCACTGATTAAAAAGATCAACAGTTGGCACTATATTTTGAACTTAATTATGACCTTTAGTTGAATGGAACTTGTTTGAGTTTGTCAACTTCTCCGTGATCAATAATTTACATCCCTCTGACAGATGCTGGAACAAAAGGGTACGGATAAAGAGACCCAGGCCCCTCCCTCTCTCCGCCCCCCTCCTTTACCCTGTGGCAGGACAGAGAATGACAGACGGCTGCTGCATTTGGCATCAACACCCTCTCATTTACTACGCTTCACGCACCACTCGCCACAGCACCTGGAGCTGGGAGGGGCGGGGTGCCGCCCTGCTGTCAGTCTAGGGGGGCTGTGACGCTGGCTCCTGATTGGACAGACTACTATTATCACCCTCATCATCAGCCCTTTCTATGATCACGCTCTATGGTGATGTCACAGCCCTGCTTCCGCCTACCTGTTTATCGCTAATGTTTAAAAATGCCCTTTGCTGCATTAGATTAACGTTATTACTCATTAACAATATCTCGTGTTAGATTAACAGTCACTGCTTGCTTAGCTAGAGAAAGTGAGTGTGACAGTGTGTTTGTGTGTGAGTGAGTGTGACAGTGTGTTTGTGTGTGAGTGAGTGTGACAGTGTGTTTGTGTGTGTGTGAGTGAGTGTGACAGTGTGTTTGTGTGTGAGTGAGTGTGACAGCGTGTTTGTGTGTGAGTGAGTGTGACAGTGTGTTTGTGTGTGAGTGAGTGTGACAGTGTGTTTGTGTGTGAGTGAGTGTGACAGTGTGTTTGTGTGTGAGTGAGTGTGACAGTGTGTTTGTGTGTGAGTGAGTGTGACAGTGTGTTTGTCTGTGAGTGTGACAGTGTGTTTGTGTGTGAGTGAATGTGACAGTGTGTTTGTGTGTGAGTGAGTGTGAGAGCGTGTTTGTGTGTGAGAGAGCGTGTTTGTGTGTGAGAGCGTGTTTGTGTGTGAGTGAGTGTGAGAGCGTGTTTGTGTGTGAGTGAGTGTGAGAGCGTGTTTGTGTGTGAGAGAGCGTGTTTGTGTGTGAGAGAGCGTGTTTGTGTGTGAGTGAGTGTGAGAGCGTATTTGTGTGCGAGTGAGTGTGAGAGCGTATTTGTGCGCGAGTGAGTGAGAGAGCGTGTTTGTGTGTGTGAGTGTGAAAGCGTGTTTGTGTACGAGAGAGTGAGAGAGCGTGTTTGTGTGCGAGTGAGTGAGCGTGTTTGTGTGCGAGTGAGTGAGAGAGCGTGTTTGTGTGTGAGTGAGTGTGAGTTTGTGTGTGAGTGAGTGTGACAGTGTTTGTGTGTGAGTGAGTGTGACAGTGTGTTTGTGTGTGAGTGAGTGTGACAGTGTGTTTGTGTGTGAGTGAGTGTGACAGTGTGTTTGTGTGTGAGTGAGTGTGAGAGCGTGTTTGTGTGTGAGAGAGCGTGTTTGTGTGTGAGAGCGTGTTTGTGTGTGAGTGTGAGAGCATGTTTGTGTGTGAGTGTGAGAGCGTGTTTGTGTGTGAGAGAGCGTGTTTGTGTGTGAGAGAGCGTGTTTGTGTGTGAGTGAGTGTGAGAGCGTATTTGTGTGCGAGTGAGTGTGAGAGCGTATTTGTGCGCGAGTGAGTGTGAGAGCGTATTTGTGCGCGAGTGAGTGTGAGAGCGTATTTGTGCGTGAGTGAGAGAGCGTGTTTGTGTGTGAGTGAGAGAGCGTGTTTGTGTGTGAGTGAGAGAGCGTGTTTGTGTGTGAGTGAGTGAGAGAGCGTGTTTGTGTGTGAGTGAGTGTGACAGTGTGTTTGTGTGTGAGTGAGTGTGACAGTGTGTTTGTGTGTGAGTGAGTGTGACAGTGTGTTTGTGTGTGAGTGAGTGTGACAGTGTGTTTGTGTGTGAGTGAGTGTGAGAGCGTGTTTGTGTGTGAGAGAGCGTGTTTGTGTGTGAGAGCGTGTTTGTGTGTGAGTGTGAGAGCGTGTTTGTGTGTGAGAGAGCGTGTTTGTGTGTGAGTGAGTGTGAGAGCGTGTTTGTGTGTGAGTGAGTGTGAGAGCGTGTTTGTGTGTGAGTGAGTGTGAGAGCGTGTTTGTGTGTGTGAGTGTGAAAGCGTGTTTGTGTACGAGTGAGTGTGAGAGCGTGTTTGTGTGCGAGTGAGTGAGAGAGCGTGTTTGTGTGCGAGTGAGTGAGAGAGCGTGTTTGTGTGCGAGTGAGTGAGAGAGCGTGTTTGTGTGCGAGTGAGTGAGAGAGCGTGTTTGTGTGCGAGTGAGTGAGAGAGCGTGTTTGTGTGCGAGTGAGTGTGAGAGCGTGTTTGTGTGCGAGTGAGTGAGAGAGCGTGTTTGTGTGCGAGTGAGTGAGAGAGCGTGTTTGTGTGCGAGTGAGTGAGAGAGCGTGTTTGTGTGCGAGTGAGTGAGAGAGCGTGTTTGTGTGCGAGTGAGTGAGAGAGCGTGTTTGTGTGCGAGTGAGTGAGAGAGCGTGTTTGTGTGCGAGTGAGTGAGAGAGCGTGTTTGTGTGCGAGTGAGTGAGAGAGCGTGTTTGTGTGCGAGTGAGTGAGCGTGTTTGTGTGCGAGTGAGTGAGAGAGCGTGTTTGTGTGCGAGTGAGTGAGAGAGCGTGTTTGTGTGCGAGTGAGTGAGAGAGCGTGTTTGTGTGCGAGTGAGTGAGAGAGCGTGTTTGTGTGCGAGTGAGTGAGAGAGCGTGTTTGTGTGCGAGTGAGTGAGAGAGCGTGTTTGTGTGCGAGTGAGTGAGAGAGCGTGTTTGTGTGCGAGTGAGTGAGAGAGCGTGTTTGTGTGCGAGTGAGTGAGAGAGCGTGTTTGTGTGCGAGTGAGTGAGAGAGCGTGTTTGTGTGCGAGTGAGTGAGAGAGCGTGTTTGTGTGCGAGTGAGTGAGAGAGCGTGTTTGTGTGCGAGTGAGTGTGAGAGCGTGTTTGTGTGTGAGTGAGTGTGAGAGCGTGTTTGTGTGTGAGTGAGTGAGAGAGCGTGTTTGTGTGCGAGTGAGTGTGAGAGCGTATTTGTGTGCGAGTGAGTGTGAGAGCGTGTTTGTGTGTGAGTGAGTGTGAGAGCGTGTTTGTGTGTGTGTGAGAGAGCGTGTTTGTGTGTGTGAGTGTGAGAGCGTGTTTGTGTGTGTGTGAGAGAGCGTGTTTGTGTGTGAGTGTGAGAGCGTGTTTGTGTGTGTGTGTGATTGTGAGAGTGTGTTTGTGTGTGAGTGAGTATGAGAGCATGTTTGTGTGTGTGTGAGTGTGAGAGCGTGTTTGTGTGTGAGTGTGAGAGCATGTTTGTGTGTGTGAGTGAGTGTGAGAGCGTGTTTGTTTGTGTGTGTGAGTGAGTGTGAGAGCGTGTTTGTGTGTGTGTGTGATTGCGAGAGTGTGTTTGTGTGTGAGTGAGTATGAGAGCATGTTTGTGTGTGAGTAACAGAGAAAGCGGGAGAGAAGAAAGAAGAGAGACAAACAGAGAGAGAGGGAGAAAGAGTTGGAGATACAGGGCCCTCCACAATTATTGGCATTTCTGGTAAAAATGAGTAAAAAGGGTTATAAAAAATGCACCTTTTGGGGAATTACAAAAATTTAAGTTTGGATTTTTCTCCTTTTTTCGGTGTGAGATTAAGCCAAGTAAATTTATTTTAAGAAAAAAATAAAAAAACCTCATAAAAAAATAATCATTTTCAACAAAACACAATTATTGGCACCCATAGAAATTCTTATGAACAAAATGTAACTGAATGTAACTGCATTTTTTCCATTTATATTTTACTTTTTAAAGTTGATCAGAGTGTTTAGGAACTTTCAAGCAATAATCCACGACTTCCTGTTTCACTGCGGTATAAATATGAGGTGACACAAAGGCCATTCCTACATCAACATAGGAAAGATAAGAGAACACACAAATCAAATGAGCAGTGGCGCCCCCAGAAATTTTTCATAGGGGGGGCCAGGGGGGGGCACTGAAAATCTTGGGGTGGCACACCAAAACCAAAAGTCATAACTGAATTTCAGGAATTCTATTATGTTGTTGTAGGATATAAAAAAATATACATTATATACAAAAAATATACATTATTGATTTTAATGAATAGTACCTAATGTCAAATCAGATAGAAGCATATTATGCAGACTCGGAAGCATATTATGCATATGCCAGCGATTTTATCAGGGTGGCCGTGGCCCCCCCTGGCGACCCCTTGGCGGCGCCACTGCAAATGAGGGGGAAAGTGTGTTGAGCTTCATAAGTCAGGGAATGGCTATTAAAAAATAGCTACTCACCTGAAAATGCCCATATGTACTGTTAGGGCAATACTTAAAAAGTTCAAAGCAACTGGAACTGTTACAAACTTGCCTGGAAGAGGACCCAAGTTTATTTTGCCCCTACGCACAGTGAGGAGGATGGTAAGAGAGGCAAAAACATCTCAAAGGATCACTGTTGGAAAATTACAGAGGAAAGTAGCATCTTGGGGTCATCAAGTCTCCAAAACTACCATAAGACATCACCTCCATGCCAACAAATTATTTGAAAGACATGCCAGAAAAAAAGCCTTTCCTATCATTTCACCACAAACGTAAGTGCCTGGAGTTTGTTAAATGTTACTGGAACTTTGACTGGAACCGTGTTCTATGGTCAGATAAAACAAAAATTTAGCTTTTTGGCAACCAACACTCAAGGTGGGTTTGGCGTAAAAAGAAGGATTTCTATACCTAAAATAACCTGATCCCCACTGTTAAGTATGGTGGAGGTTCCGTGATGTTGTGGGGCTGTTTTTCCTCCAAGAGCCCTGGGAACCTTGTTAGGGTACATGGCATCATGAACTCCATGAAATACCAGGACATTTTAAATCTGAATCTGGCTGCCTCTGCCAGGAAACTAAAACTGGGTCGTTGTTGGATCTTCCAGCAGGACAATGATCCAAAATATACGTCCAAATCAACACAAAAATGGTTAACTGAACACAAAATCAAGCTTCTGCCATGGCCATCTCAGTCCCCTGACCTAAACCCCATTGAAAACCTGTGGGCTGAGCTGAAGAGGAGCGTGCACAAGAGAGGACCTCGGACTCTGGACAGATTCTGCAAAGAGGAATAGTCTCTGTATTCTCCAACGTTATTTGATGTTTCGGGAGAAGACTCAGTGCTGTTTTATTGGCAAAGGGAGCTTGCACAAAGTATTAAATGCAGGGGTGCCAATAATTGTGGCACACGTGGTTTTGTTAAAAATATTTATTTCTTGATGAGGGATTTTTTTTTCTCAGAATAAACTTACTTCAATTAAAGGTTGGATTTTTCAAAATTTTCCAGTGTGAAATTAAGCTAATTCACCAAACAGTGAATTATAACCTTTTTACTCATCTTTACTCTATCGATTGTTAGCATCGGTAGCTCTATCAATGTCTCGCAAAGGCTTGCGGAGGCCACTTCTCCAACTCCAGTTCATACATGCCCAAAATTATGAGCTGCACTTTCCAAAACACGAGTGACCCCCAGGTGTGCACAACATGAAAAAATGATTGACGTTGTACTTTAGTGATTAAAGCCTACAGAAAGAGGACAACTGAACTTACCATGGCCTTTACGCACACCCACTTCTCCACAACAGGTAAGTAAGCTCATAGAAAGCACTGGGTTTAGAGTAGACAGAAAAATAAAAGAATGGAAAAAATTACACTTGCTCTGACACTTGGGTCCAATTGCTAAAATTTCTATTTCAATGGACGCAAACCTTTTTTAACATATGTTAATACCGTAATAATTTTCTTCAGCAATGAATACGTCTACCCTATGACTGTGTTGTCCAGAATCTAACATTGGCGTAACATACAGTACAGTATTTGCCAAACGTCCACTATGAATGGTTCTGGTGAAGTTGTTCTGATGCTATGCCCCTTAAAGCCAGCATTCTGGAGTGTGTTCGAACCGAGGCTGCGTCCCAATACTCGAAAAACACACCCTCCCGTCCTGCACTGCCACCTCCTCTACTCTGTGCCCTGGAAACGGATCTTTGTGTTTTAATCTAATGTCGCTGATTACATCTTAATTAATGTCTCGACGCAAACCGAAATGTCAGGTACATTGTATACTGTAGATGCAAATACTTGTTCTCGAACGTTCAGGCAGTTTTGCATACTTCCGGGTAGGAGAGGAGGGGTAGTGGGGGAGTGGAGAAAGGGAGGTGGAGAGTGAAGAATATTGGGACGCAGCCAAACTAATTCTCCATAGGGCATCTATTCACCTGAATTAGAAGGTTGAGCCTCAGAGGTCAAATGTTCCTGCACCACCGACCCCCCCCCCCCATGGCCTATTTACTGACGTCTGCCACATTAACTCCTGTCCGAGAGAGAGCGTGTTCCTGCTCAGTGCGCTTTATCATACTGCCAGATTCCCTTCAGCTTGTGGCGTTTTTAGGGCGACAAGTCAACGTCAATGCCCTCTACATTCAAAACAGGAGAAGACAAGAAAATACAGGAGAGCGGAAACAAGACTCAGCACGTCTTAGCATCCCATTGAGCTCTGCCAAGTACCGAGAGCAGTAAATCACCCGACGGTTTATTTTAGAACTATAATTCAAAGCGGAAAAGAGTCAGATTCGGGAGCGGAAACCACAATTATAACACCAGGATCATCTGGATCGTATCAAAAAACGAATGATGAAATGTTGTTGTAAGGTAGTCATAACCAACGCTTAGTAGCAACTTACTAGGGGTTCCTATCAATGGAAGCCAAATACAAGAACGCATAACGGCATGGACATGGACAATCAACACTGTCAAGGTGCTGAAATATAAACAGCTACATCATTTACTGACAACTTCCCAGGTCAAGGGCTCTAAAACACAAGAGGTGGGGTCGAGGTGAATATTCTAAATATTCCCATAAAACATGCTTCCCAGTGGGCTAATGGCCCTCTTTGCTTTCATTACTGCTGTTGCACAGTTGGAGTTCAGATCCTGCCGTCTGCGATACAGTGGAAATGTGTGAGATTTCCTGACTTTCAGACCAGAGTGTTTAAAACAACAAAAACAGGCCCAGTCAGTTAGCTAATGACTATATTCCAGACTAGAGGTATGAAGTAATGAGCCATAAACCGCAGAAATGCTGGATTGAACTGTGGCGATTGGTGATATCAAAAAAACTAAATGATGCCGGTCATGAAACGTAATATTAGGATACCCTCATTTGACCCATATTTACGACGAATGAGTTCAACTACTTACCCGTGTTAATTTATACAGACTACTAAGTTTGCCATAGTATGCTATCATGACTGGGTATAAAAGGATATAAAAAAAACTCTTGATATCTTATTTTCAGGTACTCTTACAAGCGATACTCTCTGCATTTGAATGGATCTCTATGGGAATAGGGGGGTGGGACTAGATTAAGATGTAATTTACACAGGAATAGTATGGAACCCATGGTTGGCTAAATGGCTGCAAGTCATCAAGGGTCTGAGGTATGAAACGAGCCTCAAACGATCACTCTGCTGCCAGATATGCAGTAGATATGCATAGATCACTTGAAGGTTTGTTTCTCCTGACTTATTTTTCCAGAGTTCAATAGAAAAATTAGTCAGGAGAAAAAACCCTTTCAAGTTATCCATCCATATCTACTGCACATCTGGCAGCAGAGTGCTGGTTTGAGGCTTGTTTGATACCTCAGACCCTTGATGACTTGCAGCCATTTAGCCGACCATGGGTTCCATACTATTCCCGTGTAATTTACAGCTTAATCTAGTCCCACCCCCAAGATCCATTCAAATGCAGAGAAGTTATAGTATCGCTTGTTGGAGTACCTGAAAATAAGATATCAAGAGTTTTTTGATATCCTTTTATACCCAGTCATGATAGCATCACCTGTTTACCTGTGGAATGTTCATGTTGCAAGCATCAAATTCAGAATTAGCATATATTTACAAAAATCAATAAAGTTGACAAAGTAAAACATTAAATATCTTTTCTTTGTAGTTTTCAATTAAACATATGTAAGCGAGAATTTACAAATCACCGCTTTGTACTTTTATGTGCATTTTACATACTGTCCCAACGTCTTTGGAATTGGGGTTTGTAGTAGCAGATATTGGTAGTAGATTGATATTGTATAATTACGCAAGAATTTTACTTGCTTGTTATGCTATTGAGTGAGCAGGGCTTTTCGTGGCTGTATTGGCATATGTTCTGGCTATTGTTGGCTTTATATTGTTGCTATGATATAGTTGTCATGAATCATATATTAATAAAGATAGAACACAGAGTTTGTTGTTTCCACTCAGAGTTTGGTTGCGGGAGCAGTTGAGCAATCTTACGGCGCCGGTGTCATGGCCACTAGGGGTTCTGTGTGAAGGGGTTAAAGATGGCAGTGTGGGAGGGCTAGGGTTGGTACTACCAGCTGACAACCTAAAAGTGGGGGGTCCCGTTTCCCCTAAATGCCATGCCGCAACCCCCCCGTCTCCATGTACTCTGACGTAAATACACTGAGGACAGAGGTCATTCCCAGACCTGACCCCATGAATCAATGCAACAACCTCACATCCCAGAGTTACCATCGCCGATCACACCTTTCAGAGAGAGACCCTGGCAGGAGTCTGCTACTACAAACAGCCCGGCAGTGACAGTGCGCAGTCTAAACGCAGCACAGCGTAAACTTGCCCTTGGTTCTCGACAGTCACGCAATGCTATTTCTGGCATCAGGTGACAGTATAAACAGTCACCAGAGTGACATAACCCTTCCTGTATGTTACGTCTACACCATGTGAGCATACCCAAAGATGCCTACATTACGGTAATAACGCATAACATTACATTACATTACATTACATTATAGGCATTTAGCAGACGCTCTTATCCAGAGCGACTTACACAGCATTTATTTTTGCATTTATACATATATCCATTAATACATACAATATATATATATACAATGCATGCAGGTGAAGTACCTTGCTCAAGGGTACAACGGCAGTGTCTGACCTGGGAATCGAACCTGCAACCTTTCGGTTACAAACCCAGTTCCTTAACCATTATACCACACTGCCGCCCATATATAACAGACCGAGCAGGTTGCGTATCGACATAACAGTAATTCAGAGATACGGTGGTTTAAACTCGTAGATTTATTTTTGTGTTCGTGCACAGCAGAGGTTATGATGTGACTTGTTCCTGTTGAGGATTTCTTTGCTTGTGTCAAGTCCATATTTACAGCCACGTTTGAATAACTTGGGAGACGAGTGGAAAACGGACACATTCCCGTGGGCCTGTCCGCAGGGGGTCAATAAGCGTGACTTCACAAACTCATTTAGTCCCGTCAGCTCCCTGCGTTGTGTGCTAGCTGAGTGCTGTACTCTGACACCTCCAGGGCCTGCTTTGTGAAAGATTATTAACAGTGAGCAGTGACAGATCTCTCCCAATTCCAGGGCCAATGAGCCCCCCTTGCCCTCCCCCGAGCTGGAACAATAATCCCCCAAGCCAATTGGCAGAGGGCTGGTACAGGCTGAGGGGCCTTACGGAACACAGAGGCCACTCCCACATAGCAACAACCCCCCCCTAACCTCTGACCCTGCTGCCTTTTTAAAGTCCGTCTGCTTCAGTGCTGCAGGCATGGACACATTCCACCGGTAACCTGACGCTCTGACGTCCAACTTTGATGACCTCACAGGTGTGCTAAGCAGCTGGGAGGCTTCAGCTAGGGAACACTTTAAATAACACTTCAGATGCACTGCGGGATAAAGCACGGACATTTTTATGTTCTGTAGCGAAACCATTAAGCAACAACTGTATTGAGATAAAATTTCTATAATTTTTTGTGAATAAATTCCTTATTGATCTTTATAGTCAATTTCAGTTACAATTAATTAAAGTTACTTCCTGACAATGAGTATGAAAATATTATTACCAATGTATTGCATGCTTACTAAAAAATATGCTGTACTTAATACATGGCCTCATATAACAATGATCACATTACCTCATCTACTTCAAAAGACAATGGGTTAAGATTGGCAAAGACCAAGATTAAAGATGAATAAAACGCAATGCCCTTTTACTCAAAAAATAAATGGAAAGTTTTACATTTTTTGGGTGGAAACACGTGTCACTGAAATGAACGGAAAGTTTTATGTAAAAGATTGCTTGTTTAATGTTATTCAAAATAATGAACTAAGTGCACATGGCTGAATCTGAACAAAAACTCAGTTTCTCAAACGCCTGCTTTACAACCTAAGAAGTACAGTCCTGTACAGACTGACACATAACATCAGGGTGCCGTGCTAAACAAATGCCAACATCAACATGATCACTCGATTACGCGTTATTGCAGTAAGTATGACATTGGCAAAGAGATTCTGTTGACGACAGTCTACAGAATAGAGGGACAGACTGTCCTACTATTCTGTAGGCTTTCATCAACAGAGATATCTTTACCAGTGTCATACTTACTGCAATTTACAAGTAATGGTCAGATGGCTCATCAGTCACACACAGCAGTTTGTCAGTTTCATGCCGCCAGGCTCCTATTGCCAGCATTCAAAGTAAGTAAGTAAGTAAAAAAAGTAAGTATTAATATTCGCTCTTCACAGCACGAGTTGCACAGAGAGCAGAGTGTGTGAGGTAAAAAACAAAATATATATATAATATAACAAAAAAACAACCCCATAACACACAATAAATAAAAACAACGGGGGGGGGGGGGGGGGAGCCAGACCACCAAAAACGCCTGCCCTGGTGAGGTGAGTCTTTTTTTTTTTTTTTTTTTAGTCAGAGGAGGAGGAGGCTTCAGGTCCTGGGGGTAGGGCGTTCCAGCCTAGGGGGCCGCCCCCCAAGGGCTCTCTCGCCCCTTAGTCTTAAGCCTGGTTCGAGGCACCGCCAGGAGCCCCTGGTACACAGAACTGCACAAGCACATGTGTACGTTTGCCTCCATGCAAACGCAGGCATGCATGCACACATGCATAAATGCATGTGCATACTGTATGCCATGCACACTTCCTCTGCAGCAATCTATATCCTCCTGAGACCCTGCAGAATTATTATTATTTTTTTTTAAAGTATTTAATTTTCTTTTACATAATACAAGTGTCTTGTATGACAAAAACACATTGCAGTAAAAATATTTTCAAAAATATTTATAAAATGTTTTATTGAATGTCCCTTTCAGCATAGTATGGCCCTTTAAGGCCATAGACTCGTGTCCCCTACAGGAGACAGAAATGAGTTGCCGGGTCTTAGGATATCACGTCCCCTACGATGAGCAACAGCACAGTAAAACCACCACAATGCATGAGATGATTCTGCAGTGGCTGGTGACGTGTTGACCGTGACTGCCCCGCACTGAGACTGCCACATTGCGGTAACGTCAACCCCCGGGGGACACGTCAAACAGAGACACATATCACGTCAACAGTCCCCAGACGTCCCTGTCCTGAACATACTGCCGACACACTGCCCGCAATCGCCAATAAAACACACAATGCGACATGGCAGCGAGAGAGTGTACCGTCAACCTGTTATCGACCCGGAAATAAACACACAACTACAGGTCATTCCCAAACGTCCCGAACACCCGCCTGAATTCATCTTGAACGGAGAAGCTGCGACAGTCCACGGCTCTGTCTGCCAGGGCTTCTTGAGTCTCCTGCTCTGTCTGCCAGGGCTTCTTGAGTCTCCTGCTCTGTCTGCCAGGGCTTCTTGAGTCTCCTGCTCTGTCTGCCAGGGCTTCTTGAATCCCCAGCTCTGTCTGCCAGGGCTTCTTGAGTCTCCTGCTCTGTCTGCCAGGGCTTCTTGAGTCTCCTGCTCTGTCTGCCAGGGCTTCTTGAATCCCCTGCTCTGTCTGCCAGGGCTTCTTGAGTCTCCTGCTCTGTCTGCCAGGGCTTCTTGAATCCCCTGCTCTGTCTGCCAGGGCTTCTTGAGTCTCCTGCTCTGTCTGCCAGGGCTTCTTGAGTCTCCTGCTCTGTCTGCCAGGGCTTCTTGAGTCTCCTGCTCTGTCTGCCAGGGCTTCTTGAGTTTCCTGCTCTGCCAGGGCTTCTTGAGTCTCCTGCTCTGTCTGCCAGGGCTTCTTGAATCCCCTGCTCTGTCTGCCAGGGCTTCTTGAGTCTCCTGCTCTGTCTGCCAGGGCTTCTTGAGTCTCCTGCTCTGTCTGCCAGGGCTTCTTGAGTCTCCTGCTCTGTCTGCCAGGGCTTCTTGAGTTTCCTGCTCTGCCAGGGCTTCTTGAGTCTCCTGCTCTGTCTGCCAGGGCTTCTTGAATCCCCTGCTCTGTCTGCCAGGGCTTCTTGAGTTTCCTGCTCTGTCTGCCAGGGCTTCTTGCTGCGGTATCTTCACAGGTGCCTGGTGGGCAGAGGCATGATTGGGAGCACCTGTGGGCAGTACTCCCGGAGACGTTAAGATGTGCTTGTCTCCAGTCTGAGGGGGAGCGCTCTCCCCACAGACAACTTTTGGTTGCTGTCTAGGCGTTGACCTCTGTGCGTGTGTTCTTCTCTGGTTTAAACAATACAGCAATTCTTCACCACACACCGCTCACCTACACAGCCGACTGATTTGAATTTGAACTTGTTTTCTCAACGAGTCTCCTTTTTTCTGTCATGGCCGTTGAGCCGGGCTGTGACAAAGCCTGCCCGTAAGCGCACACGCGTCATCCCGCTGTACGCGGAGTTCATCTCCGTGGCGATTCCCCTGAGGCGAGAGCTGAGTACATCACAGCCCTATGGGCCGGTGTTCTCTTACAGGACAGGAATGTGAGGCATTAAGGCTTTGGCGAAGCCTTGCAGCGCTGGGTTCTAACTGCCATACATACAGCCGAGGACGGTTAACTCGCAAGGAGGCGCTGCTTAAATCAGCCTCAGAAAATCGAATAAAGACAAAGCCACTGAAAGCACATTTCACCTGTGGAAAACATCTCCATTCACTGCACGCCTGTTTCTCTTCTTATCTCTGGACACTCAATGCCGTTTACTTTCATTTTCTTTCGTTTACTTCGTTCCAGTGCTTTATTTTGATTTTCAGAGAGCACATTATTCACCTGGCTTGATTGCGTCTGATATCAATCCTGTTTTATGTAATTTTTAGATTTTTTGAGCTATACCATCATAATGTGTTTTATTAGCATTAATAGTATTATTATAAAAAAATAGATAATTCTACATTAGTGCTCTAAAAGTAAACCCAAGACCAGTGCCAACTAGCAGTGAAACCACGTCCCTCCCATTTCATAGTCATCACTGACTGGAGCAACAGACAGACAGACAGACAGACAGAACTAAGCGTGTGTCACAAGTGTGCATCAACCACTCCTCATCCTTTCTTTCACAACAGTGGATTGGCACACCACATCAGAAAAATCCCACAAGGCACTGTACAAACAGGTCTGTTATGACTGCTAAAGTTGTACATTAATACTCAATGTATCATATACCCATTTCATATATCTGAAGCAAGATTATAAATTTTTTTCTCAAAACATTTAGCTAATATTAACAGACAGTCAAGATTTGTCAATATTTGGTATGTCCACCATTCTGGTGACTGTGGAGGTAAAGCCATACAAGTTAACACTCCTTGGTCTTCCTTTGATTTCAAATAATCCAGGAAAACCTTTGAAGTGTGTTTTGGGTGATGGACTGTTCCAGCACCAAATAGCTAAATTGAAAGTTTCTAAGGGAGCAATACAATGCGTATTACAAAAATTTCCACAAACCAAGTCCCTTTCATCCAAAGCAAAATCAGGCAGACCTAAAGCACCCACACCACCTCAAGACCAATACAGTGCCGGCCACTATTATTGGCACCCCTGGTAAAAATGAGTAAAAAAGGTTATGAAAAAAATTCACCATTTGGTCAATTAGCTTAAGCTCACACTGAAAAAATGAGAAAAATCCAACCTTTAATTGACGTTAATTTATTATGAAGAAAAGAAAATCCCTCATCAAGAAATAATAATTTTTAACAAAACCACGTTGGCCACAATTATTGGCACCCCTGCATTTATAAATAGAATAAAGTATTAATTTTTAATATTTGGTCACATATCCTTTGCATGCCATGACTTCCTGATGTCTGTGACCAAACAACATAAAAAAGCTTTTGATATATTATTTCCTGGTACTCTTACAAGCGATACTATAACGTCTCTGCATTTGAATGGATCTCTATAGGAATTGGGGGGTGGAACTAGATTTAGCTGTAAATTATGCTGGAACAGTATGGAATACATGGTTGGTAAAATGGCTGTAAGTCATCAAGTGTCTGAGGTATCAAACAAGCCTCAAACCATCAATATGCTGCCAGATATGCAGTAGATATAGATGGATTACTTTAAGGATTGTTTGTCCGGAAATTTTTTCCTATTGAACTCTTTGGAAAAATAAGTCAGGAGAAGAAACCCTTCAAGTTATCCATCCATATCTACTGTATTTCTGGCAGCAGAGTGATGGTTTAAGGCTTTTTTGATACCTCATACCCTTGATGACTTATTTATTATGCTCTTTTTGACTTATGTTCATGGAACAATAATATAATCTTGCTTCAGAGTAAAGATTTGGTGTTAGTTTTAGATGAATTATGAAAGCAAACAGATCTTGGTCGTGTCCTCACTTTTGGACCCCACTGTGTACACACACACACACACAGTATGTCCTCGTGTGTTTATTTCAAGAAGAGAAAACGTGACCTATACCCACCCTTGTGATGTCTCTGAGTGACCTCGACACACATCCCCACGGTGATTATGTCAAAGCCGCGAGCGCTACCAGAGGAAATGATGAAAGAAGGCAGAGGGGAGAGGAGAGGAGGAAAAAGAAGGGGAGGGCAGGGGAGAGGGTGCACAGGCTGTTCCAGGCCTTAGAGAGCGCTGATGAATAATGTTCACGCTCTCTGCCGTGTAATTAGAATCACAGCAACCCCGAGTGAGGCTGTAACAGGATCGCCGAGGGAGCTCCTCTCGAGACTTTGACAGTTAAACACGCTAGAGCCGTTTTGAGGGTTCCCCTGGCTGTCCAGCCCAGGCCCAGCGTATGGAAAATGTGAACATGCAGGAAAACGCTGCAACGCTTCCTGTGATAGAGACCAGCTCCATGGGGACGTGTGCTTGGCATTCAAAAGCAGCTCCACAAAGCTCCAAAACCTGCCAGAGGCTCTTATAAAATGAATAACTGATTCATCCAGTGACTCCATCCATCTCTGCACAAAGAAGCAATAACTACGCATGTAATATCAGTGCTGCTACTTCTACTGGTACTTCCACTGCTATACAGCGCTCTGCAATTGTATTGTAACGTAATGTAATGGTTATATCGCACTGCCGTTACTAAGATTGAAATGTCATTTGCGATCAGATTTTTTCTGACTGGACGTGGCCTTGCACAAAAAGTCTTCTCTTCTCACTGGGGATGGGAGAAATGAGAGAGAGGGGGAGAAGATAACTACAATACTTCCCTAAAATTGTACAGTTCAGTGGTGAGGTGGATTCTGCATGTATGCATCCGAGGAGGCGAACGCGTCGCTTCATGGGACCGCATCACTGATGCTGCTGTGTGAACCAGGGCCAGGCATTCTGTGGTTTTCCCTCTTATTCTCTCTGTCTCTCTCCCTCCCTGTCCTTGTCTTTGTCGCTCTCTCTGTCCGTCCCCTTCTCTCTCTCTCGCCCCGTCTCACACTCTCTCTCTTTCTCTCTCTCTGTATGTTCTCATGCGCTCAGTGCAACTGCTGTTTTTTCTCAGAAAACATTTGAAAACGTTTGATATTTGATCCAAATTCCACTGCCATACTCCAGTGTTGCTGCCCCCTGCTGATGAGTAAGAGTGCTGTTATATTACGGGCCAGCGGCAAGTGGTTCTATAAATTAGAGGCACTGCCCCTCCCTCCCTGACATCTTGACTCCCTACAAGGGTGCAATGTCGCACTCCAGGGCGTCCGGTGGTCGAGGACAGGGAAGGGAAGGGAAGGGACTCTCTGTTTCCCCAGAGGAACCGCAGGGGGGCCGAGAGGCCTCAACCACCAGCCGTCCCGCGGAGGCATGCGCAGTCAGGTGGGAAATGCGTCAGGACCGCCTTAGCGCAGGCCGGCCTTCCTCGCGGGGTCACAGGGCGCCGAGGGCAGGAAGCTCGGGAGAACGGAGAAGATGCCCGCCGTCGTTCCGAAACGATCCCTTCCATAACGGAGAGAAACATTCAGCAGTCGAATAAAAAGACCGTGGCTGTCTGCTCGCCTCTCTCTGCCAAGTCATTTACAATTTTGGCAGGAACGTTGAACGCTCCCTTGCACTGTGGCTTTCTGTGCAAAGTAGCATATTTTCTGGGAGTTTTACAGGACCTGCTGTAAACTGTATGAGGAACAACTTTACCACTTAGCAGAAAGAGTAAGACAAGTAAAATCCATTTCCCATCACGTTTCCAGAACACGTCCTCGTTATGGCTGCTCAGAGGGCCAAGCTTGGTTACATGATACGGGTGCCGCTGTCTAAAATGCAACGGTGTGGAAATGCACTTGAGAACTTTCCCATTGGCTCAAGTATGCAGGGGGACATTTTTTTGATTGCAGCCTGGCGATGGGGGTGTGGCTTGGGTTCAGCTCTCCTCCAATGGGGATTAGCAGGATGAAACTTCTTCCAACGAGACACAGAGGACACTGGGTAATCCAACTCCACCCAAGGATTGCGCCAGGGTTTTACTCGACCATGTTCCAAACTATCAAGGCCGTGTGTTAACGTAAGAACAGACACACCAACCTCGCATCTTAAACACACAAAGCAAATCGATTCACCTGAGAAAATTTACTTCCATTAGAGCTGAGAATTTACTTGGCTCATAGCAACAATGATTAGGATCACTTGCGTGACAATTCATGCAAGTGATGACTTGCATTTCAACAGATGGATTATACAGTATGCACAGAATAAAAATATGAATAGAATATTAATACAAGTACACATCTCCTAACATATAATACAATCAAAGTATTAAGGTAGTTACATTACTTGAGGATTCAGCCCAAATCTAATGCAGCGCAACACGTCTGATATACTATAGCAGGAGTGCACAGCGAAGGCCGGCACTTCACACATTCTTAATTATGCAATTAGTCAAATAATTATTTTGATGGGCTACAGCTGCAGACTGCACATGCATCCATTGTGAAAACATTTTACTGCCGTTCTGTGCAAGAGTGACAACCAACACCAGACTGCGCAGCTGTTTATAAGATTAGGCCCGTACATTCGTTTGGAACACAAACCAGCTCACGCCATTAGCTCTCCTGGAATGGAGTTGTGCGGCGGATATCCTCAGCGCTGGCTGGATGAACCGTCTGTAGAGGATCTATTGTGACCATGGGAGTCTGACAGCTGATGGGCGGATGGACACTCACGGATCTGATGGGCGTGCTCAGGCTTTCTCTCTCAGCAGGATTCACACAGACACACAAACTCTCTCCCGCTGCAGAAATTAGTGTACGAATAACTAAAAACACACCGCCAGAGGACTGACTTTGACTGCGCTGACAGGAAGTGGGTGTCCAGCAGAGCGTCTAGTTATTGTTAACGTGGGGGGGAAAGTCTAAACTAAACTAAGCACAGCCTAATCCAGAGATAAATGCAGCGGCTTGATGAGTCTTCCACAGTTTTAAGGGATTATCAGTTAAACTGCACCAGTTCAAAACGTCACAAGTTCCAGTTAGATTCCAGAGAGGGGTGAGGCGTGTGATTGGCCAAGCCTGCTCAGGCACTTGACAGCATGGTCGAGGTGAAGATCTGCTGCAGGATTTGTGGGATCTGCTTAGTGTCCATGGCGACAAAAGAGCGTCCAGCCGGCAAGGTTTTCTGGAGCCTGGCAAGAGAGAGAAGAAAAAACAACCTCCTTAGTGTTACCACAACAATGGTCCCATCCCTGTCAATGCCTCCAGCCCCACCCAACCCCACCTGACCCACACCTCTTGGAAAAAGGTCTCGGACTGCTCAGCGGGCGAACAATATGCATCATTCATGCAAGGGATTGTGGGTAAAGGGCCTATGAGCAGTGCACTGCTGCTCCATAAGACCCATTCATTACTGTCCCCTGCTCCTTTAAGAAGAACACGCATGCACAAAAAGAACAGGTCTGTAAATCACGCTGGTCATGAAAAGGCCAAACTCCACTTAACCACAGCTCAGAGCGTCTTAGTGCTCCACTTAACCGCAGCTCAGAGCGTCTTAGTGCTCCACTTAACCGCAGCTCAGAGCGTCTTAGTGCTCCACTTAACCGCAGCTCAGAGCGTCTTAGTGCTCCACTTAACCGCAGCTCAGAGCGTCTTAGTGCTCCACTTAACCGCAGCTCAGAGCGTCTTAGTGCTCCACTTAACCGCAGCACAGAGCGTCTTAGTGCTCCACTTAACCGCAGCTCAGAGCGTCTTAGTGCTCCACTTAACTGCAGCTCAGAGCGTCTTAGTGCTCCACTTAACCGCAGCTCAGAGCGTCTTAGTGCTCCACTTAACCGCAGCTCAGAGCGTCTTAGTGCTCCACTTAACCGCAGCTCAGAGCGTCTTAGTGCTCCACTTAACCGCAGCTCAGAGCGTCTTAGCGCTCCACTTAACCGCAGCTCAGAGCGTCTTAGTGCTCCACTTAACCGCAGCTCAGAGCGTCTTTGTGCTCCACTTAACCACAGCTCAGTGTCTTAGTGCTCCACTTAACCACAGCTCAGAGCGTCTTAGTGCTCCACTTAACCGCAGCTCAGAGCGTCTTAGTGCTCCACTTAACCGCAGCTCAGAGCGTCTTAGTGCTCCACTTAACCACAGCTCAGAGCGTCTTAGTGCTCCACTTAACCGTAGCTCAGAGTGTCTTAGCGCTCCACTTAACCACAGCTCAGTGTCTTAGTGCTCCACTTAACCACAGCTCAGAGCGTCTTAGTGCTCCACTTAACCGCAGCTCAGAGCGTCTTAGTGCTCCACTTAACCACAGCTCAGAGCGTCTTAGTGCTCCACTTAACCACAGCTCAGAGCGTCTTAGTGCTCCACTTAACCACAGCTCAGAGCGTCTTAGTGCTCCACTTAACCGCAGCTCAGAGTGTCTTAGTATGGGATGTGACCTGTACAGCCAAGCCCTAAAAGCTTTTCTCTAGTGAAAACAGAACCAGGCCACGCTGGTATACACAGCAGGGCACTAAAAGCTTTTCTCTAGTGAAAACAGAACCAGGCCATGCTGGTATACACAGCAGGGCCCTAAAAGCTTTTCTCTAGTGAAAACAGAACCAGGCCACGCTGGTATACACAGCCGGGCCCTAAAAGCTTTTCTCTAGTGGAAACAGAACCAGGCCGCACTGGTATACACAGCCGGGCCGTAAGAGCTTTTCTCTAGTGGACACAGAACCAGGCCGGTGTGCACACAAAGCAGCAGAGCTGGAAACAGCAGTTCTTAAAGAATTAGATTTCAAACTGCACTGCCCACTGGGACGGACTGTAATCAGGAGAAAAGTGTGACATTTGTTCAGTATTTTTAGCGGATCTTTAAAGCCGGGATCGCGCATTACTCTCTGTGCTCCTCCCAGGTGGTGAAGCTGTCCTTAATCCCTTTTTATACATTCTTAAGAACGCGCGGACAGTACGCAGGCGGCCAGAGCGCCACGTGGCAGCGTCAGGTGACAGGTACGCAGACGAGTCACGCGGCAGTGCCAAGTGACGGAGCCCGACGGGGGTGCGGAACAGCAGCTCTCTCTCTCTCACCTCTCGGCCTGGTCGCCCAGCGAGCCGATGAAGATGGCGAAGGCGTTGACCTGAGGGCTGCAGGTGAGGGCGCGGGCGAAACGGTCCGGGCTGATCCCGTAGCGCTCTAGGTTGGCGTCGCTCAGGACGATGACAAAGTGCTCGTCGGCTTCCTCTCGGGACAGGACCTGGACGGCGTGCTCGGTGCCCTCCAGGGTGTAGTCCCCGCTCATGCAGAATTGGGAATGGGCGTGCATGGTCTGCGGGACAGAGGGGGGAGGGGGTGTAACCATGACAAACGTGTTTCTTTATCACATCACAGACACTCATTAATATCGGGCCTCACAGTATAATTGGGAGCCATGAGTTATCATTTATCCGTAGGGATCTCTTCTTCACGCGAGTAACTTAGGAACTATGTTACACATGGCAAAACACGACCATTTTCACTGATTAATGGTTATTTTCAGACATTTGTATTTTCATAACTATGCTGGGTAAAGAATCATGGTACAGACATGCATATACACTGTATCCTTGAGAACGCATTCGTTGGGAGTGGGTTTATGTGCACACAGTTTAACATTGGTAAGGTGATGATTGGCTGTAAACTGCAGCTTCCATTACATGAGAAAGTGATGTGAAAATTCCACGGCAGGTATCTAAGGGCACGGAAGGAATGCTGACCATCTGAAAAAGCGTTTAGAGGCAGTGCTCCAGTATGTTATTTTGATTGCTTGTGTGCCATGCTTCTACCATTCCTTCAGTAGACAAAAACCAGAGCCTGGCACTGGATCACAAAAACAGGCCAATTCCGCTGAAAAAACGGCATTCCCTCACTCTTTAGGGAAACCTGCTGAGTTTCCGCTCTGGAGATGATGTCACAGAGGAAAACTGTGAGGTGCAGTCCTCTTCATCACATAAACAGAGCCCGGCTGATGGAACGGTTTCAACCCTGAAAACTGTCTTAAGTAATAGCAGCTTGTCAAACTAACTGCCAGGAAAGATGCCTGTACGCAGTCATATCAAAAGAACATGGGCCAAATCGGGCCATTCATTTAGTTATCTGCGTTATGCGCAGTACACACCAAGATTTTATTCTTTTATTTTAAAAAAAAATGTATTATAATTTCACCATGATTCTTTGTGAAACCTTGCCAACTGAAATGATAAATTAGCATAACAGATGAACTTGTCTAAGAATTTTTACATCTACATATATCTACCTGGTATACACTATTGCTACAGTAAGATGTGTGTTAAATACATGCCGCAGATTCTACCTCCAACTATAATGAAACATTTGCAAAGATATTAACACTATCATTAACATGGACAATTTGGTGAGTGAAGCAATTAAAGTTGGGGGTAAGAGAGAGAACTGAGTTTAACATCTCAGATATAACATGGGAGAGTATCTTCTTCACAGAACAGGGCAGCATGTGTGTAGTGACAGCAGGCTACACCCTCTGGTTTATCGGCGCCGGGTTCGAGTCTCGGCCACCGCTCACCTTGAGCACCGCCAGCCTCTGCTTGTTGTTCTTGGGGACCTTGTCGCTCCTGACGAGCTCGATGTCGAAGCCGTCTCCAGAGTGGCCCACGATGTCATACTGTGAACGGCAGCAGAGAGAGACAGCAGGGGTTACACAGACCCAACTGTGGGAAGAGCAGACCACCGCTGACAGCTACAACACAGGAAGAGCAGACTACACCGCTGACAGCTACAACACAGGAAGAGCAGACTACACCGCTGACAGCTACAACACAGGAAGAGCAGACTACACCGCTGACAGCTACAACACAGGAAGAGCAGACTACACCGCTGACAGCTACAACACAGGAAGAGCAGACTACACCGCTGACAGCTACAACACAGGAAGAGCAGACTACACCGCTGACAGCTACAACACAGGAAGAGCAGACTACACCGCTGACAGCTACAACACAGGAAGAGCAGACTATACCTCTGACAGCTATAACACAGGAAGAGCAGACTACACCGCTGACAGCTACAACACAGGAAGAGCAGACTACACCGCTGACAGCTACAACACAGGAAGAGCAGACTACACCGCTGACAGCTACAACACAGGAAGCGCAGACTACACCGCTGACAGCTACAACACAGGAAGAGCAGACTACACCGCTGACAGCTACAACACAGGAAGAGCAGACTACACCGCTGACAGCTACAACACAGGAAGAGCAGACTACACCGCTGACAGCTACAACACAGGAAGAGCAGACTACACCGCTGACAGCTACAACACAGGAAGAGCAGACTACACCGCTGACAGCTACAACACAGGAAGAGCAGACTACACCTCTGACAGCTACAACACAGGAAGAGCAGACTACACAAGTGACAGCTACAACACAGAAAAAGCAGACTACACCGCTGACAGCTACAACACAGGAAGAGCAGACTACACAAGTGACAGCTACAACACAGGAAAAGCAGACTACACCGCTGACAGCTACAACACAGGAAGAGCAGACTACACCGCTGACAGCTACAACACAGGAAGAGCAGACTACAGTTGGTAAAGTTCCCTGGAAAATGAGGTGATTCTGTGGCTGAGCAGGACCAAGTTAAAGTATCCCAGAGAAAGAAATCAGAGAGCATGCAGTAGCTCGTTCACTGAGCTGAACGGCGCTGCGCGTTACGTAACCTTAGATTCAGGCGGCATTTCAGGTGCGGTTAAGCGGTTATTTTTCATGCAAGCCATTTTAAGGAGTGAAATACGCAGAGGCCCGTGAGGGAAAATCCTATTTGGTAAACACGTGGCCGACCTACGATATAAATACCACGTCCCGGCTCAACGGCACCTGGACTTCGGCAGCGTGTGAAAGCGCCGTCTGGTCACAGATCCATTCTGTTCTCTTACGTAAGTGTGAAGTGTGAGGTCATTATCACCTCCAGACAGGACTTAGCACTGATGTACAAGATATCCATTTTGACTAAGGGAGGTATGCCATTCAATAAATCTAGCAATCTTGGTGAGAGAATGAATGCAGACACTGTCCAAAGTGCACTCTGCACACGGGCATGGATCAGCCTCGCTTGGAAAGTGTGTCCTGATGCTCTGTGTGATCTAGGAAACACCATTCAAAACTATGATCTGCCTGGAGTAGGGATGGGAATCGTTAGATTTTATTGATACCGATGCCATTATCGATTCTGCTTATCGATCCAATTCTTCATCGATTCCTTAAATATTATTTGCTCCCAGGCTATGAAAGGACCAAATAGTATTACTACGGGTGGTCATCTAAAATAGATTCAATGACATAATATTTATAAAGTATAAAGCATTTGTTTTTCATTCATCCCTGCCCATCCCTGCCTTATAGGCTCTCGAGGAAAGTCCACACACTCCGCAAATCTGTTGAATAGTTGATCCTTTCCGAAGACGGATAACAAAATGGAGAGCTTACGCAAACACATTTTCGATAGATTTTTAAACGACAGTAGCTTAAAATTTTTATTTATTTTTTAATAAAATTTTTATATTTTTAGACTCTGCCTGCCAGCATGCGTTGACTGAATGAAAAACGACAGCGCACATTTTTTGTTGTTGTTGCTACGCGTAGCTGTCGGGAATACATTCTGGAATCGATAAGAGAATCCGAGGAATCGGACAAGTTGGAACCGGGAACCCGTTCTCGATTCACACCCCTAGCCTGGAGTTAATCAAAAGAGGTGAAATCCACATTCAAACATCTAGCAACAGAAACTCACCTGAATAGGTGAACACCTGTCTTATCGGGCAGCACAGGTGTCTACCCGATATCAGATCTGTCTCTACGCAATGTGTAAGAACAAGAAAAGAGAGATGGATATCTGATTCTGCAGGCACAGCAACTGCCTAAGTGTGAGTGTGTCTGAGAGAGAGATAGATGGAGAGAGAGAGATTCCGCTGACTCATTGATTCACGCTGGCCTCCAAGACATTAAGAGCAACGGATGCTTTTCTCCCCCCCCCTCTCTCTCCCTCTCTCTCTCTCTCCCTCTCCCTCTCTCTCTCTCTCCCTCTCTCTCTCCCTCTCTCAACCTCCTTCCCTCGCTGGCCTTGAACAGCTGATGTGGTTCCAGTAAATAGCGGAACCTCCGCAGTTCACAGGGAACCAGGCTCCATCTCCTCGCAGTTTGGACTCAAACGAGACCCCGCTGAGGGGGGAGGGGCTGAGTCAGCCTCTCCCCTCCGTCTCACAGCTGTGAGTGAGGGTGAGGTTAGTGGGACAGCGGCTGGACTGGGAGCCAGAGTCACAGGGTCTAGTGTGAGTCACCACCCTCCCCCCCAACCTCAGTGGAGTCCAGGTGTTGCCACGGCAACCTTCCTAAACACTCTAAGCATGCGGCTATTGTCTGGTTGAGGCTCCCAGACCAGGGGGATCCAAAGCTTCTTTATTTTGGGGAAGTAACATTAGTGGACATACTCCGTTGCCATGGCGGCATAAGAAATACATACTCTGTTTTTTCCTCTATTCTGTGTGGGAGTGCAGAGGCCTTTGATTCATACAGAACTGCTCACTTGCTCCCTGCATCCACACTTATTCAAACTGACCTGGGAACAGCTTTTCACCTGCTCCCTGCATCCTCACCTTAGATTCAAACTGACCTCTGATCAGTTTATCCATAGGACCCAGCATTGTTGTGTTTGACCTTTCACTTTTCACTGATAAATATCCAAGCAAATAAATAGCCATTTGGATTACACTCACTTTTTAAAAATAACTGTTGCTAATTAATATAAACCACACAGTCACATGACAGTGACTGAGCTGCTCACCTTGAACTTGTGCTCGTAGCTCTCGAGCGCCTCCATCACCATGCAGACGGCCTCCATGGAGCGCTCCAGCCGCCCGTCCACCCCGTTGAAGCGGTACATGCTCCCCGAAACGTCCACCAGCAGGCGCAGACGTTTGGGTTTCTGCTGTGGAGTGCCCAGCTGGACCCGGTCGAACACAAACCGTACACATCAGGTCAGACTCGTGTGAAAAGCACAGGCTCTGCAGCCAGGACAGCCATCTTAGCTCCCCTTACCCCCTTGAGATATCCTGCTTTCCTTTTTATATTTATTTCTCTGGCTTTCCTTTAGGATAATGTTATAGGTATAGCTGTGTAAGCTTTCCTTTAGGATAATGTTATAGGTATAGCTGTGTAAGCTTTCCTTTAGGATAATGCTATAGGTATAGCTGTGTAAGCTTTCCTTTAGGCTAATGCTATAGGTATAGCTGTGTAAGCTTTCCTTTAGGATAATGTCATAGATATAGCTGTGTAAGCTTTCCTTTAGGATAATGTTATAGATATAGCTGTGTAAGCTTTCCTTTAGGATAATGCTATAGGTATAGCTGTGTAAGCTTTCCTTTAGGATAATGTTATAGATATAGCTGTGTAAGCTTTCCTTTAGGATAATGCTATAGATATAGCTGTGTAAGCTTTCCTTTAGGATAATGTTATAGATATAGCTGTGTAAGCTTTCCTTTAGGATAATGTCATAGATATAGCTGTGTAAGCTTTCCTTTAGGATAATGCTATAGGTATAGCTGTGTAAGCTTTCCTTTAGGATAATGTCATAGATATAGCTGTGTAAGCTTTCCTTTAGGATAATGTTATAGGTATAGCTGTGTAAGCTTTCCTTTAGGATAATGTCATAGATATAGCTGTGTAAGCTTTCCTTTAGGATAATGTCATAGATATAGCTGTGTAAGCTTTCCTTTAGGATAATGTCATAGATATAGCTGTGTAAGCTTTCCTTTAGGATAATGCTATAGGTATAGCTGTGTAAGCTTTCCTTTAGGATAATGCTATAGGTATAGCTGTGTAAGCTTTCCTTTAGGATAATGTTATAGATATAGCTGTGTAAGCTTTCCTTTAGGATAATGCTATAGGTATAGCTGTGTAAGCTTTCCTTTAGGATAATGTTATAGGTATAGCTGTGTAAGCTTTCCGTTAGGATAATGTCATAGTTATAGCTGTGTAAGCTTTCCTTTAGGATAATGTTATATAGCTGTGTAAGCTTTCCTTTAGGATAATGTCATAGATATAGCTGTGTAAGCTTTCCTTTAGGATAATGTTATAGATATAGCTGTGTAAGCTTTCCTTTAGGATAATGTCATAGATATAGCTGTGTAAGCTTTCCTTTAGGATAAAGTCATAGATATAGCTGTGTAAGCTTTCCTTTAGGATAATGTTATAGATATAGCTGTGTAAGATTGCTTTTCTTTCTAGTCCTACCTCCTTTTGTCACAATACAAATTGTTGGTTGTTAGGTTTACATTGCGCTTACTGATTCTTAACGGGCCTCTGTGCCTTCTCGGTGATATTGCATTGAGAGTAACACAGATATTCTCAACTATGATATACACAAGATATAGCCAACACACAAGTAACATTACAGACACCGTTGTGCTACTCCCATACGAGACCACACACAGTCAACCTAAGACTCTAAACATCAGCTTAACTGGTCTGTATCTACTGTACTGCCGTAGAGAAGATGGTGCGTCCATTTGTGTACTGTTCTGTGTGAGAGTATGGCGACTCTTTGTGACGCATGTGCGCCGATTTTTGCAACAAATCCGTGTGCTGCTCACGGGACTGTGTATGGAGGCAGGTTAAACACTAGGGGAAGGTTCTTGACAGTGGGAGATCTTCATAGCAAACATACAGCCGAGTGAACAGCTATTTTTTCAGATTATAGAAAGCGATACGCATACGAGTAAAAACAATTTAAGCTAAAGAGAGTTTGAAAATGACTCCCCCCAGGGAAACGGTTTTATTGACACCAACCCAAAGGCCCATACGAGACGTATTCATAAACACGTCCCACTGAACATGCCCCCCCCCCCCCCCCCAGTGGAAACTGCCCCAGGTGCCTTTAAGCGAGCTGACTACATTTCTGCAATGTCTATGCTATGCACCGTGGGCTTGTTGCCAGAGGCCCACTGAGGTGATGCGGTTTTGGAACGCCTTCAAAAGTAATCAAATAAAGTGTGGGGAGATGGGGAAGAAAGAAGAGAGAAGAATGACATCTCCACTTTTCCATGGTAAACCCCCCTCCGGTATCTCATATAACCCATATAAAATAAGAAATCCGTAAACGTATTCCTTTCACAAGCCCACGGTCCAAATTCTTCTGTCTGCAGGGCATGGTACAGAAAGAGGCCCTGTTAATAGGTAAAACAGGGCTGGCGGTGGAAGGTGTTAAAATAGAGCTTTAAGTCCAAGACAGACAATGCAGGCTTGGGAAAAATTCTGAACTTTGTTGGACTGGTCCTTCATTTTAATAAGGCCACAGCCTTCCAGAGCCATGTACAGACGCTATGAAAATAAAATAAAGTTCAGAAATGGAACGGCTGCAAAGATAGCATGCGAACGGTACAGCCAAACATACGGAAAATACTTTAAGAAACCATTAAGAAAATACTAAAGGGCATTTCCCGTTTTCATAAAATTCCCCCTCAATTGAAGATTACTGAACTTGATAAATAATATATGACAGACCAAACTACATACTTCATAAACTACAAAGGGTTCTGAAGACTCACCAAAAACAAAAACCAGGTTAAACTAAGACGAGTACGCAGACAGCTAATATTTCCAAAGAGTAGGAATAACCTTTTTATGCACAAATACTGTTTTTCTTTCTAGAGGGAGGATAAATAGCTTAAGAGCTAAAGTTACACGGACTAAACTGCTCGAGCACTCAAAAACATGCAGGTACTGGACTTCGGTTAGAGATCTCAATGGGTAATCCAAATGTGGAATGGAATATCTGATAATAATTAAAGCCATGTCTGGAAATAACCGTACAGCGAATCCCACGCTAAGCGCTGTGGGTGTGTGTGTCTGCTTGGAGCTGGCATGCAGTCAGTCGATTCTCTTCAGAGCAGAGACTCGCACACAGCGCTTGTTAAATGTGCCTCCTGGTATCCACTCTCAGTCAACGGGTTGGAAAATATTTGTCTGGGCTGGTCTCACAAAATCCAAACCAGGACCACTTTTTATGGGTTATCGGGTTAATTCCCAGTTAACAGTTTAATAAACTTCTAACAGGTATAATAGAAAACGTGTTTGTATATGTATGCAGGTCTGCACAATGTTTATGCATCATTTTACAAATAAATGTGCTGTTATTGCAAAAAAAAAAAAAAAAGAAGAAGTTATTTCTGCTAAAATGGTCCCATGACCAATGCTAACACGCTAATACTGGACTGGAATAATGCACCCCCTTTTTCAGCAGGACACAGACTGGGTGACCCCCCCAATTGCGGTTCTTGACCTCTCACCTCTGGCTCCAGCTCACCACGGCGCTTATATATGGCCTTTTCCCCGGTCAGACCGTCGATGATCTTGGCATCGTCCAGCTCTCCCAGGGCCTGGTTCTTCAGCCATTGCCTCTCCTTACCTTTAGCCTGCAGAGTGACACACACCCGTCATTCCAGCCCTCAGACTAACAGGACACAGGGGACAACAGCGACTTGGCAACAATATTCGCCGGCAAGCTTCCAAAACCGAAAAAGATATTTAGTGCCGTATGGGGCAGTTCATGTTTAGAACCGCAAAACAGCTGGTGACCAGGCTGATAAATTTTGTCCACTCCACTAAAAGTAATGCATTTTATTAACATAAAATTCAACATGTCATACGCCGTGAGCTAGGAATGACATGATCATCCACAGCACTACGTGAGGAGCAAGCCAGGTCCATGTCATGAGCACCAGTCAGAACCAGAGAAGCGGGGACAATAATATTACCGTTAGTGGGAGCACCATGACAACAGACAATAAATAAAACATTCCCAGCATCAGAAGAGGCCGGATGTTCAGTTCTGAACGAGCACGTGAAGCCCCCCTTTAGTGACCCGACAAACCGCAGAAACTCGCTGAGTCAAAGTCTCACTCTGTAGGGGCTCTACTCTACAGCATTCCTCTGCGTCTACGGCGACACCGCTTGAGCGAGAACGCTGAGCGGGCAGAGACTCGGCTGAAGACGGAGACTTGGATAACACAGACAAATCTGGGAAAGCCCTCCGCCCAGTCTTTTAAAAATTCAATCACCCTGGTGAAGTAAATGACTCATGGGAAAGAATTACAGCATAGAGAGTCATCGAGGGACAGAGCCAAAGTCTGTCTCCCCCACCGCAGAACCACTTTGTGCGAATAAGGCTTTATTAAATCCAACTGCAATTCCCTCCACCCTTCACTATGAGCCACGTACTTTGGTTAGTCTTCACTTTTTGTTGGCTCCTGGACAGTAAAAGTTTGATGGCACAAAAAGGGGTAAGAATTAACTTTATAACGGGTTGCTTACATTTGCAACTCAGCGTTAAGCACAAAGCACGTCGCCGTTGGACTGACATCCTTACCGCCTGAAACGTGAGCCACGCACTACAACACACTGTGCCGGTCGTTTCTAACCGATTCACAGACAATTTAAATCAATTGTGCAATCAGCAAACTGCTTCTTTTTTTTTTTGAAGAACAAGGTTCCCTTAGCCGAGATGATACAACAGGTAAAATATGATCTTTCAGTTTTACTAAAAGACGGCCCTGTTGAGCACATGTTGATGCGGGTAAATCGGCAGGCTTACAGACTTACCTCTGTAGATAAACACGGGATTAGACGATGAGCCGTGATTTCAGGGTTATTGTTTGCTGAATACAGTTGCTGTTTGTTTAAGTTAAGTTCCACAGCTGCTACTCTGTGTATTACCTGCAGCAGTCATGTGAGGACTCTTACATTGGCTTACTGAACACGTTCACCCATTACCCTCATCAGGCATTTTAATGTTAAAGCTAGCTACAGTCATTCCAAGCTATTTACTTTTTCTCTTGTCATCATATTTCAAAACTTCTTCGCTCTGATTTTATTGAACCGCAAAACATTTCTGTAATTAAATGAGAAAAGAATTAAAGCAAGTGGTATCATTTCCTGGTGGTCACTGAAATGAAAGAGAAATTAGTAAATGGGTAAGAATCAAAAAAATATATGTATATATTACACTTGCCTGACCAGTGTATTTCATTTACACTGAACTTTGTTGTGGTAATGGAATCCTCTAAGACGGAGATACTCAAATCTGGCCCTCGGGGCTAGCAGTCCTACTGGTTTTCATTCCTCCCCTCTAATCAGGGACTGATTTAAACCTGGCGCACAAGGTGAGTGTAATCTCTGGCCAGTAAGTGACATTATTGGACCGTGGACTATCAGGCAGGAGAGAAAACCGGCAGCACTACTGACAGTGACTACCATGTTTAAGTATCCCTGCTCCAAGTGTGCCGTGAGAGAAAACTACTGTTAGAGCGCGAGCCGTAGTATAACCGTCGTTTAACGATCGCCGCAGATTACCCAACAAGCAATACATAAAAAAGATGACATGCCCCAATATGTCATTTCACATTCCTGGTGTACAGAAGAGCCACTAAAAGCACCGCTGTTGTTGTTTGCATTCATTCTCCCGTGCCTTGTGTTCTCTTTTTGAAGCTAAGTAAATTTCAGGTACGGACACGAAGCCGGGTCTTTTCCCAGAATACCTGAAGAATGATTCAGGGAGGTAATTAAGGGAGTAGGCGGCGTGTGGCTTTTGTGTGCGCTTGAAACACAGGCGGTGAGAGGGAACCGCAGTGGCGAACGCATATGAACGTGAATGATAAGTTTTGACTGCTGTCAGTCTGTTGGGGTGGAACGACGTGGTCCACTGAGAGGCTGAGGTTTCAGGTCTGGCTCTGGAACAGAGAAATGTGCAGATGGGGGCAGGCTGTACTGGACCACACACAGGACCGCTCCGTGCCCTCAGCCCGGTGATTCCCTCTTCAAGTGTATGTGGGTTAAATTCGACACCATTGTTACTCACAGAGTTCGACCGCAGAGCATATCACCTGTTGGGAGGGAGGGGGGGGGGGTTTCCAAATACATGTGCTTTCATGTCTCTGCCCCCCCCCCCCCCCCCTTCTCCCCCCACCCCTAACTGTGACCGACCTAAAGCCTGCTTGTTCCCAAAATCCCCAGGGTCACCGGCTTCACCCACTTTCCCACACAGCCCGTCCTCCAAGCACTTTCCTGGGGACAGAGACCCCAGCCGAGCAGCCAATCAAGGGATCTCCCCATGAAAACCACGCCGACTTTGCAACTTCCTAATTCGTAGAGTCCCAGGCTGTGTTCCATTATGCACACTTGGGTTCTACGTACTTGCATTCTAGATAGTACATTCTTCCAATTACACTAGCTAGAACACTTTTGGAACACACTTGATGACGTAGTCAGCAGAATAGCCTACCTTTGACCTTACACAGGAAAAACAATAGAATCACCTCCACGAATTACCTGACTCGATAACCTAGCTACGGTACAGTTAGCATCATTAGGCCTAAACATTTGAAATTAACTACAAATGTTATGGTGCATGGTATTATATAC